>CAMTZB010000007.1:18675000-19875000 GCA_947086495.1 Morpho achilles | reverse complement strand
CTTTTTTGACAACCGCTAGAGAGGCAACAACTTGCTGCTGCTAATTTAAACAAATTGTACAAAACCTGCAATCTATCAAATAAAGGACATTAGAAGAATAGTCTTTTTCTTCATCTTCGAATTTATGTTTGAAATATCGAACACAGAGGTATGTAACTATTTGGTTGGCAAATTAAAATACTATGGCTTTCTTATAAATAACATACAGTTAATAATTTTACACATATCACTCATGTGTAAAAATAAACATACACACGACAGACGTGTGTAAAAATGTGTTCGGCAAATTGTAAAAACACTATGGCTTTCTTGTTTGCGGCGTGCGGCCACATCGTTTATTGGAAAACATAAAATATATTAATGGGCCCAACTGTCTGTTTTATATGGGTCAGGTGTTTTTATTTTATTTGTGTTGCATTAATGTTACTGATATGTTACAATCATTGCGTTTTATTGTTTTCACATTCACAATTTTTGCGACACTACGTTATTCGAATATATCGCACGCTTAGTATTCAAGGGACCGAATTCAAAATTAAGCTTACTTGAGTTCGATACATTGTAATCCTTTCAACTTTTTAAATCTTTGACATCAATTTGCATTTAGACTATTATGGGAAGGACGGTTGAGTAGAATAAACCTTCATATCTTACCGAGGTGTCATAACAGGTGACTAAAGTAAGTTAACCCACCGCGGGGTATCCGGATGAGTAGAATAGATTACCCCCTTCCTTACTAAGGTGTAAAATACGATTAAAGTTAATTTGACGCCAGAGAAGCAGTCAGTCTTAAAATACCTAGCCAAATCATATGATAACATGTTCTACCGACCCCACCTAGAGTGGAATAAGGGCAAGAGAATGATCATTAAATATGTATTGCACTTAAACGATCTAAAGACCCATTTCACAGTCTCATCAGTGCGATATCCACTTTATACGATGGCTATCGGTAAATATATCCTACATCGATAAATTTCACAAATAACAACACCCCTACTCACAATAGCGAAGGTCCTTTGCGTCTAACATACACCTTATTACGATAGCCATTAAGTTTATATTCGGTTGGTCACTCGTGCAGTAGTAACAGTGGACAGGGCACGTATGAAGTGTATTGGGTCAGTTGTTTACGATAATTCGGGATGTTCACGCTGCAAGTCGATAGTCGATACACTAAACGTATCTCGTTATCGAAGTTATTTAGTTTCTCTATTGTATTTTTAGAACATAATTCTGACTCATTTATGGCTAACACGCTTTAGAACTCTAAATATCCTTGATATTATATTAGATTCGTGCGCGTGATATTGATGATAAAAGGGTAGATTTGAAAAACGTATAGAATGAAAAGAAAATAATCTTTATTCAAATAAACTCTTTCAAGCACATTCGAATCGTAAAGTATCTATAAAATAAAAGAGATACATAGCTTTATATAAAAAAAAGTCTTTGAGCTATAATAAATATATAAGTAAATTTTATAAATTTCCTACTTACTAATCCTACTCATATTATAAATGCGAAAGTTTGTGAGTATGTTTGTTACTCTTTCGCGGCAATTCCACTGAACCATTATCGATGAAATTTTTCAAAATTATTCAAATTCAAATTATTCTTTACTCAAGTGGACTGTTTACAGTTCTTTTGAATCGTCAATTGTTTTAAAGAATTCGGAAGTGTGTTCCTACCGAGAAGAACCAGCAAGAAACTCGGCGGATAATCTTTTCAACAAACAACAAAACTTCCTGATATCCCTTATATACCGGGGTAACAAATAGAATACAGAAATCCTGTTAATTCTACAGGAATAGGATGACATTGAAAAGTGTTCTCAATTATCAATCTATGACGCGACAACAGTTTACGCGAACGAAGTTGCGGGTGAAAGCTAGTCAGCCATATTTGGCAAAGATATTAATACATTGTTAATCACAATAACCCGTTTGGCACAATGCATACAGATTTGATTAAGCTGATTTGGCCAATCATATTGGCATAAGCTTGGCCCTTACACAATAAAAGGAAACCGAATAAGTAACATTCTAACTCCCATTATCCAATTTATAAGTAAAGAATGTTCTTGGCGCGAAGACATTGTGAGCCAGCACAGAATATGCGGGTGAGAAGTTTAAGAGCAGTATATATTTCACTTGTGAGCTAATTTTTGTATTCGTGCAATAACTTTTTGACGATATTAAATTATATGCAGGTATAAATAAAGCCGCGATACCCAATTATTAAAGCGCTATTGAAATCTATCAGTTTCTATGATTACTTGTATATTGACGATGCATTATAATTTTTAAATAATTTAAAGAATTAGGCGAAGAGACACAACGGAGTGTCCACTCTACATTTAGCATTATATATTTTCTATTTTACTTTATCGCGGATTATAGCAAAATAATTTTATTATTACTTTGTTTAATTATGTTGATTAATAAATACAGGACAGACACATTTTCAGCTAGAACTGATATTTCTTCATTTCCCTTTATATTCAAATTCAAAATATTATTTATTCAAATAAACTTGTAAACAAGTGCTTTGAATTGTCAACTCTACTGCTGGTGCGGAAAGCTAATCCTACCGAGAAGAAAGAGCCAGCAAGTAACTTGGCGGTGGCTCTTTTAAAAATATAATTCTTATTACTAGTTACATTTAGTCATTACTGTCTTGTACAGGATCGAAGAGTAGCTATGTCCACTCATTTTTATCATCTAAGTAATGCTCGATAGTATAGTAGGCTATCTGTATTAGCCTTTTATTAATATTGTTTTTAAAGTGCTGCAATGACAAAGCTAAAATTGATTGCAGAATTTTGTTACAGAATCTTATACCCAAACCCACAAACAATTTACGTACTTTTGCAAAGCGCAGAAAGGAAAAATTTAATTGTTAGAAATATACTGTGAAACCAATGTAAGAATACCTATTTCCTTAAACTTGTCACGAAGGGAACCACGCGGACTTAAATTGTAAATGCCACGTATGGTTCTTTTTGTATATAAGTTGTACAAGCTTAAATGATATTCTTTCTATATTTATGTTACGGCAATAAAAATATTTTATTTTTATTACAATAAATATATCATATATTATTAAAATAATCTGAAATAAAAAAGTTATCAAAGCGTGTTAACAGCGTAAGTCACGAAATTACAATCCTACCCACTCCTGCAGTCCTCAATCTAGTTTCCCCCAACTGGAGCAGCGAATGGTAAAATTACGAGTTGAAAAAACCCTAAAACGGCCAAAGCAATTTGTCTTAAGTGGGTAAAACAGTGAAATATTTGGTAACTTTTAAAACGTATTAAACTTTCGGACTTTCCAGATGTGGAATGGATATTCAGTTTGGGCGGCGACGGGTTTTCAGCATTTTAATTAATATGAAAAGTTACCGGGGCTTATTGTCGCCCTTAATTATATAAATAGGGTTATTATTAACAGTTCGCGACACCTTCCTACCTTCAAAACCCTGGGTCGAGTTTTGTTAATAAGAAAATATGGAATATTGTGCTCAGACAATGTCCTCATTATAAAATAAAGGATTTTTTTAATTAAAAAGGACACTGAAAGAGTGGGAGTAACGTTTGTTTATTTTCAGTAATTACGTGAGTTGTCTAGTACATATTTTAGTGATAAAAGAATTTTTTCACTGAGTCTTAGCTGTACAGCAATTATATTAACGCTTCGTGATTTTGCTATTGCTAATATACATGATATATTAACAAAAAAAATATATACAATATTCTCATTCGTTGTTTCAAACGTGGTCTAACAAAAAGTCTAAAGCTTACACAAGGAAGATTGTAAATGTTTTGAAATAATCGAATATCTGAGAATTTGAATTGGTATTCGCTATGAGCCATAGCATTATAGAAAACATTAACGGTTGTTAAAGATAAAAGAATACTATACTTGATAATTATTGCAACACAAACGAAAATTAGTATTTCCTTAAACGACAAATGTGATAATTTATAGAAACAATTTAAATTATAAATGTATTATTTGAGTGGCTTGGTGGTGTAGTGCATGCTTGTGAAGAATTTTGCAGGCCTAAATAAAGCTATCATCATCTTCCTGCCCTTATCCCACTCTAAGTGGTGTCGGCACAACATGTTATAAACATGCTGTCACATGATTTGGCTGCGTTTTTACGACCGGCCGCCTGCCTGACGTCAACTTACCTCTGTCGTATTTTACGACACCTCGGTAAGAAAGAGGGTGGTCTATTCTACTAAGCCGGATACCACACGGTGGGTCAACTTACCTTAGTCGCCTTTTACGACACCTCGGTAAGAAATGAGGTTGGTCTATTCTACTCAGCCGGATACCACACGGCGGGTCGACTTACCTTAGTCGCCTTTTACGACACCTCGGTAAGAAATGAGGGTGGTACTATTCTATTCAGCCGGATACCACACGGCGTGCCTAAATAAAGCTATGAAAACATATATTATTTACAAACTTATATGGGTTATAGCAAAACTAAAAGTAACGGCCTGTTCCTATCCCACTTCAGAGGAATAAGCCTCCGCTCCTCGTTTTTGTAGAGAAGGATTGGAGCTTAGATCTACCACGCTGCTCCAATGGGGATTGGTAGGTTACATATATTTCAAGAATTCTCTAGAGATATGCAGGTTTCCTCACGATGTTTTACTTCACCGAAAAGCGTGTGATAAATTGCAATTATCAATTAGACATATAAGTTTTAACAGAAAAATTTATTCATGTATGAGTTGTAAACTCGTGACGACTCGAGAGGTTGTCGCACGATCTCACCGCTGTGTTGTTATAGCGAATTTATACATTATTTTTTGTGGTATTTATCTATTCGACGTTTCAGAACGTGTATTTGAATTCAGCGACCCTGTTTCGTATTACCGGTGTCAATTTGCAAGCCGCCTCGGCAAGAAGCGAGGCCGTATGAATTAATTATACGTCCAACTCGCAGCGAAGTGGGCCCGTACAGTTTCTTGCACTGCCCTGCAGATGTAATAAACATTGTAAGAATTCAGACTTTTGCTAATGAATTTTAAAGTTGGACATAAATATCACAGTTGTTTAGTTCGCGCCTATATAAATACAGGGTGCGCCGTTTGTTCGTTTTGTGAAGTGTAAAACTTTTATTTCATCATAATTCATTTCATAAACAAAAATAACATACTAACTATAATAATAATAACAGACTAATAATTGCCAGCAGTTCTACCCGCGCGGAAAGATTAAAACCGTAATATAGTATTTCGATAACCATAATAAATGTTAAAGTGGGTTAACCTTAAAAGCTATATATATGCTGTCGCGGACTTTTATTGAGAACATTTAGAGGGGAACAATATTGTAATAAATGATTTTTGAATAACTTTTACCGTTTACTTAGCGTACACAAGGAAAGCTTTAAATCATGCCATTTTCGCGATATTTTTTATTGCTGCTCCTATCCTATTCGTCTCAGCATGACGTAATATAGCCTATAGCCTTCCTCGATAAATGGACTATCTTACACTCAAGTTTTTTTTTAAATCGGTCTAGTAGTTCCTGAGATTAGCGCGCTCAAACAATCAAACAAACTCTTCAACTTTATATGTTACTATAGATATAATACGGTTCTGTCTAGCAAAATGTTTAAAAAATCCCTTCTAAAACTTTTATAATCTGTGTTATTGTCACCACCTTTTTATATCTTAATATGAATGAATGTTTGTTATTTTTGTAAATGTTGTAGCCGTCTTTAATTAATATAGCATTTAGTTTTTATTTTTAAGGTATCATGTAACTTTTCAACATGTTAATAATGTTTATATTGTTGATGGCCTAATAAAATAAAATAAAATAAAAATAAAAAATAAAATGAAATGACAGTTTTTTTCCTCTATAATATATAACCAAGGGCATACATTAACAGTCGTACCCGGCTAAGTAGAATAGACCAGCCTCATTTCTTACCGAGGTGTCGCAAAAAGTGACTAATATAAGTTGTCAGGCCGGTCGTAAAAGTTAAATTACATTTCAACGTGTTCAAAACATGTGCCTACCTCATTTAGAGTGGGATAAGGGCAGCAGAAGAATAATATTTATTTAAAAATGCAGATTGCAAAATTATTATATTGATACTTTTTCAAAATTCATATATTCTTTAACAAACTTTTGTATTGTGAGATTCCCCGCATATTGTGGGATTCTACTTCTTTAAAATATATCATTCATACAACCCTTGTGAAGCTGGAACGCGTCTCTGTTTAAATTTCACAATCACATTTCAAAATATCCCGTATTGTAAACACGATCAGCCGCAAACTGCGAAAACAAAAGCCATTGTCCTGTTTTTATAACGTGCAAAATTATTGTATAAATTGCGCGACGCGAACGGGCAAATCATTCGATGTACGATCCATCGTCATTTTATATCTTTTGAACAATATGAATTGCTGTTCGGCGTCGGGATTGAGATGAAATTGAATGAGCGGTTCGATTTGGTCAATGTATGCGAATCGACATTTCTGTTTGTCTAAAAAATTGTATCTAACATTTACATAGTATTTTCTCTGCAATGTTCGATATCATAATTTTTATAGCAACGTTTCACATACCTTATGCGTGCACGACTAGTCACGTATAACATAACGCCACCACCAACAACACATCACACAAGCACTAAATACACACATTCACTACGGCAATCTCTGCCATCGTTTCACCTTCTAACCGAAGCATCATTAGGAGGATAGGTTCTACGACAAAATCGCATGGCATTGCCATTTTGTTTCTGCTTCCTTCACTTAGTATTAAATAGATTTTCTTAACAAAGGCTTTTTATCATCATTCTCCTACCCTTATCCCACTCTGAAGTGGGTTGCGCACATGTTAAATGTTGTCACATGATTCCGCTAGTTCTTGTACGACCGGCCGCCAGCGTGACGTCGTATTATCGTAGTATCGTCGTATTTTACGACATCTTGGCAAGAAAAAGGATGGTCTATTCAACTCAGCCCACACGGCGGTTTTACATAAATTTTATTACCATGGATTAAATATGATATAATCTATTCCCGAGTTCGATAAAAATCGCGCTCCGCCAAATACCGTTGTACCGCTTACGTCACAATAACAGACAATTTTTTGTGCAGTCATCCATAACGAGGGGTTCCATTAACCCAGACTAATGTAGCGGTCGGGCGGAGGGAGTCAGATAACAGCGGCAGGCTGGCAGCCCGCCAGAGCCGGCTAAAGCAAACCCTGGTCGAAACGACAATTTACTCGAGTCTTGACATGCGATTTAGACTTTTGAATGGGGATTGGCTCTGCTACGATATCTAGATCTAATTCTAATTAATATGTAGACTGTCTCTGTCAATATAATTTATTTACATTATCTGTAATTTCAGTCGCGTTAACTTAAATGTTAAATTCCACAATAATGTACTCTGTGTTTATTTCCCATTGTCGAAGAAAAATGGCAATTTTCTTATCCTTTATGTTAGCCAGGTACGTAAGCTTAAATTGTATTAAATATTATGCTTTTTTTTAATTTCATTCATAATGTTAAACTATTTACTTATACATAAATTTGGCTTGAGCCAATATAATTGAAATTCAAATTCTAAATATTCTTTATTCAATAAACTTGTAAACAAGTGCTTTTGAATCGTTAACTCTAGTGCTGGTTCGGATAGCTGTTCCTATCCAGAAGAGCCATCAAGAAACTCGGCGGTTGCTCTTTTAAAAATATAATTCATATTACTAGCTACATTTAGTTATTACTGTCTTATACAAAGTCGAAGAGTAGCAATATCCACATATCTTCTCTTCCGAGTGATCCTCAACAGTAAGCTTTCTGTATCAGCATCTTCTTAAAGTATTGTAATGGCAAAGCTAAAATTGATTACGGAATTTTATGAAAGAATCTTTTACCCAGACCCACAAATGATTAACGTACTTTTGCAAGGCGCAAAGCAGGAGCCGCAAGCTTATGTCGGTTCCTACTTGGCTATTATATACATCACCCATAGTTTTATATTCTTTTGTACAAAAATTAAATAGCTTAAAATATATTGTGAAGCAAATGTAAGAATACCTGTTTCCTTTAACTTCTCTCGCAGGGAATAACGCGGGCTTAATTTGTAAATACCAATTAGGTTCACTATTAGATTTTTACACTTTTTTACATTAATTATTTGTATACGTAGTTCCGGCAACGCAGCTAACTTCACATGTAACGACGCACGCTCAAACAATATTAACGCAATTCCAATTTCAACCCAATGTTAACGACGTTGTTTTCAAGACTACCAAACCACGTGACTTTATAATTTACATAGGGCTCGGATGTCGTTGGATCGAAATTGGTTTGTATAGTAGACCCCCCGAAATTCGCTAAGCCTGTCCTAAGCATGCGTTTGGCAGAGGCACGTACGCGGAAAGCCATGATACCTGGTGTCCTTATTGGGAAGACGCTGTTTGTACATTTGCATTTGTGTCGAAATTGTAATTGTGGGGTTCGTGTGAGACGCTTTTGGCTCGGGCCTGTTTAAGGTGAGTTTATTTAAGGGATTAAAAGAAAGACGCTAATCTAAATCAGTGTAGTTGAAGAAATTATGAGCAGGTTCGTATACATGAAGTATTATTGAAAGGCTTAAAGAAGCGCTGAAAAAATAAGCAGTAGTGAGATCGAAGTCGATTTGTTGTGGGGAAGACACCTTTTTTTTTCTCTTCTAACATTTCTTTGACTTGTTCCCTGAAAATCCGCGCATTACATATGCACGTCGAAGTCAAATAAATATCATAAAATACGCTCGGCAGGAAGAAGTTATAATCACCACTGAATTCCAACTTAGACATAACTCCAGTTTAACGTTGTTACGTATTCACTTAGGATTGAAACTTTGCGACATGAGCCCCAGTAATGCAGCAAAGCAGTGAAAACTTATGCATTGTGTGCAGTAATTATCGCATGCCATCCCCCAGCCACCCCGTGCGTCCCGCCCGCCCCCGCCGTCGCGTACTAGCTGCCACGTTATCTTAATGAGATTTAATTATTTATATGTTATCTAAAATCTTATTTGTTTAGTAAGGTATGCCAATAGTATTCTTAAATTGATTTTTGTTTTTCCAAGTACCTAATTCATACGGTCTTAATCTTTATCTTTTCTTTAATATTTAAATGAGTTAATTCTGTATATTATATAGAATCCAAATTTCGGAATCGGCTTCATCGATTTTTATGAAACTTAGTATGTAGAGTGTTTCGGGAGCGATAAATCGATCTAAATCCCAAAATAAAAACTAAATACAAATAGGAGGCAAAGCTTAATTTTGCTGTTGTTTGTAAAGTTGTAATAGCTATAATTGGGAACGAGCTGAATAAAACAGTGAAAATACCAGGGATCAAGTCCCAAATGTCACCGGCCCTTTCTATCTTTTTAATTGCATTTTTTATTTTTAATAAAATTATCGAGCAACGTTTAATCAGTCAGTTACTATTATATCATATGAATTATTAGTACAATGTATATTTAGTTTTTAAGTATTACAGTACAGTAAAGGATTACAGTACAGTACAGGATTAAAGTACAGTATTACAGTACAGTACAAAATTACAGTACAGTACAGGATTACAGTACAGTACAGTACAGTAGTACAGTACAAAATTACAGTACAGTATAGTGTAATGGTAGCATTACAGTACAGTATTACAGTAAATTACTTAAGTATTACACAAGATACCACTAACCTGTACAATGGGATGCCGGCGTCGTCCCGGAACCAGAACACCATGTACACCTTGTCGTTGGCGGCGGTGCCCAGGTCGCATGGGAACTGCGCCACCATGCCCTCCACAGCTTGAACGTCGACCGTGCGGACGCCCGCTGGAACAAATATTATAATATTAATATCTTGTCTTTAATGATCAGAACTAAGAATATCAAAGAAAAACGGATTTAGTTTGAGACTTAGAAAGACGTGGAAATAATAAATGAAGTAGACATAGAGGAAATGTATACAATATCTTAAATGAAATATTTTGAAATCGCTTTGAGTAATCGCTGAATTTATTGCTGGTTCTCCTCGATATGACCAGTGGTTGCTTCATTACAAATTGACATTTCAAAATTGAAAAAAAGTGAAAAAGGCTCTATTATTAGGGGTTTAATATTATCATTATTTTTTAAAACTGATTAAAAAACAAATTAATGACGACAAACTACAACAAAAAATTCACACCCTACTAATATTTTAAATGCGAAAGTTTGTGAGTATGGATGTATTTTTGATACTCTTTTAAAGCGAATCCGCTAAACCAATATCGATGCAATTTGGCACAATTTGTCCATTCACACCGAGTTAATATATATGCTATAGAAATCCTGTTAATTCTACAGGACTAGGATGGTATTGAAAAGCGCCATCTATTATCAACCTATCACGCGACAACAGTCCACGCGAACGAAGTTGCGGGTAAAAGTTAGTAGATTTAATAAATCTGTCTTGTCGTTAAAGAGCAAAATTTAATAAAATATGTTAGGCAGATATACTTAAACCTGCCTGACATCAACTTAGTCGTATTTTACGACACCTCGGTAAGAAAGAGGATGGTATATTTTACTTAACCTGATACCACACGGTGGGTCCACTTACCTTCTTCCTATTTTACGACACCTCGGTGAGAAATGAGGGTGGTCTATTCTACTTAGCCGGAAACCACACGGAGGGTCAACTTACCTTAGTCGCCTTTTACGACACCTCGGTAATAAATGAGGGTGGTCTATTCTACTTAGCCGGAAACCACACGACATTTAAACCTGCCAGTCATATTCTACTTAAAACTAAGCATAATAAAATTATATTTTCAGTAGTGAAACTATCGGCCGTTGTCCCATCAGTTGCGTCTAAAGTGCGACTACATTGTGGGACGCACATTGAAGAGAGCCCGCGGGCGGCACTAACAATACTACAATACAATAATATGGACGCCTCGAGGGTCCATTAGTATGCTAACGAGATACGGAAGTCGGAACTCCAGTTCGGAACCGAGGGCCTTCATCCCTTCAACGACCGAAGTACGTTAAACATTGGAAAATACACTCTAACTTTTAAGTGTTAGAAGTTACAAAACTGGCCTTCTTATATCACGTTGATCTGACGTTTACATTCAATTTTAAACCCTACTTACAAAGACATAAGCGCGTTTATCGCTTCAGACCGTAATGCTTCCAGTAACTAGGTTTTTTTTATTCATATTGTGGAAGTTAAACTCTCCGCAACAAAAGGACGGCAGGGACTAAATTCAAATATATTTTCTTTCGTGAAAAGCGCGTGAATTGACTGTGCAATTGAATTAA
Source organism: Morpho achilles (assembly GCA_947086495.1). Classification (NCBI taxonomy): domain Eukaryota; kingdom Metazoa; phylum Arthropoda; class Insecta; order Lepidoptera; family Nymphalidae; genus Morpho; species Morpho achilles. Next base: position 19,863,649 of record CAMTZB010000007.1, on the reverse strand, counting down.
AATGGAAACTGTAGTTTGCCATTTGTTCATTTTGCAACATGGCCGCGTGTAATAATTAATTGTAAATTTTATAGCAGATCGAAATATTAAGTATTAAAACAGAGTTTATCTGTCAATATTTCGACCTCGATACATTGAATATTTCGATGGAAAAAAATATAATTTGGATATTGAGAAGTATTATTTATATTTACAACTAGCGGCCCGCTCCGGCTTCGCACGGGTATAAAATATATAAAAAGTAACGGCCTGTTACTATCCCACTGCTGGGCATAGGCCTCTTCTCTCCGTTTTTTTTTAGCGAGAAGGATTGGAGCTATGACCTACCACGCTGCTCCAATGCGGATTGGTAGGTTACACATATCCCCAGAATTATCTAGAGATATGCAGGTTTCCTCACGATGTTTTCCTTCACCGAAAAGCGTGTGATAAATTGCAATTATCAATTAGACACATAAGTTTTAGGTACTAGAAAACTCATTGGTGCCTGCCCGGGGTTTGAACCCTAGACCACCTCGAAAGAGGCGCACGGTGTTACCGCTGGGCTACCACAGCTTTTTTAAAATATATAGCCTATGTCATTCAGTGAAATAAATTATTAAAATAGATCCAGTAGTTTTAATTCATTCATTACTGCCCGTGACACGTGTTGTATTTGGAGTAAAACAATTCCCCTTTCCCCTTCCCATGTCTTCATGGGAATGTGCCATGTGAAAAAAAAACGTGTCCGGTCGCTGCTAAATTCGAAGTGCGATAGGACGAAGCGCGTTCTCCTCGCGGCATTTTAAATCTGTTATATCTTTGAAAATTTTTATTTAAATTATATGCTGTAAACGGCCATATTGATCTATATTAAATTAACAGTGTATTTAAGGTATTTAATAGGATAAGGATTAATGCTGTATTGTTGAAAATTTCTTCGATAATAAGACATTATTTTTAGTAAAAAGAAAATGTTAAAAAATTACTATTGTGGGTTATCCATAAGAGATAGACATATACCATCGGGGACTTTTCTGTAGACCTCTTGAAGTCGTACAAATACTATGTATTTGTACGACTTTACATTATTTTGATAAATCTCGTAGGGTTCAGCCTGCGTTTGCAATGTAAGGTGAAAAAACGACCAAGGTAAGTTGATGTGAGGCGGGCCGGTCGTAAAATCCATAGCCAAATCATGTGAAAATATGTTTATAACATGTTGTGCCGACCCCACTTAGAGTGGGATAAGGACAGGAGAATGATGATTGTCCTATACATTTATATTTTGTATTATACATTTACATAGTAATAGGAAAAGGAAGGGCGTGGCCGTACCGTGTGAATCGGACGGATGCGATTCGGGCCGCCATGATTAATATTATACCGACATAAATTAAGCAAACTAAGTCGCGTCTTAGTGTTTGCGTATAATTAGGCTTAGCTGGATTGCTATCCATTGACGTTTTAATCTAAATTAATTTAATACAAAAGCTTTTAAAAGTGAAAGATAAAAAGGTGATATGAAAATGAGATGAGAATGTTAAGGTGATAAAATGTAACAAATATTGTCTATGGATACCACACGGCGAGTCAACTTGCTTTAGTCACCTTTTGCGACACCTTGGTAAGCAATGAGGCTGGTCTGTTTTACTCAGCTGGATACCACAGGGCGGGTCAACTAACCTTAGTCGCTTTTTACGACACTTCGGTAAGAAATGAGCGCGGTCTATTCTTCTCAGCCAGATACTACACGGCTTAATTATGTGACTTAAATATGTGTTAAATATTTAAAGTTAGTTTTAAATATGTATGTAGAGGGAGGCCGAAAAAAGGTGGAAGAATTTAGAGAAGAATGATATAAGAGGAGTGGCACCAGAGTTATCGAATGATAGAGTAGAATGGAAGATAAAGACATATTGCGCCAACCCCACTTTAAGGGGGATAAGGTTAATAGAATGATGATGAGCTTTTAAAACAGGCTGAAATGATCTGTAAGTATTAAACTTAATACCCGTGTATAAATAATAAAGTTAACGAACGAAATTGCAAAGTTAATTTTCTCATCCTGCGTCAGATATCACTGCGCTGAACTATTTAATGAAAAACGATAAACGTTGTCGACGAAAATTTGTTGACAGCTTTTCACTGGGCATTGGTGTCGTGAAATTTGAGAGCCGCTGATATCATATTATTACCGGAAAATGTTATCACACCGGCTCGTAAATCCGGTAAATTCATTTTGACTGCAACTGTTTTATTGAAATGTCAGCCAATATCATTTCTGTAGTTTATAATTTGACGATTCTGAATTTTTTTATAAATGAATTGAATAAAGAATATTTTATACTTAAATTTAATCAACATTTTCCTGCCTTTATCCCACTCTAAGTGGGGTCAGCACAACATGTTATAAACATGCTGTTACATGATTCGGCTAGATATTTTACGACCGGCCCTGCCAGTTCAACTTCAGTTCAACGAGTTCAATTTACCTTAGCGGCTTACGACACCTCAGTAAGAAAGATGGTTGTCCATTCTACTCAACCACCACCACCACCACACCACCACTACCACACGGTGGGTCAACTTACCTTAGTCGCCTTTTACAGCTCGGTAAGAAATGAGGGTGGTCTATTCTACACGGGTAAAGATTAATTTATTTAAATATTAAAGATTTAATGATGCGCGCCTGTCAATAAGTTATCCAACAATATAGTATAATCGCATCGAGACATTGATTGGCACTAACAATATCAACTATAACGGTAAATACATTGCAATGTTCGCGAATTGTGACAAATTTGCAGTTTATATACTGGATTTTATTGAACGAGCCATTTATGGCATCATTTTAGCTTTGTACCTCGTATTTGTGAATGCAATAAGCGAATAACATTCGAAATCGATCGATTGATCTTTGACGATTCAAACGTGCTTGTAAAAAGCTTATTTGAATAAAGATAAAATGCTTGTTTTTGTAAAATAGTTTAGTTTAGTAAATAGTATACTTAGTATATATTCACCTAACTTGTTATTGATGTTATAAAGATTTTATTGAATTTATTTGATAAGGGTGCAAGAGCGATATACTGGGTTTATCGTAACGATTGCTAATATTGGCAAAGGTATAAAGTTTTCAAAAAATTCGTGCTATAAGCCTCATAAGTACACCAAAATTATACAGCTATATAAAAATAAATAATACAATAAAATTCCGCAATCCATACTAGACCAGCCTACAGGAAGGTTTAAGTGAAGTATAAAAGATGTACTTATACGTAAAGCATATTACAAAATTGAAGATTATTTGAATGATAAAAATCCTGGATTTGAAAATCCTTTCAGCTTCATACACGACTGCGGTTTTATAATGTAAAATTGAAAATGTTTAAAAGATTGCCGCCGAGTTTCTTTCTGGATCTTCTCGGTAAGAGCAACATCCCGAAACAGTTGTAGCTTCATTAATCATATCGATCCTTGACGATTCAAAAGTACTTTAAAGAGCTTATTTGAATAAATATTGTTTTGACTTGATTTAATATTCGCGTTTTTATTGTCTTGAGTTATAGCAAAATATTTTTACGTTACTTTTGTAAATGGATGTTATCGAATCAACACACCAAAGGTTGATTACAGTTGATAGTCCGTAGCGGAACACCATTCATCAAAATTCACGTGCATTTTACCCAGTCTTTGTCCATTCCTCACTTCAATTAGCAAATGACAACCCGACCGGTGTGCGGGACGCCTTTCATTACCTGCGACTGTCACCACGGTCGATTTCACACCTTGGAACAATTTAACATGCGTTGCTGAATTTGCACCATGTAAATCACAACTCGACGGTCAAAGTGGTTAATGTATATTAGGCTGCGGAGGACACACGTACGGCCAGTTGAAATGCAAAATTGCTTTCACGGACGAGTCACGAATAGGCATACGAGTGTTGGATATCTCATCTCAATTTTCTGCTAATCAGTCTTTTGGCAAGCATTATATTATTCTTATTTTTTTACTTATCATTTGATTTTGTGATTTTGATTGATGTATTGTCTATATGGACGGTTGCATGAGAAATGATGTCGTGTGGTATCTTGCTGAGTAGAATAGACCACTATTATTTCTTTCCGGGGTGTCGTAAAGGGCGACTAAGGTAAGATAACCCAGTGTGGTATCCGGTTGAGTAGAATACATCACCCTCTTTCTTACCGGTGGCATAATATATGACTAAGGTAAGTTAATGTCAGGCAGGCGGCCGGTCGTAAAAACGTAGCCAAATCATATGACAACATATTTATAACATATATAATATATTGTGACGACCCGAATTAGAGTGGGATAAGGGCAGGAAGATGATCCTTGATGGTGAAACAGTGGGTGGGGTTGATTAAGGGGACGCGTTGTCTAGATACACTTATGTGCATAATTGATGTTTACAATTATTCGTATGAATTTCGGAAAAAAATTCTGGGATATTTGTAACTTACCAATCAGTATTGCAACAGCATGTTAACTCTAAGATTTAACCTCTCTCTCTTAAGAGTGAGAAGGCTTGTGACAGGGACAATGACTGGCCGTTACTGCAATAAGCAGAAGAAGCCGCGATGGTTTGCAAGACTACAAGATAGAAATTAGTCTTAAATAAGAAGAACCGAAGCTATGATAGCCCAGCGGTGACACCGTACGACTCTTTCAAGGGGGTCACGGATTCCAACCCCTGGGCAAACGTCAATGAGTTTTCTGTTAAAAACCTATGTCTAATTGATAAATTCAATTTATCACACGCTTTTTGGTGAAGGTAAACATCGTGAAGAAACCTGCATATCTCTAGGGAATGCTAAGGATATGTGTAACCTACCAATCCGCATTGGAACAGCGTCGTAGGTTTTAGATCCAATCCTTCTCTCTAAAAACGGAGAGAGGAGGCCTATGCCCAGCAGTGGGATAGCAACAGACCGTTAGTTTGAGAAGAACTTCAAAGCTGGTATTGTTTAATACATTAGAAGGCAGTAATACGTATCAAATAACATGAAGAGCGAAGTCGGTATGGTTCGCTAGACTAAAAGAAAGCAATCAATCTTCAATATTAATCGCTTCGAAACAACAGCAATTAGTACAATCTGTGTGTGATGAACACTGAGCCGCCCTATTAGCAAGCATTCAAGTTTGACAGACACGAGATTATTTCGTACAAAGATTTGCACCAACCACCCTCGGATATTTGCGAGTGGCAATACAATTGAGGCATCTGCTTTGTTTGTTCGCGATGTGGGTGTAGGTGGTGGGGAGGCGAGGGGGCGTAGTAATTAATATTCATAATCCAGTTAAAGAAACACCACAGCTCAGTCTCTGGTGCTTAATGATGGCGGAATTCGCTCCGTAATTAATGGGGTGCTCGCGGTGTGATTTTGTTTGCTATTGCGTGATGTGATTGATATAAATGGCGATCTGCTGAGGATTTGTCATTGATTTACTTGTTTATGGATGCCGGGGCTAAATATATGTATTATTGGTCGAATGCATGATACTCGATTTCAAAATTTAGAAGCTGTGATGGCCCAGCGGTGCGACCGTGTGAATCTCTAGAGACGATCACGGGTTCGAACCGGGCAGACACCAATGAGTTTTTCTCTTAAAACTTATGTGTCTAATTGATAATTGCAATTTATCACACGCTTTTCGGTGAAGGAAAACATCGTGAGGAAACCTGCATATCTCTAGAGAATTCTGGAGGTATGTGTAACCTACCAATCCGCATTGGAGCAGCGTGGTAGGTAATTTATAGAATTAGGCGTTACTTTGCGGAGATCCATAATACAAAAGTAATAATAAAATTATTTTGCTATAATCCGCGATGAAGTAAAATAGAAAATATATATAATGCTTAATGCAGAGTGGACAATCGGTTATCATACCTGATACATGCAGGAGTCGTAAAAAACACATGCACACACCTCCACCACCGCCACCGTGATACACAAGCACTATATACGTTCACTATCACAAACTCAACAATCGTTTCGCCCCGCAACCGAAGCATCGTCAGGAGATAGACTCCACGACCAAAATCGCAAAGCTTTGCTTTGTATTATTTGTGCTTGTGTATCACGGTGGCGGTGGTGGAGGTGTGTGCATGTGTTTTTTACGACTCCTGCATGTATCAGGTATGATAACCGATTGTCCACTCTGCATTAAGCATTATATATATTTTCTATTTTACTTCATCGCGGATTATAGCAAAATAATTTTATTATTACTTTTGTAGCGTGGTAGGTCTTAGCTCCAATCCTTCTCTCCCAAAACGGAGAGAAGAGGCCTATTCTCAGCAGTGGGATAGTAACAGGCCGTTACTTTACTTTACTTTACTTTATTTCTTAAAGTAAGGCAGCAAATGATACGCAGATGTTTCAACAAGCCAGTTTTATTTGGTCTAGCTCTTGTTCCAAATATTGTGGGCCACAAATATTTAAGGCCCTGTTTATTAGAGTCCGAGGCAGAGAGGAAAGATGCGACGGATGGTGATGCGATCTGGCATGTAAGTATTTGTTGGTGTGAGTAGGTTTTCGGTACACCGTTGTGGATAACTTACCACCAGGTCCCCTTATGACCATGACGTCAAGAAATGGCAGTCTTCCATCCTTCTAGTGTTTCCTCCTCTAGTGTAAACTTTACTTTGTCGTATAATTGATTAAGGCACAGTAACAAGCCCAGTACATTATTTCTGTTGACTATTGCGACTGTTGACTAAACTAGTCGGGCTCATCCGATAAAATAAGACGTGAGTATAACCGGAATCTATACATTAATTATATTTACGTAGTAGTGCTTGCGACTTCGCTCGTGGAAATCAGTGTATCACAAAAGACACAAATGTATTTATGTGATTTAACCATAAGAGATAGAGACATGCAATAATGCTTAATAATGCATAATAATTCTTTTTGATATTATTTCTGGAGATCTACAATTTTCTTAAATATTACTTTAATGTACCTCTGCTAATAAAAAAATCTTTTAGTAAAAACTGTTTAAAATCCGTTCAGTAGATTTTTGAAAAATCGATACAGCGATCACATACAGCCTTTAGAGTATTTGTTTTAAAATAAGTATATTCAGTCACTTCGATATTAAATGGCTTCTTTATAAAATTTAAGATTCAGACAATTAGAGAAGATTTAGAGAAGTCATTTCAGAATTATTATTTTTTTTGTAAAATTATTACAATGTCTTCAATTTTATAATGTTTTGCCCTTGTTTTATGTTATTAAAACAAGTGGAAAATTTACTGGTTAGTTAGTTTTGATGTCAATTATGCTAAAAGCAAGAATGTTGTTTGATATCCAAATATTAAAATTATTAAAATATTTATCCATTAAGGAAAATCGTTTAAAAGCTCGAAACTGGACGCGGACGGGGTTTGTTGTGGTTGTGGGTTTGAACTTTATTTATTACTTTTTATATTGTAACAATCACGATCAAATCTAACACTACATTCAGGGATAAATAATTTAACTATTGCGCGTTCCATCCCAAATGAGCCTTCCCGGAATACCAATCAATGAAGATGTCTGTAAACTCGTTAAAGAACTTTAATGTGCTTTCTGTTTGACTTTCGCTCTCTGTCCGTTGTTTTTCCATGATTACTTGGGAAATTTTATATAGGAAATATTTAATTGCATAGGGCACTGGTTCATTTCGTTGATTAAACACATACCATCAATTTAATATTCATAAATCATAATTAAGCTTTACTTTTTTTAAAACAGTCTAGTTTTCTTTCCAAAAATCATCATCCTCCTGCCCTTATCCCACTCTAAGTGGGGTCGGCACAACATGTTATAAACATGTTGTCATATGATTTGGCTGCGTTTTTACGACCGGCCGCATGCCTGACATCAACTTACCTTAGTCGCATTTTACGACACCTAGGTAAGAGAGGGTGGTCTATTCTACTAAACCGGAAACCACACGGTGGGTCAACTTACCTTAGTCGCCTTTTACGACACCTCGGTAAGAAATGAGGTTGGTCTATTCTACTCAGCCGGATACCACACGGCGGGTCGTCTTACCTTAGTCGCCTTTTACGACACCTCGGTAAGAAAAGAGGGTGGTACTATTCTATTCAGCCGGATACCACACGACGTAGTTTTCTTTCCAAAAATGCTTTTATAATATCTCGCTAGGAAAATCTCTATAAGAGGTTTAGATTTAAACATGTATTTAAATAAAATTGTACTTATTTAACTAATTTATAAATTAAATATTTAAATTTATATAAATTGGAATACATAATTACTTTGATCTAAGAATATATTTTTGCGTTATTTTTCTTTTTCTTTTTTTTAAATACTGGTTTTTCAGTTATTGTCCTTTTTCTTCTGTTTCCCAAAGGTTGCCTGGAAAAGATCCCTGTTAAGCCCGCCTTTGTACATGTGCTATTTTACTTTTTATTTCTCCTTTTAACAATATGTATGTACAATAAATAAATTTTAGTTTCGCCAACGACCCTGTTTGGGCCGACCTAATTAACGACATAAAAAGAAATCAAACTCGGTGTAATTTTACATAATAAAACAAATAATTGTACAACTTAGTCGAAAGAGGTATACACTAGCAACGAGCAAAGAAAATATTATAGCGTGTTATACTGCGCTGTCAAATCCATCGACAAAGAGTAGTTTATTACCAGATAAGCCATTTCATTCAATAGCTGGGTAATAAATCATCATTTACATATATCACGACTCAAGAGGCAGACAGTAACGGTTATTGATTACGGAGCCAAATAGAGCTTGAACCACAAAGGGTCCTCACGCACTGACGCGATAAAGCACGGCCACCCTTGTTCCACCGTGCGAGGGAACCTTTGAGTGCTCGCAATTAGGTCACATATAGCACACCATAGAAATGACAATCAATGATTTCTTTTCCTCAACTCACCATTCTTGCAGGTTTAATTATAAAAAAAAGAAATGCATCTACCTACGTTTATTTACAGCTTCATTTATCAGTAATCTATTCGCATTTAGATTAATTTGAAATACTATTTATTTATTTAATTCAAGAGAGATAATCATGATTATTTTCCTACCCTTATCCTATTCTGAGTGAGGTTGGCACAACATGTTATAAACATATTGTCAAATGATTTGGCTATATATTTCACGACCGGACGCTTGCTTGATGTTAACTTTCCTTAATGGTATTTTACGGCTCCTCGGTAGGAAAGAAGATGGTCTATTGTACTCAGCCGGTATAGTAGAATTACTATACCTATACCAATCGCTACTTATCTTAGTCGTATTTAACGACACCTCGGTAAGAAATGAGAGTGATCTATTGTACTCAGCCGGATACGACACACCACTTGCCTTAGTCGCATTTTACGACACTTCGGTAAGAAATCACAGTGGCCTATTCTATTCAGCCATACGGCGGAATTCAAGATATTTTATTGTAATAACAAATTATAATAAAATATTGGCTCTTTTGCAACGTAAAAAAAAGTCTACAGCGCATAATCTTTGGCACAAATGTATTATTCGAAGAAACAATATAATTTGGTAAATGGGACCTTTGATTTTTATGAATTTTAACGAAACATCAAAGAAAGGAATTATAAGACAAAGATAATGGGGAACCGGAAACGATGGCCCACTTTGTTTCTTTTTACTAAGAACCAGTCTGTCATTATAACTGACGCATGTCTCGATTGAAGGAAAATATAGCTTTCAAGCTTGTATTAAGATTGATAGGCCCCGCCTCGGATCGCAATAGTGGATTTGCTTTTAACTTGAAATAATACCGAAGCCTGAGGTTAAATGGTTATCGTAATCAGAAAGTTAAAATTATTATTTTATTTAAAATAAACTTTTGCACTACGGGGATTGGTATTTGTTTTTTCATATACATCATTATCCTGTCCTTACGCCGTGTGGTATCCGGCTGAATAGAATAGTACCACCCTCATTTCTTACCGAGGTGTCGTAAAAAGCGACTAAGGTAAATTGACCCACCGTGTGGTATCCGGTTGAGTAAAATAGACCACCCTCTTTCTTACCGAGGAGTCGTAAAATACGACTAAGGTATGTTGACGTCAGGCAGGCGGCCGGTCGTAAAATACGTAGCCAAATCATATGACAATATGTTTGTAACATGTTGTGCCAACCCCACTTAGAGTGGGATAAGGGCAGGAGGATGATGATCATTATCCTGTCCTTATGCCGCTCTAAGTAGGGCATAACATGTTATAAACATATTGTCATATGATTTGGCTAGTTATTTTAAGAACAGCTGCCTGCCGGAAGTCAAATTACCTTAGTCGAATTTTACGACACCGCGGTAAGAAATGAGGGTGGTCTATTCTACTTACCACACTGCATAAGAAAGTTAATTATTAAAATGAACATTTGAACTACTTTGAATATGCTTTAAAATACAGAACTCTATTACGTCTATTTTACTTTGCATGCAGTGTTCCGCCTTGTAGTATCCGGCTGAGTAGAATAGACCACCCTCATTTCTTATCGGCATGTCGTAAAAGGTGATTAAGGTAACTTAACTCGCCGTGTGGTATTCGGCTGAGTATGATAGACCACCTCATTTCTTACCGATGTGTTGTAAAAAGCGACTAAGGTAGGTTGACATCAGGAAAGCGGCCGGTCGAAAAATACCTAGCCAAGTCATGAGAAAACGTTTTATAACATGTTCCGACCCCACTAAGAGTGGGATAAGGGCAGGAGAATAAGAATTTTTCATCCAGTGTTGTTAGATTCCAAACAAATGGGAAAAAAACCTAAGAATGAGATGGTTTTTTTCTCAAAATAACTGTCCCGTTAATTAGCATTAAGCTTATTACACGAATCGTATTTTTTTCGTCAATATTTTGTTTCGAAGCATCACCAAGGAGGTACTAAATTTATTTCTTATTTCTTACAATCATTTTGCCTATCTGCTAGCTTGTCTATCTGTTACGCTTTCACGGCTAATTCGGTGAAAAAATTCGGTGATACGGGTTGAAAAAAATATTTTTTGTCGGGAACGGCGTTAAAGACATATTTAAGGGTATTAAAAAACTTAAATTGACGGAAACGTAGTTATGAATACAATTTGTTAATAAATAACGAATGATATTTGAATATTTCCGATTCCGACACGGACGCCGCTATCCGCCATAACGGGGTGCGTCGAAGTCTATAAATATTCACAAAGGAAGCGAAAAACAAAGGAACGAAACGGCCGCGGCTATCCCTTTGATCTTTTTGCGCAGTATCGGCCGATCGCAGTGATTGACACGTGCCCGCTCCAAGGAAAAATATGGCTTTCGAGCGTTTATTAAGATTAATGGGCGCCGCCTTAGATCGCAATCGCGGTGTTGCTTTTAACGTGCAATGATCCGGTGTCTATTCCCTGATTAACGCGATTATGGCTGACGGCGTTTCACAGTTGATTTATTGTTAGTTTCAATAAAGGTATGTCCCTTTGAAAGCTGTGATAGCCCGGCGGTAACACAGTTCGACTCTTTCGGAGAGGTCACGCGTCCAAACTTTGTGTCTAATTGATAATTGCAATTTCTCAAATCTGTATTCGGGGTGTAACCTACCAATCTGCATTGGAGCAGCGTGGTAGGTCTTAGCTCCAATCCTTTTCTCCAAAAAAGGAGAGAGGAGGCCTATTCCCAGCAGTGGGAGAGTAGAGAGGCCGCTACTTAGTAATATATATATTTCTTATTTATTTATATTTTGTTGGCCTTGCGTGGCATTCCTCGCCTATCGCATTGTTATTTTGTCCTTTCAGAGCTCAAAGGTTGGCTGGAAGTGATCCCTTGCTGGGATAAGTCCGCCTTCAATTATTATTTTATATATATTTCTGTGTATCTTTTTTGTTAATCTTTTGTGCAATAAAGAAATTAAACAAACAAAAAAACAAACTTTACTTTACTTTACTTGCTATCCAGCAGATAAACAAAATAACAGCCACATGATCTTATCATGTTAATTTATTAGGGATTATAAGTGCTGAATTAGCCTATCAGAAACCTGAGAATCGCAAAATTCCGAGAAATGTGTCAGATATTTTCCGAATAAGCTAACTGACAGGTTATTGGTAACTTGTGAAACAAACCCTAACAATAATTTATAAAAGAGAACCCAAAACTAAAATGAATCTCTGGAGTGTCGAACGATTAATATGTAATTCAAAACACAAAATAAAGCCGACAGCCGCGAAAATTATCACGGCTCTAAATCAATCATGCACTGCCGCTAATAAATACAATTTTGGCGCAAAACGGCACTGACAGAATACCAATAAAAAGGCCCGTTTCCAACGTTGACAAATTCCAATTAACTGCTTTTCTGCCGACGATATAAATAAACCTAAACGTTTTGGATTCCTACATCCTATACTGATATGTAAATTTTGAATATCTCCGACATTTTATCATTGAGATTTATAACTATAACTAGACTATAATTAGACGACTACTTTTATTAGTTTTAAATCGTTTGTTTAAATTATCATTAATCATTCTCCGGCCGTTTTCGCGCTCTGAGTGGATTCGGCACGACATCTTTTAACCATGTCGTGATGTGATTTAGCTTTTTACGACCGGCCTCCTTCCTGACGTCAACTTACCTTAGTCGCCTTTTACGTTCTGTCCTGGATAAGTCGAAGAAAAGTTTTTCATTTTGCTACTTAATCCGCCCACAAGCGTAGCAGCAGGTATATACTATCACTACTCACTACATATTATAAAACAAAGTCACATTCTTACTATGTACGCATAAAACTTTAAAACTACGCAACAGATTTTGATGCGGTTTGTTTAATAAATAGAGTGATTCCAGAAGAAGGTTTGTACGTATAATAACATTCAATACGGAGTAGAGAAATACTGTAATTTTTGAGGTTTCTGTAAACATTTACATTTTTTTCCGCTTACATTGCAAACGCAGGCTAAACCCTACGTGATTTATCAAAATAATGTACTAAGTATCTGTACACCTTGAAAAGGTCTACAGAAAAGTCCGCGATGGTATATGTCTATCTCTTATGGATAACCCACAATAGCATTTTTTGTCATTTACTTTTTACGAAAAATAATGCCTTATTTTTGAAGCAATTTTTATACAATACAGCATTAATCCTTATCCAATACTTTATTGGAAAAGATACCTTAAAGAAATAGTTGATTTAATATAGATCATTATTTCCGTTTACAGCATGTAATTTAAGTGAACATTTTCGGAGATATTACAGATTTAAAATGCCGTGAGGACGCCGCGCTTCGCCCTATAACACTCCGACTTTAGCAGCGATGTCGCTCTTTCAAGATTAAGATTTAAGATTGTTTAATGACATTCTGTAATTGTAAAAAAAAATACATAGGGAAAAATGTTAAAATAAATACGCAAATATGTACTATATGAATTTAGATATCCAAATATAGCAGGAAATTTTCTTAAAATAGGGAGAAGGAAATTGTAATTTCTCCAAATTAAACTCTTGCGGGCCACGGGCAGTAATGAAGAAATCAAAACTACTGGATCAATTTTAATTTTTTTTTTTCACTGAGTGACATGGGCTATATATTTTGTACCCGTGTGAAGCAGGGGCAGGCCGCTAGTTTAGATATAAACCGTAAAACGGTCCACTCGTTTATTCCAATATTTCATTTCAGCAACAATTCATAGCGGTCATATCGCGTTATACGTTTTAAAACTTTTCAGTTAGATTGAAAACTCATCCACTTCAAAGCCTCGCTCGCGTGGTGCTGGAAAAAACATCCATTCAATTGAGTGGAGAACAAGCCAACATAAATGACTTGGATGGATTGCAGAGCACAAAGCCGACTGATATCCGCGTTATTTCACATAATTAGTAGCTATCGAGGTCAGAGAATTAATATAAATATTGTTGATCATAAAAAGACAACTAGAATGCACAAACGAAATAAAACGGACGCAGTTTTCTCTTATGTGATATCCGGCTGAGTAGAATGGACCACCCTCATTTCTTACCACCTATACCAGCAACAAGCACTAAAGAAATGTACTAGAGAATTGTAGATCTACAAAAACACGACGAAAGAGGTCACAAAAGCATGTCTGTAATAGAAAAAAAATATCATTTTCCAAAACATCTATTGAAAAGCGGTTAAAAACCTAACGACCATTCCTTTCATATTCTTCACATCTGCGATAAGAGTGTCCGACTCAATACATTGGAGCAACTTGAGATAAAAAAATATATCAATGGCCACCTAATTAACGAGCATGTAAATAGTAGATTTTAAACTTTCGCGATTCATACTAATTAAAATATAAACAACCGGGTCACATCGCGATAATCACGTTACCTTTGTATAAGGTTCGACGTTTCGGCAGAGTTACATCCACCGTGGTCACGAACTGACTGACCACGGTGTCTGTCAGTTCGTGGGCGGAACGATTGTAGAGATTAAATATTCTTTTAACAAAGGCTTTTTACTATAGAATTCCGCTAAGTAACGCCTGCTTCTATAAAACATGTTTTTAACTTCTTATAGTTAACACACAACAATTTCTTTTATGTTCTAAACGTCAATTCAGAAACACATCTGTAACATTTATTTCAACGCGGAAAAAAGTGTCAGAGCTAGTTATTATTAATAAAAAGTGTACAAAGGTCAACTTATACCTTTAATGGTTTCCTATTAATTGAATGTTCCTTTGGCAATTTAGTAATATTAAACAATATGAAATCACGATATTTCGGGCCTGTTTTACAAGTTACCAATAACCTGTCAGTTAGCCTATTTGGAACATATCTGACTGACACATATCTTGGAATTTTGCGTCTCTGGTTTCTGATAGGCTTATTCACCACTTAAAGTCCCTAATAAGTTAACAGGTAGGTGGACTGTTTTTTTTTTTTATTTGCTGTATAGCAAATACCTATGGCAAAATGGCTGCGATTTTTTTTTAATTTTTAATTTTTTACTCTCTTTTGAGAGACATTTATCTGCTATTTAGTTTATTTGTCGGTTAACTATCCGAGCCTTTATCAGTAACTTGTTAAACAAGCCCTTAGTCCTATTTGAGTTCATTAATTTGTCGGTTAACTATCCGACACTTTATCAGTAACTTGTGAGACAGGTCCTCAGTCCCATTTGATTTCATTAGAAAATTTAATAACCTAACCTAATGAGCTTTCAGCGACACACAACTGTTTATTCATCTAAAGTCTAAACCTATAATCAATCAAAGACTTATGCCTATATCTGGGCCACGTTCCAGACCCCATACTTAATTCAGAGCATGATATAATTTATATTGGAGTTCTTATTACTGTGGCTTAATTAATTATATCCTCCATAAAGGAAAACAAGGTGGTGGAGAGACGGCGGTGATAATGTTAATTAATGATGTTTAAAAATTGTATGGGTTTCGGTGGAATGTGAAAATAAAGATAAAAAGCGTTAAAAGTGGTAAAATATTCATTTTTTTTAATTACTTGACACGCCACATGACTTATTCACGCGTTAATTATGGTACCATTTTCTATTTAGGCAGCTGCTAGGGCAAAGGAAATCATTGTCATAAAATGTTTACCAAATTTTGAACATAAAAATAGTCATTGTGAGTTGACCATAAGAGATATAGACATGCTGTCATAGGCGTTTGTTAAGAAAATCTATGTAATGTTAAATGTAGGAAGAAAAAATCGTTCTCATACCTTATACATGCAGGATTAGTTACGGCACGTATCACAATACCGCCACCAACACCATGCTACACAATTACACATATCCACTATAACAATTTAAAAAAAATGTAAAATACGCAGCCAAATCATGTGACAAGATGTTTATACGATGCCGATTTCACTTAGAGCGGGATAAGAGCAGGAGAATATGATTGTGCAAATTTCCAAAGCAAATTTCAGTATTTACAAGTAAACCTTTGCTATACAACTTGAATGGCCTTAGGTTAATCCTATTTCTAGTTTGTCGCATTGCTGTCTGCTTCAGAATAGCTCCAATAATATTAAATATCCGCTGGCGAACCGCAATAAGTGCGGTACGCCTCGCCTGTATTATTTATATAAGGACCTCATTTAATAGTGATGTGATAGTATCGGTAATATCACAAATATCACTAAAATGAATATCACAATACGAAAGATTCCTATGATTTGTCTTTATAAATAATCTTTCCGTAAATGGGTGTATAGGATTAGAAATACACATATAAAGCCTACTAATACTATAAATGCGAAAGTTTGTAAGTATAGATATTTTTGTTACTCTTTCACGGCGAATCAGCTGAACCAATATCGATGAAATTTAGCACAACAATCGTGGGTAAAAGCTAATAATATATAAAGGTATTACGTTGCTTCTTGAATCTATGCTTTGGGGGTCAGAGAAAAGCAGGGGTTCAAATCTGACATAAGTTTTAACAGGAAAGTTAGACGCATAAGTTTTAACAGGAAAGCTCATTGGTGGCAGACACCAATGAGCTTTCCTGTTAAAACTTATGCGTCTAGTACTGGCATATCTCTAGAGAACGCTGTGGATATGTGTACCCAATCCGCATTGAAGCAACGTGGTAGGTCTTAGTTGCATCCATTATGTCAAAACCTTGGAGGTAAGAGGCTTATGCCCAGCAGTGGGATAATAAGAGGCCTTTACAGTACCTAAATACACCCAGACTCAAAGTATTGTGTTTTAATTTGCAACAGTCCCTTCTTGGACAATATCTCTTGATTGTGGTAGTAAATGTGTGCAATGCTGGTTTGGTGATGACTGCATACATAAGACATACATGGAAAGATTAAAATCGTAATATAGTATTTAGATAACCATAAAAATGATAATGTGGGTTAACCTTAAGAGATAGACATATGCTGTCGCGGACTTTTCTTTAGAACTTTCAGAGGGGATTTTATGGTGTAGTACGAAGCGAAGTTTAAACAATTAAATCGTTTAATATACATGTATAACACTTCTCAGCGTGAAAAGTGACTCTTTCCCTTTGCGCCAATTAAATGTATCGATCTAATATTTTTAGTTTCACTGCACTTTTATGAATACAGAAGCTGTTTTCAAATTTGAACTCTTTATTTAGAATGGATTTATGTTATGGATTTTAATTGAGTCTCAGTGCAATACAAATCATCATCTTCCTGCCCTTATCCCACTCTAAGTCGGGTCGGCACAACATGTTATAAACATGTTGTCACATGATTTGGCTACGTATTTTACGAGCCGCCTGCCTGAAATCAACTTACATTAGTCGTATTTTACGACACCTCGGTAAGAAAGAGAGTGGTCTATTTTACTTAACCGGATACCACACGGTGGGTCAACTTACCTTATTTTAACACTAAAGTCGGAGCGAACTTTTTACTAACAGTTTTCGGTACTCGGTAAATAACGATAAATCGTGATAAATATATATAACCATTATAAGGACGGTACCATCAAAAATCGGGATAGCTTGACGAGATATTTGTAATTTATGGAATTAGGCGTCACTTTGGTCATGGGGAGCCGCTGGGTCCAAGCGGCACAAGATCGTGTGGTATGGAGATCCCGTGAAGAGACCTATGTCCAGCAGTGGACGTCCATCGGTTGACAAAGAAGAAGAAGAAGAAGCGTCACTTTGCGGAGGTCCATAATACAAAAGTAATGAGAATATTATTTTGCTATAATCCGCGATAAAAGGAAATATATGTAATGCTAAATGTAGAGTGTACTATTCGTTCTCATACCTGATACATGCAGAATTTGTAAGAGCTCATGCACAGTCACGCTTTGCGATTTTGTCGTGGAGTCTATCTCCTGACGATGCTTCGGTTACGGGGCGAAACAATTGTTGAGATTGTGGTGAATGTGTGCAGTGCTTGTGTATTGTTGTGCCATCGGTGTCGGGTAGTGCATGAGTTCTTACAAATTCTGCATGTATCAGGTATGAGAACGAATAATACACTCTACATTTAGCATTACATATATTTCCTTTTATTGCGGATTATAGCAAAATAATATTCTCATTACTTTTGAGATATTTGTAACCTAAAATCATCTTTAAAGTAATTTGATGGTTTATAGAAGGAGGTGGCTACTCACACGAATCACATAATACAGAAGTTATAAAATTATGTTGCCATAATCCGAGTTTGTTAAGAAAATCCATATGCCTTAGTATTTAAATAGATTTGCCTACACTTATGTAGGAAACCGATAACTTTCACATATCTTATACATGCAGGACAAGTTACCATACGTATCCCAAAATGCAACCAACAACACACCACAGCATTACACACACTCACTATAAAAATCTCTACCATCGTTTCGCACCGTACCGAAGCATCATAACGTGGAGCCTATCCTCCTGATGAGCGATCGTAGAGGTAAGTTATCTGAACGTTGTTTGCTTCATTAACTTGGCTTTACAAAGACTCTCTTCATCACAATTCTATCATAACTTCAGTTTCCTGGTTTTTGGGTCCCTTCTTTTATTACTAGAATAGAGGAGGCTGTATTTAAGCAATGAAATAATCACTAAAATGATGATCAAATACCAATTAAGTACATAAGTTTAAAATACCTGGTTGACCGAGCCTAGCTCGGTAATTTTTTATAAATAAAGAAAGAAACTTCAAAGAAAAAGTATAAAATAATTGGGTGGGTGGGGCGCGAATCTAGGTCATTTCTCAAGACAATTTATGGCAAAAATAATGTTTTATATTCAATGTAAACTTTAGTATTTTTTGTAAACGTATTTATAAAATATTTTTAGTATTTATAAGATATTTTTATAAATATTTTAGATAATATAAACAGGGATAAAACGATTTTGTTTTTAAATAAAACCTAACTAGATTGATTTTTCTCCACCAAATTGGGAAAATCGTTGGAAACGTTTCCCAATTTGTAATTGTGTTATATATATATAAGATTAACTCATTTAAATATTAAAGATAGATACCATAAGGTATCTATCTTCTATCTTTAATATATATATATTGATATGTACCTATAAAGGCACATAAAAACATGTTAGGTGCTTTCGTTTTTAAGCCAGAAAAATTTACGTAAACACTTAAGGTTTCCAGAAAAGCGTATTATTTACCAGGCGTATGTCGTTACTTCAAGTAAATACTTTTAGAAAGCAATTTGATCATATATTGACTTTTGTAAAAGGCAATTTATGCTTTGTACGTATTTCTTATTAGCCGACTCTGAAGTGGAGCTTTGATGTTTATATTTAAACTAGCTGGAACTTTTTACGAGAATGTTTGCGATTGATCTAAGCTTTCAAATTATTAATTAAATGGCAATCTAATTTATTACACCAGATTTAGTAGCCTCATTAGATAGTTTAGTTAAATTAAGTATAAGAGATATGTAAAGCATATTACAAAATTAAAGATTATTTGGAAAATATTTTGGAAGAATTTTCGTGTATAAGCATGTTTAGTTATCTACTGTTTTATTTTTGTTCTGACCTTCAGCTGAGTTGAGCTCTCGTAGGTCTTATGCCGTACCTTCTGCCTCGCCCACATGGTTGGTGAGTCACAAAGTTTTTCCCACGTAAATCTCGACCCCGGGGGTATTCTAAAATAATGTACTGTTAATTTAAACCTTCCTCAAGAGTTGCGCTACCTTTTAGTAAAAACAGAAAATAATAGATTTTGGTAAAATTGACATACAGACAGACAGCTTTTGGGGGCACGGTTTTATAATATGTATAGATAATTGTTTAATAATTTATCATTGTTGTTCTAGTACAGCTTTAACATAGCATCAATAAATATAAATATATATTTTTTCTTATCTATCCCCATACATTTTATTCTCAAATTAGTTCTTCCAACCTTATACAGTAAATAATTTATAGAATTAGACGTCGGAGATCAATAAATAATTGTGATGCAAAGAAACAATTGTGATACAATCCGCGATGAAATTATCGCGTATATTATAGCAAAATATTTATTTATTACTCTGACTAATCAAACACCGAACGCGTACTGAACCGTATTTATTTTCATACAAAACAAGCTTGTATATATACTTTTTACAATGCAACATCTTTAGCGCGGCGTAATAAGGAACAGCGCCATCTAGTTCTGCGGGAGGTAACAAAATATCTCAAACATCCCGCCACCCAAAGGACGACTAAGTCCTTTATAATAATAGTAAGTATATGATACAATAAACATAATTGACATAAGTGTTATACAATATACATGTGACAAGTAATAATCAATCATTCAATCATTCAGAGGCAGAGGGCATAATTTAACAACCGGTCTTTTAAATAACTTATCTTTATACTGAAGTGTAACAACACGAGTAATGCCATCTGCACCTGGATGCTTGGAAACTATACGTTCCAAAAGCCATTACTATAGTGCTTAATTGAACATTAGGTCTCGTTTTGAAACTAATTACCAATTATCGTGATGTACAAGTTAAAAATTTAAGCTAGTTAAAAACGCGGCAGACATTATATCAGTAACAATTTCTAAGTGAAGGGCCTTTGTTACGAATAAACAAATACATGCCTTATATCTTTTCTTGCGTCTACCAGGGTACAGTAAGAGTGTAAATAGACTGATACGAAAAGGACGATTTGGTTTCACTCTGTACTCTGGAAGATGTCGTACAAATACATAATTTAGTTTTGCAGGAAATTTGAAAGAAGTTATACATTTTTGTATGAGTGATCTTACTATAGATTTTATAACAATCAGATAATTTTGCAGAATACAATTGAGGGTAAGTTGATTGCCACCATGCAATGTTTTCTCATGTGCATTTACTACTATTAATTTCTCGAAAGTGCATCTATTACTTAAAATGATTGGTGACTTAAGATTAGAGGAAACATTAGCATTCCTCAATCTACCACCTACTCGCAACAAATTGTCATTATCAATATAAGGATTGAGTGTATATAGTTTACTTTTTCTATTAACAGTTTTGCCTTGTGATAAGGAATTTATTTCTTCATTAAAACTTTTAGTCTGTGACAATCTTATACAAACATTGAGGCTTCTTTTCATTTCAGATGCTGTTAAAAATTTACTATTTGCTTTTTCTAAATTGTGCTTCGATCTACATTTATTAATAAATCTTAAACAGTATGCAGTTACGTGTATTAATCGGAGAAGTGTCGAAAATCTATTAAGGTGAGTATCAATAAAGCTATCTTCATTTGTACATAAGTGTGTAACTATTTTTTGTTTTAATTCTGTGTCTGTTTCAGGAACATCATAATCGTGAGCTACGAATTTTACAGGTTTTCTTAAATATTTAGGACCATTCCACCATAGTTCCAACTCTTGTAACTCTGTACACACCGCGAGATGCCAAATCGGCAGGATTGTTGGCGGAACTAACATGATGCCATTGACTGTTATTCGTTGCAGTAAGAATTTCTGCAGTTCGGTTAGCTACAAACGTAGTTCAAGTATTAGGAGTTTTGCGTAACCACGCCAAAACGATGGTGGAGTCTGTCCAAGCAAATACACAATCATCACTAACCTTTAGTTCAGTTTGAACAGCTTTCAACATTTTTGCAAGCAATACTGCACCGCAGAGTTCTAGACGGGGTACCGAGATTTGTTTAACTGGAGCTACTCGCGCTTTAGATACTAGTAAGTACACATTTATTTGATTTTTCCCCCAAACTCTGAGGTACAACACACAAGCGTAAGCGGAACAAGACGCATCACTAAAACCATGAAGTTCGACCTTAGTGGTGTCATTGGAAATACCGAGCCATCGCGGAAACTGAATGTTTTGCATACGAGAAAAATTGTCGAGGTAAGTGAACCATTCAGTTTTCAATTCATCATTTAATTCTTCGTCCCAATCCAAGTTGGCTAACCATAATTTCTGCATAAAGATTTTGAGAATAATAATAGAGGGAGCTAACCATCCTAGAGGGTCGAAAATCTTGGCGATAGCAGATAGTACATTTCGTTTAGTAACATTTAATTCACAATGGTTTAGATTTAAGTTTAGTTCAAAATTGTCTGTTTGTGAGTTCCATGTAATACCTAAAGTTTTAATCGTATCTTTAATTTTTATATTCACTTTACTTTGTAACTCTTTATGTTCACTTGGAATTTGATTTAACACTGATTCACTATTTGACGACCACTTATGTAAAGGAAAGCCACCTCGACTAAGTAGCTCTGTTAGACGCTTTTGAAGAACTATTGCATCACTTTCAGTGGAGGATCCCGTCATCAAATCATCCATGTAAATGTCTGATTTTATTATTTCAGCCTCTCGAGGGAAATGTTCATGTTCATCGTCAGCGAGTTGATGCAGCGTACGTACAGCAAGAAACGGTGCACAAGATGTGCCATACGTAACAGTAAGTAGTCTGTATTCCTTTATAGGTTCCTTTGGTGAGTTACTCCAAAGGATTCTTTGCAAATCAGCATCTTCCTTAGATATCAAGATCTGGCGGTACATTTTCTGAATATCTGCCACTAGGCAGAATTTGTGTTGCCTCCATCTTGTTATCAAATTCCGAATGTCTTGTAACAATGAAGGTCCCGTCAATAAATGTTCATTTAATGATTTACCATTTACAGATGTAGCACTTCCATCAAAGACTACTCTAAGTTTGGTACTCAGACTCAACGGCCGGAGAACTGCGTGGTGAGGTAAGTAGAATTTTAATTTCTTAGTATTAAGTTCTTTTTCAGGTACAACTTCCATGTGATTATTTTTTAAATACTCGCTCATAAAGTTTATGTATTGTTCTTTTAGGTCAGGTTTACGTGAAAATCGGTTCTCCATTTGTTTCAAACGATTAAGTGCAATTAACTTGGAATCACCGAGATCTGTGGGAGTATCTTTAAACGGCAACCTATTAATATAGCGACCATCATCATTTCGTGTGTGAGTATTTTTAAAATGTTCTTCACATTGTATCTCCAACTGTGACCAATGTTTTTTACTAGGTAAGTTTTCTTCAATTTCCCAAAATTGCCGTAGCAATGGATCAATTTCTACTTTAAGGTGAGTTACAACTACATTATGATTTTGTGTTTGTGTGTGTGATACCTTTCCAGATATCAACCAACCAAGAGAAGTATTGATAGCAACAAGAGATCCATGCCTCTGTATACCTTCTTGTATGATTCTTGCGTGAACATCAGCACCCAGCAAGACGTCAATGGAGCCTGGCTTGTGAAAGTTAGGATCGGACAGATCTAACTGCATAGAGGAAGGCCAAGTTTCCTGTGAAAATTCTTTCGAAGGTAATAGTGAGGTGAGCCTTTTCAGGACGAATGCATGAACTTCAAGTAGTGGTGTATGTTCTTTCTTAGAGTGTATAGTGAATTTTACCATAGATCGTGTCTTTATAACTTTTGAATCAGATATGCCAGAAATTTTGCCATTTACCGAAATACGATCCAGATTCAGTAATTGTGTAGCTGCTTCAGTTATAAATGAGGCTTGTGAACCTTGGTCTACCAGAGCCCTCAATATACAGGGAGCACCATTTTTTGCTTTAACGGTAATCTGTGCTGTAGCTAATATAACTTGATTGCTTTCTATTTCAGTATTCATGCTGACAGTGTGACACGAAGCAGATGTATTTCCTTCAGGAGTAGTAGGAGTCAAAGTTTGTTTCTTGTCAGGGTTTGTGAAATGTAGCAATGTGTGATGTCTACGTCCACATTTTCTACATGTGGTGGATTGCCGACAGTGATTAACACTGTGACCCTTGACAAGACAATTGAAGCAGATATTATTTTGTTTGACAAAATCGCGACGTTCAGTTACATTTAGTGTGGCAAAATCTTTGCAGTGACAAATATAATGGTTCTGTGAACAGTATGTACAAGTGATGTTAACTTCCGCTGTAAAAGTTTTTGCAGGTGTAATTTTCGATGTTTTGTGCAAGGCAGGTTTGAATGTATCCTTTCTGGGTACATCCTTTCTGGAGGTACTGACAACTTCCATCGCTCTAAAACGGCTTTCAAGGTGAGATGCTAACGCTGCGAAAGAGGGAATGTCTTGTGAGCAACCGAGAGATTGTTCCCATAGTTTGTGAGATTCCAAATCTAGTTTGGAAACAACGATATGAACGACTATGGCATCCCAAGTACTAGTCTCGATACCAACATTCTGCAAAGAATGCAGACATTCTTGTGTAGTGTCTAGAATCTCTTTCAGACCACGTGCACATTCAACACTCATCTTCTTTTGATTCAAAAGGCGATTTAATATGTTATTAACGATAATTCTTTTATTATCGTAACGGTCTTCTAATGTCTTCCAAGCCTTTTCGTAGCTAGCCGCAGTAAGTGAAAAATGCTTTAGGAGCTGTTCAGCCTCGCCAGATATACTAGATTTTAAGTAGTGATGTTTTTCAATATCCGATAAATTGCTATCATCATGAATGAGTGACTTGAATATATCTCGGTAACTTAACCATTCAAGATAATTCCCAGAAAATTTAGGTATACTTATTGGTGGTAATTGAGTACGACGACTATCACATTTTGTGGAGTTAGTATAGCAAGTAGCTTGTGTAGACTTTAGTTCCGTAGCATTAAATTCATTTAAACATTCTTTAAGTAGGGTTTTTAGTTCCAAAAAAATATCTTCTGTAGTGTCATAATTAGTAATAGGATCAAATTTAACTTCTTCCAAAGTAACGCTAGAAATCTTGCTTAAAATATCATCATGACGTTTTGTATATGTCTCCCAATACTCGTATAAAGTCTCCAATCTTGTTTCTAAATAACCCCGCGTGTATCGTGACTTAGATGTTTTCTTTGTATTACTACATAACTTTGCTATGCGTTCTCCTAACAATTTCTGTGTATTACAAATTTGTGCCATAATTGTATCAAAGCAACTCAATAAATTATATAAATTTCTAATAAGTTTTATAATTATTCGCCCATAACACAACAAATTTCAAAATGTCATCAAGGAGAAAATTTCATTCACATAAATTCTTCCAAGTCATGTATCATTCAAATTTTTCTAAGTGTTTATTGAACTAAATTTTTTTAAGTCCTTTTTCATATGAATTTTTCTAAGTCTCTTATAATGCAAATTTTTCTAAGTGTTTTGATACGAAATTTTTCTAAGTCCCAATTTACGTGAAATTTTCTAAGTCTTTTTTGAGACGAAATTTTCTAAGTGTTTTGAGACGAAATTTTTCTAAGTCTCAATTTACGTGAAATTTTCTAAGTCTTTTTTGAGACGAATTTTTCTAAGTGTTTTTTAAACGAATTTTTTCTAAGTCTCAAATTATACGAAATTCTCTAAGTTTTTAATTATTCAAATTTTTCTAAGTGTTTCTTTAACTTGAAATTTAACTAAGTCTTTTTTCACTACTTAAATAATTTTAAAGTCTTACCAGAGTCCATTGCACATCACTTAACTGTTTAATTTACTTGCACTGTACACACTTACTATTTCCGAGTGAGTAGGACCAAACAATGACTAATCAAACACCGAACGCGTACTGAACCGTATTTATTTTCATACAAAACAAGCTTGTATATATACTTTTTACAATGCAACATCTTTAGCGCGGCGTAATAAGGAACAGCGCCATCTAGTTCTGCGGGAGGTAACAAAATATCTCAAACAACTCATACAGTACTTTGTTCTGATAAATCCACGTTTGCTCTTTTAATGTTTCTCGTTTTTTCTGTTAAGTTTATTTATTACCAAAGGAGGAAATAATTCTAAGAATTTATCTATTTTGTGTTATATCCATAAGTCTCCCATAACCTCGTGACTGGAAATTGGAGCCAAAATTAAGTAACCCTCTTATACTCTTGTCAAGTTAGTAAAAACGTAATACATCGCAATCCGCGATACAAAACTCGCTCATATTTTACTCAAGAACTTCTTGACAGAACTGTTTGTTACTGCAAAAGCGGGATAATAAAATCCAGTGGAACAAATGAACATCATTCACGTTTCAAGTCCTCCGAAATCCGTGATGAAGTGCCATTTTACATAACGTAACGTATGCGACACGACATACGACTGATTTGCGTAAAATTGATCGTGAACTTCAACTTTGGATCAAAAGCCGAAATGCCAGACTTAACAATCTGCTTGCAATAAATATTTAAACGTCCTTTGAGTAATTCCTTAGATATATGTGAACAGTCATTTCACATTAGAGGAGATGGGTCGAAACTCCAATCTTTCAACGAAACCAATAGAAGCAGAGCAAATATTATGATAGAACTTGATAAAATACACCACCCTCTTACCACGGTGTCGTAAAGGCGAATAAGGTAAGCTGAGCCACCGTGTGGTATCCGTAGTCGTAGGTATTATACGACTGGCCCCTGCCTGACATCAACTTACCTTAGCCAAATTACCTTATCCGGCTTCTGAGGCACTTCGGTAAGAAACAGGTGGTCTATTCTACTCAGCCGGATGCCACACGGCGGGTTGACTTACCTTAGTCGCCTTTTACGACACCTCAGTAAGAAAAAGAGTGGTCTATTCTACTCAGCCGGATACCCTAAAATATATATTTTTTGTAACTTTAGTTTACCCACGTATCCTAGAGTCAGCTCCACGTTTTAAAATAATCTAATACATAGTTAAAACCGAGTCAACTCGATTCATCTCTTTAAACGAGTTCGAGTATTTATGTCGTTACATGTAAAGGCAAGCTAACCAAGTGAGTTGTTCAGAACAGCAATAATTTGTAGGAGCCGGTGCGACCGGAATGGATTTTTCCCTATCGCGATTGAGCGCCGCCGAGCACGTGTTCCGCGCATCTTATCGATGTAACCATAAATTGTTTCGGCAATTCAGCCTGCCCGGCTCGCAGCCTAAAGAACTATCTCCTTGAGAGTTTTCTTAAACATACCTCGGAACATATAGGCTCTAGTTTTGATAAGAAAGCTTGGATTTAAATTGCGACCAGCTACGCACTAGATTGTATTGTAAATTTTGATTAATGAACAATTGTAAATACATTTAAATTTAAATACCTTTTTTTTATTTACAACAAAAATGTACAAGTTATATCTATCTTAAATTACTTACACGCTGGGACTATACAATAGGCTGTGATAGCCCAGCGGTGCGAACCTCAAGATACGATCACGGGTTTCAAACATGGGCAGACACTAATTAGTTTTTCTATTCAAATTGATGTGTCTGATTGATAATATCAATTTATCACACGGTTTTCGTTAAGGGAAAACATCGTGAGGAAACCTGCATATCTCTAGGGAATCCTAGGGATATGTGTAAACTACCAGTCCGCATTGGAGCAGCGTGGTAAGTCTTAGCTCCAATTCTTGTCTCAGTGTCACAGTGAGTGTTTTAAATTCGCTTAGAACAGTCGTGTATCTACTCGCGCTATAGTGTAAAGCGCTGATGCGCCGCGTTATTCGTCGCGTTGCCACCGGCCGCGTGCCGCGAACGTAGCTATGGCCTACTTGCGATGCCTTTTGCCGCGTAAGGCATAAATACTAACTTTAATAAATAATTTCAATACTAGTATTATACCGCAAATATGACTTCGCAAACTCCGATTAAACTTAAAACGGAAACGGAGCATATGTTGTTTAATGCTTACCGAACAAAAAGCTGAAAAAGAGAATCTTCAGTGCGTAATACAGGAATTAAAGAATCAAATTTTGATTCTTCAGGATCAGATAAAAACCCTCAATGAACAAAAATTGACAGAAAAAAATGAGAATAAGATTTCTTCCCAGCCTGTTGAATACCAAACAGATGAGGAAGAGTTAGCTAAAGAAACGGAATGGATTAGAGTTAAAAGCAGAAAAAAGCGGAAATTAAGCACATCACCTATTCAGTCCCATAATCAAGAGTCCGAATCATTAGTAAAGGATTCAAATAAAAATAAAAAAATACCGCAGCCTCCGCCCATAATGGTGTCCGGTGTTGAAAATTATCAAACATTTTTTGATATGCTATCTAAAAATATTAAAGAAGATGGCTCTTTTATTTTAAAAATGTTGAGTGGAAATAGCGTAAAAATAAACGCTAAATCTGAGGATGCCTATAGATTAATAACAAAGTTGTTGTCTGAAAATAAATTTCTATGGCATTCCTATGAAAATAAACAACAAAGACCAATAAGGGTCATGGCTAAAAAATTACCTTCGACGTGTGAACCCACTAGAATAATTGAAGATCTACTTAGCAAAGGGTTCAAAATCGAAGACGCAGTGAATAAACTAAGATGGCACAGCAAAGAACCACTTAACATGTTCACCTTAACGTTTAAAAATGATGAAAATATTACAAAAATCTACAACATAAAGTACATATTGGGATGCAAAGTTGAAATACATCCTATTAAATCATCTAAACTGGTACCCCAGTGTAAGAAATGTCAGGCATATGGTCACACGCAAAAATATTGTTCAAGAGACGCTAGGTGTGTTAAATGTACTGGAAAACATTTAACTCGAGACTGTGATAAGTCTCCTGATCAAAAACCTAAATGCGTACACTGTGGTGATGCACATCCCGCCAATTATAGAGGTTGTGTAGTTGCTAAAGAAATGCAGAATTTAAAGAATAAAAATGTTAGTAAGTTATCAGCAATAAAACGATCAGAAAAAATTAATAAAGCTTTGATTAATAATCCAGGAAAAGTAATAACTTCCTCGCACACAAATAATTATACATCGTACGCGCAGACAGTCGCAAAAAATTTACCTCAGTTATCTCAGTCAAACGTAGAGAATAAATTAGATAAAATCCTTAGATGTATGTCTGTGTTTGACGAACGCCTAAGCAGACTTGAAAATAGCGCTAAAATTGCTACAATTAAAGCTAAAAAATGAATAATACGCTTAAAATCATGGCATGGAATTGTAATGGACTGATGCAACACAAAAATGAATTGCAAGTAGTCCTAGATACTGAAAAAATTGACATTTGTCTAATTTCTGAAACTCACTTTACTAAACAATCGTTTATTAAATTCAAGGGTTATAAAATTTATCATGCATTACATCCTAATAACAAAGCTCGAGGAGGAAGTGCTGTTTTAATAAAAGAATATATTAATCACTTTGAAGAAAGGAAATATGAAGAGCAAGAAATACAATCTGTAGCGGTAAATATCCAAACTGCTAGATACCGCGTCTCCATAGCGTCAATTTATTGTCCACCAAAACATTCCATAACCAAAGATTACTATGTAAATTTTTTACAAAAATTTGGAAATACGTTTATTATTGGAGGAGACTTCAACGCCAAAAATACTTATTGGGGGTCTAGATTAACTACAACCAAAGGTAAAGAACTGTTTAAAGCTATTCAAGACGTAAAATGTGATGCCTTAAGTACAGGCAAGCCTACTTATTGGCCGACTGACCCGAAAAAAATTCCAGACCTCGTCGATTTTTTCATTTATAAAAATTTATCGTCGAAATATTTGAGCATAGACGATGCATGTGACTTGAGCTCAGATCATTCACCAATATTATTAACTCTAAGTGAAAAGATTATATATAAGAATTCTACTATTACTTTAGCTCATAAATATACAGATTGGGAGAGTTTCAAAATAGATTTGGATGTCAATATTAACTTAAAGGTTCCTCTAAAAACAACCGAGCAGCTTGAAATCGAAACTAGCAAGTTTATACAAGAGATTCAACAATCAGCTTGGAAAAATATTCCAGAATTTAAAAAAAAGGTTAAAGGAGCAACATATCCAATACAGATTCTTAACCTTATTGCCGAAAAAAGGAGACAGCGTAGAAAATGGCAGCAATCTAGATATCCAGAAGATAAAAGGCTATTTAATAACCTGAGCAAAAAAGTAAGAACCGAAATTAAAATGTATAATGAAGTGACATTAAACACTTATCTCCAAAAACTTACAAATAAACATAACTCTGATTATTCAATATGGAGAGCAACAAAAAACATCAAAAGACCTCAAACACATACTCCGCCCATTAGGGATAAAGACGGAAAATGGGCCGTTAATAACGAACAAAAAGCAAAAAGATTTGCACAACACTTGGAAAATACATTTTTGCCAAATGAAGATGATAGTGAGTATTTCTTCACAAACGTTACGAAACAAGAGGATTCATCCATCAAACCAGTAACAGTAAAAGAATTATATAATGGAATAATTTTAAAGCTTAAGCCAAAAAAATCTCCTGGATATGATCTAATTACCGTTGAAATCTTGCGTAATCTTCCAAGGAAAGCAATAGTTAAATTAATGACATTGATAAACGCAGCTTTCAGATTAAGGCACGTTCCCGACTTGTGGAAAGTTGCCGAAGTAATAATGATCCCTAAACCAGGGAAATCACCACATGATGTTGCATCGTATAGACCTATATCACTTTTGCCTATTATTTCAAAAATTTTTGAGAAATTATTACTCACTAGCGGCCTGCCCCTGCTTCGCACGGGTAAAAATATATATCCCATGTCAGTCAGTGTAAAAAAAATGATTAAAATTGATCCAGTTGTTTTGATTTATTTATTACTGCCCGTGGCCGTAGCGTTAAATTTGGAGAAAAAAAAATTCCTTTCCCTATACCAAGAAGATTTCCTGCTATCTTTGGAATATCTAAATTCATATAGTACATTATTACTTATTTACTTTTATATTTTCCTTATGTATTTTATTTTTACACTTAATTACAGAATGTCTTAAAACAAATTCTTGAAAGAGCGACATCGCTGCTAAAGTCGAAGTGTTATAGGGCGAAGCGCGGCCTCCTCACGGAATTTTAAATCTGTAATACCTCCGAAAATTTTTCACTTAAATTATATGCTGTAAACGGCCATATTGATCTATATTAAATCAACTATTTATTTAAGGTACTTAATTGGATAAGGACTTTCCTCTGGAATCACTCTATCTATTAAAAAAAACCGCATCAAAATCTGTTGCGTAGTTTTAAAGTTTTATGCATACATAAGGAAATATAGACTTTGTTTTATAATATGTAGTGATGATTGTTATTTTCCTCGCTAGAGAGCTCCGATCATAAATGCGTCCGATCGCTGCTAAATTCAAATGGTTAAAGGGCGAACCGTGTTTTTTTTTCGAATTTGACTGATGCTGTTAGCCCTAATGGCTTTGACAGCGTCACCGATAAGACGGGCGAGCGCGGAAGCATCGCCGAGAGGCGAACCACGACCTCCGACGCGCTATTTATAGGCTCGCGGCGCGGCCCCTGCATTTTAAATCTGTAATATCTCCGAAAATGTTCACTTAAATTACATGCGGTAAACGGCAATATTGATCTATATTAAATCAACAATTTATTTAAGGTACTCAATTGGATAAGGATTAATGCTGTATTGTATAAAAATTTCTTTGAACATAAGGCATCATTTTTCGTAAAAAGTAAATGAAAAAAACTGCTATAGTGGGTTATCCATAAGAGATAGACATATACTATCCCGGACTTTTCTGTAGACCTTCTCATGGTGTACAAATACTTAGTACATCATTTTGATAAATCTCGTAGGGTTTAGCCTGCGTTTGCAATGTAAGCGGAAAAAAATGTAATTATTTACGACATCACATTAGAAACCTCAAAAATTACAGTATTTCTCTACTCCATATTGAATGTTATTAGACATGTAAACCTTCCTCTAAAATCACTCTATCTATTAAAAAAAAAACCGCATCAAAATCTGTTGCATAGTTTTAAAGATTGAAGCATACATAGGGATATACGGACATAGGGACAGACAGAGAATGCGACTTTGTTTTATACTATGTAGTGATATTATTTATTTTTACAATTGATTAGACAATGTCTTTACATACAACATTCATAGCTTTCTTATCATTAGACAATATAAACTTGAAAGAAGGACATTTAGTTGCGCCTCCGGTCGCTGCTAAATTCGAAGTGCTTATAGGTCTAAGCGCGGCCTCCTCGCGGGATTTTAAGTCTGTAATATCTCCGAAAATGTTCACTTAAATTACATTCTGTAAACGGCAATATTGATCTATATTAAATCAACAATTTATTTAAGGTACTCAATTGGATAAGGATTAATGCTGTATTGTATAAAAATTGCTTTGAACATAAGGCATCATTTTTCGTAAAAAGTAAATGAAAAAAACTGCTATTGTGGGTTATCCATAAGAGATAGATATATACCATCGCGGACTTTTCTGTAGACCTTTTTAAGGTGTACAAATACTTAGTACATTATTTTGATAAATCTCGTAGGGTTTAGCCTGCGTTTGCAATGTAAGCGGAAAAAAGTGGCATTATTTACAGAAACCTCAAAAATTACATTATTTCTCTACTTCGTATTGAATGTTATTATACGTACAAACCTTCCTCTGGAATCACTCTATCTATTAAAAAAAACCGCATCAAATCGGTTGCGTAGTTTTAAAGTTTTATGCGTACATACGGAAATATGGACTTTGTTTTATAATATGTAGTGATAAGACTAAAACCTATTTTAGACAGACACAACTTGATTCCAGAGTATCAATTTGGATTTAGAGAAAAACACTCTACAATTGATCAAGTTCATAGGATAACGAATTTAATCGAAAAAGCTTTAGAAGAAAAGAAAGTTTGTACAGCTGTCTTTCTTGACGTAGCACAAGCTTTTGATAAAGTCTGGCATAAAGGCCTTGTACATAAACTTAAAGTCATGCTGCCTAAATCATACTCCGAAATATTGGAAAGCTATTTAAACAATAGAGCGTTTAGAATAAGACAAGAGGAGAGTTATTCAGAACTGAAACCAATCAAAGCTAGGATGCCACAAGGAAGTGTTCTGGGGCCTGTCCTGTACCTCATATACACTTGTGATATGCCAGTAATGGAAAACAGTACGATAGCAACTTTTGCTGATGATACTGCTATTTTAGCGGTAGGAAATACTCATCAGGAAGCAGTGGAAAAGGTGCAAAAATCTGTAAATAACTTTACGAATGGACCAAAAAATGGCGAATAAAACTTAACGAGTCTAAGTCTATTCATATTGACTTTACCAACAAAAGACCACAGTTTTATCCTGTTTTTATAAGTAATCAAAGGATACCCTATGGTAACACAGCTAAATATCTTGGAATGTCTCTTGACGCTAAGCTGCGCTGGAAAGCCCATGTCAAGAAAAAAAGAGAAGAACTAGACATAAGATATAAAGAATGTATTGGCTTATCGGCAGACATTCTACGTTATCAACTGAAAATAAGGTTCTCTTATACAAACAAGTCCTTAGGCCAATATGGACTTATGGTGTTCAGTTATGGGGCTGTGCTAAAAAATCAAACATAAATATAATACAAAGATTCCAAAATAAAGTACTGAGGGCTATTGTTAACGTACCCTGGTATGTAAAGAATGAACACATTCATCAACATCTTCAGGTTGAGTTTGTTAATAAAGTAATAAAAAAGTACGCTGAAGCCCACGAGCAAAGGCTTCATCATCACGTGAACATCGAGGCCATCCAGCTTCTCGATAACACTGGACTCTTAAGAAGACTTAAAAGGACAAAACCTTTTGAGTTAGTTTAATATAGTGATAGTGTAGTGTAGTGCTAGTGCTACTTGAAAGAACACAAGAACAAAGTGTCTCACATACCAAGAAAGACTAAGATAAGTCACTGGACCTATTCTTAGATATTAGTTAATTTATAAGTTTAGGTAATCTTTAAGTTGCTTATTAGCCTCTTGGCTAGATCGCAACATCAATAAAGTACTTCCTTTTGGTTGTTCTTTATAATAGCAAAAAAAAAAAATTCTTGTCTCCAAAAACGAAGAGAGGAGACCTATGACCAGCAGTGGGATATTAACAGACCGGGACTAGGGCTATAAAAATTATGCCCACGTGGAATGGTAGCTTCATTATTTGACTCAAATTGATTCAAAAGTGCTTGTAAAAGCTAATTTGAACAAAGAATACTTTCGCAGATGAATTAATCGAGGCTCTGATTACTTGGTCTCATTAAGCCGTGATAGCCGATTCTGGAGACGTGTGACTTTTACCAAAAGATAACAGATTCAAAACCTGATCAGAACTCTTAGGCGAAGAAACTCTTTGGTGAAGGAAAATACGAGGAACTTGCATAACTTAATTCTTGAGATATTTATAATTTACAGATTTATATTCAAATTTCAATTTAAAATTCAAAATATTCTTTATTCAAATAAACTTGTATACGTGCTTTTGAATCGTCGACTCTACTGCTGGTTCGGAAAACTGTTCCTACCGAGAAGAGCCAGCAAGAAACTCGGCGGTTGCTCTTTTTTAAATACTTATAAAATTATAGTGGAGCAGCATTCTCTTCTTATACCCAGCTGTGAGATAGTATAAATAATATTAAGAAAAAAACCAAATAAATAAGGGATCGGTTCGGGTACATGAAAAACACGTACTACCGAGGGTAATCTAAAGCTTAACTTGATGCGGATGTCACAGATATAACTTTTAACACTATAATAAAGGCCACCGACAATATAATTTTATTAATACAAGTATATTATTAGCTCATTTTGTAATTTCGTTCGCAATCAATAACCGTTTCGTAATTATCGCTGGTTGATGCGGTCTTTTGAATTTTGAACCAATTTACAAAATTACCGGTATTTAATTAAGCGTGTATTTTCATTTAAGCACTATTTATTTTATTTAATAAGAATTATTTTTATAATACTGTTATGTTGTTCCATTCCTTACCGAGTTGTCGTAAAAGGCGGCTACGGTAAGTTGACCCACTGTGCGGTATCCGGTTGAACAGAATACCTTCGCCTTGTACGACACTTCAGTAAGAAAGAGGGTGGTCTATTTTACTAAGCCGGATACCACACGGCGTGTTAACTTACCTTAGTCGCCTTTTACGACACCTGGGTAAGAAAGAAGTTCTAGTCCACCATATACCACACGGTGGTAAGTTGCAATTTCATTGTTTAATGAAAACTCACAACCGATATGAGACAAGTTGACACGTTTCATAACATGTCCCGGGCGGAGTATTAATCACTGCCACGTCACGGGATAATGTGACGCCCGCCGACTGCTGACACGGCGTCTTGTCATAGTTTTTCCCTGATTGCACGATAATAGTTCCAGTTTGTAATTAATTGCAGGGGAATGTCATCATTACATATCGATAATATTATAAATGTTAGTCTGTCTGTTAGACTTTCCTGCTAATCCACTTGACTGATATTTATTACTTTTTTATCTTATACATATATCAGCGGGAATATTGAAAACGTAATTTTTGAATTATTAAGGTACCTTAACGAGTCGCGGGTACAAGTAGTGTTGTTATGAATACAATTGAGGGTATTTTAACACTTAATCGCGACCGAAAATTGACATGGATAAATAAATAAAGATAAGAATATATTTTGAGGTTTAATCAACTATACAGGCAAACAGCAGCGTTAAGAGACATTTAACAAAATAACATAAAGTACATAAAAATATAAATACACATACAGTGAAGTAAGAAAAAAGAAATTTTGTATCAAGAATTTCAAATATATGACTAACTGTCAAAAATATTAACTATTTTATAATTTTAATAAAAAAAAATACTAATACATTTGAATTCATAGGGACCGATAAAAGTCGGAGGATATTTTTATTTGTTTTGCTTGCAGAATACCGGTAATGTACACGTGAAAATATTACATAAGTAGTACGACAGTCGTAGTTATGTAGATTACATGCATCTAATAGACTTTATACGTCTATTAGATGCATGTAATTTAGCTCGTAAAAGTAAGTAAAAAGCAAAAGGGTTTGGGCTAAAAAAAAGTTAATTTGGCTTAATATACTTTAACATTCAACAACATCATTCTGCTGCTCTTATCCCACTCTAACTGGGGTCGGTAAAATACTCTACTACTCTCTCCTATCATTCGTCAACTTTGGCGTTACTCATTTCACACGCATGACATACATGGCTTTAAGTAACTAACTTTGGGGACGGAGAACCGTGTGTGTAAGTGTTCTAAATATATATATATATATATATATATATATATATATATATATATATATATATATATATATATATATATATATATATATATATATATATATATATATATATATATATATATATATATATATATATATATATATATATATTTTTTGTTTTTATTAAAGACTGGCCCGCTCCGGCTTTGCATGGGTATAAAATATATAACCTATGTCACTCAGTGAAAAGCATGATTAAAATCTATCCAGTAGTTTTGTTTCATTCATGACTGCCCGTGGCCCGCACGCGTTAAATTGGGAGTAAAACAATTCCCCTTAGCCTATACCATGAAGATTCCCTGCTATCTTTAGAATATCTAAACTCATATACTACAATTTTACTTATTTACTTTTACATGTATTTTATTTTTACAAATAATTACAGAATGTCTTTATGTATAACATTCACTGCTTTCTTGTCATTACAATACATACATGTTTTCTTTAGGGGTTACTCTTAAAAGAGCGACATATAGTTGGCCATGTGAAAAACACCCGTCCGATCGCAGCTAAATACAAAGTGCTATAAGGCGAAGAGCGCAATCGCAATGCCCTGCATTTTAAATCTGTAATATCTTCGAAAATAATCATTTAAATTTACATGCCGTAACGGTCATATTGATCTACATTAAATGAACAATGTATTTAAGGTACTTAATTGGATAAGGATTAATACTATATTGTTTAAAATTGCTTCGAAAATAAGGCAATATTTTTCGTATATATGGATGTGTGTTTATGAAATTCCGGACGTAGGTCTTTTGGTTGAGATATACCTAAAGTTCACCCAATTACGTGAAGAACGTGAACTAAAACACACAATCAAAGTCATCTCGGAATGTAACGTGGCTCTCCATTTACGAGAAATGCACAGAGAAGATACAAATTGTTTTGTCACAGACAGAAATGTGTCCCTATTTCCGAGAGACAAAAGAAACAATATTGCCTGCACAATATATAATAATGGGAATATATTATTTCTGCTTTGTACTTGACGTCGCAAGGAAATGCAATTGTAGAGAAATTAAATTGATTCCAGAATGGGGAAATTGATTCAAGAAAAATATATTTCAACGTAAGAAACGGGAAATGAGGTTGTACTTTTTTTTTGGTTTTATTTATTATTTTTCATCCTATAACCGTTTAGAAAGAAAGATATTACTGTCTCACTTTTAGACTAAAGGCTCCTTTCTCTTTCAGAGAAGAAAATCTGAGTTAATATTCATTAAGGACTCCTATCTATGTTTTGCATATTTTTTTTTTTTTTTTTTATTATACAGGAAAAACCCCTTATGGGTACCACCGCCCGACGGGGACAGGCGGCGGTTATGTCGGACTCGCACCGACTAAAACGACCTGTGTGCTCCACCACGCTGCCAATGGCAAGGACAGAGTATCATTGTACATTTTGCCCCCATCCCGCCGACAGCTCTGATCCCAGAGAATAAACACCTCCAGGTAGGGGCCCCTCGAAAGAGAAACCCCCCTCCGCTAACCGGTGCATCGGGAGCACCAGATGCACCGACCGCCTCGGGGACCTGTAAGCCAGGTGTCCGATGTACCCCGTTCGGAACACCCGAAGGTCCCCAGTTAGGGCGGCAGACGATGGGCTTGGGCGAGTCACTAACACCTGGACTCACCAGCAGCAGATTGGATCCAGAACAACAGTTCGTGGAACCGCTCCGCCGCCTCCCTCTGCCCCCCTCCGCAGAGCTAAAGGAGGCCATCGCTGCCCACGATCGCTCCCTGCCCACCGTGTTAATAGTGTGCCCACCGTGCATATGCCTTTTTAATGTAGTGAGCAAAATCCGTTCACATATATTATACATGCAGGATTCATAAAACGCATGTAATATAAACAACCACTACATTAGCACTCCACACATTCACCACAATCCCAAAATCGTTCTGCCTCATAACGCATCGTAAAGCATATACATACTATATTGATTCTTAGCGGTGTGGTATCCGGGTGAGTAGAATAGACTATAGAGCACCCTCATTTCTTACCGAGGTGTCGTAAAAGACGACAAAGGTAAGTTGACCTTGAAGTTGATGGTACTCGTAACATGTTGTGCCGACCCCACTTAGAGTAGGATAAGCACAGAAAAATGAAGATATGCATAACATCAACATAAGGATAAAAAATCCTGAATTATGTACTTTGGGAACAGGACTTGCGGAGTTTTTTAATCTTATATGTTAGTCCGGTAAGGGCGCTAGGAGTTAACCGTTTTTAATGAAATTATAAATAATAAGCGTTTTGTTTGTTGTAGCTAATAAAAAATAAATTTGTAATTACCTGTTGCCATATATTAACAACTGGCCAAAAGATCAAAACTTTAGCCCATTGTTTAATATTTAAAATTTAATATTATTAATTAATATTTTTTATTAGCTACAACAAACAAAACTTATTTAAGATTTAATATAAAACGGTAAACTACTACATGGTCAATAACTAGCCCCCTTACCCTAAATACACTGATTTTCATGCGGGCGAAGCTGCAAGCAGAGCTAGTAAAAATATATTCAATAGTAAACCAAGGTATACTTTTCAAAGTGCAAATTTTTTTTATCCGTTTTAACGCCTCGGTTAATTGCCTCTTCAGGTGACAAGAGGGCTGGCTCCTTTTTCGCACAAAGAGTCTTAGCGATTCATCGCGGAAACGCTGCCAGCATTCTTAGTATCATTCCACGTGGGCATGATTTGTATAGTCGTGTAAGTAATTTAAGATAGCAATTTTTAAATTTAAACTATCGTGAGTAGTATTCATAGTTATTGTATAGAACCGGCTATACTCACGTCTTATTCTATCGGGTTAGCCCGCCTAGTTTCGAACCCATCCGGTGTGAACTGTTCATCAGTTCCCGCCGCGATAACGTCATGTAAAGAGCTCATGAATAAGTGCCCCGGATGGGTTCGAAACTGGTCGGGCTAACCCGATAGAATAACACGTGAGTATAGCCGGTTCTATACAATAACTATAATTTAAGATAGATATAACTTGTACATTTTTGCTGTAAATATATATTATAGGTATACTAGCACACAATTTTTTTATCATTCCCTTATTTCGTATACTGAATATGAGAGTGCTGTAAGATTAGTCGTAGAAACACGAGGGCACCGAGCTAGACGAGTGCGGCCCTCCAGCCCTCAAAGGGACAAGTAACTCTCGACAAAACCGCACTCCTTGATAGCTAGCGCGACACTCGGCGGGACTTGTCTTTGTCTTAGCGGAATATTACATCTTTGGACGTAACTGCAATTAGCACATACTAAGTACAAGTCTAGAAAATTTAGATACAAAATTGAAACGTTTATACGATTTTTCTTGTTCCATAGCAAAAAGAGATATTATTTAAGTGTTGTGGATTTTATATCTAATATTAAAATTAGTTAGGGCTTGTTTTACAAGTTACTGATAAAGTGTCGGATAGTTAACCGACAAATAAACTAAGTAGCAGATAAATGTTTATAAAAATATAATAATAATAATAAACTTTATTTAGCCAAAAAATTACAATAAATACAAAATACAAAATTCAAAAATAAATAATGAAATTCAAAATTTACATTAACAGATATCGTAGACACTACTAAGATAACTTGTGCTACGAGTGTCCACCTCCCTCTGGATCAAAGTTTATAAAAGAGACTCTAAAAAGTGAAAAAATGAAAAAAACAATAAAATCGCGGTCATTTTGAAATAAGTATTTGCTATCCAGCAGATAAACAAAATAACAGCCACATAATCTACCAGGTAACTTATTAAGGACTTAAGGTGCTAAATAAGCCCATCAGAAAGCTGAGAAACTCAAAATTTCCGAGATATGTTTCAGATATGTTCTGAATAAGCTAACTGACAGGTTATTGGCAACTTGTGAAACAGGCCCTTAATCTTCTTTCTATATACATATTCTATTCCGAATAACACTTTTTGTATTTCAAATTTGCGGTTTATTTCAATCGGGTAACTCACAGTGTATTACCGTATGTGTCGGTGACGCGTGTACTCGACACCAGTAGGCTGAGTGGTTGTAATTGCAACTTCAGCAGAATAAGGAGAAATTAAACTTCTCTTGAGACATGCGATTAAAGTTGTGTGCATACGTCTCGAAATGGTTCTAATTTTAAATATTAATTGGCATACCTATATTGAACAGGTGATCCTCATTTCTTACCGACGTGTCGTTAAAAGGCGATTAAGGTTAGTTGACCAGCCGTATTGTTTCCGGCTGAATAGAATAGACCGCCCTTATTTTCATTCATTCATTTCATGTTCATACGAAAAAAATATTTTGTTATCATCGCGGATTATAGCAAAATAACATTTTTACAATATAATGCCTAATTCGATAAATTACTTTTCATTAACCTTGAAAAAATATTGAATTGTATATACACATATGTGTCTGAAGAACTTACACGACATGAAATAACGGTATGGGCTCAGTTAAAATCTGCATTGTTCATAAAAAGCAGTTAGCAAACTCTCAGTTTATATCCATATTATAAATCCCTAAATCTGTCTGTTCCTTTTTTCGGCTCATCCTATATTGATGAAATTCTTATACACCGTGTAAATATATACTATTTAAAAACGGAATGAACACCTATTGCATTTTTGGGGCTACGTAAACGTTAATAGGTTTAACACAATATGGCTAATACTGAATCATCCTCGTTATGAACATGTTATCACATGATTTGGCTTTGTATTTTACGACCGGCCGCTTGCCTGATGTCAACTTATCTTAGTAAGTTTAGTACCTCAGTAAGAAAGAGGGTAGTCTATAGTACTCAACCTGATACCTAATGGTGGGTCAATTTATCTTTAAAAGTAAACATTAATTTAAATGTCGATATGTGTAGGCAGATGTGACGCCCACCAAACCAGGGTTCAATAGTTAAAGCGATATTCTCATGCAAATGTCGTCGGTACAAACGCACTCAAATTGTTTCGGATCAAAATTGCTCTTTTATTTTGGTTCGGCCATTTTATCCGTGTTTCGTTCACAGCCAAATTTGTCGGATATATAGGGGACATGTTCCCGAGCCGTGCTAGTTAATACCGAGCCACGGTTTGTGGGTATCGATAAAAACTGACTCGTAGTATTTTTATTGCGTCAAACATGAATCAAAGGTACAAGGTTCAGGGTTATAAGGTAAATATTAATATACGGATATAATATTACTGACTCGAACTGCAGATTAACACTACGCAAGTCAAGTTAAAAAGGCTTTTAAAAAAGCTTTTAACATAATTTCATTACCCTACTGTTAACCGTTGAGAAGCTTCCTCGTTTGAACCCAATCCTGGCAGTAGCATCAGGTCAGCCTTATCATAAACATGCACTGTCATCGGGATTGGAGCAGTATGTAAAATTTCAACTAAATCGGAACCCGGGAAGTGTCAAATTTAACTTGAAAGATTCCATCTTCACATACATACATTGCAAGTTGAAAAAAAGCTTTCAAAAAGTTGCGATAAACGAATGGTTCGACAGTTTGAAGATTCAAATTGTCAAACCTTACTCTTATTTCATCGAAGGTCGCGGATTCTAACCCCAGGCACTAACAAATACTTCGTTCGTTTATATTGATTTTTAAAATCTTTTATTTACTTGCCATGTATGTATGTAAAAGGGGAATCTTGAAAGGTAAATTTGACCCACTACCCAGTATCCGATTGAACTGAAATTTTACACACTGATTCGATTCTGATGACAATGCATGTTTATGGTAAGCATGACCTGACGATGCTGCCACGATTGGCTCTAGACGAGAGAACACCTTGACGGTTATTATTATGGACATTGAAATTTTGTTAAAAGCGTTTTTCAAAAGCATTTTAAGCTTAACATGTTACAATTTGTTACGATTTTTACAGTGAAGGAAAACTGTATCATCATTACTTTTACTATAGTGTTTATTATTACTTTTACTTGCACTTTTTTACTTATACATATTTTTAAGTTATTACATCTACAGAAAAGTTTACTTGCAGTAGAACGTGGGCTACTTTTATCCCGAGAAATCTGTGATTTCAGCGAAAGCCAGATAGGACTCGATTTTGTTTTGGAACTTGTTTTTTATATGAAATTTGACGTCAAAAAAATTATTATTTCTATTTCTATATGAGAAAACCCCTTATATGTAGGTTTTGCGGGGGTCAAAAGAAGTTATTCTAGATTCTTACAGGCTGAAAAGTTATGTTCTACCTTACTGCCCGGTGACGAGGGCACCAGAATACTAAATGCATCAAACATGCGAATACCAAGTCAGCAGAATAAAGTAACAGATAACGATAAAGGTTATGCATATAGGACTAGCAATCGCCAGCGGCTCTGCCCGCGGCTCCACCCGCGTCGAAAGATTAAAACCTTAATATTATACTCGTAGTCTTTTGACAACCATAAAAATGGATAAAGTGGTTTAACCTTAAAAGATAGACATATGCTGTCGCGAACTTTTATTTTGAACTTATAGAGGGGAACAATTTTGTTATACATGATTATTGAATAACTTTCACCGTTTACTTACCGCACGCAAGGAAAGTTTTAAATTTTGCCGTTTTCGTACTATTTTTTATTGCTGCTCCTCTCTTAGTCATCTTAGCGCGATGTTATATTACGTGTAACCTTCCTCGATAAATGGACTATCTAACATTGATAGAATTTTTCAAATAGGTCCAGTAGTTCCTGAGATTAGCGCGTTCAAATAATCAAACAAACTCTACAGCTTTAAACATTAATATAGATTATAAAAATAACATTTGCATCGCAAACTTAATCTCGTGAAGTAGCTAGTGTAAACATAAAAACACCCATACAATTACCAAGTTAGCAGAAAAACGCGTAAGATTAAGCGGCTAAGTGAGCGGGCGAGATTCAATCTACGCGCCGCGGGTTTTATCTCCGTTTGACTACAATTTAAATCTCGGCGTGCTTCACGAACATTTGTAAAACACAAAGTAATCTTTTTGTTTTATCCCAGCGCTTTGTCCGTTCTATTTCGCGTCCAAATTTCCCGGATATACGCCGAATATATATCCCCAATCCGCAGTATTTAACGTGCTATCGGACACAAAAGCATGTAGAATATTAGCTAGTTTTGTTTCCATAGTTTTTGCGGGCGTTGCTTTTGTTATACCAATTATTTTTTCAACGATTTCCCTGTATTTATAATAACTGCCGTGTGGTATCCGGCTGGTAAACCACCCACTTTCTTAGCAGGATGTCGTAAGCAGCAGGGTCTTCTCGTTTACTCCCCGGGTGGGGGTAAACGGGGTGCGGGCCTCGAGGAATTCCTCTCTACCCGGGCATCTCCTCGCGGGCACTTAACCCGGCATGTGTTCCGGCCGTAGGCCGAGGTCACCTAGGTGACCCAAAGGTATTGGTATTTGGACCGTAAGCCCAGGTCACTTAGATGACCTAATGGATGTCTTGTTTGTCTTGTTCGGATGTAATGGATGTCTTGTTGACCTAATGGATGTCTTGGGGAGGTCTGGGAATGGTAGCTCCCAGACCTCGGGGTCAATTTCGGTGGTGTCTCGTCCGGTGGTGTCTTGATCAGGTAGGTGTGTCATGTCCGGTTTATTCGCCCTTTCGCCCGTCGCGTCGTCCTCTTCGTCGCCGGCGTCATCCGCATCGGGCCGCGGAGACGGTGATCGCAGGAGGCGGGTGCCGCATACGTCAAGCGCGAGCGGACGTAGGCACCGTAGACTCGTAGTTTGGTGTTAACAGGTAAATGGGATGTGAACAGCGTGTGGAGGTGGGACCTGGCAGCAGCAGCTTGGCCCACAGCACGATTGACCATGGGGACCATGCGCAGGCTGCGGTCCAACTCACACCCCAAAAACCTCACTGTGGTCTTCCACTCTACGTCCTGGCCTCTACGTCAGCTGACGTAGCGGCTTGGAGCGGCTGGTGAGCAGAGCGGCCGTCTTCGCGACGTTGACGGCCATCCTCCACTAGTCCAGCCATTCCGGCAACAAGTCCAGCATACGCTGCATGCGGTTGGTGGCGACGATCTGGTGTAGGACGACGCGAAATACGCGCTGTCGTCAGCGAATAGCGACAACAGCACGTCCTCCTCCCCTTCCCGCAGGTGGTGGTGCAGAGTGGGGATGTCATCCGTATACGCCGCGTATAAGCGCGGCGATATACAACTGCCCTGGGGTACTCCGGCTTGAATGGTGCGTGGCTGGGATTCGGCACCATCCACTGCCACGTAAAAGCTACGACCGTGTAGAAATGATGCCAGCACTCGCACATAAGCAGGCGGCATCGTGGTGTCCAAGATCTTGACCAGGAGCCCGGCGTGCCACACACGATCGAAGGCCTTCTCGATGTCGAGAAAGACCCCCACGGTGTAGCGCCCGTTGTTCCGCTCACTGGTCAGGTGGTTTATGACCCTCGCCAGCTGGAGC
Organism: Morpho achilles; assembly: GCA_947086495.1. NCBI lineage: Eukaryota > Metazoa > Arthropoda > Insecta > Lepidoptera > Nymphalidae > Morpho > Morpho achilles. The sequence continues at coordinate 19,819,220 of CAMTZB010000007.1, read as the reverse complement.
GTCGTCGAGTGGCCGCTGCGGAATCCAAACTGCTCCTCGCACAGGGGCAGATGGGGCGTGACTCGACGCAGCAGCAGACGCTCGAACAGCTTGGCTATGTGCGAGAGCAGGGTGATCGGCCGGTAGCTTCCAGGCTACCGTACAGGATGTCGTAAAAGACGCCTCAGGTTAGTTTTACTTATTTATTGTTAGTTGGAGTCAGGCGTAGCCAAATATTGTTACGACATGTTTATATTATAACATTTTGTGCCGAACCTACTTAGAGTGGGATAAGGGCAGAGGGATAATGATGTAGTTTATTTGTTTATAATTGACTATGGCTATATACCTAGGTCTTGAGGAGTGTTTTAGAGTAATGGATGTTTTTTTTTCCTTTTCTGAATCTTGTAATATACATTTATTACGACATTAAAATGATTAATTTTTTATACGTTCTATTATTGGTTGTACGTTAAATAGATTGTACGTAAATATACATTTCATCATCTTCCTGCCCTTTTCCCACTCTAGTGGGGTCGGCACAACATGTAATAAACATGCTGTCATATGATTTGGCTGCGTTTTTACGACCGGCCGCCTGCCTGACGTCAACTTACCAATGTCGTACTTTACGACACCTCAGTAAGAAAGAGGGTGGTCTATTCTACTAAACCGGATACCACACGGTGGGTCAAATTAATTTAGTCGCCTTTTACGACACCTCGGTAAGAAATGAGGGTGGTACTATTCTATTCAGCCGGGTACCACACGGCGTCGGTGTACGTAAATATACATTTATAAAGACAAAATAAATCTGCTTTTATCTAAAACTTAAGTCCAAATAAGCTTATACATTACGTAATTATGATAAGAAATATATCAAAAGAAAAAAGATTTCTGTTACGCAGTTCGCTAAGAAGCTAAGCCCCTATCAGATTAGATCACAAAGTAAAAGCTAATATCTTCACAAGTGAACAGAAAAGATGTTGTGTTTGCTTGGAAGTTTTTTATATACGACTTATGTCTCGTGAAACTTACTTAAAAATATTATTTAAAGATCTCTCTTATATGTATGTTATATTATGGCTAATCTGCTTAAAGAACATCGATGAAATTTATAAAAAAAATTGTATATAATATATCGAGCAACTTATAAGAGTCTATAATAAAATTCCGCAATCGATTTTACCTTCACCATTACAGCAGTTTAATAACACTATTTAAAAGAGGCTGATACAAAAAGCCTACTATACTGTTGAGGATTATTTAGATGATAAGAATGAGTGGATATAGCTACTGTCCGACCCTGTACAAGATAGTAATGACTTAATGTAACTAGTTATAAATATTATATTGAAAAGAGCAATTGCCGAGTTTCTTGCTGGCTCTTCTCGGTAGGAACAGCTTTCCGAACCAGCAGTAGAATTGACGATTCAAAAGCACTTGTTTACAAGTTTATTTGAATGAAGAAAATTTTGAATTTGAATTTGAACTTATCATAATCCTCCTCTTGCGTTTATTCCCGGCACTACATTTTATATACATGTCACATGATTTGTATTTTACGACCGGCCGTCTGCCTGAAGTCAACTTACCTTAGTCGTATTTTACGACAACTCGGTAAGAAATAAAGGTGGTCTATTCTCAGCCAGATACCACACAGCTTCGCCCGCGTGGAAATCAGTGTGCCACAAATATGTATTTCACTCAATTTATATTTAACCGTAATGTACTATTTTAACCTAAACCTTCCTCAAGAAATGCATTATTTTTTTAGTAAAAACTATATAAAAATCCGTTCAGTAGATTTTGAGAAAATCAATAATGTACAGACAGACAGCTTTAAAGGGATTTTGTTTTATAATAAGTATAAAGATAGATTGTTAACGCAAAAACAAAACGATGTCTAGCAAGGCGAGGAACGCGGGCGACAGGAAGTTTGACAGACGCCATCGGTATTCCTCTTACAAACTTACTACTGTCTTATGTACTCACAAAATATTACAATTATACAAGATAAAATAAAAGATTTATAATTCAAAAGGCTTTCATTTTAAACATAGATATCAAAAATGCACATTTACATTCAACTTTTCACTTCTGACGACACTCCCGGAGTGTAACCCGTTGATTGTTTTTTCTACTCTGCTATATTGAAGCAGAATAGCCGGCGATCCTAACCTTGATCAAAAAAGTCGGATACGGCACATCAAAAAATATTTTTGCTAAAATAAAAGCACATTCCTCGGCATAATTAAACTTCCAAGTGTTGTTATCATGCGTAGTGGCTTTTACGCGTGATATGATAGCTCGTTAAAATGCAAATCGTCCCGCCGCGGCCCGCGCGTCCCGCACACGTCCCGCACACGCCCCGCACACGCCCCGCACACGTCCCGCACACGTCATGTTGCTTTATTTTGAAAGCCAAGCGAGTTTTAATGTATTTTCATGGCGTAATGACTTTTAGTCGCCTGTTTCGGGCTCTGTATTGACAAGAAAGTTAGTAATTAAAAGTTACATATTACTCGAGCTTTAGCGGCAAAAAGCCTTTTGCGTTAATATCACATATTCCTTAGGTTATAAGGTAGCGGTCTGTTACTGCCCCATTGCTGGACAGAACGACTTCAATCCTTATTGAAGGAAGGATTGTAGCTGCAGCCGACTAATTCAGTATGGTAGGTTTGTTCAAGCAATTCTGCGTGAAACGATAAAACGGAACGTCAAACCGCCAGTTTCAAAGATTCAAATTCAAATTTGACAGGTACGTTAAATTTTCGCAACACTGTATATACGTCTCGCGCTATAATATAGTAAAATACGCAATAAAAGTTTTAAAACCACTGAAGTACGTCTTTAACTTGAAGAAGGTTAGAAAAATGTCAGACACATCCCACATATATTTAGCTTTCTTCATGACGTTTTCCTTCACATAAAAGCGAGTAATAAGTAATTTATGTGTCAATGGGATATTACATTCGATTAGAGTCTACCCGGAGTTGGAACATGTGACACCTTGGTAAATAAATAAATAAAAATCGGGAATCGAACCCGCGACACGCGGACCTGAAGACAGGGTCACTACCCACTGCGCCAATGGACCAACCAAGAAGAAGAATCACACATTTTCAATATTTGGCAATTAAACGAGGTTGTTTTATTCTACTCAGCCGGATACCACACGGTGGGTCGAATAACCGTAGTCGCTTTTTACGACATCTGGGTAAGAAATGAGGGTGTATTCTACACAGCCAGATACCACACTTAACTAAAACTAAACTTTTACACATGACACAATAGAACAAAAATATACCAATAACATAAAACAATATTTAGTAGTAAAAACTGTATAGTAATCCGTTTAGTAGATTTTGAGAAATCGATTATATACAGACAGATAGCTTTTGGGGCCTTTATTTTATAATATGCCCTAACAGAACAGTCAATGCCAAAACTAACGTTTAAATTTTTTTTTACATTAAGTATAATTTTAAAAAAACTAAGCTTAACAGATTTGTATATAGTAAATTAATTTGATTGCCAATTTGTTCCAAGACTTACAAGTGCTCAAAGACTTTCAGATCTTTGTTCGTGATATAAATCAGTTTTAGCCTTGATATCTTGTGAGAGGAACACAAGCTCGTTATTACGTTACAGTAGGACGATTGCTGTTCCTTTGATCTGCTTTTATCTAAGTACATACGGAGTAGCGTTGATTGATCCTCGGATTTCTTGTTGTATTTTTAGCCTTTACATTATAATATATTCTTGTCAAATAGAATGTTAATACTGCAAGAAATCGCTCTGCGAAGTTGATATTCAATCTTTATTTTATTTATTTATTTCTTTTTACACATATATTTAGAAAAGAGAAAGAAAAAAAATTCAAGGATAAAATATAAAAAAAAGGTTATAAAGGCGGACTTATCCCTAAAAGGGATCTCTTCCAGTCAACCTTTGAGTAATAAAAGGAAAAGGACAAGAATTGAAGAAGAAAGAGAGTATGGGTCATAAAGAGAAAAGGAAAAAGTTTATATAAATGGAACTATTTAATCTATTAAATTAATCTTTAATATTTAAATGAGTTAATCTTGTATGTATATATATAAATATATTTTCCGAATCTCAGAATCTCCAATTTTCATGAAATTCGGCATGTAGGGGGTTTTGGGAAGAAATATTAGATCTAGCTAGGTTTAATTAAAAAAAATGTCTTGTTATCCCTTTTTTCAGGAAAATGCTAAAATTTACGTAGAATTATTTATATGATTCCGATGTATAAGAAATAATTGTGCCAAATTTTATCAGATTTCTTCAGCGAATTAACAAACATATAATAAAAAAGTAACAAACGTACATCCATACTAACTAACTTTCGCATTTATAATATAAGTAGGATGGTGTTAACGTTATTATGTTAACCAAAATATGTTTAAGTTTCTAACACGAAGTTTTAATACTGTATTTATCTAAATAGCTTCTCAAATACCGAATTTAACGAGACTTTAATCTTTAATCATATCATCATCTTCCTGCTCTTATCCCACTCTAAGTGGGGTCGGCACAACATGTTTGGCTGCGTTTTTACGAGCGGCCGCCTGCCTGACGTCAACTTACCTCAGTTGTATTTTACTACACCTCGGTAAGTAAGAGGGTGGTCTATTCTACTAAACCGGATACCACACGGTGGGTCAATTTACCTTAGTCGCCTTTTACGACACCTCGGTAAGAAATGAGATTGGTCTATTCTACGCAGCTGCATACCACACGGCGGGTCGACTTACCTTAGTCGCCTTCTACGACACCTCATTAAGAAATGAGGGTGGTACTATTCTATTCGGCCGGATACCACACGGCGTATTTAATCTTTAATCATACACATATGTATTAAATTATGATTAAAACAAAGTATGCCAACGTACACTTTATCATTGAAGCATAGTAATCCCCGTTTTACATCTTTTCTTGTAAGTTAATTCACTGTATATCATAAGTGTTTAAAAGAACAATCGAAGCGAAAGCACACAACTGCACCGTCAGACCTAATAAAGCTGACCCGAGAAACAACGGCGTGATTTATCTACTGACGGCGGCCGGGGTCACCAAAGTGAGCCGCGCCCCCGCCGATGTCAGGCCGTTTGTTATTTAATACAACATCTTGATACGAGTTACTGTCAAGTTTCTTATGGATCCTCTGCAGTAACGCAGAATGAATTGATAGCTGTTTACAACTGTATTGTTTTTGTAGTGTTGTGAAAAACTTATACTGCTCTCAATGCGAGAAGTTTGGAGAGGTGGTATCTGGCTGAGTAGAATAGACGAGCCTCATTTCTTGCCGAGGTGTCATAAAAGGCGACTAAGGTAAGTCGACCCGCCGTGTTGTAAGCGACATAGTAGATAGAATAGACCACCCACAATTCTAACCGAGGTGTCGTAAAAGGCGACTAAGGTAAGTTGACTCACCGGTTAAGTAGAATAGACCATCTTCTTTCTTTTGATTCTTTTGTTGATGTCAGGAAGGCGGCCGGTCATAAAATACGTAGCCAAATCATGTGACAACATGTTATAACATTTTGTACCGACCCAATTTAAAGTGGGATAAGGGCAGGATAATGATGAGAGATGTAAATTAATATTTTGTGTTACCATAGAGTTTATAGCTAATAGAATTAGGCGTTACTTCGCGGAGATCCATTATACAAAAGTAATAATAAAATTATCTTGCTATAATCCGCGATGAAGTTAAATAGAAAATATATATAATGCTAGATGTAGAGTGGACAATCGCATCGCTTTACGATTTTGTCGTGGAGTCTTTCTCCTGGTGTTGCTTCGGTTGCAGGGCGAAACGATTGTTGAGTTTGTGATAGTGAACATATGTAGTGCTTGTGTATTGTGGTGGCGGTGGTGGAGGTTTGTGCATGTGTTACGAATCCTGCATGTACCAGGTATTAAAACGGATTGTCCACTTTTCATTTAGCATTATATATATTTTCTATTTTACTTCATTGCGGATTATAGCAAAATAATTTTAATATTACTTTTACGCCGTGTGGTATCCGGTTGAGTAGAATAGAACAACCTCATTTATTACCGAGATGTCGTAAAAGGCGACTAAGGTAAGTTGACCCATTGTGTGGTATCCGGTTCAGTAAAATAGACCACCCTCTTTCTTACCAAGGAGTCGTAAAATACGACTAAGATAAGTTGACGTCAGGCAGGCGACCGGTCGTAAAATACGTAGGTAGCCAAATCATATGACAACATGTTACAAACATTGTATTGGCGTGCCGACCCCATTAAGAGTGGGATAAGGGCAGGAGGATGATGAATTTTATTATAACTTTTGTTAACACAGAGTGCTCACTAAGTCGCTTAAGCAATCCAATCTCAAAATTCGTCCGTACTTGTTTGTACATGTTTAATCTTTCCTCACTTTTGCTATCCTTGTTTCTTTTGTCACTTTTCGATTGTACATTTCAGTTTCCGCTTGACACGTTTTTTTATTTCATAATGAGAAATGTTTCAGATTTAATATAACAATTACCTTTTTCCGAACGCCAGTGTTCTGCGGTCGGGGCGCCATTTTACTTTTGTGTCTTTTTGTTTATATTTGCCTACAGATTAAACACAATGGTAACCATGTTTGAAATAAATGGTATTGGAATTTCGGCTTAATTCATTTCGGAAGTGTTGGATATGGTTTTGTATCTGCCATGATAATTTTATGAATCGTATTTCAATTTTCAGTATGTGATAAATTTTTAACAAGTTATTGATACGTTTTATTGATTTTAATAGTATTAATTTAGTCTCTATTAAAAAATAGGGTTTGTTAAAAATTTAGTTATATTGTTAATGTTATAGGTATATGAATATAAATATTAACATACTTATAGCTATTTAGCAGAAGCCGTGTGGTATCCGGCTGAGCGGAATAAACTACCCTCTTTCTTACCGAGGTGTCGTAAAAGGGGACTAAGATAAGTTGACTCGCCGTATGGTATCCAGCTGAGTAGAATAGACTTCTTTCTAATAAGAAAGGAGGTGTCGTAAAATACGACTAAGGTAAGTCGACGTTAAGCAGGCGGCCGGACGTAAAACACATAGCCAATTCATGTAAGAACATGTTTATAACATGTTGTGCCGACCTCAGAGAGAGTTCGATAAGGGCAAGAGAATGATGATAGTAGCTTCGAAGCAGATTTTAGCATATTAGATCCCTACTGACATTAAGTATATATAAAATATGTTTTAATGATTATGTGTTATTGTATTTTTCGAAGGAAAAACGTATTAGTAACTTAAATGTTTTGATACAAAATCAAATGAGTTTTAGAGATTTTTTTAGACGATGATTAACTTAAGTTATTGTTTATATCAGATTTCAGACAAAAGATTACATATGATTTTTAATTTCATGTGTATTCTGTCGTGTAAATAATTACAGAGAGGACCAGACATCCTTTTATACTCCTAACGTAGGTACGGAATTAGACTCATAAACGGGTGCTAGTGCGATACCAACGTATAAACAATACCGTATCTGAAATAAAATCTTGTATTTCAATTATACGTACAACGTAATAAAATGGGTGGTCGTTACGCGCAATATTATTTCTCGAGCGAAACTCGTCTGTTCGCGCAGAAAAGAATTCCGCGAAACATAAAAAGATAAAAGAGGTTTTATTAAAAGTTCCTCTTTCAATTTGCATGAAGACATCGCTAACAAAAGCAAAGGGCGAGTGCCGCGAAATATAATCGATTCCTGTTACGGCACAATTAAATTATATTGCATCGGACTCGAGTCGATCACCGCTGGTACTAAAACTCGATAAGTGGATGTGAATTCGCGAACGGAATAAATATAGCCGAATACTTTTTGCTCCGTCCTCGATCGTTATTTATTATTTATGGAAATAGACCTGGAAACTCCATCGAGGGTTGTCATATTTCTTAAAAAAAGTAATGTACCCGGTGCGGAGGGCGTTTGTCATGCAAATTTATGCGATCCGTTTTAGCATTCGCTTTTAAAGCGATAGCGGTTTCTAGAAGGAATATTGAATGGTATTGCAGAGAAAAAACAAGATTATTGGATAACGTCAGTCATATTTCGATGTCACGAGAGATGTCAATCTCGGTAATAAATTGGGGTACAAATTTTCATTATCCATTTTATTAGCTGCTGTTTCAATTGATGGAATCACCGTTCGATAGTATCTTTCAATTTTCAAAATATTTTTTGCTCAATAAATATTCAATTTTAAATAAGTGCTTTTGAATCATCGATTTCACTGTTGGTTCGGAAAATCGTTCTTGCTAAGACGAGCCAGAAAGTAACCCGTCTCTTGCTCCTTACAAAATATAATTCAAATAAAAAGATATATGACCGGGGTGACCGAGCCTTGCTCGGTATTTATTTGAAAGATATAAAAAGAATGAATATTTTTGGTTTGGGATAAAATAATTTGTTAAAATAAAACCTAGCTGGATGGATTTTTCTCCCCCAAAACCCTTACATGCTGAATTTTCGGATAATCATTGGAGCCGTTTCCGAGATTCAGAAAATATATTATAAAACTTACTAAGATTTATTGATCGGTAAAAAAACTGATTTAAATTAAATTTCATATGAATAAATTGTATATTTTTGTGAAATAAAAATATACAAAAAATTTACTTGGCTTGTGACATTACAGACTGTCAGAGTGATAAATCTCCGTATTTGAATTGAAGCCACCCTACAGTAGACAGTACAGTAGTACATTAGAATAACTAATATCTAATGATAGTATGTGACAATTCTTAAAATTTTTGTAAACAGTGTCAGCTGTGTTCTTTATTGGTTTGTCTCAACTTTGACTTTCTAAACAACATTTGTTGATTCAAAGTACTTATTTTATCAGACTACTCACATTAAGTCTAATTTAAATCTGCATTTGAGTTAGTACGAATGTATTTTTATTGTAACAGTCACTTCGCGCGCTTATTCAATTGAAGCCATTGAAAATCAACGTGGGGGTTTCCGCCCTAACTTACGGCTGTGTGGTTTTCGTTTTGCGGCGTTTCATTCATTATATCCGTATTTTGTTCATTTATTGTTTCAAGTTACAGTTTTCTTAACAGATTGGTATTGTCATTAGTTTACAACTTTGGACGTCTAAAATATAAAAGGTATTTATATGTATCTGAATATTTATTAATTTTCGAATTATTTTATAACATTACCGGCTGCATATAATAGACCACCCTCAGTTCTTACCGTGGTGTCATAAAAGGCGGCTGAGGTAAGTTGACCCGCCGCGTGGTATCCCGCTGAGTAGAATAGACCACCCTTATTTCTTACCAAGGTGTCGTAAAAGGTAACTAGTATAATTTGACGTCAGGCGGCTGGTTGTAAAATAATGAACCGAATCATGTTACAACATGTTTAATATATGTTGAGCCGACCCCATTTAGAGTAAAATAATGGCAGGATAATGATGGTTATTCTATAATATTTTTCCTTCTTGAAACGTTTTCGAATATTATAGCATTGTATGGTTTTTTTTAAATAATAAAATCAAGAAGGAAATCTGTTAAAGTATCAAAATGAAGGGTATAATCTTTTAAGGTGTCAGGCCGGTATGGCAATTGGAGTGGCATAGAGTAGAGAATGAACGGTGTTGGAATTATAAGGTGTTGGAATAGCGGGACCAAATGTTATGGCAGTAGACAACCCCTCGTTGGACGAACTATATCAGAAATGTAACAGTGGATATCCAAGCATAAATACCACAATCCCTGAGCTCCAATCCCTTTGTCCAACAGTGGACGTGAACGTGGGAAGGAAATTTTTTTTGCCAATCCAGAAACTCTAAGATTATCGTCAGATAAGTGGGATGAACAAGCCGTAATGTCGTATAAGGATGATAAACGATAACCTCATAGGCGCTCAATTTTACCCGACCTCATATAATCATTTTGCCTTAAATGCCTTATAATGTTGCCGGGGTTTTATTTATGGTCATCGATTATGTCTTTGTGCGTATCGAGTTACTGCGCAATTTTTTTATATATATAATTCCTTATCACCTTTTTTATATCTCCTATATATATTTCACATTCAATACATAGACGTACATATATGCCGGATACTACATCCGGCTGAGTTGAACAGACCACTCTCATTTCTTACCGAAGTTTCATAAAAGGCGAATAAGGTATATCGCGCTGTTTGGTATTCGGCTGATTAGAACAGACCACTCTCATTTCTTACTGAGGTGTCGTAAAAGGTGACTAAGGCAAGTCAACCCGTCGTGTGGAATCCGGCTGAGTAAAATAGGCCACCCTCATTTCTTACTGAGGTGTCGTAAAACGCGACAAAGGTAAGATGACCCACCGTGTGGTATCCGGTTGAGTAAAATAAAGCCCTCTTTCTTACCGAGGAGTCGTAAAATACGACTAAGGTAAGTTGACGTCAGGCAGGCGGCTGGTCGTAAAATACGTAGCCAAATCATATGACAACATGTTTGTAGCATGTTGTGCCGACCCCACTTAGAGTGGGATAAGGGCAGGAGGATGATGATATATATATTTAACATTCAATACATAACATATATATATGCCGTGTGGTATCCGGCTGAGTAGAACAGACCACTCTCATTTCTTACCGAGGTATTATAAAAGCACTCTAAGGTAAGTCGACCCGCCGTGTGGTATCCGGCCGAGTAGAATAGACCACCCTCATTACTTACTGAGGTGTTGTAAACGGCGACTAAGTCAAGTTGTCAGGCAAGTAGTCGTAAGTCGTAAAATACCTCGCCAAATCATGTGACAAGATGTTTATAACATGTTGTCCCGACCCCATTTAGAGTGGGATAAGGGACATCCAATTAGAACATCACTATTTTAGCTATCAAAAGGTAAATAAAAAAAAATTGCAAAGATTATAGTAACAATACAAAAGTGCTTTGTTTTAGTTTTGTATTATTTACTAATAGATAAAAACGTCTACGATGTGCGTAGATGTGCTACGTTAACGCTACGTGCTACGGAGCGGACGTGCCTACGATAGCTACGTCAGTGACCCCATATCTCGACAGAATCCATGACGCACGTCTTTTTACAGTCACTAGATTTTCCGATATAAATATATTTATCAGCTTGTTGATTTGTGTAACAACGCCGCCTTGTCGCTACTGCAAGCAAGCAAGCAAGCAAGCCATGACGTCACATCTTGCAACAGCCTTTCGCGCCATTTTGACGTGGGAGATGTGACAGCCGCTGTCATTAGCGCCTAGCCCGCGAATAGCGAATGAGAGTTTGCTTTAATTATATTTTTGCATTTCTTATGAAAACAATAAAACTGATTTAGAATATTTCTTTTATTGATACTAGTAGTTTAGTTACATTTGTTTAAATTTATAAACTGTTCAGTTTTATTCGTGTCACTAGATAGACATTTAATTCCCAGTTAGTAGCAGTAGATTATATCCAACACTTCTTCTTTCTCAACCGATGAACGTCCACAGATGGACAGAGGTCTCTTTAAGAGACCACTTATCCACACGCCACGATTTTTTGCCGCTTGAAACCAACAGCTTCCCGCAACCTTTTTGAGGTCGTCAGTCCACCTCGTAGCAGGTCTACCGACGCTGTGTCTTCCGGTGTGAAGTCTGCCATTCCAGCACTTTAGGACCCCAACGCCCATCGGTTCTACGTACTACGTGTTCCACCCATTCCCACTTCAGCTTCGCGACACGTTGAGCTATGTCTGTGACTTTGGTTTTTCTCCGGATCTCTTCGTATCTGATTTGATCACGTAGAGTACTACAAGCATAGCTCGCTGAGTGACTCTTGACTTTTTTTATGAGGTTAGCGAAGAAGTGTCAGATCCGTAAGTCAACTGGCAACACGGATTGTTCGAAGATCTTGGTCTTCAAGCACTGAGCCATTTTGGACGAAAAAAATCTCGCGTAGTTTCTCAAATATTATGTTTTAAACATGTTTTAGCTAGTTATTTTACGACCAGCCGCCAGCCTGACGTCAATTACCTTTGCCGCCTTTTATGAAAAATCGGTAGGAAATAAGAGTCTGTTCTACTCAGCCGATACCACACGGCGCGTCAACTTACCTTAGTTGCCTTTTACGACACCTCAGTAAGAAATGAGGGTGGGCTATTCTACTCAGTTACATACCATACGGAGGGTGGTATGAAATTTCAACCGAATTTGGAAAATAATTAGGAGTAGTTTTGCTCTCATATACATAAATGGCGTGCAAGAATCACAAGGTTCCGGAATGTAGCCCCGTACAGATTTGTAACCTCGTCATCGATTTGGCCTGCGCAACGCTTTCAGAAATTTAATCAAAATAACTTCTAAGCAAACAACGAACTGTTCAAGTTGCCATACCGGTAATATAAATTACGTTAAAGCACGGCGGAGTGAACAAACTGCTAACACTATGATGAAGAGAGCGGATTATTATTGGATAAGATATATATAGGGAGAGATCAAATTCAAAATAAATTCAAAATATTATTTATTCAAATAAACTTGTAAACAAGTACTTTTGAATCGTCAACTCTACTGCTGGTTCGGAAAGCTGTTCCTACCGAGAAGAGCCAGCAAGAAACTCGGTGGTTGCTCTTTTTAAAAAAATAATTCTTAATATTATTTACATTAAGTCGTTACTGTCTTGTACAGGTTCAAAGAGAGCTATATCCACACATTCTTATCTTCTAAAAAATCTTCAAGAGTATAGTAGGCTTTCTGTATCAGCCTCTTTTTAACAGTGTTTTTAAACTGCTGTAATGGCAGTGCTGAAATTGATTGCGGAATTTTATTATAGAATCTTATACCAAAACCCACAAACGAGTTACGCACTTTAGCATTATAGATCATATTTACGTTGGTTTATTTATGTTGTCATATTTATTAGTTTTTCAATTTATTGCGTATTTATAATCTTTAATATTTAAATGAGTTTGTCTTGTACGTATAGCTATATACTTATATATTTTCCAAATTTCGGAAACGGCTCCAAGGATATTCATGAAATTCAGCATGTAGTACGCCTATGCTGAATTTCATGAAAATCGTTGGAGCCGTTTCCGAGAAACGGAAAATATATTTACATATATACATGCAAGATTAACTCATTTAAATATTAAAGATGAAATCAACTTCTAACAGCGATTTCTTGCAGTATTAACATTCTATTTGACAAGAATATACTATAATATAAAGGCTAAAAATACAAAAAGAAATCCGAGGATCAATCAACGCTACTCCGTATGTACTTAGATGTTTTGGGCGGAGGGGGAAAAATCGATCTAGCTAGGTTTCATTAAAAAAGAAAAGTGTAGAACGCCGTGTGGGCGGGCTGAGTAGAATAGACCACCTTCATTTCTTACCGAGGTGTCGGAAAATGCGACTAAGATAAGTTTACCCGCCGTGTGGTATCGGTATGAGTAGAATAGACAACCCTCTTCAGGCTCTTCAGGCTATGGCCGCTCGTAAAATACGTAGCTAAATTACGCGATAGCACGAATATAATATGTGCTGACCCCTCTTAGAGTGGGATAAGAACAGGAGGATAATGATAAGCATGCTACTATGTAGAAACTATTAAAGAGTCTATCCCTCCCATTTGGTACCCTTCCATCTGATATTATCTTCGCTTATCATTAGGTCGTATAAAAGAGGTGCAAAAACATTCACCAATAAAAATTTACTTCCAATATCGAATATGTAAGATAGAATAGATTAGTTGAAAGATATAGTTTTCGGTTTCAATTTGGAAACTGAACTGAATTCGGGAAAGTAAGCACCTTCCCAATTTCAGCTCAGTTCACTATTGCAAGAAAGTGTTCGGTATTTTTGTTTCGCCAACAGTAAATACAGTCCGAACTTCACAGCTCGAGCTGTAAAATAACAAAATAAAGCATCGGAGACAATTCCGAAACGGTCCCACTTAGCGACTCAGTAATCTGTTGAATTGGGAATGTGCAGCGTCTTGGAGTCCGAGACGTTAATCCTTTAAAAGTTCGTAAGCTATTTACACTCAGGTATTTTCTCCTCGGGGATTATGAGCAACAAACGGATGCCGGCAACTTTGACATCACAACGTGAAATATTTCATATCGTCCAAGTGCGCGACTGTTTACTTTAGACTGAAAATATGTTTGCACTTTCATAATATTATATAGGTATATGAAAGTCTGCCATTTCATGACCAAATTAATCCATTTCATGGCCAAAGGCCATTTCATGGGTAATTTAGCGGTTCACTACGATCCACGATGAAGTAAAATAGAAAATATATATATCATGCTAAATGTAGAATGATACATGCAGGATTAAAAAAAATGGCGAATCAACAAATAAAATCGCTTTGCGATTTTGTCGTGGAGTCTATCCCTTGATGATGCTTCGGTTGCGCGGCAAAATGATTGTTGAGTTTGTGATAGTGAACGTATGTAGCGCTTGTGTAAGTGGCGTTTGTGGCGGTTTGTAATGCTTTGCGAAAACGTGTTTTGCGAATCCTGCATGTCCTCTCTACATTTAACATAACATATATTTACTATTTACTTTATAACAACATGCTGTGCTTAAAATAGGATAAGGGGAGGAGGATGATGTGACCATCATCAGAATGCAATTTTCTTGAAAAAACAATCTAACCAAGTTGCATGCTTGGCATTTCATAATTTATAGTCTCGCAAAAATTAGATCGGTTAATGTATACGATTTATTTCATGTCGGGGCCATGGTGAAACGTAAAAAGCTGGATTATTGCCTATCGTGAATATGGTTTAAGGGGAATTTCACCGAATTATCGTACTCATTGCATAATAATACTGTAGCTAATGACCGCAGGCATGCACAGAAACTGTTCCTGGCGAATGTAGTTTGATTGTGTATATATTGCTTTGTAGCCACAGACAGGCAGTTATAGAAACTAGGATTTAACTTAAAACTATTAAACTTCTATATTTATATAACTTATTACAAGACAAAGTCCCCGAAAGCTATAATATTTGTTACATGTGAAATGTCAAAAGTATGGTATCCGGCTGAGAAGAAGAGACCACCCTCATTTCTTACCAAGGTGTCGTAAAAGGCCACTACGCTAATTTCACGTCAGGCAGGCCGGTCGCAAAATACCTAGCCAAATCATGTTTATAACATATAGCGGCCATTCCACTTAGAATGGGATAAGGGCAGGAGGATTATGATTATAAGAAATTATATGAATAATTTTAATGTTATTAAGAATATTTTCCTATTTTTTTTAATACATCTATGTTTTATTCCAATAAACCTTATAATATATAAAAAACAATGATATTTTTTCTTTATATTTAGTCAATAATAAAAAGTTATTTTCCTAAAGAAACATGACAGCCACAATTTTTTTCATATTATTAGCCAACTATTTAAATGAGATTGTACCTGAACTTGTTTTAACAAATATTTGGTATTTTTAAAATAGCCGGGCGATTGTCGGTAAAATTCAAACCTTCAGAAGTACATGAAGAGGTAAAATGTAAATTATGAAGGACCTTCCCAAAACAAATGCGTGTTGATATAAGCCTCTCGGGATGGCCTTGTGCTATTTTAGGTCAAAATGACTGATGCGTGAATTAGGTCGCAGAAACTAGGGTGCCAAATGGACACTGCAAGGTGTAATAACGAGAAAGTAGTAATAATATGATTTTGTTGTAATCCGCAAAGGACTTTGCTGTTTTAACGTGGAATTCTCTCGAAAAAATATTCTTTAGTCACTATATCTTGATTAATAGTCGCATTAATTTATTATATATTACATTTATATTTTTATTTTTTTATCTTTTTAATTTGTTTATGTTGCCTTTCGATTTTATGCTTTACTTTTGATTACTATTAAGCTTAATATTACTGAGAACGTTTATTTAGAATTTAAATAAAAATAAATATCTCCTAAAAACAATCTTTACGTTCTCTCACTCAAAAAATTTGACGATTCGAAAGTGCTTGTAAAAGCCAACTTAAATAAAAATAAGTTACTTTTTTTTAAATTTGAAAGGTAAACTTAAAATTTAGTTGGGTTTATAAGCTTTAATTATAATAATATAGCCTTTACCCACGAATTCGTTCGCGTGAACTGTTGTTGCGTGTTAGATTAATAATAGATGGCGCTTTTCAATATCATCCTATTCCTGTAGAATCAGCAGGATTTCTATAGCCTATATGTTACCCCGGTGTATAAGGAATAGTTGTACCAAATTTCATCGATATTGTTTCAGCAGATTCGCCATGAAGAAATTAACATACATACATACTTACAAACTTTCGCAGATACAATATTAGAAGGATTAATCGATATTGTCACAGAGGATTAGCGAATGAAAGCTACAGCCGAGAAGACAGACAGATACATTTTCAATATACAGATGAAGCCCTTTGCAAACTAAATGCCAAAGTAAAATAAGACGTAATATAGTTTACTTCCTTTTGCGAGTAAACAAACCCCGTTTATCATATCCAATATATTTTATCAGCCGTCATCAGCCGGATGGGAGAGTAAGTGAAATCCTCGCTCAGTGGGTCTCCAGGGATTCTGTATTACAATGGAGTCGCCGGATTTATGGGCTTTTGATGTTTACCAAATAATTATATGGTGACTTTAATATGGCGGAATAAAGTGTTTATTACTTCGAGACTAATATATCGCACGCTTGAAGTGACCGAATTCAAAATTGAGCTTAATTGAGCTAGATAGATTGTAATTCTTATTTATTTTTCTGTTAGGTAATAGCAGGGGACTTGATCCCAGGTATTTTCACTTAGTCAGCCCGTTTCCCGCTGTGATAATTCACAACTTTATAAATGAACTAGTAAACCGATTTGATAAATTCTTTCAATGTAAGATAGTCAATTTACCGAAGAAGGCTATAGGCTATATAACATCACGCTAAGATGAATAGGAGAGGAGCAGCAATAAAAAATACTACGACAACGGCAAAATTTAAAGCTTTCTTTGGGTGTGTTGAGTAAACAGTAATAGTTATTCAAAAATCCTGTAGTATAAAATTGTTCCCCTCTAAAAGTTCTAAATAAAAGTCCGCGACAGTATGTGTCTTGCTTTTAAGGTTGACCCACTTTAACCATTTTTATGGTTATCAAAAACTATTTTACGGTTTTAATCTTTCACTGCGGGCTGAGCCGTTGACGCTTGCTACTATACTATATACAAGATTAACTCATTAAAATATAAAAGATATGTTTATGATAGCGTCGATATTGAAATTATTTATAACGTTATAAATTTTCACTATAGATTTAACGGTTTGATTATATTCCAATGATAATCGGGTGATATTAATAAATCGACGACTGGGCCGGCTGCGTCGGCCATTTTGTCGTAATGTATGCACAATCACGCCACTGATTTTGTACTTTAAATGACTTAACAACCTCTGTGCAGCTGCGTAACGGAAATAAGACCTTATTGAATGAACAGTAAGGATTGTTTCGAGTGGAAACGTAATTTCGATGCTGCAATGCCGCAATCCTGACGTTGGCTTCCAATGATAGAGTGCGATAATTATCGGTACCTTTAGAAAAAAAAATACTTCTTTGTTTTTGTTTTTTTTCCCGGTTTATTTCATCATTTTTTTCGATTTCTGCGCTGTAAAAGAAGTCCTCCCGGTTATCATTTATGTTTGTAAGTCAAATACAAAATGTTATTTATAGAATTAAAACTTCTAAGCAAATACTTTTAGATCGTCAACGCTCCAGCTGGTAAATTTCTCCTAACGAGAAGAGCAAGCCAAAAAATCGGTGGTTGCTTATTTCCAAATATAATTCTTATAAACAATTCTACGCCGTGTGGTATCCGGCTGAATGGAATAGCACCACCCTAATTTCTTACCGAGGTGTCGTAAAAGGCGTCTAAGGTAAGTCGACCCGCCGCGTGGCATCCGGCTGAGTAGAATAGACCACCCTCATTTCTTACCGAGGAGTCGTAAAATAAGGTAAGTTGTCATGCAGGCGGCCGGTCGTGAAATACGTAGCTAAATCATGTGACAGGTTTATAACGTGTTGTGCCGACCCCACTTAGACTGGGATAAGGGCAGGAAGATGATGAGTTAGTTCTTGTTATCTTGTAAAAGCTTGGAGAGTAATTAAATTCTCGTATTTTTATCATTGTAATAATCTTTAATAGTTTAATATGCTTTCCGTATCGGCCTCTTTTTAATAGTTCTTTTCAACTGCTATAATGGTAAAGCTAAAATTGATCGTGGAATTTTTAATTTCCCAAAAACTATGGCTATTTGTTTTCGGCAAACAGCAATTGCCACAGTTTTTTACATTGGATGGTACTTCCCTTCTTTTTCCATAAAATATATTAACTGACGCTCTTTGAATATTATAATTATTTGATTATCCCCAAATCAAAGAAAATAAGAAAAGTCGATAAATGATTATTTTTAGAAACAATTTTATATTTTAAATGAAATTGCTATTCATATTTGTATATTAAACATAAAGTAGGTTAACTAATAAAAATTGACGACAGTAAATTCCCTTTAAAAGGAAATTTTCAGCAAATTATTAAATAAAACACTTGAAATGCTTTCTGTGCGTTAATTACGTTACAGAAAATAAAACCATTCATTCCTCCCCATTAATTAGTTGAGCAGTAAAAATACCGTCCATTCATAATGAAATTTATACAGATCAAGCTAAAAATAATATCATATAGGTTAAAAAAGTATTTAAAAGGCATGTAACAGTTAAGTAAAGTATCAGCCTGTTACTATACCATTGATGGGCATAGGCTTCCTCTCTTCATTTAGGAGAGAAGGGTTGGAGCTAAGACGTACCACGCTGCTCCAATGCGGATTGGTAGGTTACACATATCCTCAGAATTCTCTAGAGATATGCAGGTTTACTTACAATGATTTCCCCTCGTTGTAAGGCGTGTGATAGCAGCAGTTTAAAGAAACAGTTAAAGATAGGCTGATACAAAAAGCCTGATGATAGATAGATGATAAGAATGGGTGGATATTGCTAAAAAGAGCAATGTGTTTCTTGCTGACCGCCGAGTTTCTTGCTGGCTCTTCTCGGTAGGAACAGCTTTTCGAACCAGCTATAGAGTTAACGATTCAAAAGCATTTAGAGTATAAATAAATTGCAATTACCAATTAGACACAAGTTTTAAGAGAAAAACTTATTGATACCTGCCCTGGATACGAACCCGTGACCCCTCGAATGAGCCGGACGGTGTCACTGCTAGGCTATCACAGCTCAAAAGCTTGTAATAAAAAGAAAATTGCCTATTCTAAAGGGCATTGTGTACATTTGTGAGTGACATCTACGTTGTCGGAGTTATCTTACTCATGCATCATTCTCCATCAAAAGTGCCCATAAAAATAATAGCGAGTGTCACTGAGGCACCGTTAAAACCCGAAATGTGTGAATTTATGGACTTAACTACTCAGATTGAATAGTGAAATGTGTTATGCTTTACCAAACTTGATTCTTTGCAGTTAACTTAATGATACACAGGTTCTGTTTAGTATTTAGGAAGGTAGTATCATAAATTGCAATTTTAATATCATCTTTGCCATCTGGGACGGTCTGTTTGTTGATGATTATGTTAGCTGAATTGCAAATACTGTGATAGATGTGATTTCTTATTTACATAAATGTGTCAGACTGGGTTCCGAAATAACTACCAGATACAGTCGTAGAACTTTAGTGTACGCGACATAAGCAAATATAAACATATAGCAAATTAAAAATAAATATCAAATTTATTATCACTACATATTATAAAACAAAGTCCATATTTCCGTATGTACGCATAAAACTTTTAAACTACGCAACCGATTTTGATGCGGTTTTTTTTCATAGATAGAGTGATTCCAGAGGAAGGTTTGTACGTATAATAACATTCAATACGAAGTAGAGAAATAATGTAATTATTGAGGTTTCTGTAAATAATTACATTTTTTTCCGCTTACAGTGCAAACGCAGGCTAAACCCTACGAGATTTATCAAAATGATGTACTAAGTATTTGTATAACTTAAAAAGGTCTACGAAAAAGTCCGCGATGGTATATATCTATCTCTTATGGATAACCCACAATAGCAGTTTTTTTCATTTACTTTTTACGAAAAATGATGCCTTATGTTCAAAGCAATTTTTATACAACACAGCATTAATCCTTATCCAATTGAGTGCCTTAAATAAATTGTTGATTTAATATAGATCAATATTGCCGTTTACAGCATGTAATTTAAGTGAACATTTTCGGAGATATTGCAGATTTAAAATCCCGCGAGGAGGCCGCGCTTAGACCTATAAGCACTTCGAATTTAGCAGCAACCGGAGGCGCAACTATTTGTCTTTCTTTCAAGTTTATATTGTCTAATGATAAGAAAGCTATGAATGTTGTATGTAAAGACTTTGTCTAATCAATTGTAAAAATAAATAATATCACTACATAGTATTAAACAAAGTCGCATTCTCTGTCTGTCCCTATGTCCGTATATCCCTATGTATGCAACAATCTTTAAAACTATGCAACAGATTTTGATGCGGTTTTTTTTTTAATAGATAGAGTGATTTTAGAGGAAGGTTTACATGTCTAATAACATTCAATATGGATTAGAGAAATACTGTAATTTTTGAGGTTTCTAATGTGATGTCGTAAATAATTACATTTTTTACTAAACCCTACGAGATTTATCAAAATGATGTACTAAGTATTTGTACACCATGAAAAGGTCTACAGAAAAGTCCGCGATAGTATATGTATATCTCTTATGGATAACCCACAATAGCAGTTTTTGTCATTTACTTTTTACGAAAAATGATGCCTTATGTTCAAAGCAATTTTTATACAATACAGCATTAATCCTTATCCAATTAAGAACCTTAAATATATTGTTTATTTAATATTGATCAATATGACCCTTTACAGCATGTCATTTAAATAAACAGTTTCGAAGATATTACAGATTTAAAATGAAGGGGCCGCGCCGCGAGCCTATAAATAGCGCGTCGGAGGTCGCGGTTCGCCTCTCGGCGATGCTTCCGCGCTCGCCCGTCTTATCGGTGACGCTGTCAAAGCCAGTAGGGCTAACAGTATTAGTCAAATTCGAAAAAAAAAACGTGGTTCGCCCTTTAACCATTTGAATTTAGCAGCGAACGGACGTATTTATGATCGGAGCTCTCTAGCGAGGAAAATAACAATCACTACATATTATAAAACAAAGTCCATATTTCCCTATGTATGCATAAAACTTTAAAATTATGCAACACATTTTGATGCGGTTTTTTTTAATAGATAGAGTGATTCCAGAGGAAGGTTTGTACGTATAATAACATTCAATACGGAGTAGAGAAATACTGTAATTTTTGAGGTTTCTGTAAATAATTAAACTGTAAACCCTACGAGATTTATCAAAATAATGTACTAAGTATTGGTACATCTTGAAAAGGTCTACAGAAAAGTCCGCGATGGTATATGTCTAATTTTTATGGATAACCCACTAAAGCATTTTTTGTCGTTCACTTTTTACGAAAAATAATGCCTTATTTTTGAAGCGATTCTTATACAATACAGCATTAATCCTTATCCAATTGAGTACCTTAAATAAATTGTTGATTTAATATAGATCAATATAGCCATTTACAGCATGTAATTTGAGTGAACATTTTCGGAGATATTACAGATTTAAAATGCCGTGAGGAGGCCGCGCTTCGCCCTATAACACTTCGACTTTAGCAGCGATGTCGCTCTTTCAAGAGTTTGTTTAAAGACATTCTGTAATTAATTGTAAATATAAAATACAAAGGTAAAATATAAAAGTAAATAAGTAATAATGTACTATATGAATTTAGGTATTCCAAAGATAGCAGGAAATCTTCTTGGTATAGGGAAAGGAAATTGTTTTTCACCAAATTTAACGCTACGGCCACGGGCAGTAATAAATAAATCAAAACAACTGGATCGATTTTAATCATTTTTTTTACACTGACTGACATGGGATATATATTTTATACCCGTGCGAAGCAGGGGCAGGCCGCTAGTTTACATATAATTTTCATAATTCCGTATTAATAATATTTGCCTGTACTCATTTATAAATTTGTTTGTTATAGCTTTGATTTTGCTAGAAACCACTCACCATTAATATATAACATGAACGAGTTGTCGGGAAGAAGATCAAGGAAATCTCTTTAAAGACCGGCCGTGTTCCCAAGACCGCGGTCAGTTCAACGAGTACATTCCAAGGCTCAAAAGGCCCAAGGCTTCCAAGGTCACTGTGACGCATGTTTTCGAATTGAAAAGCAAGCTCGGTTTTATTAACTAAGCAAGCATTCTGGAAGAACTGGCTGGAAAAAATTCTCTATCTCTCCTTTTATCAAGTTGATTGTTGTGGGCAAGATGGAAGAAAGGAGTGCCACAGGCTGTCACCTACTCATTGATGATTGATTGACCAAATATCCATCTTTACAGTCAGTAAAAGTAAAAGTACAGATGGTGAATGTTGGACTAAACGGAAGAAAATTGGGGAAAAGCAAAAGACTTTCAGGTGCGAGCGGTGAGCGGAGGGGGACTTCTCTTTCGAGGGGTCCCTACCCGGAGGAGGTGTTTCCTGGGATCAGAGCGGCTGTCGGCGGGGATGGGGACAATGTGTACAACGATACCCTGTCCTTGCCATCGGCAGCGTGGTGGAGCACACAGGTCGTTTTAGTCGGTGCGAGTCCGACATAACCGCCGCCTGTCCCCGTCGGGCGGCGGTACCTATAAGGGGTTTCTTCCTGTATAAAAAAGGACTTTCAGGGACGCAACTTTAAGAAATGTAGATGACGATCAAGAAGAGATAGTAAACCATTTTATTCCTAAATAATGATGTTATTTTATCACTGTCGAATACTTGGCTTACAAAACATTCAATGTCAACCTCCTTGCAGTGTCTACGGCATATATTTTCGCCCCAAAATAAACAGTCATATATCATTTTAAACGGCCATAATGTCTCGTGTCAGCCCCTAATGTCGCGGAGCTCCACCAACGCATTATATCAAAAAGCCGGAGCTCTTTACGCTTTGTTTTTGAAAGATGTTTTCATCTTGATATCGGTACGTGAATTTAGATAACCTATTTATTTACACCTGGTTGACCAAGCATTTTAAAAATGAAACGTAGCTAGATTAAACACCTGCATACTAAGTTTCATAAAAATCGTCGTAACCGTTACCAAAATTCAGACTAAGAAAATTTAAATTTTAAAGATGTACTGAAAATTATGTTTTTGAATCGTGCGTGTTTTTTTAACCTGAGATATGTTTAACAGATTAGAGTAGTGGGCTAGATCAAATATAATTTTTATCTCTATAGGGGAAGTAGAATAATATAAGAACGCTACTAAATCTAACATTCATAATATAATACACTTAACACTATATACTATATAATAAACTATTTACTAAACTATTTTACAATAACAAGCTTTAAAAAAAACTTAAAACAAATTAAAAATAACCAATTAATAACTAACTAATAATAAATATATATAATTATATATGACTGTATTATATCCTATTTTTATTGATGTATATGACGGGTATTAAAAATGGTTGTAAAAAAAGACTAGATAGGAGCCGCTGGAGAAATATATTAATAAATTATAAATATATTCGCTCATAACGCCGTGTGGTATCCGGCTGAATAGAATAGTACCACCCTCATTTCTTACCGAGGTGTCGTAAAAGGCGACTAAGGTAAGTCGACCCGCCGTGTGGTATCCGGCTGAGTAGGATAGTACCACCCTCATTTCTTATCGAGGTGCCGTAAAGGCGACTAAGGTAAGTTGACTCACCGTGTGGTATCCGGTTTAGTAGAATAGACCACCCTCCTTCTTACCGAGGTGTCGTAAAATACGACTGAGGTGAGTTGACGTCAGGCAGGCGGCCGGTCGTAAAAACGCAGCCAAATCATGTTACAGCATGTTTATAACATGTTGTGCCGACCCCACTTAGAGTGGGATAAGGGCAGGAGGATATATATAAATATATTCGCTCATAATTTCTTTTTTATATACCGGGATAAAATATAGAATATAAAAATTCGTTTTTCTGCCGGCAAGGAATATAGTACTTAAATACAGGTACTCCAACATTTAAGTTGCAAGCGAAATTGGTGGTAGCTAGTTATTTATATAATTTTTCAGAATAATCCTACTTTATACGTAAAATAAAGTAGACAATAGGAACATTTGATGTTACGCAAACACTTAACTGATTCTACGAATTTCAGCGTAATTTTCCAGAAATTACAGCATAATATGTTTTACGTAATGGACTTTTGTTTGACCTGGCTTAATAAGTAAATTCTGTTTATCCCTTGACTCATTCCACTTTACGTTATATTTATGAAGTACATAAGCTATAATTGCGACTACGTTCACGTCAAGTTAATAATGTAAATTATAATGTTTAAAAGATTGACCGCCGAGTATCTGGTTGGTTCTTCTCGGTAAGAGAAACCATTCCTAACCAGTTAGCTTCATTAATCATATTGATCTTTGACTGTACTGTTAGTTCGCCTTTAAGCCTGTTCCTACAATACAAGTTGATATTCGTATAATACACAGTTAATAGTGTTACTGATTGGTTTCCAATGGAAAAACGGGATTTCTTCTACACTTTCTAGTTAGCACTGCATTTTTTTTATCGCACATGTAGCAACGGCCTGTTACTATCCCACTGCTGGGCATAGGCCTCTTCTCTCCGTTTTTGGAGAGAAGGGTTGGAGCTGAGACCTACCACGCTGCTCCAATGCGGATTGGTAGGTTACACATTTCCCCAGAATTCTCTAGAGATATGCAGGTTTCCTCACGATGTTTTCCTTCACCGAAAAGCGTGTGATAAATTGCAATTATCAATTAGACACATAAGTTTTACTAGAAAACTCATTGGTGCCTGCCCGGGGTTTGAACCCTAGACCTCCTCGAAAGAGGCGCGCGGTGTTACTATCACATATTATCGCACATAATAGAAAATAATACTATCGTTACTTTTGCTTATTTAATAACTGAGGCTCATTAACTCGTGTTTGTACAACACTTAAACTAACTCAAAAACACGTAGTCCGTATCTCCGTTGGCGCGCTTCCGTTGTGCAGTAATTAAACGGGTGAGTCCAGAGCGAACCCTTGTTTGATTTGGACTGGGTCGGAGTGGCCCCTTGTTTGATTTCAACGTATTGTGTCCGAGTATGCTCTGCACATAAAGGGCGCGAGGTGTGAAATATCTACATAAAATTATAACTAATCGGAACGGAACGGACACAAATGAAAATGATTTATAGTATTAAGCGTTGCTGCATAGTTTAATATACAGAATACATTTCAAAATATTCTTTATTACATTATATATTTTGCTTATTATAAGCATGCAATAGTACATTGTCTAATCATTAGTATCTGGGTAATCTTTTAAAGATTAAAAAAAAATCACAGCATAAATAGACTTGCAAATTATCACAACATGTCCATCCCCCTACTGAAATTGGCCAGGTACGCTGCGCGCAGACCAAATTGCTCATTATAATAACTAGCAGTCAAGATAACAATGGTTTATTGTACTATTAGGTTACGATTTATGTTTCTATTAAACATCGCGTTACATAATTGCATAGCGATGCTCTCGGAGGGCAATCGCAGCCTATCTGTGAGTTTTAAAACAAAAGAAAAGCGGCCTGTCACAATCCCACAACTGGTCAAGGGTCACCTCTTTAATTTTGAATGCTAATTGAAAAATTCTTTCTAGGGACCACTCAATTCACCATTTTGAAAAAAAAAGCTATGATAGTCCAGCGGTAAGACCGTGTGACTCTTTAGAGACGATCATAGGAAATAATTTATAGAATTAGGCGTTACTTTGCGGAGATCCATAATATAAAAGTAATAATAAATTTATTTTGCCATAATCCGCGATGAAGTAAAATAGAAAGAATATATAATGCTAAAGTTAGAGTGGACAATCCGTTTTCATACCATAGGAGATAGACAAAATCGCAAAGCAGCTTTGCGATTTTGTCTAGGCACCAATGACTTTTCTATTATAACTTGTGTCTAACTGATAATTGAAATTTATCACACGCTTTTCGGTGAAAGAAAATATCGCGAGGAAACCTGCATATTTTTAGAAAATTCAGGAGATATGTGTAACCTACCAATCCGCATTGGAGCAGCGTGGTAGGTCTTACCTCCAATCCTTCTCAGCAGTGGGAGAGTAACAGGCCGATACTTACTTTATACTTGTAATAGGGAATTTATTTAAGTAAATTTACTGTTGATTACGCAACGTACTGTTAAACTCGTAAATCATCTGCATTATTTGTATTATCCCCTCGGAAAAAGACCCTTCCCTCCAGCTTTTCACTCGCAAATAAACTACCTAATAACTTGTTACATTTCGCCACTCACTCAGTCCGAATTTATTCTTGAGCATCCAAGACTCGCAGCCAAATAGAAGTTTTAACAAGATTGCATTCACTTCCCAGTTGGTCCTGTTTGCTTGGTGAATTTTATTCAGCTCGTCGTACTTTATATTATTGATTTTTCGAAAGCCTTTCTCCTTTAAATATATTTAGTGACACTCGTCTACTTTTCCCTTATTAGAGTAATATTTTTCTACATATTTAATGAGAAGTGCATGATTGAGGTGGTATGGTTATTTAATGAGAAGGGATGAAAATATATTACTGATCATTAAGAAGAAGGGTTAGAATAAATGTGTTTGTGTGTGTGTATGTGTATGTTTGTGTGTGTGTGTGTGTGTGTGTGTGTGTGTGTGTGTGTGTGTGTATGGGTGTGTGTATCGGTGTGTTACACGGATACTTAAATATATGTAAATTACAAAAGTATTACTACAATTATTTTGCAATAATTGACGATAAAATAAATAGAAAAAATATATAATGCTAAATGTAGCTGATGCTCTAATACACATCATCATTCTCCTTTATCCCACTCTAAGGGGGGTCAGCAAAACATATTTTAAACATGTTGTCAACTTCATAGAATTAGGCGTTACTTTGCGGAGATCCACAATACAAAAGTATTAATAAAATTATTTTGCTATAATCCTCGGTGAAGTAAAATAGAAAATATATATAATGCTAAATGTAGAGTGGACAATCGGTTATCATGATACATGCAGCATCATCAGGAGATAGTAGGAGATAGGAGTCTAACTTCTGATGAAGCTTCGGTTGCGGGGCGAAACGATTGTTGAGTTTGTGATAGTGAACGTATATAGTGCTTGTGTATCGTAGTGGCAGTGGTGGAGGTTTGTGCATGTTTTTTTACGAATCCTGCATGTATCAGGTATGATAACCGATTGTCCACTCTACATGTAGCATTATATGTATTTTCTATTTTACTTCATCGGAGATTATAGCAAAATAATGTTATTATTACTTTTGTATTGTGGATCTCCGCAAAGTATCGCTTAATTCTATGAATTATAAAGGTTTATTAGAATAAAGAATATTTTGAACTATAATTTTAGTACAATAAATGATAGGTTACCAAACAATTTTTACTAAACACGAGTACAAAAAAGAAAAGCATATCACTTGAATCGAGGTTCAACCACTACACCCGTCACAGGGGAAAAACATGGCAGGGAAATTTTAAATTCAGTCGCCGTGTTTGTTTGGGGATTTGCTCAAGTTATTTTGAACTTATGATGCATTCACTACAAGACGGCACGGTATAAACATATTTAAAGCGGTAAATATTTGTTATATTTCTTTTGTTACCTATTTGTGCCGTATGGTATCAGGCTGAGTAGAATAAACCACCCTCATTTCTTACCGAGGCGTCGTGAAAGGCAACTAAGGTAACGTAACGTGTTGACGTCAGGTAGGCAGCCGGTAAAATACCTACCCAAATCACATCACAATATGGTTAGCACATGTGCCGACACCACTTAGAGTGGGATAAAGGCAGGAGAATCATGATTGTTTTGTTTCCTATTTATGGTATTTTGCTATGGTCAAAAACACCGTGGATAATAGTTAAAGAAAATCATTAATAATTTTGTATTATGGTCCACAAAGAAACACCTGATTCTATTCATTATTTAATATCATCATCATCATCTTCCTGCCTTTATCCCGCTCTAAGTGGGGTCGGCACACCATGTTATAAACATGCTGACACATGATTTAGCTGCGTTTTTACGACCGGCCGCCCGCCCGACGTCAACTTACCTTAGTCGTATTTTACGACACCTCGGTAAGAAATGAGATTGGTCTATTCTACTAAACCGGATACCACACGTTGGGTCAACTTACCTTAGTCGCCATTTACGTCACCTCGGTAAGAACTGAGGTTGGTCTATTCTACTATTTTTTTATTTTGATTCCAGACATTACATCCATTACTAAAAAAGTAAACAATCTATATTTAATCCAGTATATTATAATTTATAGAATTAGGCGTTACTTTACGGAGGTTATGGACCTCCGTAAAGTAATAATACATAATATATTATGTTTATTATTCAGATATACACAAATTTCCTTCAACGTCACTCTCATATGTAGCTTCTAGTATTTGGATTAACTCTTGTAATTGATGCTCTAAAAAGTGTTATCATAATGCATTGCATGGAAGTAACACTGCGGGAACGATTTGAAATTCAGGTGGGGTGTCGCGGATTTTTGTAGTGTTATTTGTGGTGGTGATGCAGTGGCCACGGACCCGGCTACGTGCACGTCACGGTGAGTGAGATTTGAAAATATAAAATTACTAGCTTTTACCCGCAACTTCGTTTGCGTGGACTGTAGTCTTGGAATAAACCAAGCTTCTGTCACTCTACAACCCTGCAAATTTTTAACAAAACTTATAGGTTGATAATAGATAGCGCTTTTCAATGTCATCCTATTCCTCTAGAATTAAAATGATTTCTATAAATTATGTTATTCCGGTGTATAAGCAATAATTGTGCCAAATTTATCGATATTGGTCCAGCGGATTCGCCGTGAAAGATTAACAAACATACATCCATACTCACAAACTTTCGCATTTATAATATTAGTAGGATGAGGACAGTTTGACTATTTGTTTTATCTATTAACGGTAATTACATAATTGGCGAACTACCACGTTGCAAAAGTACAAGATCTCCGCAAAGTAACGCCTAATTCTATAAATTAAATAATAAAGCCTTTATGTATTCCACAACTTTACAGGTTTTTCTTAGATTAGTTAGTAGCGTTAATTATTGTTTCTTAATCTACGTTAGTTTTATTAATATTAGTATATGTTGTGGTCCCCTTTCGGACGTTAAAACCAATCTTCCCCAGCAGTTTGCTTCATGCCATCGAACCATCGCATTTTAGGTCTCCCTCTTCTTCGCTTCCCGGTTGGTCCGTACCATTTGGTCACTTTCAGGGTCCAGGCTTATCAATCAGTCTTGCGACGTGATCTGCCCACCGCCATTTTTGTTTTAGAGCATATCAATAAGCGTCTACTATTTGTGTGTCTTTTCTAAAGGTCCTATCAATATGAACATAAAAAAATAATCCTATATTAATCCCTTTTAATAAAAATAAATATGCTATTTTACTGTATATTTGTATGTAGTGAAAACGGTAAATTAATTTTTTAATGATTTTGAATTTGATTTGAATTAGGTGTGCGAGTTTTCACAAACAAATCATTAGTACCTTCCTTCAATTTATGCTTGTACCTTGACAGGAGCTAAATCGAATTAAGTTGATATGAGGTTAACATAAATAAACCGATAATCGTAGACGTCACCTATGACGAAGGTCGAGAGCACTTAAGGAAGGTCTATTGACACCGACGCCCCATGCAATAATAGTAATACGGACCGATTTTTAAAAAAAAACACCATTCATCCCCCTGCCCTTATCCCACTCTAAGTGGGGTCGGCACAACATGTTATTATATACATACTGTCATATGATTTGGCTGCGTTTTAACGATCGGCCGCCTGCGTGACGTCAACCTACCTTATTAGTATTTTACGACACGGTAAGAAAGGGGGTGGTCTATTCGACTCTGCCGGATACCACACGCGGGTCAATTTAGCTCAATTTAGGGCACTTCCACCGTGAGGTACCAAATACCACATCCTTCAAATAGTTGAGTCAGTAATATAGAAACACATTGTCGTCGTCTTTATGTGATATTGCTTGAAAAAGAACAAATGCGTTGACTTTTGAGAAAATTGCTCCTTATTCATTAAATTAGTGTAAAGGAAAATATGGTTGTCATAAATATATTTAAATGAAGCTAAGATAAGCGAATTAGTATAAGTTTATAGTGCTTCGTGTTTCACAAACGTTTAAAATGCATTCGCGATACATCCAATTCAAAAATTCATTTCTTTAACCGCTCTCAAACCTTGCACGTGAAGTTTAAGTGTAAATTGTTAGTAATATTTCGTAAGCGAGCGTTAAAAATTGCTTACACGATTTGCTAACGAAAGCATCACTAATAGCATTACACGCGAAAAATATAACTTGGTATTTGCAACTTTGAAATAGTCCTACTATAAATTGCTCGAGGGAATAGCCGCGGGGGCAATTTTAAATTCAGTCAGAGTGTCATGCTTGGATTTCTGCCATGCTATTTCTAATGCTTTGTTGCATACAGCCCATATCACGTTGTAAAGTGATTTATGAAGGATATAAAGAAAGGATTATTTTAAGATTTCAAGTATATTTCCGTTTTTATTTTACACGAGACTTCGTTTGCGATACATTATTTGTTAAAATAGCAAAAGTAATAATAAAATTATTTTGCTATTAATCCTCGATGAAGTAAAATAGAAAATACATATAACGCTAAATGTAGAGTGGAAAATCCGTTTTCATACCTGATACATGCTGGATTCGTTAAAACACATGGACGAACCTCCACCACCGCCACCACAATACACAACCACTACATACATTCACTATTACAAACTCAATCATCGTTTCGCCCCGCAACCGAAGCATCATCAGAAGATGGACTCCACGACAAAATCACTTTTGTAATATAGATTTTCGCAAAGTAACGCATAGTTCTATAAATTATTTGTTAAAATAGCGTCTGCTATTTTTTTTCTAGAAAAAGGAGTTATTTTTAACCTATTTTTTAACTAGGTATACAATATTTACAGAGTAAAGTGACATATGCAGCTGTGGTTGCCCAGCGGTGAGATCACCTGACTCATTACAGGTCACGGGTTCAAACTACGGACAGGCACCATAAGTTTTCTATTTGAGCTATTTATCCCACACATTTCGGCGAAGGATAACATCATGAGGAAACTGCATATCTCTAGAGAGTTCTGGAGTATGTGTAACCTACCAATTGAGCAGCGTGGGAGGTCATAGCTCCATTTCTTCTCTCCAAGAACGAGGAGAGGGGGCCTATGCACAGCAGTGGGATAATAAAAGGCCGTTACTTTTTTTTTACTTTGAAAGTAAAGTACAGATTATTTTGATTTGATTTAATTTAGAAAAGAAACTGAACTTTATCTAAATTTCTATTATAAGTGTCGTACGGAATACGGTGTAAATAAAGATGTAATATATAACAAGGGTTAATAATGAGTCATAGTCATAATAATAAGCCGTAATATAATAAGAAATAAAGATATCTCATACCTCAATAAGGGTCGTAATTTGTTAACGTCGAGACGGTGTGTGACCCAAAATTAGAAAAATATAATAGTATAAGACTAAAATTGTTGATAAGTCATTAAGGTTTGAAGCCCGCGATGCATTAAAAAAGTCCCATTTTTCATTAGGGAACAGAAAAAATAAACAATTGAGAAAAACATAATAACATAAGGCTATTTCGAGGACGGCCATAAAGGTTACAAGGTTTCATTGAAAAATTTCCTAATGGTTCCCCAAAAATCTAAATAGAACCTGTTACTCCGCTTTTTAAATATCCCGAAACTGGGAAAAGCCTCTCCCCATATCTCCGCTGCAACAATGTGTACCTAGGTTATATGTAGTTTTATTTAAAATAAAATTGTACCGGGATAAACTTGCCCTAGTTGAAGCAATTAAAACCCTATAAAATAACAGATTATACACGATTTAACATCCTACACACCTGTAAAAGCAGTTAAACGTGTAATAGCTTATTTTATTGAGGCTTTATTTTAATCGCTTGAAGAACTGTAATTATGAATTACAAAGCTCGAAGCACTTGTGCTAGACCAGGTTTACACGATTTCTTTACGATATATTCATATTTATTAAATAAATTGTAAATTCTTTTAGGTAAGTAGAATTGGGTCTGGTTAAAAAAGAAAAAAGCATGCTGTTTTTCACGTAAAAATATTTTGTAATGTGTATAACATAAATAAATTGCATAAACTAAAATGTTCACTGCTGTGGAAAGGTCTAATAATATCTCATGATTTTAGAACTTTAATCTACGCCGTGTGGTATCCGGCTGAATAGAATAGTACCACCCTCTTTTCTTACCGAGGTGTCGTAAAAGGCGACTAAGGTAAGTCGACCCGCCGTGTGGTATCCGGTTGAGTAGAATAGTACCACCCTCATTTCTTACCGAGGTGTCGTAAAAGGCGACTAAGGTAAGTCGACCTGCCGTGTGGTATCCGGCTGAGTAGAATAGACCACCCTCATTTCTTACCGAGGTGTCGTAAAAGGCGACTAAGGTAAGTTGACCCACCGTGTGGTATCCGGTTGAGTAAAATAGACCACCCTCTTTCTTACCGAGGAGTCGTAAAATACGTATGTTGACGTCAGGCAGGCGGCCGGTCGTAAAATACGTAGCCAAATCATATGACAACATGTTTTTAACATGTTGTGCCGACCCCACTTAGAGTGGGATAAGGGCAGGAGGATGATGTACATACAGCTAATAACGGATTTTAATTTTGCTGACATTATTCTTATTATAACACGCCAGTAAAGTGTGTGTATATAAATGTGTTACATGTGTGAAGTGTGTATGTGTATGATATGGTAAATTTCATCAAGACATTTTGCTTAGTCACACATACCTATTGTTTTTAGCTTTGAACAAGCGAACTCTTGGTGAGGCTCGGTTTCATTGTTTGACGATTATAATCTTAACTTACATGCACTTATTGAATTTAACTAAATACACGGCAAGTTAAATAAAAGCTTTTACTAAGTCGATTCTAAAAAGTGTAAACGGTGTTTAACATCCACATTGCATTATTAACGAAAACCAACGGCTCATTAAAACAAAGGTCGCTTTAAGCGATCGAGAGATTATTGTAGATAATTCCGAGTTAATAAAGTTTTACTTATTCTACAGTTTTGTAATATTTACATTAACTTTCTAACTTTTAAATAATATAGATATTTAGGTTGAGAAACAAACTGGATTAGCGATTTGCTAAGAGTTTTATATGTCATCATCCTTGTGCCAATATCCCACTCTAAGTGGAGTTAGCACAACATGTTATAAACATGTTGTCGCAGGATTTGGCTACGTATGTCGTAAAATATAACGACATGACTCTCATCAACTTACCTTAGTTGTATTTTACGAAACCTCGGTAAACATGAGGGTGGTATATTCTACTGAATCTGATTCCACACGGTGGGTCAATTTATTTTAGTTGCCTTTTACGACACGTTGGTAAGAAATAAGGTTTGTCTATTAGACTCAGCCTTTTATATGTACTTTAAACAATTTGCATATCCCAAAAAAAAAACATAATCCTCACAGATTATTAATACACAAGCACTACATACATTGTAATGGCGGTAATTATATTATTACTTTTGTATTATGGATCTCCGCAAAGTAACGCCTAATTGTATAAATTACATCACCAATTGTAGAAAAACGTTGCACTTATTTTGCATTTTACAATGATTTTGGTATTTGGCAGCTTTGTATTTCTCACACCAATATATTGTCGGCAAAGATCAATCTCGTAAATATTTTACCAAGCCGCAGGTGAGGTTGGCACTCATCCAACGACCTCGAGATTCGATCCCTGAACAAATCTGGCTTGCCAGGTTCGCAAAGGAACACCAAAGTTGAATTTGTGAATTAAATATTTAAATTGGTACTGGTTACGTGGAATTTTACTGAAATAAAGTAAAAAGGAAAGTATTTAATCGTTATTTATAAAAAGTAGCTGTATCTGCGAGTTTGTTCGCGTTACTGTTAAAATACCCTCAATTATGTACTATGAACGAGGGAAAAACGGAAGGTCTAGAATTGTATATTACAAATCTTCATTGTGACAATGCCGTGTGCTAATGCAATATGCGTGTGGTAATGCACCGTCGAGCTAAGTAGAACAGACCACCCTTATTTCTTACCGAGGTGTCGTAAAAGGCGACTTAGGTATGTCGACCCGCCGTGTGGTATCCAGTTGAGGAGAATAGACTACCCTCTTTCCTACTGAGGTGTCTTAAAGAGCAACTAATGTAAGTTGACCCGCCGTGTGATATCCGTTGAGCAGAATAGACCATCCTCTTTTTATATATATAATATTTTTATGATCTTTGTTACATCTCCTTTATATATCTAACAAAAATACAAAAACGTACATATATGCCGAGTGGTATCCGGCTAATTTGAATAGACCACCCTGATTTCTTACCGAGGTTTCGTGAGAAGAATAGACTACCTTCATTTCTTACTGAGGTGTCGTAAAAGGCGACTAAGGTTAGTTGACCTACCGTGTGGTATCCTGCCGAGTAGAATAGGGCAGTCTCATTTCTTACCGAGGTGTCGTAAAAGGCGACTACGGTAATTGGACCCGGCATTTGGTTTTCGGTTGAGTAAAATAGACCACACTAATTTCTTACCGAGGAGTCGTAAAAGGCGACTAAGGTAAGTTTTTTTTTTTTTTTTTTCATGTCAGGAAAACCCATTATGGGTCATCGCTACCCGACGGGGACGAGCAGCGGGTATGTCGGACTCGCACCGACTAAAAACCTGACAGTGCTCCACGCTGCTGGTGGCGGGGACAGGGTACCTATAAAACATTGCCCCCCATCCCCGCCAGCAGCAACTCTGTACCCCAGAGTGCGCCACCTCTGGGTCGGGGCCTCTCTAAACAGTGGCCCCTCCCCCCGCTGGACGATGCATCGGGAGCACCAGATGCATCGAACGCCTCGGGGACCTAACTCCAGCGAGCGTCCGATAAACCCCGTTCGGATCGCTCGGAGGTCCCCGTTAGGGCGGCATGCGACGGACTTCGGCGAGTCGCCTGCGCCCCGCTCGCCTGCGGCGGATTGGATTCAAGGACTCGACTTCCCGGATCCGCCCCGCCGCCTCCTTCCGCGAGATAACGTCCTCGCAGAAGGAGGCCATCGCTGCCCACGATCGCTCCCTGTCCACCATGGCGCGAACAACAGTGGGCAGGGAGAGATCGTGCCCCACCTGTGCCACGAGTTCCGCCCGCTGAACCGCCCAAGCTGGACAGTCTGCGAGCGTGTGCAGCGCCGTGTCGAATTCGGCGCCGCACTCATGGCACTCACCGGTCGGTTCGCACCGGGCCACCCGCCACAGATACCTCCCGAAGCAACCATGTCCGGAAAGCACCTGTGTCAGGCGGAAGGTGAGGACCCCATGCCTCCTGGCGACCCAGCCCTGGAGAATGGGCTGGATGGCCGAAATCGTCCAGAATCCTGCACTGGGCGATTCCAGCCGCCGCCTCCATTGGCGGAGGAGCTCCTCCTGAGCTGCCCTCCGCCAGTCCACCTCTACCGCCGCTAAGTCTCCCCCCCCTGAACGGGCTTCGACTCTACGGCGGTAGACTAAGGTAAGTTGACCCAACGTGTGGTATCCGGTTGAACAGAGTAGACCAACCTCTTTCTTACTGACGTGTCGTAAAAAAAACGACTAAGGTAAGTTAAAGTCTCGCAGGCGGCCGGTCATGAAATACATAGGCCATAGATGCGACAACATATCGTACCAAACCTACTGGGAGTAGGATAAGGGCAGGATGACTAAGACGTACATATAAAATGTACAGAAATTAATTTTCGTATTAAACATTTTAGCATAAATTCTATTCTACAAGCAGACACTATTGTGAGAATTTCAGTACATTCAAGGTGTGATACGTACGAAGTTTCGCGTTTCCCATTCTCGTTTGACAACAAAGTACTAAGTGCTAAGTTGAAATAAAATGCAGATGTGACGATATTAACGCGAGAATAACTGAGGGGTGCACAGGTCATTTTCTTTTATTAAGTCCTTTTAGCATTTAAACGAAATAGTATTTTAATTTGGAAATGGCTGTTCTACATAAAAGGTTCTCTATATTTTCTTTAACGTGTTATCATTGACATTATTGTAACGTGACTAGGATATCATTGTTTGAACTCTCTTTTAACTATTAGTATTTTGAAACCGTTTAGCAATAATTGGTGCAGCGGAATTAAAAAATAATTTTATGTAAAAACATTAAAATATATCTTAAATTAAGCAACCGAAGTTTAATTAAGCAAGTTAATTAGCGAATTGAATGAATTGAAAACTATACTGTTTACAGGATTTAAATGTATGTGGGATTATTAAAATTCTTCTTTTTCCGAATTATTTCTTTATTCAAAGATTTTTTTACAGAGCACGGAATTTACATTAGCGTCGTTACGTCGTTACATCGTTCGGCTTATGACTATCTCCGATTACTACAGACTCGTAACCATAAACTAAAACCATCCATACGTCACCTAATCCTTTCACTCTGTCATTCATACATCCTTCTCACTTGCTCTCCGCTGCGTTCAAACTTACAATCCCACATTCGGCCAAACCTGACATAATGTCTGCCCTCAGACATACAGACACATGCTATAAATCCCATTTATGTTAACATCTTTACATATTATATAGTAACAATAAACTTTTACATAAAATTCTAAGTTAAGTCAAGAAAAATAGATTAAATAAATACCCAAAGTTACAAATACAACAAAAAAATATCTTATCCTTAAACATTATTACACTATTACATACTAGAACTTATGTAGCATAGCTAACTTAAACTAACTCTTGTACACATCTCATACAAACAGCAGTAGAAATTACAAAAATAGACAACACCCTTGGAAAAATGAACACACTCTACCTGGTGTTAGATGCAAGTACTGCATCTGGCCATGGCTTCATATAATCTGCTGAAGTTGAGGTAAAACCTGGGCCTTCAGTATTCGGATATAACTTCTTAACTTCATAGCGGTCATGACCTTTATCATTTGTTATTTTATAAGGACCTAAATATTTGGGTTTCAATTTCATGCCACTGCCAAATTGTGTGCGTTTGATAGCTACACAATTTCCTTTCTTATATTTATTACTTTCTTTCCTTTTCTTATTGTAACTTCTTATGTTTTCTTCCTGAACTTTCAAAATTTGTTGCTTAGCCTTTTGCCTCAGTGTATCTCTTTCCTCTATATAGCTGTCTCTTTCTTCTTGCATAAGCATATTGTATAACTCTATATCTTCTTTATTTCTCATAGGCATTCCGATCATTAACTCAAAAGGTGTAGAACCTATACTCCTCTGAAAGGTGCTGTTAAGAGATCTTTGTACTCTGCTCACATGCTTGTACCAAAGACCTGGACTCTCTGTGCATAATTTAGTGAGTACTGAAATTATTGTTCGGTGAATCCTCTCTACCTGACCGTTCCCTCTAGGTATCCCCGTAGTTATCATAACATGCTGTATGTTTTCTTCTTTACAAAATTCCTTAAATTCTGAACTGGTAAAGGCTGTACCTCTATCTGTTATTAATCTTGTGGAGTTACCAAAATGTTGTTGTTGAATTTTAAGCTTCTCGATAGTTTCTTTACTGGTAACACTCTTAGTGGGAAATATCCAAGTGAATTTGGTAAACGCGTCTATAATCGTTAATATGTGGTTATACTGTTTTTTAGTCTCCGTCATCGGACCAAAGTGGTCTAAATGAAGAGTATGCAATGGTGTTTCCTCTTTGTCAATAGGGCTTAAAAATCCTTCCTGTTTTCCTTCCTTCCGAGTTGCCAACAAACAAGGAATACAAGTAGAAATTACCTCGTCTATCTTTTTATCCAAATTCTTTATAAAATAATCTTTGCCTATTAATTCGACCATTTTCCTTTTTGAAAAATGTCCATTTGAATGAACTCTTTTAATTATTTCATTTTCTAGGGTTTTCGGAATAACTAAATGCTTCTCAGCTCCTTTATACAATAGTCCATTATTTACAAAATAATCTTCATATGAGTTTTCTTCTATAAGAAGCATAATTGCCTTCAGCCCGTCATCTAACATCTGTGTTTGTCTTATCTCATCATGTAAGGTTATTGTAGCAACATATGGGTTCCTGCTGAGTGCATCTGTGTGCCTCATTTTTATTCCTGGTCTGTGTTCAACAACAAAATCAAACTCTTGAAGAAGTAATGCCCATCTGGCCACTCTAGTACACAGGTCTCTTTTTTTCAAAGTCATTTGGAATGCCTGGCAATCTGTAACAATTTTGAATTTGATTCCATACAGATAAGGTCTAAACTTTTTTACTCCTTCGATGATAGCCAAACTTTCCAATTCATAACTTGTATATTTTTTCTCAGCATCACTCGTTTTGCGACTCATATAATAAACTGGATGCATTCCTCCATCAACCTCCGAATGCTGCATTAGAATTGCTGAATAAGCCACACATGAAGCATCAGTATGCATTTCGGTTTCTCGTCTCGGATCGTATATCTGTAGCACAGGTCTAGTTGTAAGACACTCCTTCAATATTTGAAATGCACTTCGTTGTTCATGGCTGAATATAAAATTTTCATGTTTCTTTAACAATTCTGTTAGTGGTCTTGCTATGAGAGCAAAATCCTTGATGTATTTTCTAAAGTATGATGCAAGGCCTATGAAACTTTGTAGTTGCTTGATCGACTTTGGTTCGGGAAATTTCATAACTGCTTCAATTTTATCACTTGCTGGCCTTACGTGACCATTTTCAATTGTATGCCCCAAATATGTTATGCTTCGACAAATTAAATGAGCTTTTTTCCAATTTATTCGTAATCCATATTCAGATGCCACCGTTAATACTTCTTGAAGTCTTGCCAATGCTTCAGATTCATCCTTCGCTGGAATTAATAAATCGTCAAAGAATATCATAACAATACCTTTAGTGATTAACTCCCTAAATATTGCTGTTACGAACCTCATAAAATAATTAGGACAGATAGATAGACCAAACGGTGCTCTTAAGAATTCAAATTGTCCATTGTGTGTCACAAATGCTGTATACTTAATAGATTCACTACTGACTCTTAAGTGAAAAAATCCATTTTTCAAATCTAAAACACTAAAAACCTTTGCTTTAGCCAATTTATCAATATAGTCTTCAATTATAGGCAATGGGAACTCATCTTTAATAATTTTAATATTTAATCGTCTATAATCAACACACACTCTCGTTGTGCCATCCTTCTTTTTCACAAGAACTAAGGGACTGGAATATTCCGAAAAACTTACGCGAATGATTCCATCAGCCAACCCTTCTTCAACTTGCTTCTCAACCAAAGCTTGTTCAGACAATGATAATCTTCGTGGCCTCTGCGATACAGGGATGTCATCTTTCAATATAATCTTCAACTGGATGGGAGACTCCTTGACTTGATTTGGTTTGTACCCCTGAACCAACTGCATGACTTTATCTTCGAGGCTTTTATCACCTAGGTGATCTACTTCAATGCTGGAAGAAAAACAATTAAAATTGCTTAGCCATTGACTAGGCTTAAGCCAGACTGCACTTCCATCCATCACAACAATCAGATTTTTCAAAAATTCTTGTCCTATAATTACATCAAACGGAATACAATTATTTGGTACTACATAAAATCGCACGTTATAATACTTTTCACTATCTATTTCAATATTCGTTACAAAATAACCAATAGGTCTAATCTTAGAATATCCGAGTCCTGTTAGGGTTATGTTATCGTCAAGAATTAACTTTTCGGCACAACTGAATTCAGAAGATGCTAGGTTTAAATCACTACCCGAATCGATAAGCGCTTTTGTCGTTTTCCCGCACATTTTCACTAACTTTAAAGGCTTTTCACAACTAAAGTTTTGTTTGTTGACATCGTATGTGTCAAATTGACAGCAACATTGACGCACACTGTCACTATGGCCGCTATCGGTGTTCGCCATCTTGTTGATCACCGGCGCTGACGTCGAAGTCGCTCCGTCTCCCTCGCACGTAGCCATTGAACACGTAGCATCGCCCGCTCTCGTATTTCGCCATCTTGCATTTGATGAACTATGAAAATTACTTTTTTCAGATGTTTTATGCGGGCATCGGGGTGAAATATGCCCATATTCATTGCAATTAAAGCATTTTGGGCCCTCCACCTTCCGTGGGCAATCTCTCGATAAATGTTCACCGGCTCCGCAATTATAACATTTTGTTATATTATTTTTTAAATTTCCCTTACTGCGTTGATGTTCACTTTTTGACACGCCATTATTATATTGTTCCGAATGCTTTTTAATTTTTTCTCTTAATGTTTCATATATTTTTAATTTTTCTTTTAATTCGCCGTATGTATTTACTCCGTATAACATAATTTTATTCGTCTCTCTATCTACTATCCCGTCAACTATATATTTTATAGCGACGTAGTCCGCCATTTTGCCACGCCGGCCAAGCTCCTTCATTACGAGCATATAATCGAGACAACTTTCATCACGCCGTTTTTTCCGTTGAGTCATGAGCTCGTGAATAGCCTTGGCATCCACGGTGTCTGGAAACTCCTTACATATCGCCGTTTTCAACTCTTCCCAGAATTTAAATGTGCGTTCCGCGCGCAACCAAAGTTCGGCGGTACCTGTCAGCGAGCGTCGGGCCATTAAGAGCTGTTGTAATGGCGTCCAGCCACATATTTCACTGTATTCTTCCACATCGTGCACCCATTTTGCAGCGGGATATGTTTTGTCTTGCCCATTAAATTTAGGTATAAGATTTGAGGTGAGATGTAACGTGCTCTGCGTATGGGCGGCGTCATCTTTCGACATGTTTTTTCGTAATCCCTTTTTTTCTCTTCGATCCCGGACGAGCCCCCAAAATTGTGGGATTATTAAAATTCTTCTTTTTCCGAATTATTTCTTTATTCAAAGATTTTTTTACAGAGCACGGAATTTACATTAGCGTCGTTACGTCGTTACATCGTTCGGCTTATGACTATCTCCGATTACTACAGACTCGTAACCATAAACTAAAACCATCCATACGTCACCTAATCCTTTCACTCTGTCATTCATACATCCTTCTCACTTGCTCTCCGCTGCGTTCAAACTTACAATCCCACATGTATATGGTGAGATAATTATGTTTCATCGACATAATTATGATTATGTGTGACTTACAGTAATATTATCTTATAATATAATAAAAAAATCGCACGCTTAGTATTAAAGAGACCGAAGTCAAAATAAGGCTTAATTAATTAGCATTGCTTCCTATTATAACATTTTAGTAAAACTAGTGTTTTCTTGCTCTTCCAAGCTATGGATCTCGTTAACACGACACATAATTGAAATTTTCCACAAAACAACTTTTTTGAATTAGGTCACTTTAATACTAAGCGTGCGAAATATTAAAGACAAATAACATTATGTTATAGGTACATTTCATCTCAGACTTTAACCATATACTAAACAGTATATAGTTGTGTGTGTGTCAAATACATGGTGGTGTGTATATTGAAAATATTATATTTTATTATTGTTTTGGATTATTTAAATGAATAAATATATGAAGATTTTACACGTCTTCTAAATTAAACTACAGCTGTATCAAGTTTCATACTCCTCATATGTTCGAAATTTCCTTTAAATACACTGATTTCCAATTGATAAGCTGTGATAGCCCAGCGGTAACACCGTTCGACTCTTTCTAAGAGGTCACGGGTTCAAATCCCGGGCAGGAAGTTTTCCCGGGAAGTTTTTCAATTAAAACTTATGTGTCTAATTGATAATTGCAATTTATCACACGCTTTTCGGTGAAGGAAAACATCGTGAGGAAACCTACATATATCTAGAGAATTCTAGGGGTTTGTGTAACCTACCAATCCGCATTGAGGCAGCGTGGTAGGTCTTAGCTCCAATCTTTCTCTACAAAAACGGAGAGAGGAGGCCTTTACCCAGCAGTAGAAAAGTAACAGGCCGTTATTTTAGTTTTATTATAATGATTTCCGTACGGGCCGAGCTACAGGCACAGCTAGTCAATAATTAATTATTATAAGTACCATATTATTCAATTAGTCCCATAGAATCCACCCTGAGATCACTATATTTTATGATGGTACACAAAACACAACATTATTCACCGTCGAGGTTCGCCGTGGCCAAGCGTGAACACGATATCAATAATAAATCACAATTGGGTAAACAAGGGCCATCTGTAAGCGGCAGCAAAGGTAAGAATAAATAATAAATCTGATTGTGTTCAAGGAAATAGAGCTTATGAATCGTAATGAGAGTAAATATTGAATTTAAGTGCTTATTTTATCACGTTATTCCGTTTAGTTTAATTTACAGAGAGATATACTTATACCTAAAGTATATTACAAAATTGAAGATTATTTGGATGATAATGCTTGAAGTTCAAAATCCTTTCAGCTTCATACAAGACTGCGGTTTAAAAATGTAAAATTGAAAATGTTTAAAAGTGTGAACACCGAGTTTCTTGCTGGTTTTTCTCGGTAAGAGCAACATTTCGAACCGGTTGTAGCTTCATTAATTATATTGATCCTTGACCATTCAAAAGTGCTTGAAAGAGCTTATTTGAATAAAAATTATTTTGATTTGATTTGATAGGAACATTTTATTTGTACGATAACGCCGTGTGGTATGCGTCTGGATAGAATAGCACCATCTTTATTTCTTACCGAAATGTCGTAAAATACAATTAAGTTAAGTTGATGTCAGGCAAGCGGCTGGTCGTAAAATACGTAGCCAAATTATGTGACAAAATGTTTATAACATGTTGTGCCGACCCTTCCCCGCCACGATCGTAGTTGTCGTAGTGAGTGTGTGTAGTGCTTGTGTGGTGTGTTGTTGGGCTTCTAATTCTTTCACTACCTTTTAATAAACACCATACAAAAGTTCGTTCAGTTGAAAATCGATCATCATTTTCGGGACTTTCTTTTCTATACTAATATTATTAAAAGGAAAAATTTGTATATATATTTGTAATGTTTTCACATAAAAACTACTGGTCCGATTTCAAAAATTCTTTCAAAGTTGCATCTATAGTGAGCAAAATATGATATATTATTACATTTAAAAAAAATAGGTATATAGGCTATTACTAGTATATTATGTATAGATTAATTATAATTTAAAACACAGAGAAACTAGTTACTATAACTTGTGATGGCCGAATATTATCAAAATTACTGTATTTATCGCCGTATCTAGAGCACAATCAAAATGCAATTTCGCGAGGTGCGAGACACTCTCGGTTAAAATAGGGGTTGTACCCGCAGTCACGCCCGGAGCCTCGTCCCATTTTTTCACAATTTATATTGCTTTTAAAGAGAACGATATTAGAGTGTCTATGTTTTTCCCGTTTAATGTTATCACAATAGAGGGCACGTTATTACAAAAAAAATGATTTTTTTTATCGTTTCCTTATTGATATTTGTTTCGTGCTTGCCCATTTGTTCAAGATTTTTTTCCATCAATACATAGTATCCGGGTCTCTTCTCGGTAAATTTTTAAAAGATAAATGCAATTAAAAAAAATTAATAAAGCACCAGGAACTTTTTGGTCTGCGCATTACCATCCCAGTTTTGCATTTGACAGCTCAAATGTATCATTTATTTTCTATTCAACATTTTAAAGTTTTTTCAATGGCCAAAAACAGGGATAAAACAATTTTTTCTTAAATGAAACCTAGCTTGATTGATTCAGCTTCATACAAGACTGCGGTTTAATAATATAAAATTGAAAATGTTTAT
Organism: Morpho achilles; assembly: GCA_947086495.1. Classification (NCBI taxonomy): domain Eukaryota; kingdom Metazoa; phylum Arthropoda; class Insecta; order Lepidoptera; family Nymphalidae; genus Morpho; species Morpho achilles. The sequence goes on along the minus strand of CAMTZB010000007.1, from coordinate 19,775,222 downwards.
AACAATGCCACCAAGTTTCTTTCTGGTTCTTTTCGGTAAGAGCAACATACTGAACTAGTTGCAGCTTCATTAATTATATTGAGCCTTGACGTTTAAAAGTGCTTGAACGAGCTTGTTTAACAAAGATTATTGTGACTTGATTTGATGTAACTTTGCAGAAAATGTTATTTTTAAGTTTAACTCCTTTCCTTCTATGCACAATACACAAATTATATTATGATTAAATATATGTTAAATAGCACAACGCTATAGTCCCGTTTATAAACTAACTAAAATTAAACCCGAGGCCTTCAAGTATAAAAGGTAACTGTATATTCTTACATATATATAAAAGGCAAACGAAGCATCATATAATCCGCAAAATATTTTCGCCAAATTGTAGCAAATCGTGTTGTTCCTTGAGCATATAATAACACACTTCATTACAGTTTTATTTTAATAGCTATAGGCAACAACGTTTAAATATTACTGTTTGGCGACCGTTTATACGTTATCGATACGGTCACTTGACACAAATATTAGAAACAGATGCCAATTTTGACATTCATACGTCAATTAAATCCAAACTACCGGTCAATGGTATTGATGTTCAACTTTCGTTTGAGCCATTTATCAATCATATGTTACTAATTTCACTATTTAATTTACATTTTCTACGCATCTATTTCCTTCCTTCTTACTTCACATCCCGGACTATAAGTTTCAATTTGAAATGACTAGTTATCAATATGCGTTCAAACTGCAAAGCATTTACATATATCCTGTTAATAATCGTATAAGGTACTTATATTCACCATAGAAAAATACATGACTTCTGAACAATATCTGGATCAATCTTTAGAAGTTTATGATTAATCAATGTCAACAATATCTTGATAAACCAATCTTACGTGATGACGTAAGATTTTCCCATCTTTTTCCCATCCCATGTTTGTAAACCAAAAAGATACTGTGTTTAAACTTACTTTAAAGAAACACTACTTAAATAATTTATAGAATTAGGCGTTACTTTGCGGAGATCCATATTCCATCCATCCATTATTACTTTTGTAACTCTACTTACTTTACACTCAAAATCTAAAGAAGCAAAGTTGAGAGAGAAAGTTGACTGTCGTTTTTTGTCATTAGATTTAAGTATCTATGGTCGCCATTGAAAACCAGCGTTAAGGTACACCTCAACTTAAGCTGAGTGGTGTTCGTAACGTCACATTTCTGTGCATTTTTCTTATTATTTTTACTGATATTTCCTTTACAGTGACGATACTAATAAAAAGGTTCGATTTAATTTGATTTAGAAAAGGTTTTTTTCCTCTATATTCATCTGACACGACAGAGTGTAAACGCGGAGATAACTTTATCGTGTAATTAACGCAGCACAATGGCCGATTAAAACAAAGGCTGTTTTGAGCGACTGGCCTATTATTGTTCGCGATTAAATGGTTAATAAGATTTTTATGATTGCGAAGACTTGCTAACAGTGGGATCTTTTGTTTGCGAAATTCTTCGGTTTTCAGCGATTACCGATTAATCACCGAGTATCTTACTGGCTTGGTCGGCTGGATTATTAAATAGAACGACAAATAATGACTGGTTTATTGTGTATCATTATCATATATATTTTTACATTCATTTAAAACGAATAGTATAGACCATCCTCATTTCTTACCGAGGTGTCGTAAAAGGCGACTAAGGTATGTTAACCCACCGGCTGAATAGAATAGACCGCCCTGATTTCTTACCGAGGTGTCGCAAAATACCTAGCCAAATCTATGAACAACATGTTTATAACATGTTGTGCAGACCCTACTTAGAGTGGGAGGGCAGGGGAATGATGAAGATAACGGGACATCTAAAAAATGCTGCCATAAATATTACAACTCTACAATATTTATTGCAAAAAGTAATAGTAAGTCGAATTAACATTCGCACGACCTTTCTTGTTTGTTCTACGATTAAAAACATGACGTTTAACATTTTTATTGTTTTTATTCGCTTTAAAATTAGGGATTTTAAAAGCAAATCGCGTGTTCCGCTGTTGTAATGGGCAATTTATTAAAATGGCGTCAAGTTTACTCGTGACGATGGCGTGTCCGACTGAATTATGTTGAAGTATGATATTTATATGGTAGAGTGTCAAGGATGAACATTTTCAAAGATCGGGAGTTGGTTTTTAGTATCAGGCTAACACCGAAGTCTTCAATAAAGCTGCGTATGTCATGTTACTTTCGTCGATGTTATATAAGGTAAATAAATAATAAAAAAGTAAAGTAACGGCCTGTTACTATCCAATTACTGGGCATATGGAGAGAAGGACATTTGGAGAGAAGGATTGGATCTAAGACCTACCGAGCTGCTCCAATGCGGATTGGTAAGTTACACATATTGTGGAAGCCTACACGAAGTGCTTGCGTGAACTTTTCTTTGGTTTTAGCGCAGCGATGAAAACGACGGAAATTTTGATAATGTGTTTAATTTTGCGAATTATAAGAATATAGATATCAGAGATGCCGTTCACAGGTTTGAATTTTGTGCGTCTGATAGTTTGACAGCTGATTGTCAATCAGCCTACTATGGATGGCCAAACACACTCGCTGTCTGCTGGCGTTCCGTTTTGGCCGCGACACATATCCTTAGATTTTTTTAGAGACATGCAGGTTTCCTCACTATGATTTCCTAAACCGAAGAGCGTGTAATAAGTTGCAATTATCAATTAGACTCATAAATTTAACAGAAAATCTCATTCATTTCAATTTGTGTGTTTAATAAAGAAATTATAATTAAATTATTATTAGCCATGAAAACGTAACGGATAGTCTAACAGACACAAAAATATCAGTGTGCTTAATGCGAGTTTTCTTAACCTACCCGGTTGCGTTAACTTAACGCGACGATAACAGCGACATCTAGTGATCGCTGTTCCAGCGTCATACAAATTGGCGTCATGCTAGGTTTAATAACTCTCAGTAAGCACACATTTAACATAGATTTACTCTCGCAATTATCTTTAATATTTTAATGAGTTAATCTTGAATGTATATATATATAAATATTTTTTCAAAAATCTCGGAAACGGCTCCAACGATTTTCCGAGGGAGTTGTGGGGAGAAAAATCGATCTAGCTAAGTTTTATTTTTTAAAAAATGTCGTTTTATCCCTGCTTTCGGACACTAAATTTTTTTTTATTTACGTTCTGTACAGCAACAATTTGCAATTTGAATCGCTATCAAATGTAAAGTCATGGTAGCTCATTTGGGTAACCGGTGGTGTAGAGAGGTTGAAATACCTAGGATCGGGCGCAACCTTCCCAATTTTTTTTTTTAAGTTTAATTTTTTTTAATTAAAAAAAAAATTACCAAGCAAGGATTCGTCACCCAGGTACTAATATTAATATAGATAATATTTGTGAAAGTGTATTTAAGCGGAGAAAATTTTCAGTTTGAGTTAGATAGAGTTGATATCAAATGATAAAACTGCTTCAAGTTTATATTTATTCAAATGGCTGTTAAATTAATACAGTGGTTGGGATCTTCTTTCGCAAGTAAGGTTTCAAAGGCTCGGAAGGGTTTAGTTCAGTAACTCGATATTAAACAGATAACTTTATTATCACTTTACTAGTTGCTACTCACTTAGTGAGCTGTGATAGCCCAGCGGTAACACCATGCGACTCTTTTGAGGAGGCCAGGGGTTCGAACCCGGACAGACGCCAATAAGTTTTTCTGTAAAAACTTAAATGTCTAATTGATAATTGCAATTTATCACACGCTTTTCGGTGAAGGAAAACATCGTGAGGAAACCTGCATATCTCTAGAGAATTCTGGGGATATGTGAAACCTACCAATTCGCATTGGAGCAGCGTGGTAGGTCTTAGCTCTAATCCTTCTTTGCAAAAAACGAAGAGAAGAGGCCTATACCCAGCAGTGGGAGAGTAATAGGCCGCTACTTTACTCACTTAGTAGGTACGAATATTGCAAAACGTTTCTCTATTTTGTTTTTCAACCGATGAACTTTCAGTGTTGGACAAAAAAATAATCCAAAAAACTTTCATACTTCACGATCTTTCAAGACTTAGGTCGGAAAGAAATGAGGGTGGAGTATTCTACTTAGCCGAATATCACACGGTGGGTCAATTTACCTTAGTCGCGTATTACGACACCTCGGTAAGAACAGAGGATTGTCTATTCTACTAAGTCCGATACCACACGGGGGATCAATTGACCTTAGTCGCCTTTTACAATACCCCGATAAGATATGAGGGTGGTTCTATTCTACTCAGCCGGATACCATACGGCGGATCAACGTACCTTAGCCGCTTTTTACGACACCTTGTAAAGAAATAAGGGTGGTCTATGCTTCTCAACCGGATACCGGCGCCTGATATTCAACTACATTCTAGTCACATGGATGACCAGTATCGATTGTCAGGACAACGTCGACCACACCGAGCCTATCTTCAAAATAAAACTCGCAATCGCAAACAATAGAGAAAACTGTCGCCGAGTTTAAATAACCTGGCGCTATTCATGCAGGGCTAAATCTAACAATACATTTCTTTTCTAAAGCATTTCAAAGTGTTCACGTTTATTCTCCAGTATCCATGACAACAAAAAATAACGCTTTGAGAGTATTACGCCTTTCTGGAACAGGATTCTTATGGATTCTATAAAGTATTATATGAAACAAGATCTGGCTACGTCGTTCGCGTCAACTTCAGTATTAACTCTCAAATATACATGACGTTTTATCCTGTTTCCAAAATACGGGATTTTTTGATCCTTCATTATAACCCAGTAAAAAACCTTTAATCGTACTAAATTTAATCTAAATTGCTCTTCAACTAGCCTTGAAATCGTAAAATATATATCGCCAAATATATACCGTACAATAATTTCGTATTTATATTTACTAGATTTTATCCGCAATTTCGTTCGCTTGAACTATTGTCGCGTGATAGGTTGATAATAGACGGCGCTTTTCAATGTCATCCTATTCCTGTCGAATTCACAGGATTTTTAGAGCCTATATGTTACCCCGGTGTATAAGGAATAATTGCGCCAATTTTCGTCGACATTTGTCTCTATTGTAATTTTACTTCTTAAATAAATATAGCCTAAAGACGGAGGCGCTATCTATTGGCAAAAGTTTTTTTTGTAAAAGAAACATGAGTGTCGCAGTTATTATCTACCTTAATCAGAAGCGAGATTTGTAGTCATCACTTTAACTATAGCCATACGTCATACAGTCAAGGATTTGGAACAAAATGTTTAATTTTCCTGATTCCTAAGCCCATCCGATTGAATTTGGATTCTTCTTCTTCTGTTCTATTTATCTTTTCAATCTATCTATTCTATTTAGGCCGCATAATATATCGCGTTAAATACCTTTAAATACTTCAAGAACTGATAATGAATTATAAAAAAGTATGGTCCATTTATGACCCTACTTGGATAAGTTTGAATGTAAACAAGTTAGTGTCAGGTCACTTTGACCCACTTGGAGTGATAAACCGGAATCGATTAAGCGATACTTATCAGTTAATGCGATTGAACGGACGCACTACCCTCTGTTTGTATAAATAACGCTATCACGTATACGTATCTTTACTGATCTACTTTACAAGAGTATATTATACACTCCCTATGTATTATATTGCGTCATATTAACTGCTTTGTTCAACTCATTGTTGTCAAAATAAACAGAGTTGGTAACTGGTTGATTCAGTGATGTCATTACAAAATCATTCCGCCATTAACGTTATCTCAAAAACCTAATCTTTATCCAGATTTCTGTCATCATAACTATCATCTTAGTATAGTTTATTGGTACTGGTGGAATTTAATATATCCCTGTGATACTTGTAGTTACGGATTGCGTCGTATCATAGGCAAGCTTACTATGTCTGAAGATCTGTGGGCGATGTCGATCGATGAACATTATTTATCGGGACTCGTAATATTATTATCAAAACTGTTATAATATGTACCGAGGGTTCCATGTGGTATCCGGCTGATTAGAATAGACCACCCTCATTACTGAGGTGTTGTAGAAGGCGACTAAGGTAAGTTGAATTCAGGCAGGGGTTGATTGTAAAATACCGAGCCAAATCACATCACAACATGGTTAAAACATGTGCCGACCCTACTTAGAATGATGATGATACTAAATGTACGGAATAAAATACTAGTGGCGGCATCAGTTATTTCTATGAGGAAATACATGCGTTAACTGTATTACGTTATGTTACAAGGCTTATTATGTTAATATTGTCTTCACTGCACCTTTAGATATTACCATAATTCTGCACCCAAACAGACAAAAGCATGCAAGCTAGTTAAATGTACCTGATTCACACTCCGCTTAACTTGAAACGGTCGGATGCACACAGAGCAGTTCTTTATTTACGGTTACTTCGGATTTACTGTTCGGACGTGCTCCCGAGATTTGGCTGTAAAGTGGCTTGATTTTTATACAGTAATCAACTTTTTGCGGTTGTAAAAGGCGTTGCTAACCGATTACTGAAACTGTTCCAAGTAAATAGGTCAACCGTGCTCGGTTAAGCAGTTCGCATGTAAAATAACTGTCAAAGGTTTACGATTGAGTTATATTTAAATTACTTTCTTAACCTTAATTATCTGGTCTGAAGCACAGATGTGGTTTGACTTACTTTTGGTCTTTAAAAGATTTATTACTTTTACTTTATTTCTTGTTTCACCACTTAAACCAGTTGAGTAGAATACTGTCTTTCTTACCGAGGTGTCGTAAAATTCGGCTAAGGTAAGTTGACGTCAGGCAGGTGTCCGGTCGTAAAATACCTAGCCAAATCACAACACTTAAACCAGTTGAGTAGAATACCGTCTTTCTTACCGAGGTGTCGTAAAATACGGCTAAGGTAAGTTGACGTCAGGCAGGCGTCCGGTCGTAAAATACCTAGCCAAATCACAACACTTAAACCAGTTGAGTAGAATACCGTCTTTCTTACCGAGGTGTCGTAAAATACGGCTAAGGTAAGTTGACGTCAGGCAGGCGTCCGGTCGTAAAATACCTAGCCAAATCACAACACTTAAACCAGTTGAGTAGAATACCGTCTTTCTTACCGAGGTGTCGTAAAATACGGCTAAGGTAAGTTGACGTCAGGCAGGCGTCCGGTCGTAAAATACCTAGCCAAATCACAACACTTAAACCAGTTGAGTAGAATACCGTCTTTCTTACCAAGGTGTCGTAAAATACGGCTAAGGTAAGTTGACGTCAGGCTGGCGTCCGGTCGTAAAATACCTAGCCAAATCACAACACTTAAACCAGTTGAGTAGAATACCGTCTTTCTTACCGAGGTGTCGTAAAATACGGCTAAGGTAAGTTGATGTCAGGCAGGCGTCCGGTCGTAAAATACCTAGCCAAATCACAACACTTAAACCAGTTGAGTAGAATACCGTCTTTCTTACCGAGGTGTCGTAAAATACGGCTAAGGTAAGTTGACGTCAGGCAGGCGTCCGGTCGTAAAATACCTAGCCAAATCATAACACTTAAACCAGTTGAGTAGAATACCGTCTTTCTTACCGAGGTGTCGTAAAATACGGCTAAGGTAAGTTGACGTCAGGCAGGCGTCCGGTCGTAAAATACCTAGCCAAATCACAACACAACATGTTTAAAACACGTTTTACCGACCAAACTTAGAGTGGGACAAGGACAGGAGAATGAGAATGAGACACATAAATAAGATTTAAATGTACGATTTGTTCAGTTTTTAGCAAATATGACGACAATTTTTTTTAATGTAAAAAAAGTCCAGCCGGGGGCTTATTTTATTTTATTTTTTATTTTTATTTATTGGGATAACCAACAAAACTGTATTAATACTATTATTACATTATTAATACTATAAAATACTCTACAAACTATTCAATTAAATGTAGTCTTAATGTAGGTTACAACGGCATGGGATAGGGAAAAACACATCAAAAACACTGCCTAGTTCCTTTAAGGTGTAATAAAACAATATGGTAGGATTATTTAACTTCTACAGAAAAGTAAGAGATGGCATGGCTTTTAAGGATAGCTTATGTACTATAGAGTAAATAATAATAAAATGTTCGCATACAATGCGGTTATTATAAAAATATTAACAAAGAGTTAATCCTTAAGAACTTCAATGCATTAGTTTCTTTAAGCATTTTATACCCCACAACTATAAATTAATAACTTATAATTGCATACATAAAAGTAATAAGAGCAAAAAGTATTATTTAATGGCAGGCTAATAAATAATATTTAATGAATTGTCAAAAATTACATCCCAGACTTTCCATTCTCCAATATCAACGGTCCATATTTGCCGATGAAACAATAGGCTCTGCTTGGCCCAAAATACCAGCTGGAAAACTATTTATACGAACTTGTTATTAACAAGTGCATGCAATAACTAAGGCTTTGCGATTAACAAGCCAGCCTGGCAGATGTGATTAACAAAACTATTAATAATTAAACTAAAGTAACCTATATCCAGTAAACTAATGTGGGTCAAGACGATTTGTCCTTATTGGATGAGCGCATTAACAAAACAGGAAAACTGCTCCTTGTTTCAAAAGGGAACAGCCCCAATTTAATATCCCCCGAAATCTTCTCAGACCCAGCTGAGCCTTTCCAATGGCATCAAGTATTTATACATCGCACCCCTAAATGAGCGTAATAACTTCGGAGCTCGCTTTATATAAAATTGACGATATTGAAAATTTGCGAAGAATATGACGGTGGGAAATTTGCAAAAAAACATGGTGGTAAAATTTTAAGTACACGCTGCTCGTAAAGCGATCGAGCTACTGCCGCGGCGCATTTAGGTGTAATAAAAGTAGGCATTCACAATCGTAACTCAAGTTTCAATTTTTTTTCAACCCATAAACCACTCGGGCGGCATCTGTTTTGTGTATCTACGGCTCTTTTTAACAACGAAGTTAATGTCTCGTTGTGATCATAAAATTGTTTAAAAATTGCCTTAAATTATGGTTTCATGCAACAATATTCTACGGCGTTTATTGCAAGGTACATGTGGTTTACTCAGGTGTCTTAGTATCTATTGAAAAGCCTAATTTTAGCCATGTGAAGGAACATCTGATAAAGCCTTAAATCGAAGATTCGCAGGTTAAGTCCCGAACAGGCACCTTTATTTGCGCCATAAAGTTACAGAGAATTAAGTGATCACATTTCTCAAGCCTCTATTCCACTTAAGTGGAGTAGGCGCAACGTGCTATAAATATGTTGTCAAATGATTTGGCTAGTTATTTAATAACCGGCCGCCTGCCTGATGTCAAATTATGAGAAATGAGAGTGCTCTATTCTACGCAGCCGGATACCACACGGCGGATCAACTTACGGATTATCGTAAGTAATTCTGAAAATTTCTGCAGTCAATAGGACTGACACCGACTCTCGTCTTTCTAACTAAATAAAAAATGAAAAATAGACTTGTGTTGAATTCTCCGTGTGGTAGACCACCCTCTTACTGAGGTGTCGTAAAAGGCGACTAAGGCGGCGGGTCGAAAAATACCTAGCCAAATTGTCAACATGTTTATAGCATGTTGTCAAATGATTTGGCTGGTCAAATTTATCCCTGTTTTTAGGCACTAAAAAAACTACAAAAACTGATACTTGACCTGATATTTGAGCTGTCAAATGCAAAGCTGTGATAGCCTTATGGTAACACGCGAACCAAATTGAAATTACCTAGGAAGGCTCGGTCATCCAAATACTAATACTTAACTGTGAATTAGACTGAGTGGTATTTCTTAAATTAAGAAATATATATGCTGAGTTTTCAACATTATTTACTTATTAATAAATCTTTTGTTAGGTAAATTCTTCACTAAAACTTCAAGACTCGCCATGAGAAAAGTTTCAATTAATTTCAGCTCACATTTCGTTTTATTTGACTCATCTAGTTATAGTTTTCATCATTGGTTCAATACTGCAAATATCTCATTACATTTTAAACCTAATTTCGTGTCACCGCCAATAATGTAAATCTCATTTGTAATTTTGCAAAGGCAAAGAAGTCAAAGTTCAATTCGTACATGTGCTTTGACCGAATCAGATTAAAGTGGTTAAAAAAGTCATAATAAAGGCGATGGAACGGGCTAGTGATCAAAGCTTGCCTCGTATTGCCAAGGCTCATATATTAGTTTCAAGTAATGTAAACGCAAGCTTTAGGTTCAAAATATTTTTAAATTAAAGTAACTCAATCATCAATTCTATTGCTGATGAGAAGAACACCTTCGAGAAGAGCACGAATCTATTAATATATGAATAAATAAATAAAACATGATTATAATAAATTGTGCCGACCCCATTTAAAGGGGGATCAGGGAATGAAGATAATGATATCTCTAGGTATCTATTTGCTGCCATTAGCAGATATATAGTTGCAGCGCAATAGAATCAGCCATAGCATCAATGTGTTAATTTAATGTCACGGGGTTTATTAATGTACTTAAGTGGGATAGAGGCAGGAGTATTATGATGACTTGATTCTCCGTAAGTTGATGGCGGAATTAAAGGTGCCTGTTCGGGACTTAACCTGCGATTCTTCGGTTTAAGGTTGTATCACATGTTCTTTAACATGTCTAAAATTAGGCTTTTCAATAGATACTAAGACCCCTGAGTAAACCACATGTATCTTGCAATAAACGCCGTAGAATTTTGTTTCATGAAACCATAATAAGATAGTATCTACTTGCTGCCTTTAGCAGATATATAGTGACATCATAGAATCAGCTACAGCATCAATGGGTTAATTTAATGTCACGGGGTTTATTAATGTATGGTGTGGTCAGGCTCCCATGCGGGTCTAATGCCCTGCTGGCACTCTGCCAACACTGCTTGGTATATTATACTTGGCTGATGTATCCATATATTGTCTATTGCTGTCATAAGACTAACATATTGTCATTGCAAGCAAATTATATATAGGTGAATAAACAATTTAAACAACGATGAGACTGAATTTAATGTATTTTATTATACGAAGATTATTTGAATAATAAAAATGCCTGGATTTGAAAATCCTTTCAGTTTCAAACAACATGAAATAATGTAATATTGAATATGTTTATTAAAAGATTGACCGGCGAGTTTCTTTCTGGTTCTTCTCGGTAAGAACAACATTCAAAACCAGTTGTAACTTCATCAATAATTTTAATTCTTGACGATTCAAAAGTGCTTGAAAGAGCTTTTTTGAATAAAGATTATTTCGATTTGATATACTTATATTAAATACTGTGTATAAATGTTTACTCTCTTTGTTAGAGTTTGTTCGTTTGATTGTTTGAACCCGCTAATCTCAGAAGCTACTGGAATTATTTGTAAAATTCTTTCAGTATAAGATAGTCTATTTAACGAGGAAGGCTATAGGCTATATAACATCACGCTAAAATGAATAGGAGAGGAGCAGCAATAAAAAATATTACGAAAACGCCAAAACTTAAAGCTTTCCCTGCGTGCGCTAAGTAAACGGTGACAGATATTCAAAAATCATGTATTAAAAAATTGTTTCCCTTAATAAGTTTTAAATAAACCGCGACAGCATTGTCTAGCTTTTAAGGTTAACCCACTTTACCCAGTTTAATGGTTATCAAAATACTATGTTACGGTTTTCTGTCCATGCGGGCGGAGCCGCTGACAATTGCTAGTCGAATGATATACATAATATATAGAGGTTAACTTAGAAGAATATCACGTGGTATCGAGCACATCAAAGAGGTAATTTAAAGTTACAAGCCCTATTAATGTTGCCCCGGCGACCACCGCGCTGCTAATGCCGCCTGGCAATTGGCCAACTGGTCTGTTCATATGATATGCGAGGCGCGTGTACTTCAATATACTGCTCCGCTGTCAATTATTATGTGAATTATCTACGAAGTAAGGCAAGGTTACACAGCATAACTGAAACTTTATTAATTTCATTTTATACATATATAAAAGAGAAAGAGAAACTATAAAAGCACATGTATAAAGGCCGACTTATTCTTCAAAGAATCTCTTTCAGTCAACCTTTGAGCAACAGAAAAGGACAAGAATTGAAGAAGAAAGAGAATACAAGTAATATAGAGAAAAAGAAAATGTTTATATTTTAACTAATTAATCTATTAATTAATTTTGGTACATACAATTTCTTGAGACATTTATTAATTGTAATTATTATAATTGTAATGTATAGGAGAGAAATAAAGATATTCTCTTCTAATTGATGTATAGAAACCGGCTATACTCACGTCTTATTTTATCGTATACGCCGCGTAAAGAGCTCATGAATAAGAGGCCCATGAATAAGAGGGCTTACAACTAGTCGGGCTCATCCTATAAAATAGGACGTGAGTATAGCCGGTTTGTATACATTCAAGTTCAAATTCAAAATATTCTTTATTCACTTGTAAAAAAGTGCTTTTGAATCGTCAACTCTACTGCTGGTTCGGAAAGCTGTTCCTACCGAGAAGAGCCAGCAAGAAACTCGGCGGTTGCTCTTTTTAATTAATTAATCATTAATTATGAAAGCCACTCACGATAGTTTAAATTCAAAAATATTCTATTATATTCAACAAGAAACATATCTAGAGGGCTAAAGTGATATGTGGAAGGTTCTAGAATAAGCTTAGAAGTTTGTAAGCCAGACTTAGAACGGTTGGTATAAATTTGACTGTCTGAAGTAATGAGATTTGGTATAAACTGAGCCCGGCCATAATTTCTCAAAGTTTCTGGACGTCATGTGAAATTGAACCAACTTACTGCACGATATCATTCCTGATAACTTGGAAAACTTGTTACGCCGTCTAATACGGGGGACTTCCGTTTAAAATTTGAACTTTGTCTAGCTAGATGTGGCCCGAAATTTATCTAGTAGATAAGACGGCGTCGGTTTCAATTTATATCAACTTATAAAAATACTTGTTAAGACTAGAATATTTTTTGCTTGTAAAAAAATATTTTGTAGTTCAACTATTATTTATAACGGGCCATGGAGGGAGGCCAAAGTGCAAAAAAAAAATTCCGTTTTAACACCTCGGTTAATTGGCTCTTCAGGTGACAAGAGGGCTGGCTCCTTTTTCGCACAAAGAATCAGCTTAGCGATTCAGCGCGGAAACGCTGCCAGCATTCTTGGGACCATTACATGTGGGTATGACTTGTATAGTCCTAGCGTGTTGTTTAGCTCTGATATTTAAATGTAAGTTAAGGGAAAAGACTATCTTTAAAACTAAATTAAATCATCCTTCAATAGTTTTTTCATTAAATTTAAAAAAATTTACAATACTTTTAAATTTTGAATTTTTAATACATGATTTTTGAATAACTTTCACCGTTTACTCACCCCACGTAGAGAAAGCTTTAAATTTTGCCATTCTCGTAATATTTTTTATTGCTGCCCCTCTCCTATTTATATTAGCGTGATGTTATGTATCATATAGCCTTCATTGATAAAGGCACTATCTTACACTGAAATAATTTTTCAAATCGGTCCAGTAGTTCAGATTAGCGCGTTCAAACAATCAAACAAACTCTTCAGCTTTATATATTAGTATAGATTACCAACTAAGACTGCTGTGATGGCCTAGCGGTGCGACCGTGTGGATCTCTAGAGACGATCATGGGTTCAAACCCGGGCAGACACCACTGAGTTTTTCTATTAAAACTTATGTGTCTAATTGATAATTGCAATTTATCACACGCTTTTCGGTGAAGGAAAACATCGTGAGGAAACCTGCATATCTCTAGAGAATCCTAGGGATATGTGTAACCTACCAACCCGTATTGGAGCATCGTGGTAGGTCTTAGCTCCAACCCTTCTCTCCAAAAATGGAGAGTGGAGGCCTATGCCCAGCAGTGGGATAGTAACAGGCTGTTACTTACCAACTAAGACTAATTAATTATAGATTAAAATACGTGTAATTTTGTTGGTAGGCCCAAATTAAATAAATAAACTTCTTGTCGTGCTACATAAGAACCTTAACCTTTTAACACATTAAAAGAAAAAATGTACAGTTTACGTAGATTCAACGATAAAACTTTCCTTTGTAAGGTTGACTGAAACTAAAATAGGAAGAGAATAATTCAGGTAAATTTACCTGTCGCGTGTAATGAGATTTGCAAGTAACTACTCCATAATTCTTCAACAACTGCAAAGTTACGAGCGTGCCACGTAAAGTGGATCTGTGTAATACCGACTAGGTAACTAAAATAGGCTACAATGTGTTTAATTAAGACAATTTTAAATAGGTTCTTTTTAAACTTTAATAATATGATACTATACTACCTGGGGGACCAAGCCTTTCTCGGTAATTTTTTTTAAAGAAATAAAAAAAATATTTTAAAAAAATAAAAAAGAAGGCACCGATGACATGTGGGATTCGAACCCGAGTCAACATTTTCGGTCCGCCCGTAACCCATCGGCTATCATTACGTTTGACAAATAAAAAAATCCTTTCCTGTCAATTCTACATTATACCATCTTTTTAATGCTCAAAAACAAGGATTAAACGACATTTTTTTTTAAATAAAACCTAGCTAGATCAATTTTTCTCCCTCAAAACTCCCTACATGCTGAATTTCAGGAAAATCGTTGAAGCCGTTTCCAAGATTCAGAAAATATATTTATATATATACATACAAGATTTTAAAACAATTTATTTACAGCAAAAATGTACAAGTTAAATCTATCTTAAATTACTTACACGCTAGGACTATACAAATCATGCCCACGTGGAATGGTCCCAAGAATGCTGGCAGCGTTTCCGCGCTGAAGAAGATTAACTCATTTAAATATTAAAGATATTCATTTGTTTATTTATAAAGATATTCATATCATAAGCTTTAGTTTTTCTTCTTATGTGCGAGTATAATATTATGTACTTTAAATATGTCGACGAGATATTCACGAATTCGCCCGCTTATGTAGCTCAAGCATAAAACAAACCCATGATAAAGTAAAACTATATAACTGAAACTATTTAGTGCTTCCCTTGGATTTCACCTTACCGATGTTGTAATGTATAATTTTTTTGTTTCAGAGAATTCGAAAAGCAAACAAAGACAAACACTAACTTTATTGTAGACACAAATAATCTCGATACAAAACAATTCCATACGCCGTTAGAGAACATTGTATGATGTTGTATTTAACGAGACCATAAAGATTAATTAACAAAGCTTAATGTTAAGATAAACAATCGTACCATTGCTGCAATATCGTTCGTATTCTTTGAACAATAAAGTTCATATTAGAAGCAGTCCTGTTTAACTGCCGTACAAGATCCTGTAATTCAAACATGTTCCGCGCGTCAATTGCTCCCCCGTGGCATTACAACCGCCTCCGATATTAGGATGGGTAATGAACATTCTCGTTTACTGTTAAAAATATATTGATTCCAATTCAGTTGATTTACAAATTCACATTCGAATTCAAATTACCTTGTAAACAAATGCTATGGAACCGCCAACTATATAACAAGTTTAGAGAAATACTACTACGATTTTGACGATTTGAAAGTGCTTGTAAAAGCCAACTTGAATTAACATTAATTTAAATTTGATGATGACGTGGGAACTTTTTGATGATAACATGGGAACTTTTTTATGATCACATGGGAAATTTTACGATGACCTTGGAACTTTCAAAGTATATTGTTATTTTCTTCTTTTTCAACCCGATTGATGTCCACTGTTGTACGGACGGACTCTTTACGGGATCTCCACACCACACTATCTTGTGCCGCTTGAATGCAGCGGCTCCCGTCAGTCTATCTCGTAGGGGGTCTACCAAACTACACTTTCCGGTGCGGGGCCACCATTCCAACACCTTAAAACCCCAACGCCCATCGGTTCTCCGCTTGACCGCCCTAAGTGCCCCACCCATCGCCAGTTCAGCTTCGCGACACGCTGAGCTATACCGGTACCTAAGGTTCTTCCAGGGATCTCCTAATTTCTGATATGATCACGTAGAAAAACGCCTGCTCCATATAGTTAAAAGTGGCTCCAATTACAGCACTCACCCAGTTTGTCCTGCAGAACGGTCTTGGTGTCGCAGCGCACGAGGCAGAGCAGCAGGAACAGCGCCACGTGCGTCGCCATGCCGCCGCTGGCTACCACGAGCACTGCCGCCACCACCGGCGCATCTTTTACCACTGCAACGACATGATACCATTAGTATCAGTACCTGGTTAACTGAAAATAGAAACTATTGAGGAATGATTTAATTTATTTGAAAAGATAGTTTATTTCCTTAGCTTAGCATTTAAATATCAGAGATAAGTATCTGGTCGACCGAGCCTTGCTCAGAAATTTTTTACAAATAATAAAAAGAAACTTTAAATAAAATGGGTAGGTGGTAGGTCGATCCTAGGTATTCTCATTTTTCGAGACCACCCGCTCCCCGGATCAGCTACGCTGACTTGAAAAATTACGGCAAAAATAGTGTTCTATATTCAATGTCAATTTAAGTAATTTTTTAATGCCTGAAAAATAGGATAAAACGACATATTTTTTAATAAAACCTGGCTATATATGCATATATAAGATTAACTCATTTAAATATTAATGATTAAAAAGTACAATAATTGCTTAATCATCTTTATGCCATTATCCTACTCTGAGTGGTATCGGCACATGTTATAAATATTGTCATATGATTTGGCTACGTAATTACGACCGGCCGCCTACCTAACGTCAACTTACCTTAGACGTACTTTACGACTCCTCGGTAATAGAGGGTGGTATATTCTACTCAGCTGGTAACTAAACGGTGTATTAACTTACCTTAGTCGCCTTTTACGACACCTGGGTAAGAAAGGTGGACTATTCTATTTAGCCGGATGCCACACGGCGTATATTTATATTTGTCGTTGCAGACTTAAATAAATATTGTAATTTTACGAAACTATAATAGAGCACTTTAGATCTGAAGGTAATGAGTTACTCGAAGATAGACCAAAGTGTTTATCTTCCACATAATTTAATATCTAGAGAGGAAAGCCTTGCCAAGTCGTCTCTCGTACTAAATTTCAAAAAGGAATTAACCTGGCCGGCCTGGCCGACGCGGGGCCTGTCCTACGACAGCTTTTATTACTGCCATGAATAAATTCTGCTGGGAAGCCCTCGCACCTCGTAAATTATAACGGCGGCTTAAAACATCAGCCCGATTTACGACGATGGCTCGACACATGCGGTTGCTAGCGTACGAGGCGCAAACCCGGCGATGGACGCGTTGTATTTGATAACACCAACACTTCAACAGCTTCTTTAGTTATCGAAAACGGGGTTCGTATAAAGACCGGTTTATGACTTGTTATTATTCCTTATCCTTTTATAAACAGTATATGAAATATGACCAGAATTTATGTTTATTTCAGTGTTTACGGAATCGTTATACTCTTTACCTCCGGCTTGAAAACATTCTTAGTTTTTATATTTAGCATTTAAATTTTGATTCAAGAATCGGAATTGAATTTATTTGATATTTGCTGAAATCTTATGTAAAATTCACTTAACAGTGATAAAAAAAATAATATTTATTGTTTAATTCTATTTTACGTAAGAGTTTAATATCTTATAAAAATAATTCATGATCAGAGAAAGTATAAGCAACGCTAAAAATAGAGTGTACGATTTGTTCCGAGAGTAAGTAAAAACTATTCAATACAACAAATAATTCACTGCAGCGATATTAATCAAATTTGGTAGAATTGAAGCTAATGTTCCGGGCTTACTTATAAGATAAAAAGTCTATTTTCCCTATTCAACCTATTTCTTACCGATGAGTCGTAAAACGCGAATAAGGTAAGTTGATTCGCCGTGTGGTATCCGGCCGAGTAGAGTAGACCACCCTCATTTCTTACCGAGATGCTGTAAAAACGACTTAATTTAGTTGACGTCGGTAGGCGGCCGTTTGTAAAATACCTAGCTGAATCATGTTACAACATGTTGTACTTAGAATTGAATAAGGGCAAGGGAATGATGAGTTTTAGCACTGAAGTCAATTCGAACAAACTTACCTAACTAAATAAACTAATAGATCATAAATAACAAATATGCAACAATACGGGTGAAAATTTAAATCTCTCAGTATCACGTCATCTAATTTCACAAGCAATATAAAAGTTCCCGGGCGCCTGACCTCCAGGAAAATAAATTACAAATAAATTGAGGCATGAATCAAACGCCGGCAGAACACCTGCGAATTAAATTGTGAATGTGCGAGAGACAAAAAATTGCCTCATAACCGCAACTGAGCTCTTCTAGATTTATTCATACTTATATTAATCCGAAAGTCTGTCTGTCTTTTACGTTTTCACGTCTTATATTGCACTATACTGTCTATCTACACTATCTACTATGTACTACTGTTATAAATCCAGATTTCTAAGCTGTGACAGCCTACATAAGGCAACGGCTGACGTCAATCGCTCTTAAAGTCCGATACAGTCCTCCACAACGCGTCGTCTTAAGCCGAGGTCCGACCTCACAGGAGTCACCCTTAAAGCGACGCTCCCAGGATGCTGCGAGTCTCGCTCGAGACTCGCTCTCCCAGTTTTTACTCCGGTGATGCTTCTGCGCTCGCCCACTCTCTCGGTAACGCTGTCAAAGCGTCTAGGGCTAACAGCATTAGTTAGTGTACGAAAAAAAAATCCTTCGCTCTCTTTTGGCGTGCGGCTTTCGTATGAGTGTTTTAACGAAATCTACATATATCAGGTATGATAACCGATTGTCCACTCTACATTCAGCATTATATATATTTTCAATTTTACTTCATCGCGGATTATAGCAAAATAATTTTATTATTACTTTTATATACAACATCTAAAATGAGTTAATCTTATTATTTTTTCTGAGTTTCGGAAACAGCTAGACCGATTTTCATGAAATTCAGCATGCAGAGGGTTTTTGAGGGGAAAAATCGATCACGATAGGTTTCATTAATCGTCTTATCACTGTTTACAGACACCGAAAGAATTCTAAAATGTAGAATAGAATGCGAATGATATTTTAACATCATGTGTAAAGTTGTGATAGCTCAGCGGGGAACGGGTGGACTTAAGAAGTGAAAGTACCCGGAATCAAGCCCCTGTTAATACCAACCCTTTTTTATTTTTTCATTTTTTTTTTAAATTAAGAAGAAATACCGAGTGTGGCTCTGTCACCCAGATACTCACGGTAAAACGGCACAACACAACCGTATTCCAGACGACGGCAATATTTTTCTAAAATTTGCATATACGAATTGAACACTCGTATAACGTATTGAAAACAAAATATATTTCACAAAACAAGTTTTCAACACTCCTGTTATACACCTACAGGTCTTAGAACAGCGGAGAGTCGGAGAAAACTGAGTGAGATAAAGCAAATTGCATTTGTGCTTTAAATAAACGACCCGAGGCGGCGTCGGAATAAATATCGTCTGCTATTGAAAACCTATATTTGTCTTCCAGTTTCTTGTTGAAACGAAATGAGAAGTTATAAGCAAGGGGATCAATTTAAGCGGAAATTCAATTTTTGCTTCATAATAACGCGAAAGGCTATCCAGTGCTTATTGATGTGGAATTTATGTCTAGATAATTAAAATTAAAATTCGCGTTTCTTTACGGAATTCCATAGCGCAGAAGAACAAGTATGATAGAATCAACTTGCTATAATCTGCGCTTGCTCTATCTATTTAATCCTAAGTGTAAGATGCAGGCTACGTTCAAACGCACTGTTACATCCCTAATCATGGGTATATATTGCTGACATATTATTCTCATATCGGGGTCAATTTAAAATTCAAGTAAATAAAATTAAAGTTCCAAGCAATATAGGCCTATAAAATCAATACATTTTTCAAGATTCAGTCAGTTCTTGTGATCTAGTCGACTTGCTGCCCAGCTACGGACCCGGCTCCTGCCTGCCGGCTGGCTTCAGCAAAAGACTGGTGATCAATTACTCCGGCTCGCACAACCCGCTACATGTGTTTTGCGAAAAGTTGTCCAAGCACCAGCATAGATAAAAGATATTAATTATACTATTATTTTTATAAAGAGAAGAATAAAAGTAATTAAGTTCAGTTTGTGTTTTCTTTATAAACCAAACTTGACGATTTAACATATATATGCAGGACTAGTCACCAGACGTATCACAAAACGCCACCACCAACAACATACCACACAAGCAATAGACTTACTACGATATTCTGTACGACGTCCATTGCTGGACATAGGTCTGTTCATGGCATCTCCACACCACACGACACGCCGCTTAAATCCAGCAGCTCCCCGCAACCCTTTTGAGTGCGTCAGTCCACCTCGTAGGCGATCTACTGACACTGCGTTTTCTGGTATGGGGGTCGTTATTCGAGCACATTAAGACCCCAACGCCCATCGCCTATATATCCCGCCCATTTCCACTTCAGCTTCGCAACACGCTGTCTTATATCAGTAACTTTGGTTCTACTACGGATCTCCTCATTCCTAATTTAATTGCGCAGAGAAACTCCAAGAATAGCTCGCTCTTTCGCCGGCTGAGTGACTTTGACCTTTCTTATGAGGCCCATTGTCAGCGACTACGTTTAAGATCCGTAAGTCATCATTGGCAACACGCACTGTTTAAAGACCTTGGTCTTCGCCTGTTCGCCTTGGTCTCGGCTTCTTGAGATACTCTGCTAAAACTTCGTAGAACGCACGATTCATCCAGCCCTTGCTATTCATCTACCCCGAAGCGAAGCAGGGACTTATACTAATAAAATACTATTCCAAACGTATAGTCTTTATCTACAAAGCACTAGTGACACTAACCTATAGTGTTTATGGTGTTGTTCGTGAAACAAATAAGGCAGTATTCCCCGAGCCAACCGTAACAATGCTGGAGCTATGGCCGATGTCAGTTGTTACTCGCGGCCTACTATAAAAGTCATTGTGTCTAATGCACTTTTGTTGCTATAGAATTGAATAGAAATATATTTATGTAAGGAAATAGAAACAACAATATGTTTGTTATAAAGCTAATGAATTCAAATCAATTATAAAAGTTATGTATACAGAACTCCTCGATGGTATTTGTCTATCTCTTATGGATAACCCACAATAGCACTTTTTGCTATTTACTTTTTATTTATTTACTTATTTGAATTAATTACAATGGTAACCAATAACACTAATTAACATTGAATGTCATTTAAAATATAATATTATACTTTTATTAAACCAACATACATGTTATCTAGTTTAGTTTAACTACATTCCATTCCATTTCCGGACAAAGCTTTCCCCAGAGTCCTCCAAGTTTAAGAATCTCTTACGACTCTGTGTGTAAGTGAATATTAGTATTTTAGTATCTTAACAGTTGGAAATAATGCAAAAGTAATAATAAAATTATTTTCTATAATCCGCGAAGAAGTAAAATAGAAAATATATATAATGCTAAATGTAGAGTGGTGAATCGGTTATCATACCTGATACATGCTACATCATCAGGAGATAGTAGGAGATAGAAGTCTAACTCCTGATGAAGCTTCGGTTGCGGGGCGAAACGATTGTTGAGTTTGTGATAGTGAACGTATATAGTGCTTGTGTATTGTGGTGGCGGTGGTGAAGGTTTGTGCATGTGTTTTTACGAATCCTGCACGTATCAGGTATGATAACCGATTGTCCACTCTACATTTAGCATTATATATATTTTCTATTTTACTTCATCGCGGATTATAGCATAATAATTTTATTGCTAGTTTTGTATTATGGATCTCCGCAAAGTAACGCCTTATTCTATAAATTAAATGGACATAACTTCCTTTGAGAGAAATTTTTAATTAACGAATCCATAGTAACTGGTGATTGTTTGATTTCATACTTATATTATTAAATTCAAAATCCCTATCTTAAGGAACCTTTAGTTAACCTAACTTAAATGATTTAGTGGTAGGCGTTACTTTGCAGAGGTCCATAAGAGAAAAGTAATGAAAATATTATTTTATTAAAACCCGCGATAAAAGACTATATGTATATGTAACGCTAAATGCATGTAGACTTAGTAGAAACTCATGCATTACCTGCCAACAATGACACAAGCACTGCACACATTCACTACCACAAACTTAACAATCGTTTCGCCTCGCAATCAAAGCATCGTCAGGAGATAGACACCACGGCAAAATCGTAAAGCGACCCATCATCCAAGCAAGCAGATTTTCGCGTATATTTTTTTTATCTCAAATTTGTCTAACATATTTAATATTATTGTTATAAATTTATTCTAAATATCCTTTGCGTCAGTCAGCCGAAGCCAAGTATAATAATACGAAGTAACACATTTGCAGTTCAACTCACTGTAATGAAAAAACTTACTTCTTTAACTCCCAGCTTAATTTTAACGACTCCGCTCATTCGTTTATTCGTTCATTCGGTCGCGTTTACGACTGAACGTATTGCACTTGCCGTTAACACTAATGTAATAGACCAAGAGCAAGTGATATAAGTACTGCTGTTGAAATAGCTGGCGATGTACTCGCGGCTTTAGTATTTTGGGACGCACGAATAGTTACAAAGCCCCAATAGCACAATTTACATCAAATAAAATCAAAATAATCTTTACTCAAGTAAGTATTTGCAAGCCGTGTTGAATCTAGAATGGAGTCTTTATCAAGACTAAATAATTTCTGAAGTTATTTTTTTGTTAAAACTCTTTTCTCATATAGTCTAACTTTAACGTACATACATATTTAAAATATGAATACTAATTTTTTTTCAATCGCATTTATTACAATTTTTCCATATTAACACTCTAATATAGATAGTGAGGAGAAATAAAATTCGAATTTTCGCGAATACCAAATAGTTTTGAAGCTATTTTACTGTTTTTTATTCTACATTTTACTGTTCTGTATTATAATCTGTGTTCTTAAAAATGTTTTGCGGCAAATTGCATAAAAAACTTAGCGTAGCGCCTACAAAACTTGAGGGTGAAAGAATTTTATATATTTTATTTTTATATATTAACTAGTGGCCCGCTCCGGCTTCGCACGGGTATAAAATATATAGCCTACGTCACTCAGTAAAAAAAATGATTAAAATCTATCCAGAAGTTTTGTTTTATTCATTACTGCCCGTGGCCCACACGCGTCAAATTTGAATTTAAAACAATTCCCCTGGGGTGCCAAAGTGGTCGGCCTCTTCGTGGCGCACCCTGGGCAAGCTTAGTCTTGGCGAACGGACCACTGTGGGGCGGCCAATCCAGTTGTCCTTCTGATTAGCAGGGGGCAATCTGGACAGGCCAGGGACTCCGGGGGGGCTGGGGTGGGGTTCCTAATGAGCGACGGATCCGGCTGGGCTTACTCTAAGTCTAGCTGGACATGGTTACGGCCACCGTCGGCGAAACCCGGAAGCACAGCAATGGGAACGGGGACCTGCGAGGAAGAAAACCTCTATAAAAAATTACCCGGTGGGGGCAGAAACGCCCACCAAGGCGTTGTGGCCCCTACTTGGGGCACGGTCTCTCCCTGTTGACCGTGACATAACAAACACGGTGGGCAGAAAGCGCCCGTGGGCAGCGATGTCCTCCCTTTGTTCTGCGGAGGCGGGTGAAGGGGGGCGGCGGAGCGGTTCCACGAACTGTTGTTCTGGATCCAATCTGCTGCTGGTGAGTCCAGGTGTTAGTGACTCGCCCAAGCCCATCGTCTGCCACCCTAACTGGGGACCTTCGGGTGTTCTGAACGGGGTACATCGGACGCCTGGCTTACAGGTCCCCGAGGCGGTTGATGCATCTGGTGCTACCGATGCACCGGTATCGGAGGGGGGCTTCTCTTTCGAGGGGCCCCTAGCCAAAGAAGGTGTTTGTTCTCTGGTATCAGAGCTGTTGGCGGGATGGGGGCAATATGTACAATAATACCCTGTCCTTGCCATCGGCAGCGTGGTGGAGCACACAGGTCGTTTTAGTCGGTGCGAGTCCGACATAACTGCCGCCTGTCCCCGTCGGGCGGCGGTACCCATAAGGAGCCTTTTTCTGTATAAAAAAAAACAATTCCCCTTTCCCTATACCATGAAGATTCCCTGCTATCTTTGGAATATCTAAATTCATATACTACATTTTTACTTATTTACTTTTACATTTTCCCTGAGTATTTTATTTTTACAATTAATTACAGAATGTCTTTATATACAACATTCACAGCTTTTTTGTCATAAAGAAAGAATCTGCATTTCGCAATACAAACATGTTTTCTTTAGAGGTTACTCTTGATAAAGCGACATATAGTCGGCAATGTGAAAAAAACCCAT
Organism: Morpho achilles; assembly: GCA_947086495.1. NCBI lineage: Eukaryota > Metazoa > Arthropoda > Insecta > Lepidoptera > Nymphalidae > Morpho > Morpho achilles. The sequence continues at coordinate 19,750,953 of CAMTZB010000007.1, read as the reverse complement.
CCAATCGCAGCTAAATTCGAAGTGCTATAAGACAAAGCGCGCAATCGCTATACCCTGCATTTTAAATCTGTAATATCTTCAAAAATGTTCATTTAAATTACAAATGAAGAAGAAAATGACAAAAAAATGCTCTTGTGGGTCCATAAGAGATAGACATAATATGTATACCATCGCGAAGTTTTCTGTAGACCTTTTTAAGGTGTACAAATACTTAGTAGAGTAGGCAAGGTAACATTGTAGGGTTCGGCCTGCGTTTGCAATGTAAACGGAAAATAAATGTAATTATTTACGACATCACATTGGAAACCTCAAAAATGATAGTATTTCTTTACTCCATATTGAATGTTTATAATAAAAGTTTATAATATGTTAGATTATACATATAAACCTTTCTCTTCAATTACTCTATCTATTAAAAAACCGCATCAAAATCTGTTGCGTAGTTTTAAAGATTTAAGCATACAAAGGGATATAGGAACAGACAGAGAAAGCGACTTTGTTTTATACTATTTAGTGACGTTTAGCTATTATAACTAACGACGATATTTCTCCTTTATTCTTATGCAATAATAAAAATCAATTTTCCCAAAGTCTCATTTACTCATTTACTCTTTCTCAAAAACTACTCAATGACACATATGACAGCCACAATGCTTTTTCATATTAATGACTAACTCTGAAGGAGGTTGAATTAAAAACATGTTGTAACAGTCGACCATCCTGACAACATTTGCGACCCCGCAAATCTCATAAGCTGACTTCTGGGAATGAATCTACCACCGATTAGGAATGCTGATTGTACTGAGAAGAATCGGCAAGAAACTCAATACTTGCTCTTTTAATCTGTAAAAGAAAAATCATTTCACACCTTAAGCTCACCCTCAATCACTGTCATAAAACAGCTCAATAAGTTGTAACCAACTCAGCAGATACACACGTAAACAGACTTGCAAATGACTCAAAGAACAATCACCACATCTAGGCAGAGTCTAGCTGACAGTCGTTGCAGATGGCCACAGTCTAGAAAACAATCGTTACAACTGGAACAAATCTAGAGAATAATCGTCATTCTAGCTGACAGTTCTATCGAACAATAGTCATGGGCGCATCTATAGCACATCGTCACGTTGATCTTACAGAGTTAATAAATTGAATACCAATTACCATCAGAATATCATCATAATAATGTCTCCAATAAAAACTCCATTTTTTATTCTATAGCATCGCATATCGCAACTATCTCTCAAATTATACGAAATTCGCACTCTCCGTGTTGTCTCAAGATATTGATCGTCATTTGTCTTTTCTTTGAACTCTTAAAATTTACAGATATTCCTTTTGTCCACTCCATTTGTGACTTTAGGTTACATCCCCTTCTGAATATAATTAACAACGATATTTCTCCTTTATTCTTATTCAATAAATAAAAAGCAATTTTCCCAAAGTCAACCCATTTACTCTTTCGCAACAATTCAATGACACATATGACAGCCACAATGCTTTTTCATATTAATGACCAACTCTATGAAGGAGGTTGTATTAAAAACATGTTGTAACACTATTATTTTGATAATTGTCAAATATTTTACCATACATCACCAAAGAAAAATTACGTTAACTGTCATCTATGTTTTGTATTCCACCGACATTTGCGTTTTGTTATTCAATGTCATAGTCGTTCTTGTAATACTACGATTTATAGTGACTTGACGGGATAAAATAAATGCGGTCGAACGGGATAAAAGGTATCCTATGTCCGTTTCCTGGTTCTAAGCAACCTTTACACCAATTTTCGGCCGAATTGGTTCATCCGTTCTTGAGTTATAAATAGTGTAACTTAGACCAACTTTCTTTTATATATATAGAAGATATATTCTATCATTTGTAAGAGCGAGAAAACACTTGCTTTTTAATAGATCGTAGCGTGATGTCATTGATGGTGTTGAAACAAGCGAACTTTGAAACAAGCAAACAACAATTTTGAATTAGGTCACTTTAATACTAAGCGATATGTCCTTTGAGAGATTACTAAAATCAAAATATTTCGGCACCAAAAACTCTATTACTTTTTTAAGTTAAATAAAGTACGTTATAAAAATACTAATTAAATGATAATATAGTTAGTATTGTAATTTGTATGTTACACATCAGACTATCAAGTCTTATACTATAAACCATTACTGGAGGAAACGTGAAACAAACTAATCAGCCAATCGAAAATGCACCTAACAAGGTTACGAATAAACGTCATATTAAATTAACAAAGTGCCGGCTTCATTACAAATATCAGATTTAAAAGAGAAAGAGTTATTAGACGTGACAAGTCTACCATTATTGCTGCACTTATGTAAAGTGGAAAACCGAGTTATTATAATGTTGGTACCACGCAAACGCATTTTATACTGATTTTATTATGGCCTCTTTTATTTTAATGAAAAGTGACGTGATTTAACATACGAGTACTATAGCCGAATGCGGTATTTGAGAACTCATTTCTCAAAAATGTGGACGAACACTTATTAAATACCTAGGACATGGTCCCTAAACCAACTATACGAATACTGATGATATATGCGATAATTCATAAAGTTAGTCCTATTGCGGTATTAAACTCACGTGGTCAGCTAAAAACTGCATAGAATGTCTTCATTCGAAAATTCTGAAAGACCGAAATCTTTGCACAGAAGATACTGGCAGTGCCGGACAACAATTTTTAGAAAGAACGTACACAGAAGTTCAGAATAAGTAAAAGTAAAAAGTGTACTTTGAGTAACTCAAATCTTAAACGATATTATTCGCAAAAAAAACAAACAACGAAATCTTTCCCTTAAGTAGCAAATAATAGAATCAAAAGATTTTTGAAAACTAGAAGTCAGAAAACAAGTAATCCAAAAAACAACCATTGAGACATGAAGGTACCCTATTTGAAATATAGGACGAATAATATACGTGATGCTAGACTATCTGCTTTAATTTTGATACAAGATATTTTATTCTAAAATTAAAACGAAGTAAGTACGAGATATGGCCATAAATAAACAAATAATAATAAAGCAATCAAATGAACAATAAACAAAAGTTGTTTCTATATACCTTAGTAAAGTCCACAAAAATAAATTGTACTTAAGATCAAATGAGTGTAAACGTCATCGCTTTGAATCCAAGATCATTCTCAAGGGCGTTAACTAAAATTACAACGACCATTTTAAAGGTTTTTTTTAATTAATAGATTTTCTATACGTTTTGGCTTCGTTTGGATTAAAATTATTTTTACGATATATGTATATGCAGATTTTTCAAGATTTTTCACATCGGAAATTAAAAAGCAATAGCAAATACCTATGCAACAGATTAGGACAGTATTCAAGTGTCACTTGAATTTAAAAAAAACATTATTCTTTTGAAATATAAAAAAAACCTAGTCCTTTGTAGGATCTGAAAATAAAACCGAAGAATGATCTCACTATTATTTCCGCAGTACAAGGCTTCGGAAATGGAAACGTTTTGGCAGGAAACTCATCTGCGCGCCCGACACCCATAAATCATCTTTTCAAAATATCCGACGTGCCCCGACGATAATCTAATAAACTTTACTCCGTGGATCCCTCACAAAAACGGGCTTTATTGGGAGTGTCGATGCAAAAAACGGTATTTACCACTTGTAAACTTATATTTTTAACAGTATATGAGGAGTGCAAGAGGAAGATCGTCTCAGTTTGTATTTATAATTGTCAACCCCAATACACTTTTACCTTCTACCAAGTATTTAGACTATTGTTATGGACAGCCAAATTATCAAATTATATTTAACTTGATAACTTGGCTCTCCAAACAAACATCACTTTCAACGTGAAGATTATCGCAAATGTGATGTGATGACAAATGCCGTGTGGTATCCAGCTGAATAGAATAGACCACCCTCATTTCTTACCGAGGTGTCGTAAAAGGTCGTAAAAAGTCGACCCACCGTGTGGTACCCGGTTGAGTAGAACAGACCACCCTATATCTTAGGGAGGTGTTGTAAAATACGACTAAGGTAATTGACGTCAGGCAGGCTGGTTGGCACATGTTATAAACATGTTGCCACATGGTTTGGGTACGTATTTTATGACCGGCCGCCTGCACCAACATCTAAATTGGTGTCGGTACAGGCGGTCTTAGTCGTATTCTACGATACCTCGGCAAAAAAGAGAGTGGTCTATTCTACTCAGCCGAACACCACGCGGTAGGTCACCTAACCTTAGTCGCCTTTTACGACATCTCGGTGAGAAATGAGGGTGATCTATTCTACTCAGCCGAATACCACACGGCGGGTCGACTTACCTCAGTCGCCTTTTACGACATCTCGGTGAGAAATGAGGGTTATCTATTCTACTCAGCCGAATACCACACGGCGGGTCGACTTACCTTAGTCGCCTTTTACGACACCTCGGTAAGAACTGAGGGTGGCACTATTCTATTTAGCCAGATACCACACGGCGGTCAGCTGGATACCATATATGGTATAAAAAGTATTTAAATAAATCAGGAATGACATTTATTTGCCTAAGTGGAACATAGCATAGAAGGTGGACCGACCTTGGCTCACATCGGCATTCGACACGCGTTCACATTATTAGCCCTTTTACACGCGACCTGCGGCGCCCAATTTACGAACAGACGGATACTATGAAGACGAAATTAAGAGAAAAGAAATCAAAAAGTCATTGAAGGTGAGAGACTTGTCTCACCGATGTGTATGACATATTTAATTTGGCGCAGATCCATAATACAAAAGTAATAATAGATTTTTTTGCTACGATCCACGATAAAGTAAATAGAAAATATATATAATTGACCGTCCGTCTTCATAGCTGATACATACAGGATTAAATAATTTATAGAATTAGGCGTTACATTGCGAAGATCCATAATACAAAAGTAATAAGAAAATGATTTTGCTATAATCCTTGATAAAGTAAAATAGAAAATATATATAATGCTAAATGTAGAGTGGACAATCGGTTATCATACCTGATACATGCAGGATTCGTAAAAAACAATTGCATGCGATGCAATTTTTATTATAACTTTTTTACATACAGGATTCGCAAAAAAAAATATACATCTAGTCTAGTTTTTGCAAAAAAAAACTTACAAAATCGAAAAGCCTTGGAAATCTGCTTATTTAACTCATCTTCACATCTTGAACCATATTCAACACATCTTGAAACCAGATAAGTTTTCTATAACCTCATCATGATTCTCCTACCATTATCCCACTCTAAGTGGGGTCCCCGCAACATGTTATAAACATGGTGTCACATGATTTGGCTACGTATTTTACGACCGGCGGCCTGCCTGCCGTCAACTTATCTTAGTCATATTTTACGACACCTCGATAAAAAGGTTCTACTTAACTGGATACCACACGGTGAGTCTACTTACTTTAGCCGCCATTTAGAGGGTGAAATGAGGGTGGTCTATTCTATTTAGCCGGATACCACACGGCGTTGAAGTGTCCCATATATATTCTTAAGAAAAGTTAACTAAGTTAATTTTGAATGAATATCTCCTAAACATATTTAACGTACACATGTTCTTACTAACGAGTGGCTTCTGAAGTGTATGCGAGGATATCGCAAACGACTTTGTCAAAGTGTCAGCCAAGTAACAGCTCGTCAATCAATATCTGTCCGATGGCAGCTCGTACGTGTTGGTTATAACGGAATTTTTCGTTAAAAGTGTACTTGCATTTAACGATGCGATAAACATTTCATATTCCGCTTTAAAATATTCTTATTGCCGTGCAGTATCCGGCTGAGTAGAATAGACCATCCTCATTTCTTACTGAGGTGTCGTAAAAGGCGACTAAGGTAATTGCCGTGTTGTATCTGGCTGAGTACAATAGAAAACCCCAATTCCTTACTGAGGTGTCGTAAACGGCGACTAAGGTACTTTGACCCACCGTGTAGTATCCGGCTAAGTAGAATAAACCACCCTCATTTCTTACTGAGGTGTCGTAAAAGGCGACTAAGTGCCGTGTGGTATCCGGCTGAGTAGTATAGACCACCCTCATTTCTTACTGAGGTGTCGTAAAAGGTGACTAAGTGCCGCGTGGTATCCGGCCGAGTAGAATAGAACATCCTCATTTCTTACTGAGGTGTCATAAAAGGCGACTAAGGTAAGTGCCGTGTGGTATCTGGCCGAGTAGAACAGAACATCCTCATTTCTTACTGAGGTGTCGTAAAAGGCGACTAAGGTAAGTGCCGTGTGGTATCCGGCCGAGTAGAATAGAACATCCTCATTTCTTACTGAGGCGTCATAAAAGGCGACTAAGGTAAGTGCCGTGTGGTATCCGGCCGAGTAGAATAGAACATCCTCATTTCTTACTGAGGTATCATAAAAGGCGACTAAGGTAAGTGCCGTGTGCTATCCGGCCGAGTAGAATAGAACATCCTCATTTCTTACTGAGGTGTCGTAAAAGGCGACTAAGGTAAGTGCCGTGTGGTATCCGGCCGAGTAGAATAGAACATCCTCATTTCTTACTGAGGTGTCGTAAAAAGCGACTAAGGTAATTTGCCATGTGGTATCTGGCTGAGTAGAATAGAAAATCCCAATTCCTTACTGAGGTGTCGTAAACAGCGACTAAGATAAGTCGACCCACCGTATGGTATCCGGCTAAGTAGAATAGACCATCCTCATTTCTTACCTAGTTGTCGTGAAACGCAACTAAGCTATATTGATTCACCGTGTGGTATCTGGTTGAGTAGAATAGATCACCCACTTTCTTTCTGAGATGTCGTAGAATACGCCTAAGGTAAGTTGACGTCAGGCAGGCGATCGGTCGTAAAATACGTAGCCAAATCATGTGTCGACCTTAGAGTGGGATAAGGGCAAGATGATTATTTGTTTAAATACAAATACTTTCAGACTCGAATAAACAACAATTTGTTCTATTCCAACAAGTTTTTACAAACCAAAATATACTACTCAGCGACAATATCTCGCCATTAAATGTATAAATTAGTTCAAAAGAATTTAATGGTCTATCCGAGACGGTTTCCGACTTGAATCTCAAAACTTCGCAAAGTCAAGAAAATTTTGCGGAATCTTAATTGTTTTAGTTAAATCTTTCGGTTTCATTTAGTTTAATTTCTGACTGGCGTTTGAATATTTAGCGTCATCCGACTGATTGCGCCTGTTTACTTTGACTGTCACTCGCTGACTACGAAATTGACAACTTGAAAACAATTAACGATTACTAACTTCAATATTTGTGATTTAGCGTGAAATTCAAATTCAAAATATTCATCATCCTCCTGCTCTTATCCCACTCTAAGTAGGGTCGGCACAACATGTTGTCACATTATTCGGCTAGGTTTTTACGACCGGCCGCTTACTTGAAATGAAATGAAATGAAATGAAATGAAATGAAATGAAATGAAATCTGTTTATTTCTTCCCCACTTGACGTCAACTTACCTTAGTCGCCTTATACGAAACCTCGGTAAGAAAATAGGGTGGTATATTCTACTCAGCCAGATACCACACGGGGGGTCAACTTACCTGAGTCGTATTTTACGATACCTCGGTAAGAAATGAGAGTGGTCTATTCTACTCAGCCGGATACCGCACGGCGGGTCAACTTACCTTAGTCGCTTTTTACGACATCTCGGTAAGAATGAGGGTGGTCAATTCTACTGAGCTGGATACCACACGGCAGGTCGACTTACCTTAGTCGCTTTTACGACACCTCGGTAAGAATAAGGGTGGTCTATTCTACACAGCTGGATACCATACGGGGGGTCGACATACCTTAGTGCATTTTACGACATCTCGGTGAGAAAGAGGTTGGTCTATTCTACTCATAAAAAATAAACGTTATTATTGGAAATCGAGACTTTAAAAGCTATCTTCGAAAAAACAATATTTCCTCAATTCCGTATTAAAATATAAGTTAAATAAATGCAATTCAGAATTTATTTCGCCCGTGAATTGTTATAAAAGAAACAAGATTAAAGTTCAAGAATTGCAGACAGGCTTGGGATTTGCAGAATCCAGGTGGAATTTACAGGTGGGAAGATTTGCCAAGGATACGATTGAAAATCTAGCTAAGCTTGTGTCGATACGCCTCAACGTTTATACTTACAGCGGTTTGTTGGCAAAAATGTAAAGGTGTACCTCGAAAAGAGTTACTGCAGTTTTTGCTGTTTTTCTTTTAACTGAACGGGCGGATTTTAAAAGGCAGTTCGTAGTGTTTTTTGAAAAACGGTTTTACTTTATACCTAGTTAGCATTTAAGCCTGTTAAGGTACTTTATGTTCACATATGTTTTATTATCTATATTAATATATAAAGCTGAAGAGTTTGTTTGTTTGAACGCGCTAATCTCACGAACTACTGTGCCGAATTGAAAAACTCTTTCAGTGTAAGATTGTCCATTTATCGAGGAAGGCTATAGGTTATATTATTACGCTAAGATGAATAGATATAAGATGAAAACGGCAAATTTTAAAGCTTTCGTTGCGTGCGCTGAGTAAAGGCTGAAAGTTATTCAATTATGTCTAGCTTATGTCTAGCTTTTAATGTTAACCCACTTTAACCTTTTTTTATGGTTATCAAAAGACTATATTACGGTTCTAATCTTTCTAAGCGGGCGTAGCCGCTGGCGATTGCTAGTTATAATTTAAAATTGCGCTATCAATTATAGCTTTGCCATTAGAGCAATTTAAAACTGTTTAAAAGAGGTTGATACAGAAAGTCTACTATACTGTTGAGGATTACTAACATGATAAGAATGCGTGCATATAGCTACTCATCGACCCTGTATAAGACAGTAATAAGTAAATGAAACTAATAATAAGAATTATATTTTGAAAAGAGCAACCGCCGAGTTTCTTACTGGCTCTTCTTGGTAGGAACAAGTTTCCGAACCAACAGTACAGTTGATGATTCAGAAGCACTTGTTTATAAGTTTACTTGATTGAAGAATATTTTGAAAACGCAGCCAAATCATGTAACAACGTGTTTATAACATGTTGTGCCGATCCTACTTAGAGTGGGATAAGGGCAGGAGGATGATGATGATGTGTGAGACAGTTTGATAGCGGACTTATATAATGACTATATATACCGACAACAATATTGTTATTTAGAATTTGCTTAGAATTGAAAAAATAAGTTTCTTATAGAACTAAAGACTAAAAGCCGTGTGGTATCCAGCTGAGCAAAATAGACCACCCGCATTTCTTACCGAGGTGTCGTAATACTAAGGAAAGTCGACCCGCCGTGTAGTATCCGGCTGACTAGAATATACCCTCATTTTAAAGCAGAGTAAGATAATTTGAGGTGAGGCAGTCCGGTCCTTAAATATTATACTTAGCCAAATCAGGTGACAACATGTCTATAACATTTTGTACCAACCCTACTTAGAGTGGGATAAGGGCAGGAGAATGATGATGGTAATAATGTTTTATTTAAATTTCTTATAGTACTAATGACTATAAACTACGGTACTATAAACTACTATAAACTTATTCCATACTAGCGGCCTGCCCCTGCTTCGCACGGGAATAAAATATATAGCCCATGTCACTCAGTGAAAAAAAATTATTAAAATCGATCCTGTAGTTTTTATTTATTCATTACTGCCCGTGGCCGGCATGAGTTAAATTTGGAGAAAAACAATTTCCCTCTCCCTATTCCAAGAAGATTTCCTGCTATCTTTGAATATCTAAATTCATATAGTACATATTTGCGTATTTATTTTAACATTTTTCCTATGTATTTTATTTTACAATTAATTACAGAATGTCTTTAAACAAACTCTTGAAAGAGCGACATCGCTGCTAAAGTCGAAGTGTTATAGGGCGAAGCGCGGCGTCCCCACGGCATTTTAAATCTGTAATATCTCCGAAAATGTTCACTTAAATTACATGCTGTAAGCGGCCATATTGATCTATATTAAATCAACTATTTATTTAAGGTACTTAATTGGATAAGGATTAATGCTGTATTGTATAAAAATTGCTTAAAAAATAAGGCATTATTTTTCGTAAAAAGTAAATGACAAAAAATGCTATAGTGGGTTATCCATAAGAGATAGACATATACCTTCGCGGACTTTTCTGTAGACCTTTTCAAGGTGTACAAATAATTAGTACATTATTTTGATAAATCTCATAGGGTTTAGCCTGCGTTTGCAATGTAAGCGGGAAAAAATGTAATTATTTACAGAAACCTCAAAAATTACAGTATTTCTCTACTTCGTATTGAATGTTATTATACGTACAAACCTTCCTCTAGAATCACTCTATCTATTAAAAAAAACCGCATCAAAATATGTTGCGTAGTTTTAAAGTTTTATGCGTACATAGGGAAATACAACTTTGTTTTATAATATGTAGTGATAGTGATAGTATAACATTTTTAATGATATTCTAAACATCACTCGGTCTTCATATTCCGAGCAGTCTAAAGAAAGTTTTAAAATTTTAAATTAAGAATAAAAAAGCTCCATAAGTTTATATGCTTAATATTCTAAGTATTTCATCACAACTTCGTAATGTAGGCAACATTAAAAATCAAGCCCGAAGTTGAGGTATTTGCACAAATCGCGCGCGCGGGCGAAACTCCGCAAACTTTGATGGTCCGATCCGAATTTTTCATCTCCGTATAATTTGAAATTATAATGCCTCGTGAAGAAATCAAATCAAAATTCCATTTAAAGTTTTGGATTTCAATATTTATTTCGCGCAGCTGTCCGGTATGGTAATGCAGGTCGACTTGACCGTTGTCATCGGTTCTGTACGAGGTGTCGTGCAAGGATTGCGGATGTTAGATGGGGATCAACAACGAGAGGAACCAGTTGGAAGAACACGCCCGGGTCTCTACCAGTTATGCGTATTATAAGGGACTACCCGCTTTTACCCGCAACTTTGTTTGCGCGGAGTGTTTTCACTTGGTTAATAATAAATAGGTTGATAATAGATGGCACTTCAATGGATTTCCATAGCCTATATTATTATCCCCGTTGTTTAAGGAATATTTGTGATAAATTTTATCGATATTGGTTCAGCGGATTCGCCGATGAAAGAGTAACACACAAACATCTATATTCACAAACTTTCGCATTTCGCATCTCGGTAAGAAATGAGGAGGGTCTATTCTTCTCTGCCGGATTCCACACGGCATGTAACCAAGCCATGCTCGGGATTTTAATAAAAAATATTAAAAAATGCAAATTAAAAAAAAGCAAATATGTGGGTGGTGGTAACTGGGGATTGGTCCCGGATATTTTTAGTTATTCATGATAATCGTTCTAGCCGTTTCCGAAATTCGGAATACATATAGTTATACATGATTAATTCATTTAAATATTTAAGACTAAGGTGAGCTTGGGGGTAATGTTTGTTAGAACTGTACAACTAATCGCGTAAAATATGTGAATAATTGGTGACACCGGCATAAATTTTCTATCTAATAATAATATATGCAACTATAAGCTAGCCGCTTAACTCAGTCCTCGCGTGCTGGATACAAGGGCGCGAAGGTGGAATAAGAACCGGTACTAAGGTAAGTGCGGGCAGCGAGCGCTCGCAGCGTGATATCCAAGAAGTGATCGATAAGCCTGTAGTTTTACCCGTGACCTCATTCGCGTCAACTTATGCATTAAAGTTCCTGCAATTGTGTATATTTGATTTCTGTGTTCCAGGAAAATAATATTTGTTCAAAAGTTTATAAAAGCACAACAGGCAGTCAGAATTCCGCATTCATAATATTAGTATACCGATTTCAAAATTGATTTCCATAAAGTTATAGTTCATTAGATTGAGTTAAAACTTTATGGAGGTATTTTTCGACGTGCATTTTGTTTTTGACATAAAACTATTAGTACAAAAGTGATACGTCTGTTTTATCAACTTTTTTGGTTTATTTGTTTAATCGAATGAGTTCAAAACTAGTAATAGAAAGTTTTCTATCTGCCTGTTATTAACACATGACAAATTCTTATGACAATTTTGATATATAATTTAACTTTCAGAGACTTTAAGATTTAGATGTTCCTGAGACCTGCTGCCACTTTATCCATCCTGCATTAATACTTTTAGCCTACATCTCGATATATTTCACCGTCGTGCTAACGCACACTATATACAATAACACGATATAATAGGAATACCACAATTCCCGTTCCGAGATGCACTTCTCTTGAATGACGAACAAAGACTGACTGTCACTGAAACGTTTTATCAATAAGAAGACTAAACCGGTAACAACAACGGCACAGTGCTGCCACTGTTTTAATCAAAAAGGCCGCGATACTCTTGTTTCATGACTTTGTTGCTATAAAATACAAAGCGGAAGTCAGTGGCGACAACAGTCGTTTTAAAAAGCAAACCAAGGTTCCGAGTCAGAGCAGACTGGCAATATTTTCCCATCCAAGCTGGAGAAATTGGAGGTACTACTTAAGATTATTGTGGGGCATAAAGTCTAAGAATTCGGCAGATCTTTTCAGTATTCATTTTACCAGGCTTTAGGTTGGCAAATATTTCCTTAATTATACCCCAGTAAGTAAATTTAAGCTCGCTTAGCTTTTCATATTTATAAGAGGCTTCCAGGTAGGAAATTTCAACTTAAATTGATCTTGGTTTCATTAGCATTCAGCTATTACAGAGTTATGTGAACCTAGTTATATTGAAGGATTAACTTCGTTGAACCTATCTTCAACTGCTAACCTCAGCACTGACAAACTGACAAAGTTCAGACTTTAGGTATTTAATGAACCAACAAGTTCCATCAAGTTTGAAAACGAACTGGTTTTTAGAATTGGGTTTAATGTACAATCAAAAATTTAATGCAGAATTTTTTTTAATTCTAAAATATCTTTAATTAATTAAAGTTACGTTCTGTAACTATGCCCTGTAGTGGAATAGGCCCCCTTTCTCCTTTTGGGGTGTTCCTTTGTTACACATATTCCAGGAATTTTCCCGGAATGAAATGCAGATTTGTCCCTATGATTTCTTATACCAAAAAATAATAAATTCTGAATATCAATTAGATACATGTTTTAATAGAAAAACTTACTGGTACCTGTCAGTGATTTGAACGCGTGACCATCTCTTAAGAGCAACGATCTGGCTGTTCAGTTATCATAGCGTCATAAATATATGGTTTTTTTATGTTATCGCGGCGTGGTATCTGGTTGAGTAGAATAGACCACCCTCATTTCTTACCGAGGTGTCGTAAAAATACGACTAAGGTAAGTTGACGAGAGGCAGGTGGCCGGATGTAAAATACGTAGTCAAATCGTGTTAGAATATGTTTATGAGTAACTAACAAATTGAATTTAAATATTTAAAAACGGGGGTTGACGTTCGTTTTAGCGTATCACGCAGAATGCTTGAACACATGTTGTGCCGATCCCACTTAGAGTGGGATAAGGATAAGAGGCTGATAACCGAGCATAGCTAGGTTCTTTTAATTTACAAAAGTAATAATAATATTATTTATTTATTTTTACATAAAATTATTTAATTATTTAAATTTAATCCGCTTTGAAGTAAAACAGAAAATATATACAATGCTAAATATAGAGTGGACAAACCGTTTTTATATCTGAAACATGCAGAATTCGTTAAAACACATACATAAACCTCCACCACCGCCACCACAATACACTAAAAGAAAATATACATTTTATTATTAATTGTGGATCTCTGCAAAGTAACGCCTAATCCTATAAATTATTTACTTTTTAAATTTACATTTACATTTAATAAAAATACCAAAATGTATTTCTGTGATATGACATTTCTATATAGCAGTAATCCAAACATCATCAATTATGTAGTAACGCACAGCTTTATTTATAAACACATCGCTTTTGGTAAGATCCATATTGATAAGCGGAATGTAGAATCCATGGGGCGTGCGCCGGCATTTAGATAAAGTGGCCGATAAGGAGAGTTAGAGCCAGCCATTGAGTCGCTCGCTCCAAATAACAATGAGGACGTAACGGATATATGTATCGCCGAAGACTGTGTATCCCTAAATAGGTTTTTAGCGACGATTCCCCTAGAAAATTGAGGCATTTAAAAAAGAAATAGAAACAATAGCTTAAATGTGCAACAACTACATCACCATTGTAGTGTATATTGTGTTTTACGAATCTTTTAATTCAATTCAGTTAAGTATCCTATTCATCGTATCATAATCATCATCTTCCTGCCCTTATCCCACTCTATGTGGTGTCGGCACAACATGTTATAAACATGTCACATGTATGTCCGCCAGATTGTAGCACTACTTTTCAATATGTATTTATTATTATTATTTTTAGTTTTTACTGTTTTTAACGTGGTGTTCAATAAAAGTGTTCATTCATTCATGATTTGGCTACGTATTTTACGACCGGCCACCTGCCTGACGTCAACTTACCTTAGTCGCCTTTTACAACACCTCGGTTAGAAAAGAGGGTGGTACTATTCTATTCAGCCGGATACCACACGGCGGCGTATCCATATCATAAATCAACAATATTTTTTTTGGAAACTAAGCTAATGAATATTAAGCAACTTTATACGAGTATAACTAAGAAATGCCAGCGGCTCCGCCCGCGTGGAAAGATTAAAACCTTAATATAATATTTTGATACCAATATAAATAATTTATAGAATTAGGCGTTACTTTGCGGAGATCCATAATACAAAAGTAATTTAGTTCATCGCGGATTATAGCAAAATAATTTTATTATTACTTTTGTACCAATATAAATGGTTAACCTTAAAAGCTAGAAATATGCTGTCGCGGCCTTTTATTGATAACTTGTAGAGGGGAAATTTTTTGTAATACATGATTTTTTGATAACTTTCAAAATTTAATAAGCGCTTTTGTGTCTAATTAATATTTGCAACTTATCGCACGCTTTTCGGTAAAGGAAAATATCGTAAGTAAACCATATATCTAGAGAATTCTGAGAGTATTTATAGTCTACCAATCTGCATTGGAGCAGCGGGATGCATTTTTGCTCCAACCGTTCTCTAGAAAAATATAGAGAGGAGGCTTATACCCAGCAGTGGGATAGTAACAGGCCGTTACTTTACTTTACTGTACAATATTTTATTTGGAAAGATATGGTTACAAATATGTTTTTTTTTACTAGGTACTCTCTAGGTACTATGAGCAATATAAATATTCAACAACGGAAAAGAAACAATTTATATACGGTATGTGAATAATGCCCTTTTGAGTTGTACAAAATAAATTTCATTTATATTATAAAGCAATTTATTAAAATCTAATAACCATACAATAGCAATTTTCACTGAATACATTTAACCTTTGTTTTGGTAGGCGTATTTTATTTTGGTACCTTTTGCTTTGATAGGACTAAGCGGAAACCTTTTTTTTTTATTATGTTTTCAAATACAAATATTGCAGATAAAAATTCAAATTTAAAATATTCTTTAATGACGTTTACTTGTAAACAAGTGCTTTTTGAATCATCAACTCTACTGCTGGTTCGGAAAGCTGTTCCTACCGAGAAGAGCCAGCATGAAACTCGGCGGTTGCTCTTTACAAAAAAAATATATACATCGAGGTGCATTATTTTTAAGTAAGGGCCATTGATGTACAGTTTATATATCAATGGTAAAGGCTTATAACTTTGTACATCATAGGCATTGCATAATATTCTGACACATTATATTTGATCTCTGAACAGTATTGCTATTTAGTACTCGAGTTGCCCCATATAATTTATACCATATCTTAAAGGAGATAAAATATGACCACGACAAGCTGAAATATTGTCTATGAGATATAAAAACTGATAGGACACTCTACACTTAGCATTACAAAGATTATTTTTAATGGATTATAGTAAAATAATACAACATTAATAAATAAATAAATATATGGGACACTTTCACACGTGGTCGTCAAAGTAAGCAACTTAAAACTTGTATTATGGGTGACACAATTGGTAAATATACACTAATATAATGTTAAATACATATATACAACCAGAATTGAAGAACCCACAAAATTAACCCATAACCTTCGGAGTTGAAGGCAGTGTCACTTCCAACAGGCCATTATTTATTTATTATGTTATGTATTTACAACATCGCAAAGTAAGGCCTAATTCTACAAATCCCATGTTGTACTTTGTTTTTTATACAATGGTATAGAAAATAAAGTATAGTCTTCAAGTAAAAGGCGTACTTGAGTGGTTTAAACTTTAATTTTCGTATTTGTACAATAGTATCGCGGGACGTATATACAATGTATTGCGAATAAATTGCGCATCTGTCAAAATTTAAATTTGATATTTCAAAAACGGCGGGTTGACGTTCCGTTTTAACGTTTTACGCAGAATTGCTTGAACATGCCCCCGGCCTTGGAAGCTTCCAGTTCCAAAAGAAGAAGTTAGTTTCCTTTAAATATTAGGTTCGCAGGTCGTGGGTAAAGGGCAGATCTTAGAGAACGCGCGGCGAATCACATTGCCCGAAGCCATGCGAATTGAGGCCACTCTGGCCACTCCATCTTTCCCTGGAAAGGTAGCGATTATGCGACCCATGCTCCACTTTAGAGGTGGGTTGTTATCCTCCTTTATTAGAACGAGTGCGTCCTCTCTCAAGCTGTCACCAGCCTTGGCCCATTTCGTCCAGACCTGCAGCTCTGAAACATATTCTTTGGACCAGCGGCTCCAGAAATGTTGCCGAGCTTGCTCAACTCGTTGGTAGCGTGTAAGTCGATGAGTTGGTACTTGCTCATAATCCTCGCAAGCAGGTGACGTCAGCGGACGGCCAACCAGGAAGTGGGCAGGAGTAAGTGGTGCGAAATCGTTGGGATCTGAAGACATAGGAGTTAAGGGGCGGGAGTTTAGGAGCGCTTCTACTTGTGTTAATACCGTGCTAAACTCCTCAAAAGTAAAGTACGCATTACCTACAACCCGTTTTATATGATATTTGCACGATTTGACCCCAGATTCCCATAAAGCCCCGAAATGTGGACTATATGGAGGAATAAATCTGAACTTAATATTATTGCTTATAGCAAAATCTTTAACATTATCTGCGCAATTAGTTAAAAATTTAGAGAATTCTGTCATAAGACCAGTAAAATTTTTCCCGTTGTCAGAGAAAATCTCTGCTGGTTTGCCGCGACGAGAGATAAATCGTTTTAACGCTAAGAAATACGCATCAGTCGATAAATCACCCACCAGTTCAAGGTGGATAGCTCGAGTAGCGAAACAAATGAATAGGCTAACGTATGCTTTAATGTGTCTAGCGCCCTTACCTTTCCGATTCAGTATGAACACTGGTCCGAAGTAATCAACACCTGTAATTGCAAACGGAAAACCTTGAGATAAACGCTCAGCTGGTAAGTTCCCCATTATCGGCGTTAAAGTTTTACCGCGTAGGCGTGCACAAACAACACATCCATGCACAACCCTTTTGGCGAGGTTTCTACCACTGACAGGCCACCAAGACTCGCGAATAGTGAACAATAACAGCTGTGGCGCTGCATGAAGTTGTCGTTTGTGTTCGTAACAAAACAACAAGTATGTAAAATGATGCTTAGGCGATAAAACAATAGGATGTCGTTTATCATATTTAAACTCCGATACATTATAAAGACGGCCACCCACTCTCATTATTTTATTTTCATCCATGAATACGTTGAGTTTCATTAGGTTACTACGCTTTGGTATAGATTTATTTTTTAACAGTGCGTCGTATTCAGGGAACGATTCACGTTGAGATAACATTGCTAGTGTGTTGACAGCATCGCGTAGCTCGTCCACACTCAGTGCACCTGTCCGCTTTACGATACTAGACTTTCGCGCGTTGTATATAAAGCGTCTAACATATGCTGCGGTACGCTGTAGGCGATTGAATTGAGAGAATCTAGTAAATGATATTGCTGAATGAAAATGGTTTTCATCAGAAGTGTCGATATGTTGTGCATGTAATCCTTTGACTTCCGGTAGCTCATTTGTATGATATGAATTGTGCGGTGTTTGAATACGTGATGTGAATTTAGGATCATGAAGAAAGTGTGGCCCTTCCCACCATAAATTTAAGTTTTTAAGCGTCTGAAAATCGACACCTCTAGAGACCAAGTCTGCTGGATTTTCTTGGGTTGCTACATGTCTCCAAGCATAATCTCGTGTCAGCTCTTGTACATCAACCACTCGATTTTGTACATATGTCTTAAGTAAATATGGTGCTGTGTGTAACCAGCCTAACACTATAGTGGAGTCTGACCACAGCGTGACGTCATCGAAACGACACCGAAGTGACTCAACTATTTTAACGCAGAGTCTGGCCCCGGTTAAAGCACCACAAAGCTCTAATTTAGGCACGGTTAAAGGTTTTAAAGGAGCTACTTTCCCTTTTGCGCATAACAATCTAACCGTTACCCCATTTTTTGTTACTGTGCGTATGTAAGCACACGCACCGTACGCCTTTTGAGAGGCGTCGGTAAATATGTGCAGTTCGGAACGCATATAATACCTCGCAAATGTATGTCGCGGTATGCGTAAATTGTTAAGCTCTGTTAAGCTAGACAAAAACTGGTTAAACTCATTAGCTACCTCGTCTGGTAATTGCGTATCCCAATTAATTTTCAGCAACCATAGTTTTTGTAATAAAATCTTAATTTTAATTATAGTGGCACTTAGTAATCCTAAAGGATCAAAAATTTGTGATATTGTAGATAAGATGACTCGTTTTGTTAATTTATTTGTATGTATATGAACCTTTGACTGATAACTAAGTTCATCAGTCTGACTGAACCAACCTAAACCAAGAGTTTTTGATTGCTTTTGCTCACCTAACGATAAATCTTTTATTGCGTGTGACGATGATTGTACGTGGCCATGTTCAAAATTAAACACCCACTTTCGCAGTGGAAAGCAACCCTTAGCCAAAACTGTTGCTGTCCTCTCACATAAATTTAATAAGGTATTGTTATCGTCCGAACCAGTTATCATATCGTCAACATAAAAGTCTTGTGTTATAACCCTCTTAACATCTGAGTCATTACACTCCGTAGCTAATTGTCGTAAGCATCTTACACTAAGAAACGGCGCCGATGCCGTCCCATAAGTGACCGTATTTAATCTGAATATTTGCAAAGGGTCCGAGGGATTGTTACGCCACAAGATAAGCTGAAGGTCGCGCTGATTTTCGCTCACCAACACTTGCCTGTACATCTTTTCGATGTCGGCGCAAGCGACGAACGCACTTTCACGAAAGCGTAATAATATTGCGAATAAATCCCCTTGAATAGCTGGTCCCACCATCTGCAAATCATTCAACGACTTACCTGATGTTGACTTTGCACTGGCATCGAAAACTACGCGTAACTTTGTAGTTGTGCTATTCTCATTAAACACACAAAAATGCGGCATAAAATAGTGTGTGCTAGCATAGTTATGTATAGGCTCCATATGCCCTAGTTGTAAATATTCGTACATAAAATCTTTATATAATTTTTTGTGTGTCTGTAAGTGAGATAATCGCTTCTCAAGAGAAATTAACCGGTTATACGCTTGTGTGTATGTTTCTCCTAATAAAGTTGGCGAGTCATTAAAGGGAATTGAAACAATAAAACGGCCTTGAGAATCTCGCTTGGTAGTTTTCGAGAAGTTATCCTCGCAAGCGCGCTCCACATCAGACTGAACAGACACCCTAATCGGAACTTCCTCAAGTTCCCAAAATTTACGTAATTGTAAATCGATTGATTGCGCGTAATTACAGCTAACAGTATTATTGAAACACCCTAGTTTATTAATGGGACCCGAAATAATCCAGCCCAATTTAGTGTTCTGGAGAAAGGGCCCACTTTTTAAGGGTATTTTACCGTTACATAACAAATCCCAAAAATAGTCCGCCCCGATCAAAATGTCTATAGTATGACTATCTAGATACGAGGGGTCAGCTAACGTGATATGATCTGGAATAATAATTCTGTCGTAGTTAATAGGTACCGGCGATGTGTTTGGCGTTATTTGCGGTAACACTAAACAGTGTAAGGAGATAGCGTAATCTCCGTATAACGAGTTTATTTTTATTTTACAACTCTGAAGAGCTTGCGTAACGGAATTTCCGATTCCTTGTATATTTTGAGTGGACTGTATTAATGGCGTGTTTATTTGGTCGCAAATTTGTTTACGAATAAAGCAGCATTGACTGCCACTATCTAATAAAACGCGGCACGTAATTGATTTACCTAAATCATCTGTTATTCGGACTAGCGCGGTCGATAACAAAACAGGTTTTACATAGGACGCTTGTGCGCGAGGAACGTCTTTAGTATTAACCTGTGACGATAAGGTATGCAATTGTGTGCATTCCGATGATTGAATTGTGTCACTCACACAGAGGCTATGCGCGGGCGCTCCCGGGAGTGACACCTGCCCCTCAGTCGGGCCGTGGTCGCGGTGGATGATCGTATTATGTTTCTTATTGCACTTTCTACACGGGCCGAATTTGCATGACTCAGCGCTGTGTGCGGGCCGCAAACAGTTTTTGCAAAGTTTATGTTTTACAACGAAGTTAATCTTGCTATCAATATCTAAATCTAGGAACTTTTGACACGAATATAAGTGATGATCGGTGTGACAATAGGGGCATAACCTCTTAGTGGATTTATCGGATTTCGAAGTAGATAAATTACAGTGCAACTTAGGAATGTTATTAGTAGTTCGCGTGTACTTTTTAACATCTTGTGTATAACTATTATGTGACACTTGTAACGTTTCTAACATATCCGCCCTTGCTTTTAGAAATTGTAGCAAATCATCTACTTTTATTCGCGTCGCTGTGCATTCGCGTTGGTGTTCGCTTAGTAATAATGCACTTCTATATTTCTCCCATTCGCGTTCAGTGATATCGTCGAGCTTAGAAACAATCATGTATATTACTAAAGTGTCCCAGTGCTCCGTAGGCTCGCCTAATAATTTTAATGAACGTAGGTTTTTAAGCACACCGTCAATTAATTTGCGTAGTAATATAGGCGATTCTTTCGGTAACCGTTGAATGTTAAATAGCGACTTAACATGATTGTGAATAAGTAACCGACTATTGTTGTACCTATTCATGAGTAGATCCCAAGCAACAAAGTAGTTTTCTGATGTGAATTCTAGTGAATTTATTACTAATTCCGCGGGACCTTTTAACGAAGACTTCAAATAATGGAATTTTTGAATATTGCTAATATCTTTTGAAGTATGTACGAGGGAAACATATGTGTTTTTAAATTCGAGCCACTGTTCATAGGAGCCGTCAAAGGTAGGTAAATTGATTGTTGGCAATTTAACGGACTGATGTGTATTACCGAAACTATTACAATTATTAGCGTTAGGCGACATCGTATCGGTATCTAACATACAGTTAGCTTGTGCTAAGATGCAATAATATTTATTTTCAAATGATTCTCTCTCGTCCAGCTGTTCGTTACTGTCGGACTCTGGCAGAAGGCCGTCAAGTTTCATTTGAATTTCGTTGAATTCAGATAGCAAATTTGATGCACCTTGTATTCTTAAGCTTAATTCGGCTCTCTTGTTACGGTCAAGAAACTGATTATCAAAAGTATTAACGTACGCGGCAAATTTAGTCAATCTGCCTTTTAAAGTGCCTCTTTGTTTGATTAATTCTTTCACTAATTGAGCCGTAGGGTCTAGAATGGGCGATTTAGGCAAAGTTGAACCAGTTTTAGACATTGTTGTAATATAATCAAAGTGCAAGTATCACAATTAGTAACAATTAGCGTTTTTAATATTTGAATTTTAACGTCGCGAATACTGGCGCCGGAAAATTACAAACACGGTATTAACAGAAGGATAAGAAAGTGAGTGGAAATACCTGGCAGGCCCGTCTCACCGAGTAGATCTGCGATGATGCGAAAACGGGCTGATGGTTATCCACAGCTGCGGCGATCTTTCCTCTAATTAATATATCGCTGCTTGATTAATAGCGTCCAGCTCGAAGTAGACCAATCTTCAAGTAAAAGGCGTACTTGAGTGGTTTAAACTTTAATTTTCGTATTTGTACAATAGTATCGCGGGACGTATATACAATGTATTGCGAATAAATTGCGCATCTGTCAAAATTTAAATTTGATATTTCAAAAACGGCGAGTTGACGTTCCGTTTTAACGTTTTACGCAGAATTGCTTGAACATATAGCAATGTATAATTTGTAAAATTATCTTTCTTTATATTTAAAATTGCAAACATTTCAATATGAAATAAATTTTCGTCACTGAAACATAAAATTCCTAATTGTAAATTCACTAAAAATTTACCTAGAAATATCTGTGAACTAAAAGAGGCAATTAAAAAGGCCTTGTAAAGATTTCTATCATTCTTGTTACAATTTTATCTTTCATAAAATTGCCGGAGGGAAACATTAAAAAAGTGCTATAGATTTGATCAAAAGTAGAACAATACTTTCTCGGATCAACGGCTCAAGTTCGTAACTTCTAGCCAAGTGTTAAAGCTTCGCTTTCAGAATACAATGCACTGTGCACGAATAAACAAGTTTTGTGTTATCCATACTGGAAATAAAACATAATAGTTTCTCTACACTCTGTATTTGTTCTTTGCTGATATCGAATTTAACTACGCTATGATAGTTATATTGCTATAATCCGCGTTTTTTAAAAAGTCTATGAAAACTGTGTGAAGCAGAAATCGTTCACATACCATGCAGGTAGCCGTGTGGTATGCGGCTGAGTAGAATAGACCACCCTCATTTCTTACCGAGGAGTAGTAAAAGATAACTAAGTTGACCCGTCGAGTGGTATCCCCCTCAGCAAAATAGACCACCATCATTTCTTCACAAGGTGTCGTAAAAGACTATGATAAGTTAACGCACCGTGTGGTATCCGGTTAAATATCACAGGCTCTCTTTTGTACCGAGGTGGCGTAAAAGATTACTAAGGTAAGGTAAAAAAGTAGCCAAATCATATGACAACATGTTTATAACATGTAGTACCGACCCCACTTGGAGTGGGATAAGGTCAGGAGGATAGTGACTTAAATAAAAATAGAATCCACATGTGTGTAACTCACATGTTGATTTTAACTTAAAAAAAACGATGTATATAAAAACGAAAGATTTTTGGAAAATAAATATCTTCTTTTATTCAGATTGCAGCGGTACGTGCGTTTAGAGTGGTTTAGTGATTTTGTTGGTATAGTGATAGTCTCTGTAAATAAAGTACCACTGACGAAATTGCAGGAAAGCTTGTAATTTTCATAATCATACTTAATGTTTCAGGTTAAATAATAAATAATTTTTAATGTTGCAGTCTTTATTAGACACTCATTATCCTTTGCATGATATTCCGGAGAAACTGTATTGAAATTTCTTGAAGCTAAGGCACTTTTGACGGTTCCAAAAGGAGGGGTTGTATTTTTGTTTCTAAAATAACAATGAAACTTTAAAATGTTTTCAATCTAAACGGAATCGAAAACGATAGCTAGAACTTGGTTGGATATTTCTAACTTTCCGTAAATTCAAAATGGTTGAATTTGACTAGAACGCGAAATAGTTTTTTGCAGATATATTTCTTATTTACCTTATCAATACTTAATAGAAAAAGACCATCACTATCAATCCTACCCTTATCCCACTCTCAGTAGAATCGGCACAACATGTTATAAATATGTTGTCGTATGATTTGGCTTCGTATTTTATGACCGGCCGAATGCCTGACGTCAACTTACATTAGTCATATTTTACGACACCTTGGTAAGAAATGAGGGTGGTCTATTCTACTCAACCGGATACCACAGGGTGGGTCGACTTACCTTAGTCTCCTTTTACGAAACCTCGGCATGTAATGAGGGTGGTCTATTCCACTTAGTCGGATACCATATGGCGTTAGTATATAAGCTTTGTTTGCTCTAAATTTGATCAATATCACTCTAGTAAATTAATGGTGAGACGTTAAAAACGTAAAAGACAGACAGACTTTCGCACCTATCATATAAGTATGGATTACGTACGAAACTAACTGTGTATAGTTATCTAACTAATGATTAAACTGAAGGAATTACGATAACAGTAATTTATATACGTTGTTAAAAACACAAAATTGCAAAAAAAAACATGATAAAACATATCACAAACAAATCCAATTTCTTATTTCCCCCATACTCAATTATTTTAATACTGTGTAGGCTAAGAGACGACGGTAAAAAATCGAACATTTCACAAGCACGAGAATATAGCCTATTACGACACCTCGGTAAGAAATCAAGATGGTCTATTCTACTCAGCTGGATTGACTGACCTTAGACGCCTTTTACGACACCTCAGTAAGAAATTAAGGTGGTACTATTCTATTCAGCTGTATACCATACGGCGTAATAAATGTTTAAACAAAAGACTATTTTGGTCTTCATTACGGCGATAATATTTAGCACAATAAGTGAAAACTCCAAATATAGGCGACGAATTTAACAACCGAACAGTAATAAATACACCTTTGACATTGAAAATGTATTTTGTTACAGAACTATAATTATGTACTCCGATATTCACGAACATTGTAATTTCATTTGAGAAACGTATTTTGGGTGTTATAATTTTAACCTGAGTTGTATATCGATACGTCGCTAACAAAGGTCATGTAATGGGCAGAAAAACAACTTATATGACGCAAACCTAGCTCATTTTTGTTTTTTTAGATACATTGTCGCCTGATGATGTATATTCGTTGTTGTTGCACCGGGTACATCTTGATCTTGATCATCCATTTGAAACGTTTATTTGCTATATTTTTTTCTCTTATAATCTTTTACAGACAAATAGGATTCATTAATTACTTATAATAATGCTTTTTTTGTAATAGAATATGTACAAAGTGATAAATCTCTTGCTGTTTAGATTTAATTAGCGATTACTTATAGAAAGTTAGTTTTAATTAGTAAATTTATTTTTTTTAAAATTACAAAAGCCTCTAGTTTATTGTACTAAAAGTCCTGTCTTCATTTAGCTGATAAATTAGCAGTTACTGTTCAAATTAAATTATTAAACTTACAGTTAATTACATTGACGATATCGTTTTTAAAAAAACGTTTATCAATATAATTTTTATAAGTATTTAATGGATACATACCATCTTTAGCAAAGAAAAGCAAGTTTTAGAAATTTAGCAAAGTGCAACAGATATAGGTATAAGAGAATAGGGAAGCGAGGTTAAAGTAGAAATGAATAGAATAATACTCTTCCCAAAATATGCTCACGAAGAACTTTAATAAGCCGATAATAGACCTGCTTATCTTTAACGAACGTTCTATTGCAGCATATCATAACTGGCAATTACCATATCCAACAGTACTTTAATTTTTTTACTGGAGCTTCAATTCATAACTATGTAGTTTTATTGCAGTTTTCGTTACTTTAATAGCATCATTGCACGCTACAGTAAAGTATACGTTTACATTTATAATTATGTAGTATTCTATTTATTATTATATTTTGTTAAAACTTTATATGATAACATATGTTAAATATGAGATCCTTTTTTACTTCTCTGTATGTAATTTTTGTGAACTTAAATATAATTACTAGGGAAAAATAAAAAAAATTGGTAAAAAACTGAATAAAGGTAAACATAAAATATTTTATTGCAACTGGAATTCAAAATTAGTAAATTTCCGTCTTTTTGAATCGTAATATTTACTAACAGTTTGAGAAATGGCTCATTCAAATCAGTCAAGCAGAAGTTATCGTCGTTTTATAATAATTTTTTTTTAAATTAGTTTCATTTTAGCCATCTGGTGTCAGGTTGGAGTAATGTCAAATTCATACGTTCACATTATTAATTCTTTTTATTTTTAATAACAATAAATTAATCATGCCGTGTGGTATCCGGCTGTATAGAATAGACCACCCTCATTTCTTACCGAGGTGTCGTAAAAGGCAATTAAGGTAATTCAACCCGCCGCGTGCCTTATCCGGTTGAGTAGAATAGCGAGCTGTCATAAAATACGACAAAAGTAAATTGACGTCAGACAAGCGGCCAGTCGTAAAATACGTAACTAAATCATGTGACAACATGTTTATAACATGTTGTGTCGTCCTAACGTAAAGCGCAGGAGGATGTAAGTATGTAAATAACACAATAAATTAACCAAGTTAAAATTAAAAATCAATGCTTAATTTAAAAACTATTACATTACTAAATTATATAAAAACTTTTACGAGTATACTTTCTGAAATACTTTATGCACTAACGTCAAACGGATTGTAACGGTGCTCTCCTGGACTAAGTGCGGTTGATAGCACAATGGTGGTGAATCCATTTTTATGTTAAACTCGCAAATCAGATAATCTAAATTGGTTTTAGACGTAGACTCAATTTTGACGTGTATTTCAGTTTATCGAGGCGCCGATAAATTGAGTGAGATACCGCGGGACTGCCGCTGTACAGAAATACCTACCTCAAGATCACCGACGTGCACGCAAAATTCGTTATGTGAACTATGAGGAGTTTGCTATGTTATGCAGAATGTGATATCCGCTTCATGGGATCTGTGCTCGATTTATATCCTCGTGATGCTATCAAATACTTCGATACAGTTAATAGAAATGTTGAATAATAATAAAGTAAAAAAAAGTAAAACACCGGGCTGTTACTATCCCACTCATGGGCATAGGTCGCCTCACTCTTTTTTGAATTACGTCACTAATACTAAGTGAGCGATATAACCTTTTAAGTTGATACGAATTTATTTTTATCAGTTTAACGCTTCGTCCATGAGAAAGATTCGTACTATAGTTTTCAAATAGGTAGTACTAGGTCTCGAGTAACACAACGCGTAATGTTTATTGTGGAAAAAAATCCAGAGAAAATTAAAAGAAAACTAGATTTTCGTCTATTACCATGTCGTTGTTTAACCATCTTATTTTTTACACAACCTTTCCATCTTGGCTTAAATCGCTGGTTCAGCTAGTATAATATTTTTCTCACATTCTTTTCCAACCTTGGATTCATTGCAATAAATTACAGCGTCATTTAATCATGGACGCTATGTGAAAACTACGTTTGGCATAACTTTTGCCTTCGTAAAAGAGATCGATATAAATCGGCAGCATGTTACTCGCAGTAAATTACTCGAGGCCAGATTTGTAGGAACCTTTTTTCGGTCAATGGCAAGGTGTGGCCCAATATGCTGGCATTTAAACGGTCTGAGATAGAAGGCAGCCCGCTTGATAAATTAACTCTTCGTATCTAGAGTTTTTACATTCTTATCTGACTAGCTTCGCCTCGCAGTACTACCCACGGCGAGGATGTAATTAAGAGGCATTAAAAGTAAGATGGCTATGCAGATTGTAAGCGAAAATAGAGTTTTTGAATTTAAAATATCGTGAGTGGTATTCAAAATCAATGTATAGAAACTGGTTATTCTCACGTCTTATTTTATTGAATGAGTCCGACTAGTTTCAAACCCATACGGGGCTCTTATTCATGAGCTCTCTTTGCGGCGTTAACGTAATTGCTATCGAATAAAAGATTCGTATAGGCTTGAAACTAGTCTGGCTAATCCTATAAAATAAGACATGAGTATAACTCGCTTCTGTACATTAGTTATGAAACTCGAGTGTTTTCATTTTGTTCCGCTAAATTTACAATTTTTTTTACCAAAAAGAATGAATTGGTTCTTGGAGATCGTCGTATGAGCATTCGAATGATTGCTGAAATTTTAAACGCAGGTTAAGACATAGTCAGAAACATTTTGTGGACATGGATCTTGAAGCAGAACAAACCACCTGCCTATAACACGCTGTCTGTGAAGCATTATTTAAAAGCTAAAGGCACTCCAGTGCTTGAATCGCCCTACTTGCCTGATTTAGTACTGTGTGACTTTTCTTGTTTCCGAAGATCAAGTCTGCCTTAAAAGGACCCCGGTTAGAGTCGATGGAGAGGCGGTGGAGCCATCGTGGGCAGCGATGGCCTCCTTCTGCGAGGACGTTATGTCGCGGAAGGAGGCGGTGGAGCGGATCCGGGAAGTCGAGTCCCTGGATCTAATCCGCCGCAGGGGAGCGGGGCGCAGACAACTCGCCGAAGTCTGTCACATGCCGCCCTATCGGGGACCTCCGAGCGATTTGAAAGGGGTTTTATCGGTCGCTCGCTGGAGTTAGGTCCCCGAGACGGTCGATGCATCTGGTGCTCCCGATGCATCGATTAGCGGTGGGAGGGGCGACTATTAGAGAGGCCCCGACCCAGAGGTGGCGCACTCTGGAGTTTAGAGTTGCTGCTGGCGAGGATGGGGGATGTGTCCAACGGTATCCTGTCCCCTCCACCAGCAGTACTGTCAGTACTGTCAGGTACTGGTGGAGCATTGTCAGGTTTTAAGTGCGAGTTCGATATACCCAGTGCTCGTTCCCATCGGGCGGTGACGATACATAATAGGTTTTACTGACATAAAAAAAAGAGTCGATAGAAGAGGTGAAACGAAAATCGGCGGAGTTTCTAAATGCTCTCACAGAAAAAGACTTCAAACATTGCTTTGACGAGTGTAAAAAGGACTGAAAAGATGTGTGGTGAGGGAAAGGGAGTATCTTAAAGAGGAAAAGCATTCGATTGTCGATTTTTTTTTAAATTACACTCTTTTTCAGCAGTAGCAGCAGTCTCGTTATTTAATAGCAAAGATAAGTATGGGTCCTTTCATCTTCCCACGCATATTTTGTTGAATATTCGCACTCAAAGGCCTTCTATATCTCCCCTACTTTATGTATATTAGCTTTGTATCCCTACAGATGCCAGCCCTATTAAAAAGGTCGATATAAATCGAGAATACTCGTTGTGAATCACAGGCCACATTCGTCGACCCTATTTGTTCGTCAATGATGAGCTACCCTCCAATATGCACTCAAACTGTCTGAGATAGAGGGAATCCGCTTAATAAATTCGCTCGGCAATCCTGAACCCCTGCAATCACTGTTTTCTATTGAAATCAGGACTAATAAACCTGTATCTATACTGATATTTAAATGAGACAGTCTGTCTGTCTGTATTTAACGCTTTTACGGCTTACTCGCTAAAGCGATACTGATAAACATTTGTGCGATTCCAGCTTATTAATATGATAAGCTACGAAGTTACTCCTTTATTAATTTAATGTTCATATCCTTTACTAGTGATAGAAAACGTTCCAATTCGTATCAATATTATAAATTGCGAAAATCTCTCTGTTTTTTACACTTTCAGAGCTAATCCGCTAGATCAATATTGATAAAATTTGGCACAATTAAATCTTATTATTACATATGGCTGTGGCTGTAAATACGAGTAAGTTCCCGTAAAAGTCCTTTTTGTTTTGGGGACACACAAAAAATACATATTACATTTTTGAGGTGACTTAAAAGCTTAAGTTGGCGCGAACGGAATTGCTGATATCACTAGAAATAAATATAGCTTGAACTGATAGCATTTATTCCTCCATCCATATGAAATACAAATTCATCATCTTCATCATCTTCCTGCCCTTATCCCACTCTAAGTGGGGTCGGCACAACATGTTATAAACATGATGTCACATGATTTGGCTGTGTTTTTACGACCGGCCGCCTGCCTGACGTCAACTTACCTCAGTCGTATTTTACGACACCTCGGTAAGAAAGAGGGTGGTCTATTCTACTAAACCGGATACCACACGGTGGGTCAACTTACCTTAGTCGCCTTTTACGACACCTCGGTAAGAAATGAGGTTGTTCTATTCTACTCAGCCGGATACCGCACGGCGGGTCGACTTACCTTAGTCGCCTTTTACGACACCTCGGTAAGAAATGAGGTTGTTCTATTCTACTCAGCCGGATACCGCACGGCGGGTCGACTTACCTTAGTCGCCTTTTACGACACCTCGTAAGAAATGAGGTTGTTCTATTCTACTCAGCCGGATACCGCACGGCGGGTCGACTTACCTTAGTCGCCTTTTACGACACCTCGTAAGAAATGAGGTTGTTCTATTCTACTCAGCCGGATACCGCACGGCGGGTCGACTTACCTTAGTCGCCTTTTACGACACCTCGTAAGAAATGAGGTTGTTCTATTCTACTCAGCCGGATACCGCACGGCGGGTCGACTTACCTTAGTCGCCTTTTACGACACCTCGTAAGAAATGAGGTTGTTCTATTCTACTCAGCCGGATACCGCACGGCGGGTCGACTTACCTTAGTCGCCTTTTACGACACCTCGTAAGAAATGAGGTTGTTCTATTCTACTCAGCCGGATACCGCACGGCGGGTCGACTTACCTTAGTCGCCTTTTACGACACCTCGTAAGAAATGAGGTTGTTCTATTCTACTCAGCCGGATACCGCACGGCGGGTCGACTTACCTTAGTCGCCTTTTACGACACCTCGGTAAGAAAAATTGTTCTTTTAAAAAGAATGAATGTACCTACACAGTTTATTTTTTTCATCTCACACATCTTACTCACAGTAAATTATTGGAGTCCGATTTTATGTATACCCTTTCTGTTGTTCATTGGCGAGGTGTAGTAAAAAAGCAATTTCGATTAAGCAGTCAAACATATAAAGAGCAATATTCAAAATACATACCATTCGTAGTTGTTATGGCTAAGATTAAAAAGCCATCCAATAATTTATTTACACTCAATAAACCCAAGGGTTCTAATCGTCCCAATCAGGGTTGGAAGTTAAATTAAACACATCCTCGCTGGAGCAATTGATCGGATCTAATTTGTCCGTCTCGCTCACTCTTGGGTACGATTCCGGATGATTCTTAGAGCCTTTAATTACATCTGCTTAAGGGTTTACATTTGTGATTGGCAATTTTATTTAACGTATTCATTATATGGCATTAATAGTACATATTATGATGATGAGTTTCGAACATCAAAATAAAAAAAAAATTAATAAGCTCAAACACGAGCTCATTGTAATAATGGTACCAATATTATCTACTCAAAAAATTAAAATCTCCTAAAACAAAGGACTTTGACAATGTTAGTACGCTAATATTATTTACTAACGACTATATTGACTTCTATCTCTATTATTTTTTGCGAAATAAGCTTTAAATAAGTGTAATTTCCTGATACGCAAATTCTACGTCATCATCTTCCTGCCCTTATCCCACTCTATGTGGTAAATTATTCTTAGTATCTTAAAAGAATCTATGTGTCCTGTTTTCTTCCAGATTGTAACTAGAAACTTTAAAATGATGGAAAAGTTCGTGGTTCGAATAAAATCATAAATTAATATACAAATAAATATGTGTTACTTGTAAATCTTAATACTTAGTTATAATATTTACCATCGATTTAAGTTAAGTTTTCCTAAAAAATGTAACCACCTGTTTTGGAAAGAATTTTTTTTTTATTTTGATTTGATATAACCTGGTGATCGGCTTTAAAGCAGCGGACAGGATCCTAGATTTGATGTCCTTTTTACAACATTCTCTTTTATAAGAGTTATGTATGTTACCGATATAAAAAGGACACACTTCTGAAGCAGAAAAACGGCAAAATAAACACCCCAGTAAACATAATACACCTGAATATTTTATCCAACAAATTTCCAGAGTCCAACAAAATCTACGCAAATAAGAAATAAGGAATTGTTGTCAATCGGATGCCCCCGAGGACGCTCTGATTCGATTTGTCGAGGGTCGCCCACATAACTATGTCTCTCGGTAACTATACGGTTCTGAATATGCAATCAATTGTTTATGTGCCGTTGTGTTGTGTTTTTAACTTTTAAATACATTGATAAACTTGGATCTAGTTCAAAAGTTATGATATAATTATTTCACCTCATTAGCTAGCCATTTGATATCCAGCTAAGTAGAATATACCACCCTTATTTCTTATCGAGGTGTCGTAAAAGGCGATTAAAGTTAGTTGACCTGTCGTGTGTGGATTACACACGTAACGTCTGAGTAGAATAGACCATCCTCATTTCTTACCAAGGTGTCGTAAAAGGCGACTAAGGTAAGTCGACCTGTCGTGTAGTATTCGGCTGAGTAGAATAGACCATCCTCATTTCTTACCAAGGTGTCGTAAAAGTCGACTAAGGTAAGTCGACGTGTCGTGTAGTATTCGGCTGAGTAGAATATACCACCCTAATTTCTTACCGAGGTGTCGTAAAAGGCGACTAAGGTAAATCGACCTGTCATGTAGTATCCGGCTGATTAGACTATATCACCCTAATTTCTTACCTAGGTGTCGTAAAAGGCACCTAGGGTAAGTTGAAGTCAGGCAGGTGGCCGGTCGTAAAATACGTAACTAAATCATGTTAAAACATGTTCATAACATGATTATAACATGTTTATGACAACATGTTTATAACATGTTGTGCTGACCCCATGTAGATACGGGCAGGAGAATGATGATATTTTGCCTTATTATTATTTATTATTTCGCATTATGGACCTTAATTTTTTATCTTATTAGTATTTATGCCTTGATTTTAATTACCTATCTCGCTTACTTAGCACTTTCCCTGTATAAGGATGCATAAGGATATAAACTAACCCGAGAGGCAAAATAAATCGTGGAGGTTGAACCAATTGGTATATAACTATGCTCGTTTGGGTAACGCCGTGTGGTATCCGGCTGAATAGAATAGTACCACCCTCATTTCTTACCGAGGTGTCGTAAAAGGCGACTAAGGTAAGTTGACCCACCGTGTGGTATCCGGTTAAGTAGAATAAACCACCCTCTTTCTTACCGAGGTGTCGTAAAATACGACAGAGGTAAGTTGACGTCAGGCAGGCGGCCGGTCGTAAAAACGCAGCCAAATCATGTAACAACATGTTTGTAACATGTTGTGCCGACCCCACTTAGAGTGGGATAAGGGCAGGAAGATGATGATATGCTCGTTTGGGTAATGCTTCGCTTTGGGTTCTTTTTCGTGGATCATACTTCTGATGATGCTACGGTTACGGGGCGAAACGATCGTAGAGATTGACGTAGTAAGTGTGTGTAGTGGTTGTGTGGTGTGTTGTTGGTGGCGGCATTCACGGTATAAATTATGTGAATGTTGCCTACTTCCTATACGCGAATAAAGGCAAAATAAGTTTCATCATAACTTTTGTACTATGGAATTATGCAAAGTAACTTCTATAAATTATTGCCAGTTCAAGTTTTGATATACTTTTATACGCAAAAGGCTTA
The DNA here is from genome assembly GCA_947086495.1 of Morpho achilles. Taxonomy (NCBI): domain Eukaryota; kingdom Metazoa; phylum Arthropoda; class Insecta; order Lepidoptera; family Nymphalidae; genus Morpho; species Morpho achilles. The sequence goes on along the minus strand of CAMTZB010000007.1, from coordinate 19,717,802 downwards.
AATACTTTAATTGATGGCATCTTGTTAAAAATACCATCGCCTTCGATCAGACTTAATTACAGCCAAACGCAAAAAGAAAAAGACAATAAGAATAAAAGAATTAGAACAACTTTGACAAATCGTATTGTCCGCTCCAAGGGCTGACAGTTGTTTTTGTATAAAAGTGACTTAATTGGGGCAAAGTAAAAGGTATCCAATTAATATGAAGCCTCCAAAGTAAGTCATTTGATAGGAATTCGTTTTGTTAATTACGGAAGCCGTAGGAATGATAATTACTGTTACCGTTTTCTATAATGCGGCTACTAAGTTGTGGTAGCCCAGCGGTAGCACCGTGCGACTCTTTCGAGGAGGTCACGGGTTCAAACCCGGGCAGACACCAATGAGGTTTTCTGTTAAAACTTATGTGTTTAATTGATAATTACAATTTATCACACGCTTTTCGGTGAAGGAAATCATCGTCAAATCATCATTCAAACCTTCTCTCCATAAACGGAGAGATGAGTGGTATAGTAACAGGCCGCTACTTACTTTTTTTTATAATGCGGCCACTAAAGAAAAGCCTCAATAGCGCAGTGGTGTAACTCACTCTATAGGGATAATGTCCTAAGCTAGATTGTTCAATAAACTAAGGTAAGTCGCCCCGCCGTGAGGTATCCGGTTGAGTACCTTCATTTTTTACCGAAATAAAAAATAATCTATACACATAAATCTTAGTCCCCAAAAGTCTGTTTCTATGTAAACGATTTTTTCAAAATGTACTGAATGGATTTTTATAGGGTTTTCACTACTGTACTAAATGTAATATACTAAAGAATTGTAGATCTATAAAAACACTACAAAAAGTCCTAAACAGCATGTCTCTATCTCTTATGGTTGACTCACAATAACTATTTTGAAGTGTAAAGAATATCAATCTTTCGCTCAAATATCACTTACGCCTTACTACCTTTCAATTTCTGTCGAAAACAAAACGGAGGTCATTTATCAGACCCGAATATAATCTCCATCCAAATACTTAGCAAGAGCCATCAGTGTAACGGCCCCGGCTGTAATGTTTACCTTTCTAATCTACGCCGCCTTTAAGATATCTTTGTTTGCCTTAGTGTTACCAAGTTTTATATCATTTTTTCGGACAAAGATTTTATTACCACCATATTTTTCGTCTAATTACACAGCAAATTCACGATGTTTATTATATTTATCATTCTTATTTCTTTATAACGATATTTCTTTGATTTGCAAGCACAACCCATGACGTTCGCATTAATTTAAATGTTTACATTCGGTTTTTTACTTTTCCATCCAATTCATCTTAAGTTCCTTCCACTTTTATTTACAAACACGATCGTATATATATACACACACTTTCTCATCCTCCTGCACTTATCCAACTCTAAGTAAGGTATGTACGCTAAGAAAGAGGGTGGTTTATTTCACTGAACCAGATACCACACGGTGGGTCAACTAACATAAATCACCTTTCACGATATCTCAGTAAAAAATGAGGGTGGTCTATTCTACTCAACCGGACACCACACAGTGAGTCAACTTACCTAAATCGCCTTTTACGACACCTCGGTAAGAAATAAGGTTGGTCTATTCTAGTCAGCCGGATGGCACACGGCATGTATACATACATAATACCTACACTTTCTATGTGTTAGAAAGTAAAAGTAATCCCTACTAATATTATAGATGTGTAAGAATGCTTGTTACGCTTTCATTGTTAATCCGCTGCATAAATATTGAAGAAATTTACTACAATTATTAATAAACCATATTATATAACAAACTAAAATACAGGATAAAAAATCCGGGAACATAAAGGTCATATAATGCAAAAACTGAGTACATAATTAAATATCAAAGTACAAAAGTAATGAAAATATTATTTTGCTACGAGTTTAATAAAAAATAATATTTTTATTACTTTTGTATTATGGACCTGCGCAAAGTAACGCCTTATTCAATAAATTAAATGCTAAAGTAAAAGTGAACAAACGCAGCATGTATAAATCGAAGTTAAATTGATATACTTAAGGCAAAAAAATAACTTCAAAAATCATGGCCACCCGTTTGTTCTAGCACATTTCTCTAAGTAAAGCCAATTACAAGGCCAGCATGATGTTTGATAATATCTTAGTATACTTCTACAAAAGCTCCGAACTCAGACTCTGGGCTACTTGAAACATTCCGCATTTCGTTCAAAACTTGAGACGGTCTTATTGCTGTACTGAATCGGAAATTTCTCGGCGAAAATTTGACGCAGGCATTTTATTATCCACGTCAGTTACTGTAGTCTTCCTTGAGATCGGTAAAGCGGATTTTCGAAATTAAAATCCAAGATGAGATCACGAAAGGTAAAAAGAAAGAATTTTTTAAAATGGACAAATCTATACTAATATATAAGCTGAAGAGATTGTTTGTTTGATTGTTTGAACGCGCTAATCTCAGGAACTACTACGGTTTGAATCTTTCCACGCAGATGGAGACGCTATGTTTATAAAATACATGTTTATGACATGTTGTGCCAACCCCACTTAGAGTGGTATAAGGGCAGGAAAATGATGACTTTAGATGTTATCGCTAAATAAAAAATAAGGCGGGCCAAAATATTAGGACAGGGGACGTCAAAAACATACGGAGCCACACCAACGTGTGACCTAGTCTGCCAGTTAAATATAAAAACCTTTTAAATTACGTATATTTTGAGAATTGGCCATTATTTTTTCTCCCTTAACAAAAACGACACAATGTAAAAGTAGGTCATTGTGTATGGATCGCACCTCCTGAATTTTACCAGCTATAATTTTTTTTCTCTTAAAATACATTGGAGTACTAAAACCACAGACTGTACAATTGCTATGTTTTGTAAGAGCAATGTACGCAGAACGTGAATTTGTATCAAATTTGTAAAAAAATATAATTTTATAATTAAAGATAAAAACTGTATTATTTGCTTTATATTAACGAACGAAAATATACCAACGTAATTTCTGAAACAAAATCGTTTTCTTATGCTCACACTAAAGTCCGTGTTGTTCAACGTTGTGAAGGCGGGTTTATTGGTGAATTAAGCAGATTCAATCCCACACTTTCTCTCAGTAGCTTCAACTCAGGCAGTGGGATAAACAAAACTTATGTGTGTTTGATTTCAATTGATACTTGTAATTGCCATATATCACAGGCTTTTCGGTGAAGGAAAACATCGCGAGGAAACCTGTATATCTCTAGAGAATTCTGGGGATATGTGTAACCTTCCAATCCGCATTGGAGGCCTATACCCACCAGTGGGATAGTAATAGAGCGTTACTTTTTACTAGTCATCATCTTTATCATCTTCCTGCCTTTATCCCACTCTAAGTGGAATCGGCACTACATGTTATAAACATGTCACATGATTTGGCTACTTATTCTACAACCGGCCGCTTGCGTGACATAAACATAACTTAGTTGTATTTACTACACCTCAGTAAGGTCTATTCTACTTAACCGGATAACAAACCGTGGCTCAACTTACCTTAGTCGCCTTTTACGACACCTCGGTAAGAAATGAGGGTGGTACCGTGTGGTATCTAGCTAAATTCTATTCATCTAGATACCACATCGCGTTTACTTTTTACTAGTATTGCATATATTTACTCGTGAGCTACTCGTGATTGCGTTAAATAATTGTTTCATAGTTACGTTATGACTCCCTAATATAATAGAAAGCGGTAGAAGCGTAACACGCCGGGGGTTGTCTCTCACGTCCTTGTTCCTTTACACCATATCATGTTAATCTAGTTATATTTCGACGTGATTCCCTGTGATAAGAGGCAGCAATACATTAGCGTTACGCCGGCGGCAGTTTCCCGCGCTCTTGTTCCCTTACACAGTATTTATCTAGCAACAATTTGTCGTGATCTAGAGATAAAGCTTCCAAACGAGGAGGATCGTTGCCTGAGATGATTTTTAATATATGGGTGCTGCCCTCTAAATCGATATGGCCCTGTTTTTATGTGGTGAATAAATTTGTTTGGACGTTTGGCAAAAAGCGGGATAAGTGGCCGATTTACATTCCAAATGTGCGGGTGATGGTGACGGGTACCTATACTTGATATATATCATGATTATGATAGATTTAGTCGATTATCAGTGTTTTTATCGCGCCTTTCTCACGGTCATCATTCTCCTGCCCTTGTACCCCTCTAAGTGGGTTCGGCACAAGATGTTTTAAATACGTTGTTATATGATTTGACTAGCTATTTTACGAACGGCCGCCTGCCTGACGTCAAATTTCCTTAGTCGCCTTTTACGACACCTCTGTTAGAAATGAGTGTAGTCTATTCTACTCAGCCGGATACCGCTCGTTTATATAATTGATTATAGTATTTAATTATTGTGGTAGAATTGTTAGAAATATTTAGACCACTGATTAAACTATAACTAAACTATTAACAAGTATTTTTATAGACGCCCTATCATCTAGATTTAGTAAGTAACGGCCTGTTACTATCCCACTGTTGGGCATAGGCCTCCTCTCTCCATTTTTGGAGAGAAGGGTTGGAGCTAAGACCTACCACGCTGCTCCAATGCGGATTGGTAGGTTACACATATCCCTAGGATTCTCTAGAGATATGCAGGTTTCCTCACGATGTTTTTCTTCACCGAAAAGCGTGTGATAAATTGCAACTATCAATTAGACACATAAGTTTTAACTCATTGGTGTCTGCCCGAGTTTGAACCCATGATCGTCTCTAGAGATTCACACGCTCGCACCGCTAGGCCATCACAGCTCATCTAGATTACTCCAAAGGATTTTACCCGCATTAAATGACGTTATTGTTTTTGCAAAATAACATTTTATCACACTTTAAGTTATTAACGAGCCCCCGCAATGTTACAATGACAATGGCGAAAAATAGCAAAAATCCAAGCAGCAAAAACTCCGCGAACAATGAAGAAATGAGAGGAATACAATATTCAAAACCCGTTCTCATTTTAATATTAAAAAAAACGCTAAAAGCTACCAAGTAAGCGGCGCCTTATTCAAAAGTATTTTCAACTTCTTTAATTTCACTCGGCGGATTAAGGTAAACGTGTCTCAATTTATGCAGGTACGAATAAAAAGTTTTATCGCTTCCAAAGTTCCATTCGTAGCAGTTCCGTCCGTAAAGATTTTGGCCGCTTAATTCACGTTCTTTTAACGCTTCCGGCTTAACTTTACGTTGGAATAATTTGGCAAGCTTTCGACATTCTTACTTTGTCTCAGAGAATGTCGATTGTGTAACGTTTATCATCAAAACAAAAACAAAAAGAAAGAATCTGATGGTTACAAACAAACTAAGCGATGCAACAGAACTTACAATACAGAATTTAGAGAATTCTAGGTATAGGTGTAACTTACCAATTCGCATCCTTGCAGGCCTTAGCTCCAATCCTTGTCTCCAAAAATGGAGAGAAACAGCTGTGAGTAAGCAACAGGCTGTTACTTTACTTGTATTAAGAATAAGGCAAATTATCATTGAAACAAGTTAAATTGTACTTAGTTTTTTTTTCTTCGATACATTGCCTGAATTTTTAACTGTTTTTATGTGACCAGACACAATGCCCGCAGTGTACAAGTCAAACAATCGCTATTTGTATGGCCGGTGATGTTCCGCGCGGCAATTCCGTGACCTAGTTCCGAGATTGTACGTTTGACCCAGAGATATGAAGCATTTAGTGTTTTTTAAAGAGTTTAAATCCATGCAGCCAAGTTATTCTAGGCTGGAACGTTTAATATTTTAACGTGGCTGCAACGCCATCCATTGTTATTTCTAGAACTATGTTGTTTAAGTTTTTAGTTATTCATTGCTTAAAACATCATGACCGTTATAAATCGATACGATAGTAGAACAGAAGCTATGATAAATTATTTTGCTATAATTCAAGTTTGTTAAGAGAACCTATGTTATGCTAAGTGTAGGGAGCAGGCAACGTTCACATACCCTTTACATACAGGACCAATCACAACACGTACCACAGATCGTAATGCCGAGTTGTCGTGGAGCCTATCCTTCTGATGATCTTCGGAAGTTTTGAAAGGGGTATATCAGAAGCCTGGCTTACAGGTCCCCGAGGCGATTGGTACATCTGGTACTCCCTATCCATCGGTGAGCGGAGGGGACTTCTCTTTTGAGAGATCCCTACACGGAGGAGGTGTATCTGGGATCAGAGCGGCTGTCAGCGGGGATGGGGGCAATGTGTATAACGGTAACCTGTCATTGCCATGAGCAGCGTGGTGGGGAACACAGGTCGTTTTAGTCAATGCGAGACCGACATAATCCCGCCTCTCCACATCCCATAAGGGGTTTTTTTCTGTGTAAAAAAAATCCGGCTGAGTAGAATAGACCGCCTTCATTCTTACCGAGGTGTCGTAAAAGGTGGCTAAGGTAAGTTGACGTCAGGTAGGTGGAAAGTCGTAAAATACCTAGTGGAATCATATGACAATATTTTTATAACATGTTATACCGACCCCACTTAGAGTGGGATAACGGCAGGCGGATGATGTTCATACACAACATTATCGCTCAACATTTAGCATAATTGTCAGCAACATGGAACCCTAGCCTCCAATAAACCACTGCAAACATGTGTCGACACGCACGCGGTCAGCTCGGTGAATTAAGCTAAAATTTCAAGTCAAGCACACCTGTGATCAGCCGAGAGACGTAATCCAGCTGAAGGACCTTTATAAATCGCTGACACGGAATTTATGCTGAAAATCACGAAGGGCCACTTGATCTAAACCCCTTATTAAAATTTGCTTCATATTAAAGTACGATTAATTTACTTTGTGTTATACTGATAATTTTTTATTATAATGAACTAGCTCTGCCTGCGCCCGCGTGTTAAAGTAGTTATTGGGAGTTAACCATAAGAGATAGAGACATGCTGTCGTGGACTTTTTTGTAATATTTTTGTAGATCTACAAGTCTCTAGTACATTACTTTAATATACCTTAATGTTGGTTTAATTACACCACTTTTAAGTATAAAAATCCGTTCAGCATATTTTGAAAAAATCGAAGACTTACAAACAGACAGGTTTTGGGGACTTTGTTATATCATATAATTTTAATTATATAATTATAAACAATGATTTGTATTTTTTTGAGGCTTTGGATTCTATTTCTATTTTAGCAGTTTTTTTGTTCTGCACGAAAACAGGGATAGAACGGCAATTTTTTAAATGAAACCTAGCTAGATCGATTTATCGCCCTCAAAACTATACTAAGTTTCATGAAAATCGTTGGAGTCGTTTCCGAAGTTCAGAAAATATAAAGAAATCTGCAAAACCTGGTGGGAATAAGGAATAAGCTATTATTTCTAAAGTCTGCCTGTCTTAGTATATCTGTCTATTTGTCTGGTAATACTTCACGCCAGAGTATTTAGTATTCATGAAATTTCGTAAAATGGATATGTACAAGATAAGAAAATATACATTTTATCTACGAGAACAGAGAATAAACAGAGAGTGTTACTTTATAAGTATTTTAAGGCTGAAGTTGCTACAAAAATAGTTGAAGATATACCTATTGCGACAGAAATATTTCATTTCTAATACTAGAAATTGAGATACGATCGTAATACCTATCCTGCGACTCACGATATTAAATTCATTTGAAGGCATTGAACGTTACGAAACAAGACGATTCATCCATCAAACCAGTAACGGTAAAAGAATTATATAATGGAATAATTTTAAAGCTTAAGCCAAAAAAATCTCCTGGATATGATCTAATTACCGTTGAAATCTTGCGTAATCTTCCAAGGAAAGCAATAGTTAAATTAACGACATTGATAAACGCAGCTTTCAGATTAAGGCACGTTCCCGACTTGTGGAAAGTTGCCGAAGTAATAATGATCCCTAAACCAGGAAAATCACCACATGATGTTGCATCGTATAGACCTATATCACTTTTGCCTATTATTTCAAAAATTTTTGAGAAATTATTACTCATAAGACTAAAACCTATTTTAGACAGACACAACTTGATTCCAGAGTATCAATTTGGATTTAGAGAAAAACACTCTACAATTGATCAAGTTCATAGGATAACGAATTTAATCGAAAAAGCTTTAGAAGAAAAGAAAGTTTGTACAGCTGTCTTTCTTGACGTAGCACAAGCTTTTGATAAAGTCTGGCATAAAGGCCTTGTACATAAACTTAAAGTCATGCTGCCTAAATCATACTCCGAAATATTGGAAAGCTATTTAAACAATAGAGCGTTTAGAATAAGACAAGAGGAGAGTTATTCAGAACTGAAACCAATCAAAGCTGGGGTGCCACAAGGAAGTGTTCTGGGGCCTGTCCTGTACCTCATATACACTTGTGATATGCCAGTAATGGAAAACAGTACGATAGCAACTTTTGCTGATGATACTGCTATTTTAGCGGTAGGAAATACTCATCAGGAAGCAGTGGAAAAGGTGCAAAAATCTGTAAATAAGCTTTACGAATGGACTAAAAAATGGCGAATAAAACTTAACGAGTCTAAGTCTATTCATATTGACTTTACCAACAAAAGACCACAGTTTTATCCTGTTTTTATAAGTAATCATAGGATACCCTATGGTAACACAGCTAAATATCTTGGAATGTCTCTTGACGCTAAGCTGCGCTGGAAAGCCCATGTCAAGAAAAAAAGAGAAGAACTAGACATAAGATATAAAAAAATGTATTGGCTTATCGGCAGACATTCTACGTTATCAACTGAAAATAAGGTTCTCTTATACAAACAAGTCCTTAGGCCAATATGGACTTATGGTGTTCAGTTATGGGGCTGTGCTAAAAAATCAAACATAAATATAATACAAAGATTCCAAAATAAAGTACTGAGGGCTATTGTTAACGCACCCTGGTATGTAAAGAATGAACACATTCATCAACATCTTCAGGTTGAGTTTGTTAATAAAGTAATAAAAAAGTACGCTGAAGCCCACAAGCAAAGGCTTCATCATCACGTGAACATCGAGGCCATCCAGCTTCTCGATAACACTGGACTCTTAAGAAGGCTTAAAAGGACAAAACCTTTTGAGTTAGTTTAATATAGTGATAGTGTAGTGTAGTGCTAGTGCTACTTGAAATAACACAAGAACAAAGTGTCTCACATACCAAGAAAGACTAAGATAAGTCACTGGACCTATTCTTAGATATAAGTTAATTTATAAGTTTAGGTAATCTTTAAGTTGCTTATTAGCCTCTTGGCTAGATCGCAACATCAATAAAGTACTTCTTTTTGGTTGTTCTTTATAATAGCAAAAAAAAAAAAAAAATTTGAAGGCATGGTTATATTATTTTTTAATAAAATTCTGCAATCAATCTGCATACACATGTATAAATATTTTACTTACTTCCTTTATAACAATACTAGCAATCGCCAGCGGCTCCGCCCGGGTGGAAAGATTAGTCATATACTCTTTTGATAACCATAAAAATGGTAAAAGTGGTTAACCTTAAAAGCTAGACATATGCTGTGGCTATATGACTTTGATTTAGAAATTTTAGAGGGGAACAATTTTGTAATACATGGTTTTTGAATAACTATCAGTTTTAAATTTTGCCGTTTTCTTACTATTTTTATTGCTGCTCCTCTCCTATCCATCTTAGCATGATTTTAGATAGCCTTCTTCAATAAATGGACTATCTTACACTGAAATATTTTTTCATATCAATTAAGTAGTTCCTGAAATTAGCGCGTTCAATCAATCTAACAAACTCTTCAGCTTTATATATAAGTATAGATATTGCGCATTTGCGGGATACGGCTCTCCGTATCCCGCAAATGCTTTAATGCAAATGCTTTAATGCAAATGCTATAATGCAAATGCTATAATGCAAATGCTATAATGCAAATGTTATAATGCAAATGCTATAATGCAAATGCTATAATGCAAATGCTATAACGCAAATGCTATAATGCAAATGAGATTGGAGATCCAATCAGAAATGTGGAGACTTGTAGAAGGAGCAAAGTGACACAGCCCAATGAGTCACGAAGCTGAAGTGACAATAGGCAGGGCACAAAGTTCGAAGAATTAATGGACTTTGGGGGTCTCAAGGTGCTAGAGTAGTGCCCCGCACTGGAAAAAGCAGTGTGGGAAGGTGGACATACGACCTCAAGGTTGCGGGGAAGCGCCGGTCCAGGCGGCACAAGATTATGTAAGTGGAGGTCCTTGGAAGAAACTCTATGTCCAACAGTGGGCGTCTATTGTTAGATGAGATAGAGAGAGTCTATTTGAAGATAAAATTAATAATGAAAAAGTACGAATAGAAAAATATAAGTAAAATTAAAATTAATTCGCTATAATCCGATAAGGTTATGAAGGATTTTAGAAAAAAAAAAATTTACTTTTGTGTTATGGATGCCTAATTCTATAAATTATTTATTTAAGAATAAAAATCACATCAAGTTTGGTGTAAGTATATTTTAATTTTTATAAGTTGTGAAACTTTTATAAAATTTCCTCTCTATCCCTTAACCCACTCTGAATGGGGTCGGCACAACATGTTGTCACATGATTTGGCTACGTATTCTATGACCAGCCGCTGCCATGCACCTTACCACACTTAACTTAGTCGTATTTTACGACACCTCGGTAAGCAAGAAGGTTGTCTATGCTACCCAGCCGAATACCACACGGCGTGTCGACTTACCTTAGTCGCCTTTTACGACACCTCGGTAAGAAATGAGGGTGGTCTATTCTATTCAGATGGATACCACACGGCGGGTCTACTTACCTTAGTCGCCTTTTAAGACACCTTGGTAAGAAATGAAGGTGGTTTATTATACTCAGCTTAAATGGTGTAAAATTACCAGTACTAATTTTTTAACCAAATAACGTTTTAACATTCTAAGCCAACTAACTTAAGCCAACGAGTTAAAATTAATAATTTATTTGGATCCAAGTATCAAATCAAGTATCTTCTAAATGAAAGTAAAGGAAACCACGCAAAAGTAATTTATTATTAATAACTATAAAGGTTTATGACTTGTATTAAGGTTTTTATAAAGCTAGTACATACGAATAAAGTGTCCTTCCACAGTTTTATAACGTATTCTTAATTAGAATATACCCTCCTAACAATTTTACTTTCAAAAAGTTTGATACTTCCGATGACCGTGAGAAAAAGGCAGCTGAGTTTTTTTTGCCAGGCATTATTCGGTATTTTCATTTATTTACAGATAACTGTTCCAGTAGAGCAAGGCATAAGATGCTATTTAAAAACTGGCCAAATATGAACACACTTAATACCCGATGAACTTAAGGGCGATGTCGATCAATAAACATTTTGTATGGGGACTTTTTTATAATTATAAAAGCACCACTATAGCGCAGATCCACACACTGGTGGCGCTATCAGTTATTTCAATGAGGAAAATAAATATGTTAACCGCGTTACGTTATGTCACAGTATTACGTTACTTTCATGTTTAACAGCATGATCCAGAACAGCACATAATTAAATTAATATCTTAGCAGTCGTCGCAAAATTAAATCTTATCACCAAATATTGGTAAAGGTAATTGAATACAGACTGAGCAAACGATACACGTGGTCTGATAGTGATCATTAAATGGAATAAAACTATTTTATTATTATTATAACACTCCAACAAGTTAGTATCATTGTCAGTTATTACACTGTTATCACTTTAGTTTGCATTTTTCTCAACGCTCGTCCGTAATGGACGTCGAAATTGATTTCGGTAAGACATCATCTGTGCGGGTCTCGGAATGGGGCCGATCCGACTTTGATGAATGACATCATTATTTACGTTTGAGGTCTGCGAGAGTGGGCCAGAAACTAATTTATCACAACTTACTGACGTCACATTAGTATAATCCAGTATCCGCTGAGTATTTTTTATGTTAAATTATTAAGTTTGTTGATCAAAGATATCGGACACAGGTTGCTTGGCAACTACCTGTGTCCGATTGAGAGTTGCAATAGTAAAGGGCAGAACCAGCATGGTGATATATCACGATTGGACAAAGATACATCAGATGAGTACATCATCATCATCATTCCGCTATCCTTATTTTACGGAAACAGTGGTTGGCACAATATCCTTTTCACTTCCATTCTCTCCTATCATTCGTCAACTCTGTGCTACTTCTTTTATATGCATATCATACTTCCCACAATCCATCTTTTTTGACCCTGCATCGTGTATCAATCGTCCAGTCAGAAGAATACAAACAGAAATTTTCAGGGCATTATAAGATTTGCTCATGTTTTCCATCACTATAAAGAACATAATAAATAGAAAGTATTTGCCGTGTGGCATCCGGCAGAGTAGATTAGACCAGCCTCATTTCTAACGGAGGTGTCGTAAAAAGCGACTAAGGTGAAAGATCAACCACCGTGTGGTACCCGGCAAAATAAAATAGATCACCCCCATTTATCAGGCAGACGGCTGGTCGTAAAATACCAAGCCGAATCATGTGGCAACATGTTTATAATATTATAAATATGCTATGCCCCACTTTAATTAGGATAAAAGCAGGAGCATGATGATGATAAACTATAAATATATTTTAAGATTTAAAAAATATTACATTTGCATTAAATTTTACTGCGAAAACTGTAGTACTGAAAACTTTCCTTAAATAGCAATGTATTAAAAAAAGATAAATCATTCAAAATCCAGGTGAAATATCCACTCAGCAGTTCACTCAAGCTTTAAAAACTGAGGTAATTACCAGAAAAATTGACCTCCATTTTTCACTTAAGTAATTTGATCATTAACGAAATTTGTCAGGCGGGCTCCTTAACACAAATGAATACAGATCAAAGAGCAACTGCTATCGGAAGGGCGTCATGAAAAAAGGCGAATTAATTAGAAAGGGTTGGGGGCGGCTCGATATAATTAACGGTATCGGACGCGGAGCATGCGGCGGTGTTATTGATTGATGTTACACGATCAGTTTTATTTTACTGCTGATCGGAATGAGGTTTTTTTTATTATACCTGTTGTCGCCAATGATTTTCGCTTTGTATTTTATAGCAACACAGTCATGAAACAAGAGTATCGCGCCCTTTTTGATTAAAATGGTGGCAACACGGCTGTTGTTGTTTCCGGTGGAGTCTTCCTATTGATAAAAAGTTTCAGTGACATTCAGTCTTTGCTCGTTATTCAAGAGAAGTGCATCTCGCAGCCGGAATAGTGGTATTCTATTATATCGTGTTATTGTTGAAAGAGTGCGCTACCATAACATCAAAATTCATACGTGCATTTTGACCTAGATGTTGTTTTTTTCTTTCTCTGGGTGAAAAGTTTCTTGTCTTGCTCAGACAATGACATTATTTCATCATTCTTGTGCCCTTAAGCCAATTTAAGTGAGGTTGACAACATAACTAAGTAACATGTTGTCACATGATTTGGATAGGTATTTTACGATCGGCATGCGTGAGTGACGTCAACTTCCCTGAGCCGCCTTTTACAACACTTCGGCAAGAAATTAGGGTGGTCTATTCTACTCAGCCGGATACCGTACGGATAGTCAACTTACCTTAGTCGTCTTCTACAGCACCTCGGTAAGTAATGAGGGTGGTCTATTCTACACAGCCGAATACCACACGGATAGTCAACTTACGTTTTTCGTCTTTTACGACACTTTGGTAAGTAATGAGGGTGGTCTATTCTACTCAGCTGGATACCACACCGCTTTTTGTTAAAACAATGACGATGATATTAAAAATAAATATAATTAATAAACGTAGATGGATATGTGACTAGATAAAGACCTAAATAGGTTGGATTGTGAGTAGTATGACATGCATATAAAAGGAGTTTCGAGTTTTCGGTTCACGATAGAATTTGACGACAAGAATGCGTGGAAATAGCTACTGTATGACCCTGTACAAGATAGTAATGACTTTATATAACTAGTTATAAGTATTATGTTTAAAGAGCAACCGCCGAGTTTCTTGCTGGCTCTTCTTGGTAGTAACAGCTTTTCGAACCAGCAGTAGAATTGACGATTCAAAAGTACTTGTTTACAAGTTTATTTGAATAAAGAAAATTTAGAATTTGAATTTGAATCGCAGAGAATGAAAGAGAAAAACATGTTGTGCAGACTACGCTTGAAATTGGAAAAGCACAGGAAAATGGTTGAATAAAAATAAACATACGAGTAAAAAAGGTGACGATCAGCTTAGCAATATCAGTGCAACCCCACGACAAATAGTGAATAAGGTAAACAAATGAATAACCCCAATAAAAATTGAATGCACTTTAATATGAACCAATTTAGTTTAAACTTTGAACCTTAATTGACTTAAATCCAGAAATGTTACATTAATAATCTTTGCTCCTTATTCAATGTATTAGGTAAAAATATTCGATACAAATTTCCGTTTACTTTTATAAAAACGTAATATTTATAGGCGTTGGTTTATTGGACATTGATAAATGAGCGATCATTAGGCCGATTATATGTTTTACGTAGATGATTCTAGGCTGTAATAAATTACAAGTCAATTTTCATTGTAAACAGAATATAAAAATTTACTTTCCCGATTTCAATTATTTGCCTTTCTTCATAAATAACGATGACGATTCATTAATTAATATTTTTCATGTGGATAAGAAAATTTTCCAAAAATTCGGGGATATATTGATCGATACTTACAGCCGTGTAGTGAACATACAATGAATCATTTTTAAAATTTTTGAAAACTTCATTAAAGATCAGTCTTAACTTCAACATTATTCATGTCTCAAATCAAAGTAATCTTTATTCAAGCTTTATTTCAAGGTAAGCCTGAAGAAGCACTTAATGTTGCATCAATTAGATAAATGAAGCTACCGCTGGTTTGGAATGTTCTTCATGTTGAGAAAACCCAGCAACAATCTCGATTGCATATTTCAGCTTCATCACCTATAACAGTTAGCGGAATTATTTTTTGGTAGCTTACACCTTGTGTAGTAGCTTACAGTACTGTCTGCTTTTTTATAAGATCAAATATCTGGGTGACCGAGCTTCGCTCGGTAATTTTTTACAAAAAAAATAAAAAACTTAAAAAAAAGAAAAAACAATTATTTAGTTGGGATCGATCCTTGGCATTCACATTTCTCGACGCTGCCGTTACCCGAATAAGCTACGCCGACTTGACAGTTAATGGCGAAAATTCAATTCAATATAAATGTTAGTGTTTTTAACGCCCAAAAGCAGGGATATAACAATATTTTTTTTACATAAAACCTAGCTAGATCAATTTTTCCGTTTCCGAGATTCGGAATATATACATATATATATATATATATATATATATATATATATATATATATATATATATATATATATATATATATATATATATATATATATATATATATATATATATATATATATATATATATCTTCTTCTGGGGGTAGTGGCTTTGCAGGGCCATAAGGCCCAGTATCACTTTGACCATTACTGATCTATTGTGATCGCCACTGACTACAGTTCGCTGCCAATGCAGGTGATCTCCAGAAATTCCAGGATCTTCTTGGCAGCGAGTTCCTTCACCTCTTTTGGGCGTAGACAATGCGACCCTAGGAGAGAGTATCGAATGTGAACCAGCGCAGGACAGTCGCACAGGATATGCATGGGTGTTTCCTCCGCCTCTAGGCAGAGTCTGCACGATCCTGTGTCTGACAGCTTCAGGTTTAACATGTGTTTATTTAGTCCACAGTGCCCTGTAAGCGCCCTTGCTAGTTTACTTAAGTTGGTTCTAATGGCGAAAATTCAATTCAATATAAATGTTAGTGTTTTTTTAATGCCCAAAAGCAGGCATAAAACAATATTCAGGCATAAAACAATATTTTTTTTACATAAAACCTAGCTAGATCAATTTTTCTCCCCCAAAACCACCTACATGCTAAATTTCAGGAAAATCGTTGGAGCCGTTTCCGAGATTCGAAAAATATATATATATATACAAGATTAACTCATTTAAATATTAAAGATACTTGTAATTTACAAATAAAATATTTGATTTAATAAGGTTTTGTTTCGATTCAATAATAACTTCATTCAAAACCATAAAGTACATAATATTTCGGTGACAAATGTCATGCATCAAAATTACTTCACCGTATACTTATATTGAGAAAATAAAGTAATAATAAATTTATGCCAAAAAAGTGGTTACCAACGAAATAACGCCAAGTACAATGGCTATGAAAGTTCACGAGCAAAAGGAATTGATTAAACCGATGTATCACGCGCGAGTTGGTCGTAAAAGTACCTACCTCCCCGCTACAGGCTCACGGCTCCGACATCGAGGACAGATCGTAAAAAGCAATCATACACCTACGGAAATGTGAAGGGAAATAGAAAAAAGTGGTGAGACAAGCGATTTTGGGGGTAAAACTGATTTCAAGCACCACTACTTGGTACGGTGGTAACAAAATTAAGCGCTTGCTTATTAAGTTAAGAAGAAGCTTAGTTAACGGCCGTGTGGTATCCGGATGAATAGAATAGTACCACCCTCATTTCTTACCGAGGTGTCGTAAAAGGCGACTAAGGTAAGTCGACCCGCCGTATGGTATCCGGCTAAGTAGAAAAGACCAACCTCATTTCTTACCGAGGTGTCGTAAAAGGCGACTAAGGTAAATTGACGTCAGGCAGGCGGCCGGTCGTAAAAACGCAGCCACATCATGTGACGGCATGTTTATCACATACTGTGCCGACCCCACTTAGAGTGGGATAATGGCAGGAAGATGATGAAGAAGCTTAGATAAGACTTCCTTTCCGCTTATTTACGTAAAATAAAAGTAATAATAAAAATTATTTTGCTATCATCCTCGATGAAGTAAAATAGAAAATATATATACCTAATGCTAAATTTAGAGTGGACAATCCGTTTTCATATGTGCATTATTCGTAAAAACACATGCACAAACCTCCACCACCGCCATCCCAATACACAAGCACTACATACGTTCACTATCACAAACTCAACAGTCGTTTCGCCCCGCAACCGAAACATCATCAGCATTTTGTCGTTGAGTCTATCTCCTATCTATCTATCACATCTTATTTTATCGGATGAGTCAGACTAATAATCAGTTCCCTGATTCCCTGAACTGATTCAGATATGTTAAGTTCAGATAACATAAGTGAGTATAGCTAGTTTCTATACATTTATTAGGATTTTTATCCTTTATATTATCCTGGTATATGTATAATGGACATACATGCATAAGTTAAACATATACCAAGTCCGGCGGATTAGCCTTGAAAGAGTCACACAGGCAGACATCGCATTTTAGATATTAGTGACTAGATTGGCAACTAAAGTATTATTCTATAACTTCCTCACTTCCTCACCTCACAACCCACCTTAGTCGCATTTTACGACACCTCAATAAGAAATGAGGGTGGTCTATTCTTCTAAACCTTGGAACTCTTAATCTACATATTTAGGTAAAATTAATTAAAAAATAATAGTAACAAAACTAGAATTTTCACTTTTTATAATTATATTGATAGAAATTAAGTCTAAATTCAATTTAAAATAGATAATAAAAAATAAACGAACGCGTTTAGGGAATCACACCTAACTGTGCACGAACACTTTTCTCTACAAAATCCAACGACAGAATGATTTACTTGAGAAGACTGGGAAGAAACTCAGTGGTCGCTCCCATTACGAATAGCAATTATTTGAAGTTAGATTCTAATAACACGAAATGCAAAAGAGATCTCTTGAACACGTCTATCTCCTACGAACGTTGCACGCCAAAAGAGAGCGAATTACGTCAGTCAGTTATTATAAAAAGGATACATTAGGGCGGTATAATCAATCAGGTATATTTTGTAATATTAAGGTTGTCATTTATAAAACACGTGATCTAAAGACCACTTCCAGTAAGTACTACATCTGTTTTAATAAAAAGGGCCAAGACCCTAATGTCCATACGCCATAATTTCTGTCCCCAATAAAATGCCCCGCCCTGCTGCAGCTGATAACGGTTCGACCTTGAACCGTCCTGGGACTTTTTGTACAGAATTCACACTCCAATATTAAAGGTATAATTTTATACGTTAACAGAATTTTTTATTGGTTACCTGTCTGGAGGTTGTTATTTCCTTTCTTCCTTTTTTATTCGAGTTTACTCCTTTAGAATCAATTTTTATACACGTTCTCGAGTAATAGAAATTTTACAAAGAGTAAAATAATACGTATGTGTGTGGTAATGTGTTTTTCTTTATCTGATACACTTTTGCTAAAAAAAACACGTTAATAAAAAAAAATTAACAATTTATGTCCCTACTGCTAACGGTTACGGAGTCCTCGTTTAGAGCCAATCCAGCATCAAGCAGCAGCATCAGGTCATATCATGCTTATCATTAACAGCATTGTCATCGGGACTGGACCGATATGTAAAATTTCAGCTTAATCGGACACCGGGGTCAAATTTCTTACTCATAAAAAAAGAGATTTTTGTTGTCATTAAGATTTTATCGTAGAGCCTATCCTCCTGACGATGTTTCAGTTACGGGGCGAAACAATCATAGAGATTGTCGTAGTGAGTGTGTGTAGTATTGGTGGCGGCACAACATACTCGTACTTTTACTTACGGGATACTTTTGTGATACACGTGTTGACTGGTCCTGCATGTATAAGAACGTTGCCTGCTTCTTACACGCATTAGATAGATTCTTCTAACAATCGCGTAATATAGCAAAATAATTATATCATAACTTCTGCAGATATTTTTTTATAAAATTTTGATTTTTTAACTCATATTTTTTTCCTTTCTGCGGCAAAACTAGCTTACAGTAATCTGCAATACAGCTAGTTAGTATGCCGCACACGCTGGTGCGGCCCCACGCATGCCGGCTTTAATGGCTTTCAAAGTGTTTTCATTAAAAATAAAGGCACAATAAAGTGAAATGGGAAAGATATTTCATATGAACATTACTTTTGGTACAATGATAAATGTAATACGACGTTCCGAAATGTATCCGGCTGTTTGTTGGTTCAGGACAGTATAAACAATACAAATTATATAACAGTTCATGATTCTATTTCCATTATTCATCTAGGACCTAAGGATATTTTCATATTTAGTCAGCATTATGTATCAGTTCAATTTTTAATATCAACGCTATTTTTTGAAGAAGATATTTATTTACATTTAGTTCCAATAATAATTTGTCCTAATATTTTGTGCCTGTATAGACTCAATTAGAGTAAATGTAGCTAGTTTCCCTAATACCTGGTCTTCTTACTGAAAATAGGCGTCCAATAAGAAAGCTGAGAGCATCCGACGAGAATTCAATGGGTTTAAGCGGAGCTTTGAGTCCCATTTAAAGACTCATATTTACTAGGTTTAAGCGGCGCTTTAAGTCTCATTGAATACTCATATTCACTAGGTTTTAGCGGCGCTTTAAGTCTCATTGAATACTCATATTCACTAGGTTTAAGCGGCGCTTTGAGTCTCATTTAGAACCTCATATTCACTAGGTGTAAGCGGCCCTTTAAGTCTTATTTAAAGTGCTGAATTGGGGATTTGGTGCTCTAGTTTGAGAAAGGTGTTCCTATTACATTGATACTGATGGTATGAATCTTGTTTAACAGTCCCAACTAGGCGTAGCTGCTCTGAGTGGAAATTTGGTGTGTTCGTTATTGCTGTGCCAAACAAGTAATAATAAGACTTCTACATGCGTCTGTTCTACCAATTGAAGGTCCAAGAGGCTATGCTTGGAGTTTCTCTAAAGGATCGTATTCGGAACGAAGTGATCCGTCAGAGAACTAAAGAAGCCCATAAAGTAGCAACATAGCCCAAAGGCAAGCTTAAGTGGCACCGGGATGGTCACATTTGTCGCAGAACCGATAATCGCTGGGGTAGACGTGTGCCGGTGTTAAGACGGCGCCTTAGCAATTGCAGTGCAGGACGTTCTCGAGCTAGGTGGAGTGACGACATCCGTAAAGAGGCTGGGAACGAGGAGGTGAGGACTAAGCTCAGTTGCGTGCTATGGGAGAGAACTATGTCCAACAGTAGACAGGTAGAGGTTGAAATGATATAGACTTCTGCATAACTGCAATACCACCTCCGCTGATTGCAAGACTCATTAAGAGATCGCCATTCCTAAAAAAAGGGTCTTTGCCGACATAACCTTGTGTTATTTTCATCAAATATCATAATCTAGTATTGAAACAAAGTTCAGAATCGCAACACCAGCGCCCCAGGGTTCTTTGACTAACATTTCCCGTCCGCTAAACTTCCACCCACGTAGCGGAAGATGGATGAGTTTTCTTTTAACTTTCCACCTCGCCGACTTATTAATTTAGTTTACTAACTGTGCGGGTGAAGAAAAAAATTTCTTAGCTTCACAAAATAGTTCAGCGATTTATTATCAGAATATTTTGGGCCTCTGAAGGCCTCTCGAAGATTTCAAAATTACAAAAAAAATCTTGCATTGCAATTTTATCGTAGAGCCATCGTGGGAATTGTCGTAGTTAATGTGTTCAGTAATTCTGTAGTGTGTTTTTGGTGCATGTATTTTGTGATACGTACGGTAACCCAACTTGCATAAGCAGGCATTGTAAAAGCTGATATTGCGTTTACGCAGCATTGTAAAAGCTGATTTTGCGTTTACGCAGCATTGTAAAAGCTAATCTTATGTTTACGCAGCATTGTACAAGATGATATTACGATAATGCAGCATTGTTAAAGCTGGTATTCCGTTTACGCAGCATTGTAAAAGTTGTTATTACGTGTACGGAGCATTATAAAAGCTAATATTACGTGACGGAGCATAGTAAAAGTTGATATTACATTTAAGCAGCATTGTAAAAGCTAATATTGCGTGTACGCAGCATTATAAAAGCTGACATTACGTGTATGCAGCATTGTAAAAGCTGATATTGCGTTTACGCAGCATTGCAAAAGCTGATTTTGCGTTTACGCAGCATTGTAAAAGCTAATATTATGTTTACGCAGCATTGTACAAGATGATATTACGATTATGCAGCATTGTAAAAGCTGGTATTCCGTTTACGCAGCATTGTAAAAGCTGTTATTACGTGTACGGAGCATTATAAAAGCTAATATTACGTGACGGAGCATTGTAAAAGTTAATATTACATTTAAGCAGCATTGTAAAAGCAAATATTACGTGTACGGAGCATTATAAATGCTAATATTACGTATACGGAGCATTGTAAAAATTGATATTACATTTAAGCAGCATTGTTAAAGCTGATATTCCGTGTACGCAGCATTGTAAAAGCTGATATTACGTGTGTGCAGCATTGTGAAAGCTGATATTGCCTTTACGCAGCATTGTAGAATCTCATATTGCGTTAACGCAGCATTGTAAAAGCTAATATTACGTTTACGCAGCATTGTAAAAGATTATATTACGATTACGCAGTATTGTAATAGCTTGTATTACGTTTACGCAGCATTGTAGACGCTGATATAACGTTTACACGGCATTGTAAAAGCTGATATAACATTTACACAGCATTGTAAAAGCTGATATTTCATTTACGCAGCATTGTAAAAGCCGATATTTAGTTTACGCCGCATTGTATGATATGACGTTTTGCATTGTAAATATATTGAACTGGAAACAGTATTAAGTGCTCGGTAAATTTAGTTTTTTGTTGGTTTTTGCACGCGTTCACCCTCGGGATTCTTTAATAGTATTATACGTAAAATTGGGTTTATCAAACTTGTTTGTTTTCACAATAAATTGTTTGACAATTTATATTTGTTTAGTTTAAAACAGAATGGAAGTAAAACAAATACATACAAACATTTTTGATTGTGTCAAGGGAAACTTTATTGCTATATATGGTCCTCTCAAGAAGACTCAGACCTTAATATATGATGCAGCATAGGTTCTTCGTGTGACGGAGCATCGGACGGAGTAAATAGTTTAAAGAACCGATGAATGTTCCTCGTATGAAGATTGGAGTGGCTATCGAAAATAAGGAAACTTACTACTGAATCTTCGACAGACGGAATAAACGAACCAATTGTTTATTAATTCTTAATTAATTTCAATTTGTATCATCCATTATCACATATAAAGCAAGAAATTTGTAAATTAAAATCATGTATAGACCACTCTCATTTTTTACCAAGGTGTCGTAAAAGGCGACTATGGTAAGTTGACCCGTCGCGTGGTATCCGGCTGAGTACAATAGACCACCCTAATTTCTTACCAAGATGTCGTAAAAGGTAACTAAGGTAAGTTGACCCGCCATTTGGTATCCGGTTTAGTAGAATAGACCACTCTCATTTCTTACCAAGGTGTAGTAAAAGGTGACTAAGGTAAGTTGACATCAGGCAGGTGGCCGGTCTTAAAAAACCTAATGATTAAACAAGATGGTTAATAAATGTTGTGCCAACCCTACTTAGAGCTTAGATAAGGGTAGGAAGATGATGTAACCGAACTTGGGCAGGCACCAATTTTTGTTAAAAACTAATCTGTCTATTTGCAAATTATCACACGCTTTTTCTTGAAGTAAAATATGGGGAGAAAAAAGTGCTGTATATCTCTGAGTAATTTCCGGAATATGTGTAACCTAACAATCCGCATTGGAGCAGCGAGGAGGTCTATGCTCAGCAGTCGGATAATAACAGGCCGTTACTCCACTTTAATATATTGTTTGGGGCAAAGTAAAAAATATTTAAATATATCGTAACATATACTGTTTCTCTTAATATCTGTTTTCTCGACAACATTGTATTGTTACAAAAAAATAACTTTAGTACTAGTGTTTATAATTTAAACCACAACAATATGCATTGGTTAAACTCTCAATCCATGTTAACAGACAAGCATTCAAATCAAATCAAATCAAACTAATATTCATTCAAATAACCTCTCAAATCACTTTGCAATCGTTAAGGATCAATATGATTAATAAAGCTTCAACAGGTTCGGTATGTTGCTCTTACCAAGAAGAACCAGCAAATAGAATAAACAATATATTTAAAAATAATAAAACCAAACAATATTTACGAAATGCAAATCGGAATTCATGTCATTGGCATATAATTGCAATTGTCAGTGTAATAAATATCCGTGATATTATAAACGAACCCATGATAACTGCTATTGACAAATAAACGAAATGATATTAAAACATAACTATTTGTTGGAATGTTAAATTTCAGTAATGTTAATTGTTAATTGTTCATTTGTATTTGGATACTGTAACTGCGACGTGAAAATAGACGAAATTATCCATCCTCAACATTGGACGAAAGTCTGTGAATGTTATCCATTCACGATATTAAAGAAATTTAAAGATTTTTACGCTTCGAGAACAAATACGTCATTCTTCTGTCCTTATCCCACTCTAAGTGGAGCCGGCACAACATGCTATAAACATGTTGTCAAATCATTTGGCTGCGTATTTTTCGACCGGCTGTCTGCTTGACGTCAACTTATCTTATGTATCTGTAAGTATATTTTGATTTCTAAGGAAATCGTCACGTTAATTGTGACGATTGGAAAGCAATTAAGACAATTATAACCTGAAAATCGCGCCTTATTTAAAAAAACGTATTTAACTCAACCACCTCACTGTAGTCTACCTACCGGTGCAAAGCAGGTACGAGTATCTATACTAATATATAAAGCTGAAGAGTTTGTTTGTTTGGTTGTTCTTTTGTTTGAACGCGCTAATCTCAGGAACTACTGGACCGATTTGAAGAATTATTTCAGTGTAAGATAGTCCATTTATCGAGGAAGGCTATAAGATAAATAAAATTACGCTAAGATGAATAGGAGAGGAGCAGCAATAAAAAATATTACGAGAACGGCAAAATTTAAAGCTTTGCGCTGAGTAAACGGTGATAGTTATTAAAAAATCATGTATTACAAAATTGTTCAGCTATAAAAATTCTATTGAATTGACAATTTTAAATTGATCCAACAAGTAATCCTATTAAGTTTAGTAGCGATCAAAGCATCTTTTTAAAACTGTCGACAGTTTTATTTTGAGGGAAAATCGAAACAAGACTGACCCACAGCAACGCATATCCAGATATACTACCAGTATATAAATAGGACATTCGGACACACGAAATTGAATTGAATGTATTGTATTAAACGATCCATTAACCGAGTAAAATATTTCCGTCACGAATCGCACCCAGTTGGTCCATTACTCCCCTCTTGTTCCGGAGATAAACTGGTACCTCTCAGCGGTAATTACCACCCATCTGTTACCGTGGGCCACGTTTTCTGCGCCTAATGAGATGGAACACGCATGCCCGCTAGAATACCACCACCCACTTCGCTAATGGTTGTAATTAATACATTTTATTCTTTGAGAACACACAAAACAAAACGTGACACAACAAAATATCTAATGCTAATAAATAAAGTCAAAAACTTCAAAATAATTGTCTGAAGTAACGTATATAAACTTGTTTTGTAATGTTAAAACTAAAAAAACCCAAGTTAAAAAAGCTTTTAATAAAATTTCAAGACCCGACTGTAAATAGTTGAGGAGTTTCTCACCCGGAGCCAATCCTGACAGCAGCATTATGTGATGCTTATCATAAGTATGCATTGTTATCTGGATTGGACCAGTATATAAAATTTCATGTCCCTAGTGTTAACCGTTGAGCATTTTCCTCGTCTGGAGCCAATCTTGGCAGTAGCATAAGGTCATGCTTGTCATAAGCATTGCAAAATTTAAGCTCAATCGGACACCGGGAAGTATTCAAATACCAGGGCTATATGTAAGTCTCTTTCCGTATACGTTTTAGAGCAGTATGGAGGAATTGTCTAAGCTCCGAGTCTTCTGAAGTAGAGAAAATATCTTTGTACAGAAGTGGAACAAGGACAGGCTAGTACTTTACTATCTACCTAATATAAATATCTTTCCGATAAAAGTGGAATTTTTACATCACACCAAGGAAACCTGCATATATCTGGAGTATTTCTAAAAAATGTATGACCTACGAATCATTGGAGCATCGTAGTGGGTTCTATGCTATGTCCAAGAATATACGCTATTCAGATAGTACTACAAGTCAGCAATTTAATACTTGATTAGAATAAGAGTTAAAAAATTTCACTATAGAAAAAGTCTAAGAATGTAAATCGCCCCATCCAAAAATAAAGTTAGATGAATATCGTAAGAAGAAAACGTTTTACTTTATTCTTCGGATGGTGCGAAATGGTAGGTGCTCAATAACTTAACCTCATATAGATCGCTTCTCGTTATAAACGTGTTAAATCCTCTGTGATCTGACGCAATTCGGTAACAAACTTCTGATTAACTGCCTACTCGTGACGCCGTCGAGCAAATTCACCACGACACTTATCACGCTTATGTGATACGTGATAAGATAATGATACTAATACGGAAGCATACATGTATGCGAGTGAAGGCTTAGAGCTATGACGGGAATGAACAAATCTCGCAAGGGGTAAGAGTATGCATCTCTCATTAAAAGCCGCACTAAGCTCCCCGGTGTCAAAATAACATCAAAGATCAACTTTGGTAAATACAGTGGTCCAAAAAAAAGACGGCCACCAACAAACTTGACAAAACAAACAAAATGAAAAAGTACTTCACACAGAAACAATCATTCATATTGTATCAGGTCAGATACGATCGTATATGAGAAGTACGCTTGCCATTTGCGGCATGGCTCTGCTAAATACCAGTTGGATGCTTGGCTTGGTAAAACGACGTACGAGAAGAATCATTGGAGATGAAAATCTGGCTTATGCCAAATTTCAGAGTTTGCAACATCGGCGCAGTGCTCAGGTATTTCATAACCTTGTTTCTCCATCGTCTTTCTATCATCGCATAGATAGGCACTGAAAGACGTTCCACCCCTACGTTATAGACATCCTACGAAGGCGCATAAAGCGCTTCGTTTTTTTATTTACATTGCGCACAGAATGGGAATCGAGTCTTTCCCGGCAGTCACCGTTCCAAATTGTTATAATATGGGTATCTTCAAAGCAAGAATGGATAGGCATTTTTTAGGCAAGAGCCTTTAGACTTTATTAGTCATCATCAGATTATATCAGCGCTTACCATCAGGCAATCAAACGCAAGGCCTACTAAACTACGTAATTAGTACTAAGTAAAGTAATTAGAGAATTTTCCACTCCGGTGGGCTTTTTTGATTAAATCTTGTTACAAGTTTTGCGAGACTACATCGATGTCTAGTATCAAATTACCTGAGTTTTCTTCTTCAAGTTAACTGAGCATGAAACTACCAACGCCGAAGTCAAAATTCAGTTAATAAACTCTAATCTATCTGGATTGTTGGCAAAATCGCGGCTACCGCTCCATAATTCACCTCACGTACGTTGTAGATTTGCTCTCGAAAAACGATATGACTTCTGAAAAACAATATCTCTTCCATTTTGCAACGTTATACCAAGGAAACGCTATTTTCAGTGTACAAGCCTTGTAAGCCATATCAGCATGGCATAACTTGGTGATTGCGCCCAATAACTTTTGTATACAATCATATCATACGAGGTCATGAGGCCATAAAAAATGGCTCCCCCGTTTTTATCTTCTCTTAAAATTTTGAGACACAATTTAGAGTCCTTATAGAGGAGGGAGATAGATTATGCAGAAAATAGACCGAAGCCGAATATGCCACCATAATTGGGACCCCTATGTGTTCCGATCAGAGAATCGAAAACCCATAGGTTAAGGCCACAAGGCGATCGATGCAGAGGATGCTCACACATCGATTTGCGGAAGAACGTTCATCTGTTTAGGAATGCCCCGACTTAGAAGAGCTCTCCATATGAAAATAGTACTGGCGCCAAGTTTATTTCAGTGCCAGATTGACTTAATCGTAATCCGGTCCACCATACACCACGCATACCCATAACGGGAGATTAAAAATAAAGAGGGAGGTAGATTATATTCAAGCTATACGTATGAGGTATGAGCCTAAGCTGTTAAGTCTCTTGACCCCATAACCCAATCTGGATCACGAGTCGATCGTCCAATAATAACGTTTGTGGAGATGATTTCATAATGGCTATTGAAACTCGCCGAGTTACGTTTTTATTGATTAAGCGTATACAATACTCGTAGATTCATGCATTCAATAAAACATTAATTAGGTGATCGAAAATAGAATGAACCGTTTCGTTGATACTTTGACCTGATCCTATATTAAGGAATCAGCGTCAAGACTTAACTACGTTAGAAAAGGGCCGAATCAAGCAATCAATCAATCAAAGAATCAATCAATAGCAAGTGGATTAAGTATAGATCTCTCATTGACAGCATTTAATTGGTGCCAGTTGCAGTTCAGATACTAGGGCTGTGGAGTTGAAGTGCCAGAAATTCTAATCCGTTCTACCATAATGGTTTTAAGCCTCTTTGGCTTACAAAAGATCTGTCTTTTTTTGCATAAATTAGCGATTAAATGCGAAACTCTTGGGACCATACCATGTGGGCATGATACACTTAATGAGAGAGTATAATTAAGCATACGTGTGCTTAATTACACGCTATTATTATATGAATGAAGATGCATATAAAAATATACCTTGGATATATGGTCCAGCTTATAGACGAATACCAAATCTCGTGACAAGACAACAGGAAGAAGTGGATCGTTGAACCATACAGGCACTGACTAGTCATGGGGTGTTTAATAAATACCTCATTGTTATTGGTATATTTAGGACCGAAAACTGCTACTTCCGTGGTGAGGATGATACCCCTAGAGACGCCATGTTCGAATGCAGTGAATTAGCACGCTGTAAGAAAACGGTACAGTAAACCCACGACGAGAAAATAAGCCCAGACAGCCAACCAGGTGGTTGGGTTACTCTGTGAGTGGAAATAGTGTGGATCGTTGATAAGAGATGTAATGGTAAAACGAGATGAGAGACTGCAACGATTAGCGGAGAGAGGGTCCAATGTTTAGAAAGGCCCAGACCCAGATGTGGTGCACCCTGGGGTTCAGAGTTGCTACTGGTGGGCATAGGGGCAATATATACAACGGTACCCTGTCCCTGCTACCAGCAGCATGGTAGAGCACTGGTCCAGTTTATAGTCAGTGAGAATCAGACTCCGACATACGCGCCGCTGGTCCTCGTTGGGCAGTGATGACTCTAATGGGTTTCCCGGACAAAAAAACTCGGACACTCCTCACCAATACGGGCTGGTGAGCGTCCGTGAGAAATTTTTCCTCCACAACGTCTCATGAGAATTAAATATTATGTACAAAAATTGGCATTAAAGAGTAAAGTAAACCAAACCAAACAATGAATGTTCGAAGCCCATAACCTCAAAACCTAGTTTTCGACAATAGACCTTTTGAGAAACTCAAAGTCACTTACGATAGAGAGAACTATGCTAATAAACGAGGGCGTCAGTAGAATTGACGACGCAGCTTTCGTTGAACCTTTCTTTAGGTCGACGAGTGTCTTTAAAGAAATCGCACAAAGAGACTGGTTGGCATTTAACAAGATCATAAGATATTAAAGATATTGCTTGAAAAGAATCATCAGTAATTTTTTGGGCCTAAAACTATACAGGTGATCAAAAAATTAGCGATGTACATCGCTATACATAAAATTAGACATTAGAAACCAACATAAGTTTATGGTGTTTTTTTGCGTCTCCAAAAGAACGTAAAATTTTTGTGGGTTTTGATATATTTGAGGTTTCTATAATAACAATCCACAAACAATTTTAGCCTTACCAATAATAAAATTTTAACTAACTATAAAAATATGTCAAATACCAAAGCCTACTTTTTTACTTTGCTAATGAAAATGCTTGGATTGAAAATGGTTTTAGCTACTCGACGACAAATACATCGTGTTGTGGCTATGACAAAATGTAACTTATAATAAGAAATTTCTTATTATTTATTTTATATACGTTATCAAAAACGTTAAACATACCATAGTTCAGATCAGAAGTGAGGCTAAATGGAAATATGCTCTATGATTTAGGGCTTTTTATTTTTGGTAAGATATTTTCCTTAAACTATCGGTCTCTTTTTGTCCCACTTTTAGTCAAAGGCCTTTTTCCCTATTAAAGGGATAGAAGCTAAGACCCACCACAATGATTCAATTTGGATCGATAATTTACACATATCCCCAGAATTCCCTAGATATATGCAGGATTTATTTTCCGTTACTGCGTGCAATGAATTAGGCATATAAGTTTAAATAGAAAGACTTCCTTTCCGGGTTTTGAACCCGTGTCCCAACGTAATCATCTTCAAGCGACATAATCCTTATTACGATCCAAATTTAGTCAAAAATTATGTAAGTAATAAAGCTGGATTAAATATAATAAGTTAAATTAAACACAGCAGAAAAGGTCGAGTTATCTTTTGTACATTGTAACAAATAGAATACATAAAGAGATTAGATTGTATCTCAGAGATTTATATTACAGCACTACATCCTTTTTGCACTGAATTATATAATTTTGTCTCACAAAAGTCCCTAAATCGTTTATGGGTTTTAGTTTTTCGTTACGCCCTCCTCTTTGAATGAAGATAAGGATATAGAGTTTACAGCCACCTCGCTGCAAATTGGCAGGTTACAAATACAAGCTCATAGCCGTGTGGTATCCGGCTGAGTAGAATAGACCACCATAAGGGTGGTCTATTCTTACCGAGATTTGTGAAAGGCGACTTATGTAAGTTGACCCACCGTGTGGTATCCGGCTGAGGTGAATAGAGCACCCTTATTTTTTATTCGTGAAAGGCGACTTATGTAAGTTCACCCACCGTATAGTAGCCGGCTGAGTAGAATAGACCACCCTCATTTCTTACCAAGGTATTTTTTCTGAATCTCTGAATCGGAAATGGTTCCACGATTTTCCTGAAATTCAGTGTGTAGGCGGTTTTAGGAGGTTTTAGGAAAATCGATCTAGCTAGGTTTTATAAAAAAAAAATGTTTTATCCACTTTTTTTGGGCATTAAAAAAATGTAGAATTTAAAGCAGAGGATAATTTTAGCTGTCAAACAACATTGCGATAGCCGATGGGTAGCGGGCGGACCGTAAATATTCAAAACCGGGTTCGAGTCTCACAAGTCATCGACGCCTACTTTCTTTTATTTACTTTTTAAAATATTATTTAAATCTTTCAAAAAATTACCGAGCAAGGCTCACCCAGGTACTTAGTATTAATTAAACCAAATTGTATATCACGGTGGCTTCTAAATAAATAAATAAATATGCAATGCATGCAAAGTATTAAGTTTCATTTACTTATCGAGGTCGAATGCTAATGTTACATTAGTTTTAAGAAATTCCACAGAATTCCCAGATACCTATTGCTAAGTACCCTGACCTTTACCCTTTAAGTGAAACATTACTCCCAACGCTTAGAGCACAGGTATAAAAATATCTGAACAATCTAGGCTGGACGGTGACAAATCGTAGTTCCACGATAATACCGCGGGAAACTAATCAAAAAAACCCACACGCAAGAAAGGCTGCCGTTATCATTTATCAGAACACTAGATTACGAAGCTCTCAAATATATTTATATCTGTACATAGGTTTCAACAATATCGTGTTTAAAAAAAATGTAATGTTTAATTCTTGGTAGTCTTTAATTTTTTGCTATAGATTACAATGGCAAAAAATCTTAGTAATACTTAAAATAAAGTATCCATCTTATTTTAACTTATATCTTTTTATTTTGCTATAGTAAGTAACGGCCTGTTACTATCCCACTGCTGGGCATAGGCCTCCTCTCTCCATTTTTGGAGAGAAGGGTTGGAGCTAAGACCTACCACGCTGCTCCAATGCGGATTGGTAGGTTACACATATCCCTAGGATTCTCTATAGATATGCAGGTTTCCTCACGATGTTTTCCTTCACCGCAAAGTGTGTGATAAATTGCAATTATCAATTAGACGCAAAAGTTTTAATAGAAAAACTCATTGGTGTCTGCCCGGGTTTGAACCCATGATCGTCTCTAGAGATTCACACGGTCGCACCGCTAGGCCATCACAGCTCAATTTTTCAAATCATTATTTCAATTTTTAAAATCATTATTTTGCTATAATCTGCAATAAAAGACAATATATCATCTGTTCTCTTGCCCTTATTCCGCTCTAAGTTGGGTCGGCACAACATGTTATAAACATGTTGTCACATGATTTGGTTTCGTATTTTGCGACCGGCCGCCTGCCTGACGTCAACCTGGGTAAGGAATGAGGATGGTCTATTAAACTCAGCCGGATTCCACACGACGGGTCGACTTACCTTAGTCGCCTCTTACGACATCTCTGTAAGAAATGTGTAATGTATGTAGTGTAACTTGTCTGTGGTTCTTCCCTTCTTCCGCTGTCATTGAATGTGAAATGCTGTGTGCTGTGTGCGAAATAAAGTTTATAGTAAAAAGGTATTGAATATTATTATTGCAACGAAGAAAACCCACGTACACAAGAAGTTGGCGACGATTACGGGATATATATTGGATACTTATATCTACATGGTATGTTACGGAATTGTAACAAGATATTAACATTCTACAATGGCGTCGGCAGGGCGTGGCTTTTTGGGAAATATAGACTACGAGGAGAACGAGAAATTCAGTGAGTACATTGAAAGATTTGAAATATTCGTTGAATGTAATGAAATTGAAGATAAAAAGAAGAAATCAGTATTTTTGACAGTAATTGGTCCGAAATTGTACAGTTTGTTAAAAAATTTATGTACGCCATCTTGCCCTAAAGATAAAACGTATTCACAATTAAAAAATATTTTGCTAAATCATTTGGAACCTAAGCCTAATACAATAACTGAAAGATACAAATTTAATCAAAAAATACAATTACCAAATGAAACGATTAATAATTATTTAACTGAACTAAAAAGATTGTCAAGACATTGTCATTATGGTGAAAATTTAAGTGAACAAATAAGAGATAAATTTATATCCGGTATATTAAATGAAAAAATCAAGCAAAGAATTTTAAATGAACCTGAGTTGACATTAGAAAGGGCATATAGTATTGCTACACAGATGGAAAAAACTGAAACAGACTTACAAGTGATGACTACCAAAGTAAACAAAATAACTGTGGCTTCAAGGAATACTTTCAACAGGGACAAAGGAACAGGACAACAGGAAGGAAAGAAAATAAAGTGCATGTGTTGTGGAAAAGAGGGGCATTTAAAGGATAAGTGTTGGTTTAAAACGAGGAAGTGTCGCATATGTGGAAAGGTAGGACATTTAAGATTTGTGTGCAGGAATAATAATTCTAAATACAAGAATAGGAAACAACATCATTATATATTTAAAGAGAATCATCAGAATGATGAAATATTAGAGGACATTCAAAATTTATTTGCGTTGAACGAGGAAACTCATGTATCACCATATAAGTTAGATTTAGTGGTAAATTGTAATAAAATAACGTTTGAGATTGATACAGGAGCTGCTATAAGTGTTATTAGTCAAAATTTAAAAGATAAATATTTTAAAAACTGTCAAATCTATAAGTGTAATATTAAACTTAAGTCTTATGTTAACAACTTAATTACTCCTTTAGGATTTATTTGTGTGGATATATTGTTTAATAATGTATTGATAAAGGCAAATTTATATATTATAGAGAATGGTGGACCTCCTTTAATGGGTAGAGATCTTTTACAAAAATTAAATATTAAAGTATTTGATTTGAATTCATTAAACTTTGAATGTATAAAGAATGTGTTAGTGAATAAGTTTCCTGAAGTATTTAGTTCAGAGTTAGGCACTTATAAGGGTGAAAAGGTAAATTTAATATTAAAAGGAAATGTGACACCAAAATATTTCAAGGCTAGACCATTACCATTTAGTATGAAAAAATTAGTGGAAGAGGAAATAAATAGGTTGGTTAGTCAGGATGTGTTAATGCCGGTTAAATATAGTGAGTGGGCAACCCCAATTGTACCTGTGTTAAAGGAAACGGGTAAATTAAGAGTGTGTGGTGATTTTAAAGTCACTATTAATAAGTATTTAGAGGATGATAAGTATCCGATACCTAGAATAGAGGATCTTTTTGTAAACTTAAATAAGGGAAAGAAATTTTCAAGGGTTGATTTAGCGCATGCATATCAACAATTACTTTTAACAGAGGAAGCGAAAAAGTTAGTTTGTATTAATACTCATCTTGGGTTATATCAGTATAATAGATTACCTTTTGGGGTGAAAATAGCTCCAAATATATTTCAACATGTGATGGATCAGTTATTTGGTTCAAGAGAGGGTATAGCTGTGTTTATGGATGATGTGGTTATCACAGGGAGAGATGACCAGGAACATTATAAAAATTTATTATTTGTTTTTGATAAATTAAAAGAGACAGGACTAACGGTTAGTGTGGATAAATGTATATTTTTTGCTGATAGTAAAAATTATTTGGGTTATATTTTGTCCAAGGACGGGTTACACCCTGATCCGAGGAAGGTGGATGCTATCGTTCAAGCTCCAAACCCCACAAATGTCACCGAACTAAAATCATTTCTTGGCTTAGTTAATTATTATATGAAATTTTTACCAAATGTGTCTACAGTACTAGCACCATTGTATTATTTATTAAAAAAGGAAAGTAAATTTATATGGAGTCAAAAGTGTAAAGAGTCTTTTGAGGCTGTAAAAAAAATGATGGTCTCATCGCATATTTTATCTCATTACGATCCATGTCTTGATTTGTTTTTGGCATGTGATGCAAGTGCATATGGGGTAGGTGCAATTTTATCTCAGAAAAAGAATGGTATTGAAAGACCTATTGCTTTTATGTCAAGAACATTAAATGATGCAGAGAAAAAATACAGTCAAATAGATAAGGAAGCTCTTGCTTTAATTTTTGGAGTTACTAAATTTAATCAATACTTATGGGGTCGTAAATTTACATTAATTACAGATTCAAAGCCATTAGTGAATATATTTGGTCCTAAAAAGGGTATACCTCCTATAGCTGCTAGTAGACTGCAGCGATATGCATTATTGTTATCAGGGTATGATTATAATATTGTGTATGTGAAATCAGAAAATAATAATGCTGATGCATTGTCAAGGTTACCACTAGAAAGAGTGGAAAGTCAGATTAAAAATGATTATTCTTATTTAAATTTTTTGAGTGATAATGTTAGTATACCTATTGATTGTAAACAGATAAGAAAAGAAATTGCTTTAGATTCAGTATTATGTACAGTACAAAATTTTATTAATTGTGGATGGCCTAAACATGTAGTAGATGATCAACTAAAACCTTACTTTTATAAACGTGAACAATTGACAGTTGAACAAGGAATTATAATGTATGGTTATAGAGTTGTTATACCTAACAAATTAATATCTGAAATTTTACATGAACTGCATTTAACTCATTTAGGTGTTGTTAAAATGAAAAGTATAGCTAGAAGTTATTTCTGGTGGCCTTCAATAGATAAGGATATAGAATTAATGGCAAATAGTTGTACTGCATGTATTTCTGAAAGACCAAATCCTCATAAAGTAAATTTACATGTATGGGAATATCCAAAACAACCTTGGTCTCGCTTACATATAGACTATTTAGGTCCGTTATATGGTAAATATTACTTTGTATTAGAGTGTGCTCATACAAAATGGATTGAAGTAGAAGAGGTTAGTTCTACATCAGCAGGTCAAGTAATTAAAATTCTTAAGAAATTATTTTGTACTTTTGGATATCCAGACTTAATATTTAGTGATAATGGTCCTCCATTTCATTCAATGGAATTTACATCATTTTTGAAAAGTTGTGGCATAAACCAGTCATTTTCACCTCCGTATAATCCATCAACAAATGGATTAGCAGAGAGTGCAGTTAAAATTGTTAAAAAATGTATTAAAAAAGCAATGTATGAAAAGAAAAATATAATTGATTGTATAAATTCATTTTTATTAATGTATAGAAATTGTAAACATTTAACAACAGGAGAGAGTCCAGCTTACTTAATGTTTAGGAGAAATTTAAAAACTAAATTTAATTTGTTAAAGCCATGTATTGAAAATTATGTTCAGAGTAAACAGGAATTACAGAAAAAATATGCAAGGGGAAGTGGTTTAAGAGAATTTTACATTGGAAAATCTGTGTTAGTTAAAGATTATAGAAATAATAGTAATAAGTGGATAGAAGGAATTGTGTATAAAAAACTTGGGCCTGTAACATATTTAGTTAAATTAAATGATACTGGTATTATTTGGAAAAGACATATAAATCAATTATTAGATAACAAAATAAATAAAGAATATAGTAAACCTTATTCAGTTACTAACAGTGATATAAATTATAAAAATCAGAACTCAAGTATAGTAAATGATTCTTTAATCTCTATTCAAGATTCAAATAATGTTTGTTCAAAAGATTTAGTGTACGAAAATGATTGTATCGAAGGTGAGATTTTGCCTTCTGTTGAGGAAAA
Organism: Morpho achilles; assembly: GCA_947086495.1. Lineage (NCBI taxonomy): Eukaryota > Metazoa > Arthropoda > Insecta > Lepidoptera > Nymphalidae > Morpho > Morpho achilles. The sequence continues at coordinate 19,682,388 of CAMTZB010000007.1, read as the reverse complement.
CATATTAGATAAATCTCATACCAAAATCATGAATACTCCACAAAAGGCAGAACCTACACCATTAATAATGAAAAGGTCTAAAAGAATTAGAAAACAATTAGATAGATTTCATCTTTAATAATATCATTACTTATATACATATATAAAATACATAATATATTGTTAGTATGTAGTACTTTTGTTAAAGCATAAAAGTTAAGTTAAAGTTAAGATTTTCAAAAGTTTTTGTAATGTTATATATATAGTAAATAAGAAATATATATATTGTATTAACTTCAAATTAAGGAAGGGAGAGTTGTAATGTATGTAGTGTAACTTGTCTGTGGTTCTTCCCTTCTTCCGCTGTCATTGAATGTGAAATGCTGTGTGCTGTGTGCGAAATAAAGTTTATAGTAAAAAGGTATTGAATATTATTATTGCAACGAAGAAAACCCACGTACACAAGAAAATGAGGGCGGACTATTACACTCAGCCAGATACCACACGGCTAGATAGAAATATATAGAATAGAAAGATAATATATATTATTCTAGATGCACAGTGTAATTTTTCCCGTTTTCTGTGTTTTTCCTTCTGGAAAAGGAAAACACACATACTACATAAGTGAGGGTATTAAAAAACTTATGTGTCTATAACGAAGAAGCTCCGCCGTGTGGTGTCTGGCGGAATAGAATGGTACCACCCTCATTTCATACCGAGGTGTCGTAAAAGGCGACTAAGGTAAGTTGACCCACCGTGTGGTATCCGGTTAAGTAGAATAGACCACCCTCTTTCTTACCGAGGTATCGTTAAATACGACAAAGGTAAGTTGATGTCAGGCAGGCGGCCGGTCGTAAAATACATAGCCAAATCATGTGACAACATGTATATAACATGTTGTGCCGACCCCACTTAGAGTGGGATAGGGGCAGGAAGATGATGAACGAAGTTACAGTTACAGATATGAAACAACTATATTCAGAAGAAGCTCATTCAAAAAAGTAACAATAAGAAGATTTCTCACTTTCAATAAGAAAATTAAAAAAGTCATCTGATCCCAAAATAATCCTCAGTAAAGGAACATATTTCATCTCCCTAATATCTGGAACAGAAACTTGTAAACTTTTAATCCTGTATCCTACGGAATCCTCCTCGGGAAGTACTGGCGAAGGGAGAGTCGTTAAGGGTCGACGTTGAAAACTATTTCAAAACACTTCACCGTAATTACGTACGTGTATTATGGCGGCAGTCGATGGTGGGCCAAGTGACAGGAAACTGACATACATTCCAATAAAATATAAACAAAAAAAAATAAGTATGCTGCTCCAATATCATCGTTATCCGGCCCTTATCCCACTCTAAGTGGGGTCAGCAAAACCTTCACAATTCAATGATAAGGCCACTCTTTGTACATATACATAATATTACGTTCTAATGTATTTTGTATGTTTTAATGTGTTAGTGCAATAAAGTTTTGAATAAGTAAATAAACATATTTTAAACATTGTAACAACTTACTATAGTCGTCTTTCATGGTAATAAAATAGGGGTGCCTATTCTACTCAGCTGGATACGATACTGGATGCTGGCCTTTTACGACACCTGAGTATGAAATGGTGGTCCTTCTACTCAGCCGGATAACACACGGTGGGTCAATTTACCTTAGTCGTTTTTTACGACACCTTGGTAAGGGTGATGCATTTTACTCAGCCGGATAACATACGACGGCGTTAAATCCTTGAATATGCAATAAGCAAATGCATATCATAGCCATACGAGAGGTCACAAAAAGCTTGTGATGCCTGTGTCGCGACTCAGCAGAGTTAGCAACTCATTCGATGGTCTCGATATTCGCTTCCGCTAAAATTCCGCTAAAATTCCGCGATCTATACTAGACCCGTCTACAGAAAGGTGCGAATTAAGTGTAAGAGATGTAAACATATAAGTAAAGCATATTACAAAATGTTAAAAGCCTGGATTAGAAAATCCTTTCAGCTTCTTACAAGACTGAGGTTTAATAATGTAAAATTGAAAATGTTTAAAAGATTGACCGGCGAGTTTCTTTCTGGTTCTTCTCGGTAAGAGCAACATTCCGAACCAGTTGTAGCTTCATTAATCATATTGATCATTGACGATTCAAAAGTACGTCAACGCACTTATTGGAATTAAGATTATTTTGATTTCATTTGCTAATTATCTATCTCTTTCACGACATAACTTTTGTCATATACGTGATGAAAATAGCGCACAACATTTCTTAGTTGTTGTTACTATTACACTGTTTCTTTATAAGATAGACAGACAGACAGACAGACAGACAGACAGACAGACAGACAGACAGACAGACAGACAGACAGACAGACAGACAGACAGACAGACAGACAGACAGACAGACAGACAGACAGACAGACAGACAGACAGACAGACAGACAGACAGACAGACAGACAGACAGACAGACAGACAGACAGACAGACAGACAGACAGACAGACAGACAGACAGACAGACAGACAGACAGACAGACAGACAGACAGACAGACAGACAGACAGACAGACAGACAGACAGACAGACAGACAGACAGACAGACAGACAGACAGACAGACAGACAGACAGACAGACAGACAGACAGACAGACAGACAGACAGACAGACAGACAGACAGACAGACAGACAGACAGACAGACAGACAGACAGACAGACAGACAGACAGACAGACAGACAGACAGACAGACAGACAGACAGACAGACAGACAGACAGACAGACAGACAGACAGACAGACAGACAGACAGACAGACAGACAGACAGACAGACAGACAGACAGACAGACAGACAGACAGACAGACAGACAGACAGACAGACAGACAGACAGACAGACAGACAGACAGACAGACAGACAGACAGACAGACAGACAGACAGACAGACAGACAGACAGACAGACAGACAGACAGACAGACAGACAGACAGACAGACAGACAGACAGACAGACAGACAGACAGACAGACAGACAGACAGACAGACAGACAGACAGACAGACAGACAGACAGACAGACAGACAGACAGACAGACAGACAGACAGACAGACAGACAGACAGACAGACAGACAGACAGACAGACAGACAGACAGACAGACAGACAGACAGACAGACAGACAGACAGACAGACAGACAGACAGACAGACAGACAGACAGACAGACAGACAGACAGACAGACAGACAGACAGACAGACAGACAGACAGACAGACAGACAGACAGACAGACAGACAGACAGACAGACAGACAGACAGACAGACAGACAGACAGACAGACAGACAGACAGACAGACAGACAGACAGACAGACAGACAGACAGACAGACAGACAGACAGACAGACAGACAGACAGACAGACAGACAGACAGACAGACAGACAGACAGACAGACAGACAGACAGACAGACAGACAGACAGACAGACAGACAGACAGACAGACAGACAGACAGACAGACAGACAGACAGACAGACAGACAGACAGACAGACAGACAGACAGACAGACAGACAGACAGACAGACAGACAGACAGACAGACAGACAGACAGACAGACAGACAGACAGACAGACAGACAGACAGACAGACAGACAGACAGACAGACAGACAGACAGACAGACAGACAGACAGACAGACAGACAGACAGACAGACAGACAGACAGACAGACAGACAGACAGACAGACAGACAGACAGACAGACAGACAGACAGACAGACAGACAGACAGACAGACAGACAGACAGACAGACAGACAGACAGACAGACAGACAGACAGACAGACAGACAGACAGACAGACAGACAGACAGACAGACAGACAGACAGACAGACAGACAGACAGACAGACAGACAGACAGACAGACAGACAGACAGACAGACAGACAGACAGACAGACAGACAGACAGACAGACAGACAGACAGACAGACAGACAGACAGACAGACAGACAGACAGACAGACAGACAGACAGACAGACAGACAGACAGACAGACAGACAGACAGACAGACAGACAGACAGACAGACAGACAGACAGACAGACAGACAGACAGACAGACAGACAGACAGACAGACAGACAGACAGACAGACAGACAGACAGACAGACAGACAGACAGACAGACAGACAGACAGACAGACAGACAGACAGACAGACAGACAGACAGACAGACAGACAGACAGACAGACAGACAGACAGACAGACAGACAGACAGACAGACAGACAGACAGACAGACAGACAGACAGACAGACAGACAGACAGACAGACAGACAGACAGACAGACAGACAGACAGACAGACAGACAGACAGACAGACAGACAGACAGACAGACAGACAGACAGACAGACAGACAGACAGACAGACAGACAGACAGACAGACAGACAGACAGACAGACAGACAGACAGACAGACAGACAGACAGACAGACAGACAGACAGACAGACAGACAGACAGACAGACAGACAGACAGACAGACAGACAGACAGACAGACAGACAGACAGACAGACAGACAGACAGACAGACAGACAGACAGACAGACAGACAGACAGACAGACAGACAGACAGACAGACAGACAGACAGACAGACAGACAGACAGACAGACAGACAGACAGACAGACAGACAGACAGACAGACAGACAGACAGACAGACAGACAGACAGACAGACAGACAGACAGACAGACAGACAGACAGACAGACAGACAGACAGACAGACAGACAGACAGACAGACAGACAGACAGACAGACAGACAGACAGACAGACAGACAGACAGACAGACAGACAGACAGACAGACAGACAGACAGACAGACAGACAGACAGACAGACAGACAGACAGACAGACAGACAGACAGACAGACAGACAGACAGACAGACAGACAGACAGACAGACAGACAGACAGACAGACAGACAGACAGACAGACAGACAGACAGACAGACAGACAGACAGACAGACAGACAGACAGACAGACAGACAGACAGACAGACAGACAGACAGACAGACAGACAGACAGACAGACAGACAGACAGACAGACAGACAGACAGACAGACAGACAGACAGACAGACAGACAGACAGACAGACAGACAGACAGACAGACAGACAGACAGACAGACAGACAGACAGACAGACAGACAGACAGACAGACAGACAGACAGACAGACAGACAGACAGACAGACAGACAGACAGACAGACAGACAGACAGACAGACAGACAGACAGACAGACAGACAGACAGACAGACAGACAGACAGACAGACAGACAGACAGACAGACAGACAGACAGACAGACAGACAGACAGACAGACAGACAGACAGACAGACAGACAGACAGACAGACAGACAGACAGACAGACAGACAGACAGACAGACAGACAGACAGACAGACAGACAGACAGACAGACAGACAGACAGACAGACAGACAGACAGACAGACAGACAGACAGACAGACAGACAGACAGACAGACAGACAGACAGACAGACAGACAGACAGACAGACAGACAGACAGACAGACAGACAGACAGACAGACAGACAGACAGACAGACAGACAGACAGACAGACAGACAGACAGACAGACAGACAGACAGACAGACAGACAGACAGACAGACAGACAGACAGACAGACAGACAGACAGACAGACAGACAGACAGACAGACAGACAGACAGACAGACAGACAGACAGACAGACAGACAGACAGACAGACAGACAGACAGACAGACAGACAGACAGACAGACAGACAGACAGACAGACAGACAGACAGACAGACAGACAGACAGACAGACAGACAGACAGACAGACAGACAGACAGACAGACAGACAGACAGACAGACAGACAGACAGACAGACAGACAGACAGACAGACAGACAGACAGACAGACAGACAGACAGACAGACAGACAGACAGACAGACAGACAGACAGACAGACAGACAGACAGACAGACAGACAGACAGACAGACAGACAGACAGACAGACAGACAGACAGACAGACAGACAGACAGACAGACAGACAGACAGACAGACAGACAGACAGACAGACAGACAGACAGACAGACAGACAGACAGACAGACAGACAGACAGACAGACAGACAGACAGACAGACAGACAGACAGACAGACAGACAGACAGACAGACAGACAGACAGACAGACAGACAGACAGACAGACAGACAGACAGACAGACAGACAGACAGACAGACAGACAGACAGACAGACAGACAGACAGACAGACAGACAGACAGACAGACAGACAGACAGACAGACAGACAGACAGACAGACAGACAGACAGACAGACAGACAGACAGACAGACAGACAGACAGACAGACAGACAGACAGACAGACAGACAGACAGACAGACAGACAGACAGACAGACAGACAGACAGACAGACAGACAGACAGACAGACAGACAGACAGACAGACAGACAGACAGACAGACAGACAGACAGACAGACAGACAGACAGACAGACAGACAGACAGACAGACAGACAGACAGACAGACAGACAGACAGACAGACAGACAGACAGACAGACAGACAGACAGACAGACAGACAGACAGACAGACAGACAGACAGACAGACAGACAGACAGACAGACAGACAGACAGACAGACAGACAGACAGACAGACAGACAGACAGACAGACAGACAGACAGACAGACAGACAGACAGACAGACAGACAGACAGACAGACAGACAGACAGACAGACAGACAGACAGACAGACAGACAGACAGACAGACAGACAGACAGACAGACAGACAGACAGACAGACAGACAGACAGACAGACAGACAGACAGACAGACAGACAGACAGACAGACAGACAGACAGACAGACAGACAGACAGACAGACAGACAGACAGACAGACAGACAGACAGACAGACAGACAGACAGACAGACAGACAGACAGACAGACAGACAGACAGACAGACAGACAGACAGACAGACAGACAGACAGACAGACAGACAGACAGACAGACAGACAGACAGACAGACAGACAGACAGACAGACAGACAGACAGACAGACAGACAGACAGACAGACAGACAGACAGACAGACAGACAGACAGACAGACAGACAGACAGACAGACAGACAGACAGACAGACAGACAGACAGACAGACAGACAGACAGACAGACAGACAGACAGACAGACAGACAGACAGACAGACAGACAGACAGACAGACAGACAGACAGACAGACAGACAGACAGACAGACAGACAGACAGACAGACAGACAGACAGACAGACAGACAGACAGACAGACAGACAGACAGACAGACAGATAGATAAGAAATAACATTATAATCATAAAATTTCCTTTTCATTTATATCAAAATCGATTCTTAAAGATTTAATTCCTATGAATTATAAAAATGGTACGCCGTGTGGTATCCGGCTGAATAGAATAGTACCACCCTCTTTTCTTACCGAGGTGTCGTAAAAGGCGACTAAGGTAAGTCGACCCGCCGTTTGGTATCCGGCTGAGTAGAATAGACCAACCTCATTTCTTACCGAGGTGTCGTAAAAGGCGACTAAGGTAAGTTGACCCACCGTGTGGTATCCGGCTGAATAGAATAGTACCACCCTCTTTTCTTACCGAGGTGTCGTAAAATACGACAGAGGTAAGTTGACGTCAGGCAGGCGGCCGGTCGTAAAAACGCAGCCAAATCATGTAACAGCGTGTTCATAACATGTTTTGCCGACCCCACTTAGAGTGGGATAAGGGCAGGAGGATGGTGATGAATTATAAAAATGGTAAGTGCATGCTATAATATATCTAGCATTAGATTATTTAAAACGATTTTGAAAAAATTATGATCATTTTATGCAACGCAAAGAAATATCGCTTTTTCTATAAATCATTATTTTTATTTAGTACCCTAAATATTTTTTGATCCACTTCTTAAAGTTTTTGACTTAAATTCGACCTTGCTCCCTTTAACGGCAAGGTGAATATGAGTTATTTGCTATAAAATATTAAATAATTTGCCCCATGAAGTAACGCATTGAGCCTAATCATTCCATTTTGTTTTATTTGGCATGTTAATTAATTATATATTATTTACAAGCGGAAAAAGCATGTCAAGTGCGACTCGAATTTTCATTTCAAAACTAATTGTTTTTGAACTTAAAAATCGAGCAAATTGCACAACTTTTTCCGATTACGAAACAACCTTTGTTTGAATTTGTTTCTTGGTCTACTTACGAGTATTATCCAGGAATGTTGCAACTTAACTTAGTCGTGTTTTACACCTCGGTAAGAAAGAGAGTGGTCTATTCTAGTGGGCCGAATACCACACCGCGCGTCAACTTACCTTATTCGCCTTTATGACACCTTGTTAAGAAATGAGGGTGGTCTACTCAAATATAAATAAATATATGGGACAATAACGCACACGGTTGTCTGTCCGCAAAGTAACTTAATACTTGGGTGACATACTAATGCCAATTATATACATACATAACTTTAAATACAAATATGCACCTAGACTTCAGAGGTCAACAAATTGTTTTTTTAGAAAATGTTCATCGTTGGCAGGAATCGATCCCGTGACCCGTGGAACTGAGTCAATGTCAAGTGCGCCAACAGACCACCCAATGTGATTAGATTGAGCCCGAAAGTATGGATGGATTGTGTGAAGTATGCCATGAACTTAAAAATTGTGTGAAGTATGCCATGAATATAATACAAAAGAAGAAGCGCCAAAGTTATTGTTAGAAGAGAAAGGAAGAGAAAACATATTATTCCGACCACATTTAGAATGGGATGAAGGCAGAAGCATAATAAAAGCTAAAGAGGTAAAATACTAAAAGTCGGTTACTTAAATGTAGCATTTTCATTAAAACTAATGATCAGAAATCACGCGCGTTCACGTTAAGTGATATCGTGAGAAAACGTGAATATTTAGGTAGAGTTTTTGTAATAGCGTAGACCGTTGTAAACAAAAGAAGACCGACCGGAAACGTCTTCTATTCCATTGTGTTTTGATCATCAATTTTGATAATAATCAGAGTGTGAGATGTGTGCAATTAACTAACGCACATCCACATACTCCGCCAACAAATCATCGAAAATAAGGTCATTACATATACTAAACCTAAGTTAGATACGTGAAATTCTGTCCCAAACAAAGTGTAACAAATGGTAGACGTTCAATATATAAAGTGGTGATGCATCGATTCTTGCGGCTCCAGCATCTGTTGGGATGAATGATGGCGTCCGCTCGCAGCGAGCGCTCCGTATCGAGTTTGGTGTTTAAAGCCACTGACAGTTTGGAAGTGGTTTGTGATGTAAATATACTATAAACTATTATTTATAAACTATTCCCACGATTTAGTTTGGTTCAACTTAATATGTTAATACCTTTTACTGCTTTAATACCAGTCAGGCACGCCGTGTGGTATCTGGCTAAGTAGATTAAACCACCCTCTTTCTTACCGAGGTTATCGTAAAACGCGACTAAGGTATGTTGACCTACCGTGTAGTATCCGGCTGAGTAGAATAGAACGCACTCTTTCATACTGAGGTATCGCAAAAGGCGACTAAGGTAAGTTGATCCGCTGTGTGGTATCCGGCTGAGTAGAATAGAATACTCTCTTTCTTACCGAGGTATCGTAAAAGGCGACTAAAGTAAGTTGACCCGCCGTGTGGTATCCCGCTGAGTAGAATAGACAACCCTCATTCCTTACCGAGCTATCGTAAAAGGCGACTAAAGTAAGTTAACCCACCGTGTGGTATCCGGCTGAATAGAATTTAATGCCCTCTTTCATACTGAGGTATCGTAAAAGGCGACTAAGGTAAGTAGACCCGCCGTGTGGCATCCGGCTGAGTAGAATAGAACGCGCTCTTTCTTACCGAGGTATCATAAAAGGCGACTAAAGTAAGTTGACCCGCTGTGTAGTATCCGGTTGAGAAGAATGGACCGCCCTCTTTGTGAAGGAGATGTCGTAAAAGACGACAAAAGTTAGTTGATGTCAAAATACCTTGCCGAATTATGTGACAAATATATAACATGTTGTGCTGACCCCACTTAGAGTAGGATAACGACAGGAGTATGTTGACCAGTCAGTTACGCAACACTTAACATGTTACCAATTTATAGTTTTTTGTTTTTTTAAAAGCATTCTTCTTATTTCGTATAGATTCTTTTCTAAAGGAACGACTTTCGAATCAGTGTTAGCTTCTTTTATTAAATTTGAAAATTAAAAAAATCTTGACAAAGTCAACTTGAATTAAGAATATTTTGAACCTAAATTTGAATTTGCAACTTTCAGTAGGTACACGTATAGCTAAGATCACGTATTTCATTACATAAGTTGAAATCTCGGCCGTCGCTACGTGCACAAGATGAAATGATGCATCGACTGCCTCACAGACAAACTGTGCAAGATCGATCACAATCACTCGATCTTTCCCATAAGTGGGTATGAAACATTGTTAATATTAACAGCTTTTACCCATAACTTCGTTCGCGTGGACTGTCGCGTGATAGGTTGATATTAGATGGAGCTTTTCAAAGTTATCCTATGCCTGTAGAATTAACAGAATTTCTATAGCGTATTCTTGCTGGTTATTCGGTAGGAACAGTTTTCTAATACCTACAGTAGAGTTCACAATTTAAAAACAAAAGTTTACAGGTTTACTTCAATATAGAATAGTTTGAATTTGAATTCAAACAAGCTATAATTAAAAAGAAGTGTAAATGTGGAAAATATCGACCGCCGACTTTCTGGTTCTTCTCGGTAAAAGGAACATTCTTAGCTAGCTTCTTAGCTTAGGTAGCTTCATTAATCATATTGATCCTTGACGATTTATAAGTGTTTGAAAGGGTTTATTTTGATTTGATTTAAAACATTTTCACCACTACGCCATGAGGCGTTTGTATAACATAAATCATTTTTCCATTCATATAATATCCAATCTGTATAATAGTTCTTTAAGGTCGTCGAACGAAGCCCTAGTTATTTTTAACTTAGTTATGATAACATAGGTTTTATTGTAACTGCGTAGGAATTAAAATGGATATTATTACTACAACCGTAAACCGGAAATGGACTGTAACACACATGGCATATGAATTTAACTGAAAAACGCGTATTTTATAATCTATGACAGATATTTAATACCATAAACATTATAATTTTAGCGTAATATGATTTTAACTACGTAATACAATTAACTACATCGGGAAGTGATTATTTTAGATTTAATATAGCCAGTCACGCACCGGGTCGGTTTTATGTGTACATATAATATTGGATATGTGATTATGCTGAATAGAATAGACCGTTCTCATTTCTTACCGAGGTGTCGTAAAAGGCGACTAAGGTAAGTCAACCTGTGGTCAAAATGTGTTATCCGGCTGAGTAGAGTAGACCACCCCCATTTCTAATCGAGGTGTCGTAAAATACGACTTAGGTAAGTTGACGTAAGGCAGGTGGCCAATCGTAAAATACGTCTGATGTCATGTGACAACGTTAATAACATGTTTTTTTTTTTGTACCGGAAAAAACCCCTTATGGGTACCGCCGCCCAACGGGGGCAGGCGACGGTTATGTCGGACTCGCACCGACTAAAACAACCTGTGTGCTCCACGCTGCTGGTGGCGGCGATAGGGTACCTATGAAGACATTACCCCCAACCCCGCCAGCAGCAACTCTGTACCCCACAGTGCGCCACCTCTGGGTCGGGGCCTCTCTAAAAGTGGCCCCTCCCTCCGCTGGACGATGCATCGGGAGCACCAGATGCATCGACCGCCTCGGGGACCTAACTCCAGCGAGCGTCCGACACCCCGTTCGGACCGCTCGGAGGTCCCCGTCAGGGCGGCATGCAACGGACTTCGGCGAGTCACCTGCGCCCCGCTCGCCTGCGGCGGATCGGATCCAAGGACTCGACTTCCCGGATCCGTCCCGCCGCCTCCTTCCGCGAGATAACGTCCTCACAGAAGGAGGCCATCGCTGCCCACGATCGCTCCCCGTCCACCATGGCACGAACCACGGTGGGCAGGGAGAGATCGTGCCCCACCTGTGCCACGAGTTGCGCCCGCTGATCCACCCAAGCTGGACAGTCTGCGAGCGTGTGCAGCGCCGTGTCAAAGTTGGCGCCGCACTCGTGGCACTCACCAGTCGCTTCGCGCTGGGCCACCCTCCACAGATACCACCCGAAACAACCATGTCCGGAAAACACCTGCGTAAGGCGGAAGGTGAGGACCCCATGCCTCCTGGCGACCCAGCCCTGAAGAATGGGCTGGATGGCCGAAATCGTCCAGAATCCTGCACTGGGCGATTCCAGCCGCCGCCTCCATTGGCGGAGGAGCTCCTCCTGAGCTGCCCTCCGCCACTCCACCTCTACCACCGCTGAGTCTCCCCTGGATGAACGGGCTTCGACTCTACGGCGGAATAACATGTTATGCCAACATCAGTTAGAGTAGGATAAGGTGAAAAGGATGATGATTATCATTTAGGAGTATATAAGAAGACTTTACTTAAATAAACATTAACTTGTCGTTTGAAAAAGGAATTGAAGTGTTATAAACATGTTATCACATGATTTGGTTACGTATTTTACGACCGGCTGCCTGCCGGACGTCAACTTATTTTAGTCATATTTTACGACACATCGGTAAGAAAGAGTTTAGTCAATTTTACTAAACCGGATACCACACTGTGGATCAACTTACCTTTGTCGCCTTTTACAGCACCTCGGTATGAAATGAGTGTTGTCTATTCTACTCAGCCGGATAAAACTCGGCTATATACTCGTAAATGATAATCTATAAATTTATTTAAATGTGTTATTAGTTAACACCGCCGTGTGGTATCCGGCTGAATAGAATAGTACCACCCTCATTTCTTACCGAGGTGTCGTAAAAGGCGACTAAGGTAAGTCGACCCGCCGTGTGGTATCCGGCTGAATAGAATAGTACCACCCTCATTTCTTACCGAGGTGTCGTAAAAGGCGACTAAGGTAAGTCGACCCGCCGTGTGGTATCCGGCTGAGTAGAATAGACCACCCTCATTTCTTACCGAGGTGTCGTAAAAGGCGACTAAGGTAAGTTGACCCACCGTGTGGTATCCGATTAAGTAAAATAGACCACCCTCTTTCTTACCGAGGAGTCGTAAAATACGACTCGAAGCCAAATCATGTGACAACATGTTTGTAACATGTTGTGCCGACCCCACTTAGAGTGGGATAAGGGCAGGAGGATGATGTGATATTAGTTAACAGTGACAATAAGACTTTTAAGAATAGTTAGATACGAGTAAAAACTGATTGAGAAGTTATATTTAACATTGATAGAATGAATAACCATCAGAATCAGGTCAAATACCGGTAAGTAGTACACGAAGAGAATAAATTAAGTAAGATGAAACGAGGTGAGGCTGGACAAAATATACCCGAGGCTCGAGTTGTGCGGAGACAATGGCGCCGTGATTGATGCCCGCCGCCTCGCTAATTATCACTAAACATCCCTCATCCGTTACCCTCATCCGTGCCCTCATCCGTGCCCTCGTTTAATTCATCATCTGTCAAACTAATCATCGTATAACAATCATGCGGCAAACATTTTAAATCATCAATTCTCGTCATACTAGAACTTCGTTTTTAAGAATCAGCAAGGATTTTCCTAATTAAATATTAGAAATAAATACAGTAGAACTTCGATAACCTAAACCTCGATAAATTAGAAACCTCTGTTACTTCAAAAAATAACCTGCTTAACTTAAATTTTGACCCTGTATAACTTAAAAAAAAAATACTCTGTAACTTAAACTATCTGCTCTCTAGACAAGAAGACAGACAAGAATATTAAAATAAAACGGTCAGCATGAAGAAATGCACATGCCGTTCCATGCTGATCGGAAGTTAGAGAGGAGGTGGTTTAGTCCGTGCGAGTCGGATACTCGCTACTAGGGCCATTAGGCGTCCGTCAGGGACTTATCCTTCTCACAAAAAAAAAAAGCCCTTTACAAGACAGTAATGACTAAATGTATCTAGTAATAAGAATTATATTTTGGAAAGAGCAAACACCTAGTTTCTTATTGACTCTCCTCGTTAGGAACAACTTTCTGAACCAAAATTAGAGTCGAAGATTCAGAAGCACTTGTTAATAAAATTACTTAATAAAGAATTTGAATTTGTATTAGAAAAATCCGGCTAATCCTACGAGAACTGTAAAAATCATATACCTACATATCACATAATTATGTTATTTTACACAAAAGTTACAATAAAATTATTTTGCTGTAATCCGCTTTTGTTAAGCGAATATATGTAATGCTAAGTGTATGAAGCAGGCAACAATCACATACCTTATACATGTAGGACAAGTCACCGCAAGTAACGCCGCGAACACTTTTACACATTAATTTAACAAGAAGTTGCGCGTAGATCTTGTATTATTTGTAACAGAAGTCAGTAAATTAAGAGTCAATATATAGCTCACGAAAAAATTGTTTTCGCTATAATTAGTTAGTTGAAAGTCATTAACAAGACCTCCGGGACCGGATTTCGCAGAATATCGTCAAATCACGTTCAATGCTCAGCCAATTCCTATAATTCCAATTAAAAGTTCCCAGAAAGTTCCGCCGTGTACCAGTTTACACGTTTGTTTGCTGAATCATACGGAACACCTTACGAAGATAATCATGTTGGCAAACTTGTATGATAATTTTACAAATATTTGACTATATTTTTGGATTCAGAATTTCGGGTTGAAGAAACGAAATAAACATAAACGAATTGAAGAGTTTTAAAATTTCTACAAAAGTGATAAAAGAATTATTTTCCTATAATCTAATCGCTATATATTAGCCGAGGTGTCGTAAAAGGGGACTAAGGTAAGTCAATCCGCCGTGCGGAATCCGGCTGAGTAGAATAGACCACCCTCTTTCTTACCGAGGCGCAAAAGGCGACTAAGGTAAGCCGACGCTAGACAGAAGGCCGGTCGTAAAATATCTTACCAAATCATGTGACAACATCTTTATAACATGTTGTGCCGTCCTTTGCAGCTTATATAAAAAAAATTCAGTTAATTTTGTGAAGTAATTTAGCCACAGGAATTATTGAATTATTTTAGGTTTTGAATAAAAGATGCATTAAGACATGTTATAGAAGGATAGAAGGGTGAATGACCGTAATCGATTCCATTTCGTATGTAATGCATTGACCTTGACTGAGACATCAGCAGTTCGCATGTAGATGCGAACTGCTGATTTGTTCTGTTATCAAATCCATCAAAATTTAAACATTTCTTTTTTACTAGGTATGATTACAGCAAAATATTTTTAAAAGAGCTAAATTATGACGCGGATACAAAAAAATTAAATAAATAAACACTTTAAATTTTTTTAAACTAAAAATCCACCTAGAATCATCATCATTATTAATCGCTTGTTAAACATTAAAAAATGTTTAATCCAAACTCGTAATGGATAGAAAAGTAACATTTCCAGTTAATAAGTTGCCCTTAATTAATTATGAAATCAGAAAGGATAACAATCGCTTTGTAAAATTAATTTCGGGACAAAAAACTCGAAAGTTGCCTGAAGGAAAATATTAGCAAAATGAACAACAAAAAATTAATTAATGCCAGAATTCCAAAATTAAAATAGATATAATGCAAGAGATGGTGTACAAAACTCGGATTACTTTAGAACGTGGGTTTAAATTATCAAATTGAATATGTACATAAAATATCGAAGCAAAATGAAATATTTTACTTTAAATTTAAATTATAATTAGACTGGTTCGTTGGTGCAGAGGGTTGTGAGCCTGCCATTAGCTCCGCGGGTCGTGGATTCGATTCCGGCCGAGGGCTAACATTTTCTGTTAGCAATTTGTTCGTTCGAGCCTTGGTGTATATTTGTATTTAAGTATGTATTTAAAATAATATATATTGTTAGGATCCAAAGTAGGATTTAAGAAAAGAGAACTAAATTAATACATTTGTAACCAAACAAACAAGATGACCGACGTGAACACATTAAATAACAGAGCTTTCGCACGCAAGTACCGATCGTAAAAGAGACCTCTGTTCTTTACCTGACTATTTTTATACTCTAGATGAGAGGTAATTATGAAGTGTTGCTAGCAATAAATTAAAACACTGATTAAAAATGTCGCTGTCTACACGGCCTCTCCTGACCGCATGTCGTCCTCGACCAAAACTGTCTCCGTACCACCGGACCAGCATTGTTGGCAGCGGCAGGTGTAGCTTCATGAATGACTGATGGAAGCGTGGATGAGTCAGATGCACTGACTGATGACGCATAGGCAGTGTCATAGTCCTCATCTGTATTTAAAAAAGGAATCAGAAAATTTTCAATTAAACCAAATAAAATTAACATCCTCTTTTCCACTACCTCGTCATTCAATTAATTCATACTTCAGCTTTCTTACTGAGCAATCGATCTCATCTAACATTCTTCTCTAAATAATAATCGAGACGTCTCTTTAAAATTTCAAACCATATGCCTAGGACTTTTACCCGACCATCGCCATGGATAATCATGACTCGGTCACGCGACACGCGCGCTTTGCCTGACGTAACACGTCACAGGCCACCTGATAAACAGGCCATAGACTGATCGTTCGATCAGCCTATTCAGCAACTTGGGACCCACCAAGCGCCAGGGTGTAGCAAAATGCTCGGGGTGACTAGCTTCCCCTCACCCTACATGTCAGTGGTGCACGCCGCCAGAGTTGAATCACCCAATGAAGGCGGCGCATGGCACACCACTCGCCTCTCCACGGCTCCACGTACGCAGTCTGCGTAGCCTCGCCGCAGCCTCCACTAAGCAAGCGAAGTGTACAGCGGTCATGGGGTAACACCATTACCGCCACGTACTGACCACACATGCCGGGATTACCACTGCGAATGCCGGCATCAAGTTTCCTGCAGACTGAGAAAACTTTATTACGACCTCATAGTCATGAATATTAAATTAGCGTTGTGGATGTCGATGTTAAATTACACGAGCATCGAGCTTTAGACCGATTTAAAAACACCTTGAAATAGCCTCCAAGATCGAGAAACAGTCTCCCGTGCCTCACGGAGCTTCTATTTTACTGGGCTCGGCCTTACCTGACCACGACAAACCATATTTTTGCATAGCCCCTTTGACATGAAGCTACACGAGATAACAAGCCTCGTCAGTTTACCCATTTAACGGTCAACTTATTCACACCATTCCAAATGTTATTAACGGATTGATGTAAAGCATGCGAAAGATTAGATGCCTCTGAACAAGTTGATTCTAAGGAGTGATGTAGGTACATGCGGTCCACTCAAGTCAGAAGTACCGACGCAGTTAGGAGAATTAGATCGCTTAAAATGAAAGCAAACGCAAGTCTCGCGACGTCGGAATGGTACCTATCATACGAGCGAAATTATTGATATAAAGTGGAACGGTTTCTTCTTTATATATCAGACTGAACTATAATACAAGTGGGATCCTCCTTCCACACGAGCGGGAACACAAACTATGCGCGAGCATGATCGCAAAGTATAATAAGAGCTGTCACTACGTAAACCTTTTCGCGAACATTTATCAGAGACGCGTTTAATATTACGATCCGAATGTTGTCGTTCTCCTTCAGCCGAATAGGACTGATCAGACTGGTCACTTGAGTCATTTACTAAATTCTGCCGCTTCCGGCCTCTCGCAACACGTTGCAAGACGTTATTACGCATTTAAAACCAACCCTCGTTTATTAAGTTTTTCTCGCGATAAACACAAAATACAATTTTAGATCTCGTTACATATTCCAAACGAGAAGCCAATCACGACTATTTAACTATTTCACAAAATCACGTAAAATACGAGCAATTGCAACGAAATACACAAATACTATGTCACAAATACGTGCAATTCAATCGAAAACAAAAAGTGGGTATGTCATAAATAAACAAAATGAAATCTACCAAATTCTACCACACTTTACTTTTAATTTATGCAGTGAGCTATGAGTTCTTTATCCCGCTTCGGATGTTAGGATCCAAAGTAGGATTTAAGAAAAGAGAACTAAATTAATACATTTGTAACCAAACAAACAAGATGACCGACGTGAACACATTAAATAACAGAGCTTTCGCACGCAAGTACCGATCGTAAAAGAGACCTCTGTTCTTGACCTGACTATTTTTATACTCTAGATGAGAGGTAATTATGAAGTGTTGCTAGCAATAAATTAAAACACTGATTAAAAATGTCGCTGTCTACAATATATATTCACCAGTTGTCTGTCACCCATAACACAAGTATTAAATTACTTACTTTGAGGACGGACGAACGTGTGTGTATATCCATATTTATGTAATTTTACTTGAATATTACACTTTTCAAGTCCAAATCTTATCTTTTAGAGGATGTCTTTGCTAAACATAATTGCCGAAACATACTTACCTATATATATAATATTAACGCGATAACGTCGTGTAAAGAGCTTATGAACAAGTACCCCGGATGAGTTCGAAACTAGTCGGACTAACCCGATAGAATAAAACGTGACAATAGCCGGTTTCTATACATTAACTAATTGTAGATCTACAAAAATACTACAAAAAAGTCCGCGACAGCCACTATCTCATATGGTTAGCTCACAATAATTTTTTTATGATCAATTCGGGAAAAATATTGTGACACAGTGTTTTCCACGCGGCCAATGCTGCTGGCACAGACAGCTAGTTCTCTATACTAATATATAAAGCTGAAGAATTTGTTTGTTTGTTGTTTTGTTTGCGCTAATCTCAGGAGCTACTGAACTGATTTAAAAAATTTGTACGATAGTCCATTTATCGAGAAAGACTTTAGACCATATAATATCACGCTAAGAATAGGAAAGGAGCAGCAATAAAAATATAACGAAAACGGCAAAATTTAAAGCTTTCCTTGCGTGCGTTGAGTAAACGGTGATAGCTATTAAAAAATCATTTATTACAAAATTGTTCCCCTCTAAAAGTTCTAAATAAAAGTCCGCGACAGCATAAGTCTATCTTTTAAGGTTAATCCACTTTAACCATTTCTTTTGATTATCAAAAGACTGTATTACTGTATTACGGTTTTAATCTTTCCACGCGGGCGGAGCCGCTGGCAATTGCTATTTTATATGATGGACACTCGAAAAGTAACCTATTTCTTCTATAAAGAATTTAAACCTATTATACTTTAAATCGTGTATTATTCTGTTGGTAAAAGTTAAGGCCATCTCTTTGATTAATAGATAAGGGTAAAAAATATTTGGGACTGAATTCGTGTACTCAGAAACTTTTAAAAACAAAGTAGGCAACGTAAAACAGTTTTAATAAGTAACTTTGCAACAGAAGTTTCCAAACAATTTATTGTTTCTACGGCGAGTTGAACTCACTTTTCTCATAACAGAACTTTTTAAACATTTTGAAAGTCTTTTAGGTCGCAGGGTTTAAGTTTTCATGGCAAGTAGGTACTATTAATGTGGACAAAACTAGTACAGAGTCAAGTATAGAATAATTTATAGAATACGCGCTACTTTTCACAGGTCCATTATTCTCCTGCCCTTATCCCACGCTGTGGGCTCGGCACAACATTAATGCATATAAACATGTCACATGATTTGGCTAGGTATTTTACGACCGCCCGCCTGCCTGATGTCAATTTACCTTTGTCGCCTTTTACGACACCTCATTAAGAAATGAGGGTGGTCTATCCTACTCAGCAGGATACCACAAATCTGGTCAACTTTCTTTAGTCGTCTTTTACGACACCTTGTTAAGAAATGAGGGTGGTCTTTCTATTCAGCCTAACACCAAATGTGTTATTGTGGTGCTGGAAGCTTAGAGCATGCTTTTTACGAATCCTGCATGGATAAGGTATTAAAATGGACAGTACACTCTACTTCCTACTAATATTATAAATGCGAAAGTTTGTGAGTATAGTTGTATGTTTGATACTCTTTCAAGGAAAATCCGCTGAACCAATATCGATGAAATTGCCACAATTATTCCTTATACACCGGAATAACATTTAGACATACAGAAATCCTGTTTTGAATTCTGTGTTTATTTTAATAGGATGACATTAAAGGAAGGTGCGGGTAAAAGCTAGTTATTATATAAACAAGTTATTATGAAGGCCTTATTCGCCAGAAATGCTGTGGAATATTCATGAGCCTTGCTATTTTTAAAGAAATCAAAAAGCGTAGCCTTCTTTTCTTAAAAATAAGAAAGATATTTCTATCCAAAGGACAAATTGTTAGCCGTTAAAGTTACTTTTCTCGTAACAGAACTTTTAAAACATTCCCAACGTCTTTGAGGTCATCTGGTTTAACTTTCCAGCGCGGGTAGGTAATGTCAATGGGGAAATTATCGACGAGCCGCAACTCTGGCACAAGTCCGATTTAAAAGTAATCAACGAGCCGAGTCCGGTGATTCGCGATTCTTGCCCGTCTAACTTTATTCAAATATGATCGAAATTAATATACGTTGCGAGGGAATTGGGATAACGGAATTTGCATGGATTTTTTCCGTTACGCGAACATTTTTCCGGAACTATATCGATAAACTACCTGAGCCCGCAATTTCGCCCGTGTGAAAATCAATTTGTCACAAATATGCAATTTACATAAAACCGTTATCTATCTTTACTTATATAGCTGAAGAGTTTGTTTATTACTTTGTTTGAACGCGCTAATCTCAAGAACTACTAAACCAATTTGAAAAATTATTTCAGTGTGAGATAGGCCATTTATTGAGAGAGGCTATAGACTATATAATATCACGCTAAGATGAATAGAAGCCCCGCGGTGCCGCTGTAAAAGCCGTTAGGGCTAACAGCATATAGTCAATTCAAAAAAAAAATGAATAGAAAAAAGAACAGCAATAATAAAATCTACGTAAACGGCATAATTTGAACTTTTTCTTGCGTGCGTTGAGTAAACGGTGATAGTTATTCAAAAATCACTTATCACAAAATTGTTCACCTCTATAAATTCTATTGCAATGACCATTTTAAATTTAATTAAGGTAAGGCTTTTAAGGTAAACCCACCATAACCATTTTTATGGTTGTAAAAAGGCTATATTACAGTTTTAGTCTTTTTAGTTTTAGGCGGTGCCGCTGTCGATTGGTCTACTCGTACTATAAACCTAAACTTTCCTTAAGAAATGCACTCTTTTAAAAAACCGTGAAAAAATCCGTTTTCTAGTTATAACTATCACTTTCAATGATTTAGTAAACATAAATAACTACTTACGTTACTAATAATTTTATTGAAGTTTATTAATTTTTAATAATATAGTAGCAAATTATTATAGACCTTTAGAATTAATAATAAGATCAAGTTTTTTCATTGAATTTTTATTTTAAAATCAAAAATACTCCTAACAAAGAGATCTACTAAAAATGTTCACGTTTTTATTTTAGTTAAATGCAGAATCGTTTATACATTTATTTTATTTTACATTATTTTATTATTAGATACAAAATTCTCAAAATAATATAATTTCTTATATAAAAAACTACTGAGAATATTATTTTGCTATATTAGATATTAGATTATAGCAAAATAATATTCTCACTAGTTTTGTATTATGGACCTCTACAAAGTAATAACTACAATAATTCTATAAATAAATTTCTTATATACCAATAATTTTATTGGATTATTTATTCCAGACCTAAGCTGCTAACTAAAAGTGTTATGGGATAAAATAAATATTAATATTGTGTAGCCTAATTTTATTTTAAAAATGGCGAGTGTATCAGTTAATTAATCTTGATGATAAATGATGACCCCAACGTAGTGTAAAATATGATATACTTAATAATTTAATTTGGCGCTTAAAATTAATTGACAAATAAATCAAATCAAACCAACGTTTCAAAGGATTAAACATACCATTTTTTGTCTATAATATTGCCAAAGAAAAAAAACACTAAATTTTCTCAATGAATCTTAAACACGCCTGGCATACCAATACCAACTAGATCCGAACCCAAAATATCTTTGTATAAATTGCGCCTAGCCCGAGGGATGCTGCGAACTGTCCCTGTAATAAATTGCTTAAATGCCTACATATTAATATAAATATGTCCCAACGATAACATTTCCGAAATAGCTATCTAAATAAACATGAATTCGGAACGGTAGAAGAAATTATGTAGATCGTGTTAAAGGGAGATTTATTACATAAGATAAAAGTGGCGCCCATTATGGGACTCAATTTCTTCATACAAAAATTACCGAATACCTGAAATTTGGTTCTTAAAAGACCACTTTAATTCTAAACTTACAAATTTTAAGAAGTTAACGTAGCCCCCGCTGCTCTGCACGCGGTTCACATTAGTTCTAACAATCCGGGACAGCGGCACACTCGATAATAAACAACAATTAGTTGATCAACGTAAACTCACACGTGCACGAACACAATATCTGTATCCACAGCACAGCACTGCACACGATAGCGGTGATATCGTGATCACTAACCGCTCGAAGGAACGTGAGACACGTAAACGAGACACGTGCTTCCGCCACGGCGCCGCGGCGACTACTGAGGGCCGCGCCGCGCAAGCCTCTTCAGGCCTGTCAAAGCGTATTTCAGCATTCGGGGTAGAATTGTTGGCTTACTGAGCTAGAGCCTTTTTATAAGATGCTAAGGTCCTATTTCCTTTTGCAATCGACTTAGAAAGCAATCTATTCTCTTAACATCTTAAACATTTTTAGATATAAAACGCATGTATTTAAAACATGACGCATTTGCTGAAAATAATATGTCATCATTCTCCTGCCTTTATCCAACTCTAAGTGGGGTCAGCACAACATGTTGTCGCATGATTTGGGTACGTATTGTACGACCGGCCGTCTGCCTGACGTCAACTAACTTTAGTCTTATTTTATGACACCTCGGTAAGAAATAAGGGTGGTCTATTCTACTCAGCCGGGTACCACACAGCAGGACAATTCAAAAGTGCTTTTAAAAGACTTGTAAAATTTACCTCAGTTCCCGTGGTCGTCCTACCTCCGCGCCCTTGTACCGCATACGCGAGAACTAAGTTAAACGGTTAGCCTATAATGGAGTTTATAGGAACTCTTGAGAGTGACCACTTCAGTACTTTAGGACCACAATGTCTATATCCGAACTTTGTTATTCGTTACATACCCTTTAAATTACAGTAACACCGGCTCTGTTTAAATATGAAAGATGAGCGGACCTTTTGAATACATTAATATTACTGGAGAGCGTGTAAGCGGATTTGTCGACAGATTATTTAATGGTAAATTTTATAAAGCATTAAGGTAAAACGAATCGGCCATTGTGAAAGGCTTTTCTAAATTTTAATACACTCAAGAAATAATGACTTTTTTATTTCATCTTTCGTCGGGGGCCGAAATAAGTTAGTAATAATAATATCCGATTGGAAAATTATAAATTTTTAAAACGACTATCAAAATTATTTATTAAAATTCGTTGAGGTCCGCCGTGTGGTATCCGGCTGAGTAGACTAGACCATCTTGATTGCTTCCCGATGTTTTTTTTTTTTTATTATACAGGAAAAAACCCCTTATGGGTACCGCCGCCCGACGGGGACAGGCGGCGGTTATGTCGGACTCGCACCGACTAAAACGACCTGTGTGCTCCACCACGCTGCCGATGGCAAGGACAGGGTATCATTGTACATTTTGCCCCCATCCCGCCGACAGCTCTGATCCCAGAGAATAAACACCTCCAGGTAGGGGCCCCTCGAAAGAGAAACCCCCCTCCGCTAACCGGTGCATCGGGAGCACCAGATGCACCGACCGCCTCGGGGACCTGTAAGCCAGGTGTCCGATGTACCCCGTTCGGAACACCCGAAGGTCCCCAGTTAGGGCGGCAGACGATGGGCTTGGGCGAGTCACTGGACTCACCAGCAGCAGATTGGATCCAGAACAAAAGTTCGTGGAACCGCTCCGCCGCCTCCCTCCGCCCCCCTCCGCAGAGCTAAAGGAGGCCATCGCTGCTCACGATCGCTCCCTGCCCACCGTGTTTGCTATGTCACGGTCGACAGGAAGAGATCGCGCCCCAAGTAGGGGCCCCAACGCCTTGGTGGGCGTTTCCGCCCCCACCGGGTAATTTTTTATAGAGGTTTTCTTCCTCGCAACCCGAAGGTCCCCGTTCCCATTGCTGGGCTTCCGGGTTTCGCCGACGGTGGCCGTAACCATGTCCAGCCAGACTTAGAGTAAGCCCAACTGGACCCGTCGCTCATTAGGGACTTCACCCCAACCCCCCCGAAGTCCCCGGCCCGTGCAGATTGCCCTCTGCTAATCAGAGGGACAACTGGATTGGCCACCCCTCAGTGGTCCGTTCGCCAAGACTAAGCTTGCCCAGGGTGCGCCACGAGGAGGCCGACCACTTTGGCACCCCAATTTGGCTTAATATACTTTAACATTCAACAACATCATTCTGCTGCTCTTATCCCACTCTAACTGGGGTCGGTAAAATACTCTACTATTCTCTCCTATCATTCGTCAACTTTGGCGTTACTCCTTTCATACGCATGACATACATGGCTTTAAGTTACTAACTTTGGGGACGGAGAACGGTGTGTGTAAGTGTCCTATATATACGAGTATATTTATTTATTTATATTAAAGATGGATGTGTGTCTATGAAATTCCTTATGTGGTTCCCGATGTGTCGGAACGACGACTAAGGTACGTAGACGTCAGGCAGCCTAGTCAAATCATGTAGCAACTTGTTTTAATTTTTAGGAATATCTAGAGTAGAAAAAAATATATAAATTCATCCATTGTTTTCCTAATCTGTGCATTTGTTTAATGAGTAGAGTTTAAAAGTAAATATAGCATTATTTTGCTATATTCGCGGAATTTAACAAAATAATACAATCATTACTTTTGTAGTATGGGTTGCCGCAAATAAACGTGTAAACAAATATAATTATATCATATTATAAAACAAATTGTCCAAATCCGTCTGTCTGTATGTTTTCTCAACATCTACTGAATGGATTTTTGTAAGTTTTTCACTACAAAATAGCAGTTTTTGAGTACAGTTTAGATAATAATATGTATTTTATAATAATTCCCGCGGGTTCAAGATTTACGCGGGAAAACTTTGGGGCACACTGATTTCCATGCGGACGAAGCTGCAAGCATAGCTAGTATCAAAATAAATTGAAAAACTAAAAATTAAGAAAAGTTTATTTTATTCTTGATCATTTTGCTCCTTGAACTACTTATTTCTTTTCATCTCAAGGATACTTCAATATGTACTTAAAGCGTAACCTCGTATTGAAGATTCTGTTGATATAAAATAGTCTGAGTTTGTAATAAAGAGCTCTTTCTATTAATTTAATTAAGTTTGTTCAAGTTTTGAAACAAGTGGGCTTGAACAATAAATAATATAAAAGATCCAAAGTTGTTTGTAGTATTTTCAGTTATTAAAGAAAAATCATCATCATCCTACCCTTATCCCACTCTAATTGGGGTCGGCACAGCATGCTATAAGGATGTTGAAACATGATTTGGCTAGGTATTACGAACGGCCGCTTGCTTGACATCCACTTACCTTAGTTTGCCTTTTACGTTACCTTTGTAAGAACACTATAATAAAATAGCGTTGTGCATAATTGGTAGTCATTCAAAGGAATTTTAAATGCAAAAGTAGTAATAAAAACAAAAGTAAATATTTTACTTTCTGATTTTTTTATCTCTTTCGCCCTCTCCTGATGGTGCTTAGGTTGCGGGGCGAAAAGATTGTTAAGTTTGTGATAGTCAACGTGTGTTCGCCGTGTGGTATTCGGCTGAGTAGAATAGACCATCCTCATTCCTTACTGAGGTGTCGTAAAAGGCTACTAAGGTAAGTTGACCCGCCGTGTGGGTCAACTTACCTTAGTAGCCTTAGTTTTTCAAAAAAGTAGTTTTTCAGTGCTTGAAAACAGGAATTAAACGACATTTCTTAAAATAAAACCTAACTATATCGATTTTTCGCCCCCGAAACCCTTTACATACAAAATTTCATAAATTCTTTGGAGGCATTTCTGAAATTCAGATTATATATATACAAGATTAGGATAGGACCCTAGATGGCCATGGCGTCAGTGCCAAATTTTTTAAGTACACACCCGTTTATTGCCTCTTCAGGTGACAAGAGGGCTGGCTCCTTTTTCGCACAAAGAATCAGCTTAGCGATTCAGCGCGGAAACGCTGCCAGCATTCTTGGGACCGTTCTACTTGGGCTTGTTTTGTAAAGTCCTAGCGTGTAAGTAATTAAAGATAGATATAACTTGTACATTTTTACGCCGTGTGGTATCCGGCTTGATAGAATAGTACCACCCTCTTTTCTTACCGAGGTGTCGTAAAAGGCGACTAAGGTAAGTCGACCCGCCGTGTGGTATCCGGTTGAGTAGAATAGACCAACCTCATTTCTTACCGAGGTGTCGTAAAAGGCGACTAAGGTAAATTGACCCACCGTGTGGTATCCGGTTTAGTAAAATAGACCACCTTCTTTCTTACCGAGGTGTCGTAAAATACGACAGAGGTAAGTTGACGTCAGGCTGGCGGCCGGTCGTAAAAACGCAGCCAAATCATGTGACAGCATGTTTATAACATGTTGTGCCGACCCCACTTAGAGTGGGATAAGGGCAGGAAGATGATGATGATAATTTGTACATTTTTGTTGTAAATACTAAAAATAAAAAAGGATAAGGATTAAATACTAAATTATGGATTAAAGATTTCAATAGAAATGTACCTGACATAGTACATTGTTACGCAGCACAAGTTAGTAAATATTTCCATTACAGAAGTTCCAAGTGCGTCGCAGTCTGACCGTGGTAGATTGGGGGATGCAACATTAATGACCCCCCACGAGTCGCGGCCCGCTAATGGCGGCGCACACAAAGCGACCTCTCGCGGATGGCGTTCGCATTAGGCAAAACTAACACGCGCCGCCGTGTGAGTGCACGCACACCTACCCAAAGTGATACAAGAAAAACTGGCGTAAGTCAAATTCATAGGAAACTGAAACAAAAGTAATAATAAAATTATATTGCTATAACCGGCGACAAAGTAAATATAAAATACTAGGAACATCCCGCGGTTTCACCCGCAAACATACCGATCTCATGGCATTTGAAAGTCTACTAAGTCGGACTATAGGTATTTTTTTTGTTAAATATATCATCAATAGATTGCGCATGCAATTACAGTTTATGACTAATTTTTTACACATTATTACATTTTTATTACGGATCCTTATTTTTTAAATAATATATAACCTATGTTGCTCAGCAAAGATGCGGCTTTCCAATAGTGAATAGAATTTTTGTAATTGGTGCAGTAGTTTTTGTGTGAAAACATTACAAACATACATCTTTCCTGATGCGTACTTCGAAGGCGTGGAATTTCCTTCTTTTATGTATCTTCCCGGACTCCTACGATTTGAAAAACTTTAAAAAAAGAGTGAATAAGCAGTACACTGGCAAGCGCAGTCCACCTTAGGCTACACTTTAGCTTTCCAGCAGGCGAGATCGTAGCCAGGCGCTAGCCTTATCGAATAAAGAAAAAAAACACAAAATTATTATTTATTAGTTTCGGGTACATACCACGGTAATTTGTCTTGATTCGCCGATATTTCGACCCCGTTGCATGGATCGTGGTCACGACGGAACGCAACTGGGTCGAAATATCGGCGAATCAAAACAAATTACCGTGGTATGTACCCGAAACTAATAAATTATAATTATGTCTTCAAACCACGAATATTCAAGTATAAAAAAACACAAATTATTACTCCTCATAATATTAGTATGGATTGTTAGGAATGGAATTAGTCAAATGTTGTTTAGTTTTTGTATATTGGCAACACTGTAATCACGTGACCAATAGCAGAGTGGGGCTTCTTTTAAAGTGGGATTTGTGTATAAAATGCGGAGCTCGCCGAAGGATAATTAGATATCGTATTGATGGTGCGCTCTCCTCAAGACGTACCTTACGCGCCGGAGTCCCCCAAGGTTCGGTACTCACACCGTTCCTCTACTCGCTCTATACGAGTGACATCCGACGATTCTCCACTAAAACTAGTGCAGTCACCCACTTAGCCATGTTCGCGGACGATACCGCAATCTATACCACCTGTAGAGATCCCATAACCATAAATGATAGGCTCCAAAGAGCAACCAACCAGCTCGAAAGCTGGTTCCGCCGGTGGAGAATCAAAATTAATCCCGATAAAAGCGCAGCAATGTTCTTTGCGAGATCTAGGAGAGCCATGGACTTCATCCGGACGCCTCCTAGAGTCTCTATTTACAACAAATACATAGATTGGCAAAAGGAAGTCAAATACTTAGGTGTCATCCTCCAACCGACCCTATCCTTTATCCGACACATCCGCGTTGTCCGTAACCGGGCAGCGTTCGCCTTGGGACGCCTCAATCCGATACTGTGCAAGGCAAGTAAACTGTCACTTCGCAACAAAGTGACACTTTACAAAACTTGCATCAGACCCATCATGACGTATGCGAGCGTCACGTTCGCGCACGTCCCGAAATCACGACTGTGTCCGTTGCAGACACTTCAAAATCGATTCATGCGTACAGCCACTGGCTGTCCGTGGTTCGTGCGCAACGTGAACCTCCATAGAGATCTTGACCTACCCACGATAGCAGATCTTTTCAGACGATTCTCGACGACTTACTTCGAGAAAGCGTCCATCCACCCAAACCCCCTTATAGTGGCCGCGTCCAACTATAAGGCGTTCAGGCACCCCAACAAGATTCACAGGCGCCCGAAGAGCGTCCTTAACGACCCCGATGATGCTATCACAGCATCCAACAAGATACACACATTACATTTACACAAACAGCGTCTTCGCCGGCGAAGACGAGGTCCCCGCTTGCTTGTGTCAAGCGGCCGCAGCCCTCTGCCGCGGCCGCCGTGACGCAGACTTCTTCCAAGTCATTTATTAGATGCAGCCCTCCAAAAACGCGCCGCCTTAAGCCGAGGTTCGGTCTCGCAGGAGACACCCTTAAGGCGACGCCCCCTGTAGGGCGGGTGCTTGTAATGTACCCGCTTGTATCATCCATTTCTTCTCGGCGATGCTTCAGCGCTCGCCCGTCTTATCGGTGACGCTGTCAAAGCCATTAGGGCTAACAGCATTAGTCATATTCGAAAAAAAAAAAAAAAAGAAGGATAATTGCTGTAATACTCGTACTGTTATTAAAAAGACGCCTAGGCGGCTAGATCGTGTCATTGCTTGGAGTTTCGTGATAAGAGCCACGGCTGAGTTTCTTGCCAGTTCTTATCAGTAGATGACAGCGTCCCGAACTGATGGTAGAATCGTCCTGGCATAACAATTCCAAACTATTATTAACTTCACCCGTCACTGCTTGTTTGCCGTATTCCATATGCTGTAGTTTACGTTTATCTTTTGTTGACGTATTATTTGGTAAAATTTTCTAAGTGAGAAAGTTAAAGTGAAAAGCGAAATTACTGATATGTAATAATGTATATAATGCTAAATTTAGAGTGGACTACCCGTTTTCATACCCGGTACATGCAGGATTCGTAAAAACACAAGCAAATTCAAATTATTCTTTATTCAAATAAACTTGTAAACAAGTGCTTTTGAATCGTCAACTCTACTGCTGGTTCGGAAAGCTGTTCCTACCAAAAAGAGCCAGCAAGAAACTCGGCGGTTGCTCTTTTAAAAATATAATTCTTAATACTATTTACATTCAGACGTTACTGTCTTGTACAGGTTCAAAGATAACTATATCCACACATTCTTATCTTCTAAATAATCTTCAAGAGTATAGTAGGCTTTTTGTATCAGCCTCTTTTTAACAGTGTTTTTAAACTGCTGTAATGGCAAAGCTGAAATTGATTGCGGAATTTTATTATAGAATCTTATACCAAAACCCACAAACGAATTACGTACTTTTGCAAGGCGCAAAGCAGGAGCCGCAAGCTTATGTCGGTTCCTGCTTTGTCTATTGTATACATCACCTATCGTTTTATAATTCTTTATATTTTTATGTACATAAATAAGATTGCTTAAAATATACTGTGAAGCAAATGTAAGAATACCTGTTTCCTTAAACTTCTCTCGCAGGGAATCACGCGGTCTTAAATTATAAATGCCACGTATAGCTCTTTTTTGCAAAGCTTTTGTGATTATGTCGTGGTGTCCACTACTTCCTGATGATGTTCCGGAGCGAAACGATTGTTGAGTTTTGTGATAGTGAACGTGTTTAGTGCTTGTGTAATGCGGTGGCGGTGGTAGAGGTCACTTAATACTTGTGTTATAGATGACTGATAGACAAATATATACACATAAAATTTAAATAAATAACAAAATATATGAATACACCTTGAAAGGAAGAATCAACAAATTTTTGTGAAGAAAACTGGCCAATCTAAACATGAAAACTGAATGCTGAAAATTTACTTTTTTAATTTGATTTCTTGAAACTTAAAGTTTACGAAACAAAAGCTTGACTAATGTCAAAAACTAAAAAGGTTACCTTTCACTGAATATACATTGCTATTTATGTGTAGGAGTAGTTTTTTCAAACTAAGACCGAAAATAAAATTCCTTCACTTACCACACTTTTTCTAAATACATCCGTCATATACAACACACTGCACACATGTACACGATCAACACACAGTTAGCAGAGCAAACGTGCAAACGGCCGAGATAGGCTTTTCTTTGACTCTTTATCCGTCCGGAGCAGCTCTAAATAGGATGTAAACAGAGATACAGCCAGATCCCGTGATGAATGCTAAATTAGCAGGGCCGCCGGCATTTGATGTTCACAAAGAATAACCACTTGTATTTCATAAAATGACCGGCGGTCTTGGTGGAGTGGCGTAATACTTCTGTAACGAACACTGTAATGGTGCAGTTGTTAGGATAGTGTGTGAGGAGAGTGTACGGTCTGTGCTCAATATCTGTTACTATCCCACTTCTGAACATAAGTGACCTCCTTACTGCAGACTTAAGTAATTGCTTAGAGCCACTACTTTTCTCTAATTCGGGTTGGTATGTTACACATATTCAGCTACATGATCATGTGTGTTATACACATTCCAGTGATGCTAGCAAAATACATCCCGCCGTGTGCTATCCAGCTGAGTCGAATAGACCATTCTCATTCCCTACCGAGGTGTCATAAAAAGCGACTAAGGTAAGTTGAACCACCGTGTGGTATCCGGTCGGGTAGAATAGACCATATTCTTTCTTACCGAAGTGTCCAAAATACGAATAAAGTCATTTGACAATACAAGTAAAATACATAGCCAAATCATGTTACAACATGTTTAGGACACGTGCCCCACTCAGAGTGGAATAAGGGCATAAGTATGATGATGATTCGATTTGACAATACAAGGGTATAAACTCTTAAAGTTATATAAAAGTAAAAAAAAACTGTTGAGCTTTTACGGCCACGGACCAATATTTTCAATTTTGGCATAATCAAAACCTACAAAACGGGGCAACATATATAGGAACGAAAAAAACCTGAGCTGTGATAGCCCAGCGGTAGCACCGTGCGACTCTTTCGAGGAGGTCAAGGGTTAAAACCCGGTCAGAACCCAATGAGTTTTTTGATAAAACATTTGTGTCTAATTGATAATTGCAATTTATCACACGCTTTTCGGTGAAGGAAAACATCGCGAGGAAACCTGCATATCTCTAGGAGAATTCTGTAGATATGTGTAACCGACCAATCCGCATAGGTAAATCTTAGAGCTCAAATCCTTTTCTCTAAAAACGGAAAGAAGAGACCTATTCCCAGCAGTGGGATAGTAAGAATCCGTTACTTTACAACGGTAAACAATAATATTTTTCTGCCATAATTTGTTCAAAACAAAATTCGGCTTTTGTTGAGTATAGGGAATAAAATATTAAAAGCTTAAGGTCCATTTAAGAAGAGTGTGTAAGATTCATTCTTTGTCTAAACATAGATATTAATTTCAGAAATAGCAACCAATGTTAAAATTTAAATATACCGCTGTGTATCCCGCTGAGTAGAATAGAACATCATCGTTTCTTACAGAGGTGTCGTAAAAAGCGACTAAGGTAACTTGATCCACCGTGTGGTAGAGTAATAGGCCGCTACTTCACTTCACTTCATTATTATTGGAACGAACGAAGTCACACGTATCGCTAGTGTAAAATATGCGTAGGATATCTAATGGATTTAAATAAGTTCACATTTATCGTAACCATTCCGCCGCATCGATCAGTTAACCTTTCTCCGCTCGGGTACCTCGGAGCCGTTTATCATTTTCCTCTCGAAGGGCGACTCGTCAATGTGGCTCGTGATGACGGCTGACCTTATCAACCCTCGACAGCACCCACACGCGATGTTATTTATTTATACCCCCGTTTATACCCCTTTACCGTTATAACTCCAATATGAATTTTCATATACGATAGCTAAAATTTGAATTATTATTATTTTTCTGTCTTTATCCCACTTTAAGTGAAGGCAGCACAACATCTTTTAAATAGCTTTTTTACAATAAGCCGCCTGCCTGACATCAAGTTACCTAAGTCGTAAAAGTTAGAGTTTTAGCTAACAATGAAGCATGAATTGAATTTTAATATAATTTGCGAAATTCTCTACACTGTCGCTCAATATTTCCTAGAATAAGCTAATGTGTAAAAACATTAAAGTATCATATTTAGATGTCAAGATACTTAAAACACAATTTTGACGTACACCCCAAAAGGCAAAATTTTGGGAAAAGAAAATCCCAATTCTGTCATCCATATCATCATCCCTTATTTCACTATAAGTGGGGTGGGCATAACATGTTTTGAACATGTCGTTACAAATTTTGGCTATTTATTTTACAACCGGCCGCCTGCCTAACGTCAAGTTTCTTAGTCATCTTTTACGAATACCTCGGTAAGAAATGAAGGTGGTCTATTCTACTCAGCCGGATACCACACAGCTCAAGTCCAGAATGATAGATGCAGTAAAGGAATGCCACACTTTAACCGTAACCATGCGCAAAGGTGAGCGAAAGCGCTTTATGCTTATTTTGGGGCTATTAACCATATAGTTACAGAGCCCCTCACGGCGTCTTAAGTCAAAATGTGAACCAAAATAATGTTAATATGGCAATAACACTGCTGTTCCACAGGCTACCACTGTATTCCTCAAAAGTAAAGGGTTAAAGCCAATCTTATAACACTGCGGTGATGAAGGGTGGCATTATCAGTCCACGTCAGAAATTAGCACGCAAATGTCGCCGCGAAAACAGGTTTATCAAATCAGCAT
Organism: Morpho achilles; assembly: GCA_947086495.1. NCBI lineage: Eukaryota > Metazoa > Arthropoda > Insecta > Lepidoptera > Nymphalidae > Morpho > Morpho achilles. The sequence continues at coordinate 19,649,110 of CAMTZB010000007.1, read as the reverse complement.
TTATATTGCGTTTTAATTTTATTATTAGAGTTAACAGTACACCTAAGTTATGCAGCTGGGTATAAAGATTTGAATACTAATGTATATTTAATTATAGCTGATAAACATTCGACGAAAATAGAAGTTATTATTTTCTTGGTATATTGCATACCGTAAGGTATCCGGCTGAGTAGAAAAGACCACCCTCATTTGTTACCGAGGCGTCGCAAAAGGAGACTATAGTAAGTTGACCTATCATGTGGTATCCGGTTGAGTAGAAAATATAATAGTAGAACTCGGGCAGGCAGCCGGTCATAAAATACGTAGCCACATCATGTGACAAAATGTTTATAACATGTTGTGGCGACCCCATTTAGAGTGGGATAAATTTTCCTTAGAAACCAAGATATATAGACACCATATCATATGTAATTGAGGGCATTTTAACACTTATTCTAACACAAACGAAACCGCGGGTGCACTTTGTTCGATATAAATATAACACAATTTTCATTAAACGCTGAGTCGTCGGAAAGCAGTTTGAAAATGTCGTACTAGAAATTATGGCTAAGTTTTAATATAAAACGAGGGTGGAAATTAAAAACCTCTCGCCTTTACCGTCCAACTGCTTATTAATTTTGCAGGTGAAATAAATTTTATATTTCTTCCCGTTATATAAAAACCTCGGGTGAACAAGTTTGATAATCTTATCAAATGCGACGAATCAAGAAGTTTTGGTTACGCATTTTTATTAAAATATCCTGATTAATTAATATCTTAACGGCTATAATGTACTAGTTTTAAATATTCTTGAAAACCTAAGTTAATATAAGTCATATTATGTAATTGCCATAAATAATAATCGAGTTAACCAAAACCCATTAACGATTTGCGTTTTGTAAGGCGTAAAGCAGGAGCCGCAAACGTCAGTCCGTTTTTATTTTATATGTTAATAGAAAGACAATAAAGATGACAATATGGGAGTATAATTTGAGATTTTAACGTACAGGTTAAAAGGTAGGTAGATGACCTATAAAACATTATTAGTTAATTATAAAAATTAAGAATGATTGCCAGATCGTTTCTACCACCAGTTCGAAACGCTGTCATCCACTGAGAAGAACTGGTCAGAAACTCATTAGTTGCTCTTGTCAAAGCAATTATTTGAGGTTAGATTATTACAACACTGAACGCTTAATGTAAGTAGACGCGGATCTGCTCACTAATATTAAAATAACATAGTAAACTTAACCTGCATATTTAATCAAGACAGTTTGTAACACAATCTTAACACGTGGGTGTTTTATAATTGTACAAGTCAAGCTTTACAGCGAGACTCCAAATGATGAAAAGGTCTAGCCGCGTAAGCGTCTAATAACCGTATGAGTGAAGTTTTATCAGACGGGTTAACTTACCTTAGTCGCCTTTTACGACACCTCGGTATGAAATAAGGGTAGTCTATTCAACTCAGCCGGATACCACACGGCGGCGTTGGTAAAAAATCTTGATGAAAATAAAGAATCAAATGTTAATGCGAAGCAGGAAACAAAAAATATATTTCGCATTGTTATTTTCTTTTACACAATTTTTCAATTCCGAATATCCTGGCTTACCGCGATGAGCCCCTGAAAACATCAAAACCTTCGCAAACATTATGCAAAGCCGCTATTAAATTTTTAACACCATTGTACTAAGTCCCGAGCGAGTTATAGATATTTGAAATCAGACAGTTTTATTATAATATAATTTCAAAGAAATGGGAAATAATTTACTTAATTTTTTTTACTGCTTCGCGACTCAGCAGAGTTACTCGTAGCAACTCATTTCTTTGTCTCGATACCTGACTTCTACAATTAAATTCCGCAATCCACAATAAAGTTATCTACATAAAAAAAACGAAAAGCATATTACACAATTAATAATTATTTGAATGATAAACATTCTTGGATTTGAAAATCCTTCAGCTTCAAACAAAACTGCGGTTCAATAATATAAAATTAAGAAGAGAGAAGAGAGAGAGAAGCAACATCCCGAAACAGTTGTAGCTTCATTAATCATATTGATCCATGACAATTCAGAAGTGCTTAAAAGAGATTATTTGAATTAAGATTATTTTGATTTGATTTGACGTATTTTACTTATATAAAATGATAAATTAAAAAGTGTCCTCTCAAAATGTGATAAGTCGTAGACTGGTCCGAGGAGCGTGTTAATATTTCCCGGGGGAACGCGTTGGAAAATGCGGGAACCGGATTTCGCGTCCCAGGAAAGGATCTTTCCCAGTTAGTTAACATAACTTGATGCTAAAATATTTGTCTTATCTAAATATAAGAAAACATCACAAAAAGATAATTTTTTTCACATATCGCACGTATTCCCAAATAACTTACGGCAATGGTTGGCAATAAGTAAGTCAGCATCAATGTGAACACAGCGAATCTACTGTTAAAACTTTAGGGTAGGTTACACTGATGGCGGCAACTATTTGGCTCAGCAAGATACATACCCTAACAACACCACACTATAGCTCACCACAATGACATTAAAACAGCATACTACTTAGATATTAAGGCATCAAATATTTGCTTGAGTTTTGTTCGGAGACTGCCTCTTTCAACCCGCACACCTTTTCTCCCTCTTAACTGCAAGCCACGCCAGTTTGTTGCTATATTTTTGTATTACCATTAAAAATAGTTTCAACAAATTTTAAAAAAACAGTCTATCATTTATTTCGTTTAATATCGTATCTTGAACAAACATATTGTACATAGTTTTTAGTAAATATATTGCATACATAGTTTTAACTAAAGTGATTAAGTCAAGAAATTGTGCAAAGGTTAAATGGAACATTCATGGTAATGAGTTATGTTATCCTTTTCTTAAAAAATAATTCTATTATACTCTATTATAAATAACTTCTGTCGGATTCCGACAAAAAAAAAGCTTTTAACAAAATTTCATGTTTACTGTTAACCGTTGAGAAGTTCCCCCGTCCGCAGCCAACCCTGACAGCAGCATCAGGTCAAGCTTATCATAAACATGCACTGTTATCAGGACTGGAGAAGTATGTAAAATTTCAGAAATCGGAGACCAGGAAGTGGGTAAAATAACACTTGCAAGATTCCACTTTCACATATATACATTGCAAGTTTTATGCATATATGCTTTTAAAAATAAAATATCTAAATATATTAGGTCATCATCTTCCTGTCCTTATCCCACTCTAAGTGGGGTCAGCACAACATGTTATAAACATGCTGTCACATGATTTGGCTGCGTTATTACGACCGGCCGCCTGCCTGACGTCAACTTACCTCTGTCGTATTTTACGACACCTCGGTAAGAAAGAGGGTGGTCTATTTTACTAAACCGGATACCACACGGTGGGTCAATTTACCTTAGTCGCCTTTTACGACACCTCGGTAAGAAATGAGGTTGGTCTATTCTACTCAGCCGGATACCACACGGCGGGTCGACTTACCTTAGTCGCCTCTTACGACACCTCGGTAAGAAAAGAGGGTGGTACTATTCTATCAAGCCGGATACCACACGGCGACATCTAAATATATTAGGTATTATTTCTATTATCGATGATGAAAGACCATGATGGAGCACCATAATATTACAACAATGGATTTCGTCAACAGATTGATGCAAGTTAAATACTCGTAAAAAATTATCTAAATATAAATAATTTTAATTTTTCTTCAAAGCTACGTCTTAAACAAAGTTGCCCTACTTGGAATCCCGAGCCAAACTTTTCCCCACATTCTCATAATCAACCGCAGAAAAGCTTTAACTGAATTTCTTTTGAGACTCCGACCCGAGAGGCATCGGTATGTCCCAACTTCGCTCACCTCTTTATTGTTCGTTTGTACTGAAGCGTGCAAAACTTTGTTTTTTGGTTTACTTTCTCTAAAACACGAACACGAGTCTTACAAATATTTATTCAAAATTTTTGTTTGCGTTACTAATAAGTTCAATGTTTCTGTACACACAACACAGACAAACAGATTCTGTAATAACGTTTGTCTGAGTAGGGAATAACGCAGAACTCTTAATGATAAGAGTATCGGCCGAGTTTTCGCTGATTCTGCTCGATAAGAGCAAAGGTTTTGAATCAGTTGTGGTGCTTTTAATAGAATTTGACAATTCAAATCTACTTGAGTAAAGAAAATTATGAAGATGGTTGTGTTTAGACACAATTGAAGCCAACATTAAATTTTATAGCACTTCGTAATTTAACGATGCAAATATATTTTTCTTTTTAAACCATCATCTATTGCTAAATTTAGTCACAGCCAGACAGACAATATAGTTGATTAAAGAGGATACAACACCTTGCGACCATACGCCACTTAGACCTGCCTGATTTTTAAAATCCCTTAAGATCCTACCATCTTGAAGAGGTGTTAAATTCTAAATAATATTTTCATATATCGTTCACTAACCAGCTGAAACCTAGATGGCGCTGCACTATGTAATATGAATATTGCAGTAAGGTGATTATTTCTCACAGAAGCAGGTAGGGCAATGAGTTGTCAATAAAATCGACATTTGTATTATTTCAGTTAATTTCTCCTATCGGGTAAAGTGGGGATGCAAACAAGAGGATCTACCAAAGCTGCCTTTTCCCTCACGTGAACATCATTTAAACATCTTAGAACTTCATGAACCATCGATGTTATAGCTTCAACTACACAACACTAACACACTGGGTAATTCTGCTTCTTCTGCGAATCTCCTCGCTTCTAATATCACCGTAGAGATACTGCAAAGTAAATTCTAGTATGACATAAATTTGATGTTAAAAACATTAACAAGATTAACACGGGAAAGCTTCCAAGTTTACAAGCGGTCACTTTTAGTGGTGCTGTCATTCTGTTTATATGCACTTATCGCGTTTCGCTCACATGTGGCCTCGCTTTATGGGCGGCCTCACTGCTTTATTACCTCAGCCCGAGATGGCGTACTGCAATTTAGGATGACTTATACACGTGAAAATATCAGCCGGCTTAATTGAGTTAACTAGTATTTATGAAGCCTAGTAAAAAGATGTCAACTAAAATTTCACTATTTCACTATCAAAACAACTTTTGGATTCTTTTGGGATTCTGAAAGTAACGGCTGCGTTTATGAATTATTTGAATTATTTATACCTATAACTGAAAATGTTTAATCGATTTAAAAAGCCTATTTCAATGAATCAAAAGTGAAAAGTTTTTTTTTTCTTTGAAGCATAAAACTCCACTTCTGTTGTATTTTTATACAGCTAACTTATCCATTCTATAAATGCCATATTATAAATGCGTAAGTCTGGTTGTCTCTCTCTCTGCCTGTCCCATGCGCTTCCATATTGATGAAATTTCAGCTTATTACAGGCAAACATAAAGAATAAATAAATACAATTTTTCATTCTTAAAAAGGTAAAGATGAACATAATCCATAATTGGGAGTTTTTAAATCTTTAAGTTAACTCGAAGTCGTGGTCTCCTTCCTAATACAACTTGTTTCTAATATCTGCACACTAACTCATAAGTATTGATAAATCATATGAATTGAATGAATTAGGTAGGCGCTACTTCGCAGAGATTCATGATACAAAAGTAATAATAAAATTATTTTGCTATAATCCGCGATAATCTCCGGATTTATCGTCGCTTCAACACAGATTATAGGAAAATAATGTTAATATTACTTCTGTCATAAGTATTGCTTAAAGCATAATGCTATTGAAGTTAGCGAAATAAAAAACTTTAATTTTCAATATCTGTTTAGAATTTATCTAAAGTCACTTTAACACAGTCGTTTCCTCCGTTATCGGTTCGTTATTTTATTGGAGTAGAATCAGTTTTCTCAGCTACAGTGCAAAGGTAAAAGGATTATGCTCGTTATGGGTACGTATTCTCTTGAAGATAACATTATTACATATCGTTCAGATTCCAAAACTCAGCGAAATCTTACAAAATCTTCGTCCCCGTTGGAGATAAGTCGCAGTTTCCAAGGAACTAATATTGTCTCAGCGCTTAAGTTTCAAAGTAACCAAAGGATTATTCCACCGATTAGCGCCACTGGAAATTGGTATCAGGATGCGCTATTTTCATTTGCACTGTAAGCGTTTTGTTAAATCCCTCTCTGAAATCCATTGGTTTGATTATACGTTAACAGGTAAACCGGTCTTTGTTCACAGTAAAGTGAATACAGTTTTTCTAGCGGGTTGTATTCAATGGATACATCTTTTGCGAGAACATTAAATAGCTAGTGTATGTTAGTTAATGTTAAAGGTTTCTGTTGTTTTCGTCCTATATGTTCAGCGTGCGGGGCTAGTGGCACAGGTAGGGCACGATCTCGTCTTGCCTATCGTGGTCCGTGCCATGATGGACAGGGAGAGATCTTGGGCAGCGATGGCGGAATCTTGCGGAAGGATTTGGTGCGGTGGATCCGATCCGAGTCTTTGGATCTGATCTGCTACAGGCGAGCCAACTGCGCCTGCGCCAGGGCGCAGGCAACTCGCTCAAGTCCACCGTTTGCCGCTCTAACGGGGACGTTCGGACATTCCGTACGGGGTTTATCCGATGCCCACCTTAAAAGGTCCCAGAGACGGACGATGCATCTGCTGCTACCGATGCATTGATTAGCGGAGGGGGACCCACTTTTAGAGAGGCCTCACCCAGTGCTGATGCACTCTGGAATTCAAAGTTGCTGCTGGTGGGTATGGGGCAATGTGTCCAACGTTACAATGTCCCTGCCGCCAGCAGCATGGTGGAGCACACAGGTTGTTTTAAATGGTGTGAGTACCCGCCGCTCGTCCCCATTGGCAGGCGGGACAAATCAGGGGTTTTTTTCGGATATTTTTTATCCGGTACATCAGCTTCATATGCACCAAATTCCATAATTTCTCCAGCAGACTAGATATGAAAGCGATAAACAGAAATTCGGATTTGTTACAATATAGGTAGCATGTATTCTAGTATACCCTACAAATTACACTTATCCTCCTCGTGAACTCATATTTCGTACTTCGGAGAAATTTTCGTTTGAACTATATTTTGTACAGAACACCAATACACTACGAGAGTTATGTGCGCACGTACTACACGAATAAAGTAATTGTTTCTCCGGAAACATCTATTCCACGAGATTAAAGAATTTTCAAATATCTCGAGAGATAAATGAAATATTATACCGGTATTGTATATCGCTGGCCGCTTTAGTGGAATAGGGCCGGTCTAAGCAACATGCATTGTTAGCGCACGGAGCGTCAATATATATGGAGAAGGCATTATGCGTCATATCGTAGGCTCAAAAAAATCTGGATTTGTTTAGCTTATGTTTAACAGCATTAAAATCAGTTAATGTATAGAAACCGGCTATATTTATGTCTTATTCGAGCGAGAGTCGAGAATAGCGTACAATATCTGCTGAACGCGACTCGTGAAGGGCTGAGGCGGGGGGAGAGGGTAGCGGCGGTGGTAGCGCCTCTTCAAGCAGTAAAATTAATGTTTCAAAGTAAAATAGTAGTTTAGGCCACAACAAATTAAACGCGTTCTTTCTTTTTACAGCTTAATGGATGTATGGCATGTTTTACATGCCATACATCCATTAAGCAATAAGGTGGAATTTTTTTGTAGAAAACTCAAAAATGCACGTTAAAAACAAGCGACGTTAGTCTAACACGTGTTATTTATTTAGTTTTGTAAAGCAAAGCTTTACACTGTTTACCAGCAGTATCCATTTTTTAAAGACGGCTTTAAGAAAGTTAGGGTACACTCTAATTCTAATAACAATTTCTTCCGTTTGCACTCTCGTTGAGTGGACCCACTGAAAATATAGGCCCACAAAGCATCCTAACTTTCTTTTCTATGTTGATTCTATGTTGTTGATCCTATGGTGTTCGTCCTATTTTGATTTCTGATTCTCATTTATTAAACAATAGTTTAGTGTTTTACCGCCTTGCCTTTTTCGCAACTCCATGACCACTCAGTAAACGATAGCCCCTCAGTTGAATCGATTTTCATTTTATGAGTTCTTCTATGGTATAAATACAGCACTATTCGCATATTAATTTCAAACTACCGCTTATTCTTTTTCCTTTCTTAAATTCAATAAAAAAATGTATTGATTTAGTAGGAAAGTAATAAACTTAATCTAGATTTTTTCTTTATTAGCTTCAGCATGTTGTCGAAAATGACTTCCGCTTTGTTTTTTATAGCAACACAGTCATGAAATAAGAGTATCGCGCCCTTTTTTATTAAAATGGTGGCAACACTGTGCTGTTGTTGTTTCCGGTGGAGTCTTCCTATTGATAAAACGTTTCAGTGACATTCAGTCTTTGTTAGTCATTCAAGAGAAGTGCATCTCGGAACGTGAATTGTGGTATTTTTTTACATTGTTATTGTGTTATTGTTGAAAGTGTGCGCTAACACGCACAAATTTGTCTGTGCGGCATATCCTCACCGCAATAAGGAAAAAAATGTATTTCTATAAATCTAGCACTTTGAATACGCTTCACGTGGACCAATATGTTTTGTAAGGTGTCATAATATTTGAATATAGCATTCAGTCCTTTTGAATCGTCAAATATGTTAATAAAGCCACCGCTTCCAGGAATTTATACAGCTAGTACCGAGAAAAAACAGTAATAAACAGGTTCGATGCCATTCTGATCACTCAGAATAGCATCGCGCGCGCTCATACGTTCCGGAAACATGATAACTTTTGAAAGCATGTACTCAAGCAAATCCTTACCACTCGCAATAAAACCTTCACCCAGATATAACGAACACAATCGTAAAGATAACGACTCCCTCGGCGTCAGCTCACTAACTCATATTTCTATTACTGTAAATCGCGGAAACGGCGGCGCGGCACCATTATTCTCACTTTATGATATCACATGAAATATAAAGAGTCGAGATGAAGTTTCGAGTTAATCTTACAACAGTATATTTCCGATAAGAAAATTGTCCTTTGGTTTGTCGGATATTTTAAAAGTGAAAGTTTTTTTAGCGGCATTGTGAACTTTTTGTGATGGGTAAAAAATGTTAAACTCGCGTTAGGACACGTGACTTGATCGAAAATTCGCAAGACGGAGGGGGAGTAGACCACCGACATGGTGGTGAAAGAGAAGGGGATATATCCCCCTCTCTTTCTCATTCAAAATCTCATTCGACAGTTTTACCTGAAACCTAGCTAAATCGATTTTCGCCCTTATAAAGCCCAAATTACTAAGTTTCATGATATCGTTTGAGCCGTTCCCGAATTTTAGTTTCTATAAATATAATTACACAACATTAACTCATTGAATGAAGATAGGTCTAATGTAAAATTTATAGCTTCGTTTTGACTTCAGGATACGCCGTGTGGTATCCGGCTGAATAGAATAGTACCACCCTCATTTCTTACCGAGGTGTCGTAAAAGGCGACTAAGGTAAGTCGACCCGCCGTGAGGTATCCGGCTGAGTAGAATAGACCAACCTCATTTCTTACCGAGGTGTCGTAAAATACGACAGAGGTAAGTTGACGTCAGGCAGGCGGCCGGTCGTAAAAACGCAGCCAAATCAGTGACAGCATGTTTATAACATGTTGTACCGACCCCACTTAGAGTGGGATAAGGGCAGGAAGATGATGATGTTTTGACTTAAGGACACACAATTCTACATAAAAAATTCAAAATATTGCTTGAAATTTGAGTATATTGTGAAGTTGCAGTAAAATTACCTATTTCGTTGAACTTCTCTCACAGGGAATCACGCGGTCTCGAATTATAAATTTTTACATTACATTACATTTTTTTTTTTCAATATCTGGGAATTATTATTAAATAACAAAATAAGTTATTGCTGTTTCAATGTAATGTAATGTATAAATTATCTTATTTTTCTAACTTTCAATATAAATTGTATAAAAACTGTACCCTGGTAAAGTTGAAATGTTAAAATATAAATGACTCCTGCCCTTATCCCACTCTGACTTTAGCACAACATGCTATAAACATGTTATCACATGATTTGGCTAGGTAATTTACGACCGGCCGTCTACCTGACGTCAACAAACCTTAGTCATCTTATACAACACCTCGGTTAGAAAAAGGGTGGCCTATTCGACACAGCCGGATACCAAACGGCGACTCAACTTACCTTAGTTGCCTTTTAAGACACCTCGGTAAAAATTAGTGTGGTCTATTCTACTCAGCCGGATACCACACGGCTACTCAACTTACCTTAGTCGCCTCTTAAGACACCTCGGTAAGAAAGAGGGTGGTTCATTCTACTCTGCCGGATACCACACGGCGACTCAACTTACCTTAGTCGCCTCTTAAGACACCTCGGTAAGAAAGAGGGTGGTTTATTCTACTCCGCCGGATACCACACGGCGACTCAACTTACCTTAGTCGCCCTTTAAGACACCTCTGTAAGAAATGAGTGTGGTCTATTCTACGTAGCCGGATACCACGCGTCTAGTTTAAAAGTATATCAACAGATATTTATTTATTTATTTATTAGGAAGCGAACGTGATATATATTATGGTTTATTTAAAACTTATATAAATTGCTAAATTACCTATAGTTTTCTATTATATATCCCACTTAAAGGCTAACTCAGCATGCATAATAAAATAAAAAGCTAAATTCTGCTCTTAATTCTGCTAAATACGTTCTGCTCACTAAATACAAAAAAAAAAAGTAAAATAAAGAAGAAAAAAAGAGTTATTACAATAAATAAAATAAAAACAAACTAGTCTAACATTAACAATTAAAATATGGGGTAAATATTAAAAAATAAAAACAGTAATATTAAAAACATTATTGAACATTAAATAGACAATTAAACATAATTTTCTACGTTCACAGATATATAAAATGTAAAACTTTACAGTAAAGATGTTGAACTGAACAGGTATGCAGATAGTGAAAATCAAATGTTTGCCCGAGCTATACCAGTCTAGCGCAGGAGGCAAACACATCGACTAATGTCGAACGGTGTCTTATCTAACGTACTTACTGAACTTTGTTTGAATATTGCTTTAAACTTTATTACATTCGACGCTGGATCTACATTAGCTGGGTAAATTGTTTGATTTCTTGTCTATAGGTCAATACCTCTTACGTTATTAGGATAGTGTAAGTCAATTACTATACAATGTTACAAGATTTAAAAAATATTGGCGCGAAACTATACGTCAAGCTCAAACTTTTCCGCTAATTTCGTGCGTACAGAAGTGTGATATTAGGCAACACAAAAAAGTTCGCATAGAGTTGACATACTAGTGCCCAATTTTTTTTATAAAATGCGCACACCCACACACACGCACACACACACACACACACACAGGCATACACACACAATACACACATATACACACACTAACGCGCGCACACTCATTCACATACAAAAAATTTAGTTTTGACAGTTTTAAGTTTTTTTAATTGTAAGTTCCATAATAAATTAGTTATAAGATTAGCTTAGTACTATTAAAAATGTAATAATCCTCATTTGGCTTATTTTATAATAATACATAAAAAAAAAAATTATAATAATATATAAATTTATATATACCTGGTTGACAAAGCCTGGCTCGGTAATTTTTTATAAAATTGAAACTTCAAAAAACAAAAAAAAAATCATTGGGTAGGTGAGGCTCGATTCTAGTCATTGTAGTCTCGATTCATGTCCTAAAACAGGGATTAAACGATTTTTTTTTTTTAAAAACCGATCTAGATCGATTTTTCCCCCCAAAACTCCCCTACATGAATGAATTTCAGGAAAATCGTTGGAGTGTGTGTATATATATATATATATATATATATATATATATATATATATATATATATATATATATATATATATATATATATATATATATATATATATATATATATATATATATATATATATATATATATATATATATATATATATATATATATATATACGAGATTTACATACACATACAAGATAAACTCATTTAAATGTAATAAAATTGTTTGTAATAAAATGTAAAAACGCTGTTGGGTTACCTACTTAATATACATATAAATTAAAAAAAGAAGTGCTAAAAATATATAATAAATAAAGGCTATAAACTTAAATATTAAAAACTCTCAATTATGTTATATTCGTTTTTTATAATTTTTTTTATATCTTAAAGAGAATTACAAAGCTCGGTCACCCAAGTGAAAGTACCTACTTCAAATTAATTTGAGCACAAAAATGTAATTATGAGCTTACGCAGTGCTCTTCTATGCCATTATAAATTTACATAGTGTTGTAGTATATAATTATCTGTTTACGTAGGGCTAAGACGTAATTAAAAGTTGAAAAGTGGATTATAAATAAACAACGGAACGTAATAAATCCTAAACATTTTGTTTGTGGCGAGCTGTCGATATTAATATTGATAAATGCCGTTTGCTGTCGACGTGTCAAAACCTAGCGCAGGCTACAGGCGGTTCATTACGTGCCTAGACTCCTCATGCAAGATACACACGGCTCATTAGATTAACGAGCTACCCCTCGTGATTTCGCAAGAGTATATTATAAGGGCGTTTGGGTTTTACAACATAAGTAAAAAAAAAACTAGCGGCCTGTTGCTATCCCACTGCTGAGAAATGGCCTCTTCTCTCCGTGTTTGGAGAGAAGGATTAGAGCTAAGACCTACGCTGCTCCAATGCAGATTGGTAGCTTACACATATCTCAGAATTCTCTCTCGTGACTGTCCTCACGATGTTTTTCTTCACCGAAAAGCGAGAGATAAATTGCAATTATCAATTAGACACATAGGTAAGTTTTAACAAAAAAAAACTCATTGGTATCTGCCCGGGTTTGAACCCGTGAACTTCTCGAAAGAGTCGCACGGTGTTACCGCTCAGCTTTTTCAAGTAACTAGTTTAGTAGTTTCACAACTATCAACAAAACAACTAAGCTGTGATAGCCCAGCTGTAACACCGTGCGACTCTTTCGAGAAGATAAAAGGTTCAATCCTTGGGCAGGCACCATTGAGTTTTTACAACAAAACTTGCGTGTAATTGATAATTTTAATACAATTAATTGAAAACATAGTTAGGAAACCTGCATATCTTTAGAGAATTCAGGAGATATGTGTAACTTACCAATCCGCATTGAAGCAGCGTGGTAGGTCTTTAGGCATAAATCCTTGTCTCCAACAACGGAAACGGATTATTTAGACGATAAAAATGCGTGGATATAAATATTGTTCGACCCTGTACAAGATAGAAACATTAAATGTAACTAGCATTAAGAATTGTATTTTTTAAAAAGAGCAACCGCCGAGTTTCTTGCTGGCTCTTCTCGGTAGGAACAGCTTTCCGAACCAGCAGTAGAGTTGACGATTCAAAAGCACTTGTTTACAAGTTTATTTGAATAAAGAATATTTTGAATTTGAATTTGAAAGAAGAGCCCTATGCTCTATTTTACTACTATAGTTGAAAGATGAATAGTGAGGACACAGGACAAAGTTACAACTAGTTACAAAAATAAGCGCTTGTCAATCTTTCCATACTGTATCGCTCTCCGTTTTAAGACAGCCCGTGACGTCACTGCGAATACGCTTAAACCAGGATGACGGGAGAAAATTAACAGTACATACCTATGAATGCTTTTAATTGCACTTAACATGCACCTTATTATTCATTAACGATGAAGATAAAATTCAAATCATTCTTCATTCGATTAAACTTGTAAACAAGTGCTTTTGAATCGTCAACTCTACTGCTGGTTCGGAAAGCTGTTCCTGAGCAGAGGAGAGCCAGCGAGAAGGACCGGCGGTTGCTCTTATCTATCGTAGAATATTTTTAATTTGAATTTATACTAATATTATAAAGAGGAAAAATTTATATGCATGTTTTTTTTTCACACAAAAAGTACTGGACAGATTTCAAAAATTCTTTCACCATTGGAAAGCTACATGTTTACTGAGCAATATGCTACGTTACATTTAAAAAAATCCTTAATAAAAAATGTAATAAAGTGAAAAAAAAAATTGTCATAAAAATTTGTCTTCGCATGCGCTGCGGAAACTATTGATGATATATTTAAATAAAATAAATCTTTAGTCCGACTTAGTAGACTTTGCACTTTCATGTGATCGGTGTGTACGCGGGTGAAACCGCGGGATATTACTGGTAATATCTAATTTAAAATATTACGCCTTGTGGTATCCGGCTAAATAGAATAGTACCACCCTCATTTCTTACCGAGGTGTCGTAAAAAGCGACTAAGGTGAGACGACCCGCCGTGTGGTATTCGGCTGATTAGAATAGACCAATCTCATTTCTTACCGAGGTGTCGTAAAAGGCGACTAAGGTAAATTGACCCGCCGTGTGGTATCCGGTTTAGTAGAATAGACCACCCTCTTTCGTAAAATACGAGTAAGGTAAGTTGACGTCAGGCAGGCGGCCGGTCGTGGAAACGCAGCCAATTTATGTAACAACATGTTTTTTTTTTCTTTTTTTCAATCTTTATTAAAGAGCTTAGTCGTGACCGACTATGTCGCTCTGTATAGGCAGCTTACAAAAATAGTAAAATTATCAACTACTAGATCTTATACCTAAAGCTTCATTATATAGAAAAGTAATAATAAAATAATTTTGCTATAATCCGCGAAGAAGTAAAATAGAAAATATATATAATGCTAAATGTAAGTGGACAATCGGTTATCATACCTGATACATGCAGGATTCGTAAAAACGCATGCACAAACCTCCACCACCGCCACCACGATACACAAGCACTATATACGTTCATTACTTAGTATATGGTCATTATGACCATAGTTTCGAAGTATTGCACACGTGTTCGAATAAAGGACTTAAGCTGAGCCTATTGGAAAACCTTGAGATTATTAAACATAACAATGGCATAGAGAGAACAACGAGCAGATAAATGTTTCTAGTTCAAGCTTGTTACACTTGTTCGCAGGCAAAATAAAATAAAGGTGGGGTTGAACCGATTAGTATATAACTAAACTTATTTGGGTATTGCTTCGCTTTGCGATTTTGGTCGTGGAGTCTATCTCCTGACGATGCTTCGGTTGCGGGGCGAAACGATTGTTGAGTTTGTGATAGTGAACGTATATAGTGCTTGTGTATTGTGGTGGCGGTGGTGGAGGTTTGTGCATGTGTTTTTACGAATCCTGCATGTATCAGGTATGATAACCGATTGTCCACTTACATTTAGCATTATGTATATTTTCTATTTTACTTCTTCGCGGATTATAGCAAAATTATTTTATTATTACTTTTGCATTGTGGATCTCCGCAAAGTAACGCCTAATTCTATAAATTATTCATTATATAGTTTAACTAAAACAAAACAACATGTTGCGTCGACCCCACTTAGAGTGGGATAAGGGCAGGAGGATGATGATCTAATTTAAAATATTAAGAGACTTAACTTGAGGGGCCCTTCAGTACAAAAGTTTTTACCTTCTCTCATCAAATCCGAACTGCTGATGTGAGCCGCGATTCCGGCCGGAAGCTGGGAGCAAGTTTCGCCAAGCACGCTTTTCATGGCCCACTGCGTATGTAAACGCATTAAATTTATCGCCGTTCAAAACTTTGAAAGTCGGTCGCAGATAAGTCGAAACAGTTTAAGGGTCCCTTCTTTGAGTTAAGTTTGACGATCACTCGCTTAAACGTCAATCATTTTGTACTTAATTAAAATTTGATACAAAATTAATACAATAATATTTTTAGAACAGTAATTTTTATATATTTATGCAGAAATCTAAATTTAAGCCGCGTGATATCCGGCTGAGTAAAATAGACCGCCCTCATTTCTTACTGAGGTGTCGTAAAAGGCGTCTCAGGTAAGTTGACATTAGACAGGCAGCCGGTCGTTAATTAATTAGCCAAAACATGTGACAACATGTTTATAAAATGTTCTGTCATTTTCATTACTTCGGTAAGAAAGAGGGTGGTCTATTCTACTCAGCCGGATACCACACGTTGGGTCGACTTACCTTAGTTGCCTTTTACGACACCTCGGTAAAAAAGAGTGTGGTCTATTATACTTAGCCGGACATCACATGGCGGGTGGATTTACCTTAGTCGCTTTTTAAGACACCTCAGTAAAAAATGAGGGTGATCTATTCTACTAAGTTGGAAACAACACGGCAGGTCGACTTACCTTAATCGCCTTTTACGACACTTCAATTAGAAATGAGAGCGGTCTACTGCACTAAGCCGGATACAACACGGTGGGTCGACTTGCCTTAGCCGCGTTTTAAGACACCTCAATAAAAAATTAGGGTGATCTAAAAAATTAAGGTAAGTCGACCTGCCGTGTTGTATCCAGCTAAGTAGAATACTACTAAGCTGGATACAACACGGCAGGTCGACTTACCTTAGTCAACTTTTAAGATATCTCAGTTAAAAAATGAGGGTGGTCTATTTAACTCAGCTGAATACCACACGACAGGTCAATTTACCTATCGCCTATTACGACACTTCAATAAGAAATGAGAGTGGTCTATTCTACTCAGCCGAATACCACGCGGCTATTTCAACACTAACGTAAATAAGTATAAATTTGCTAACTTAAAACAAGTGTTTGTATGGTTAAAGTATTTAACTAATTTGAACACGTATGCAGATAACGCTAGTCAAACGTTTGCTCAGTCGATACTCGTCAAGTGTAAGCAAACTCACTTCGCGCTGATGTTCAACAGTGTCTTGTCCGACGTGCTTCGGTGATTCCGCACACATATCGAAGCTAACCCTATTGCTTCGACAACTGAGTCCACATTGCTTCGATACAGCGCCGAAATGAGGTCTCAATAGCTCTTACGTAATTACTCGAGACTGCAAAGCTAGCACTCGTGATGTATGACGTATAATAATGTTACAAGGTCCAACGATTATGTGGATCAGAAGCTTGTTTGAGCTTCACTAAAGCTGCAGGGAAAGTTGAGACTAATGGTTCAATATTGTATGTACTCGTGAAAAAATATATTTTCTTTTAGAAACCCCATGAAAACGTAACAGACAGACTTTCGCATTTATAATATTACTAGCAATCGCCAGCAAATCCATCCGCGTGGAAAGATTAAAACCTTAATATAGTAATTTGACAATTTTAAAAATGTTTAAAGTGAGTCAACCTTAAAAGCTAGACCTATGCTGTCGCAGACTTTTATTTAGAACTTTTAGAGGGGAACAATTTTGTAATACATGATTTTTTAATAACTTTCACCGTTTACTTAGCACGCAAGGAAAGCTTTAAATTTTGCCATTTTCGTAATATTTTTTTTGCTGTTCCTCTTATATTGATCTTAGCGTTATGTCACATAACCAATATTCGTCCTCGATAAATGGACTATCTTAAACTCAAAAAATTTTCAAGTCCAGTAATTCTTGAGATTAGTACGTTCAAACAATCAATCAAACAAACAAACTCTTCAGCTTTATACGAGGATATATGTACAGATAACGAATGTTAGATGCATATCAGTTAGCTAAGTTCGTCGTAAACTCTTTGTGACGAAGTTTGGATTGTCTCCAAAGTAACACTTGCGCTAAAAGGTTTCCAATTGTTGATTAAAACAACACACTTAGCGGTGAGAACTTTATGTTGTTCTTAACTCAGTGTAAATATTCTTATACGGTTTTGCGTGGAAATTTGTTTGAATATGGGGACATTCAATACCAAATGTTTCTTTAAAGAAGCTCATTTATGTTGCGTGCGAGGAACTTAAATCGGTATTAACATATATCATCAATTAATCATTAAAATATATCACATCCCACTAAGATCTATAGGAGAAGAGTAGAAATAAAAAATATTGCAAAGCCGCAAAAGTTAAAGCTTTTGCTTGCGTACGCTAAGTAAACGTTCATCGTTTATTATACTACAGCTATACAAAAATCTCTTATAATTAACTCACAACACACTGATTTCGTGGTAGCGTGGTAGGACTTAGCTCCAACTTCTCTCAACAATTAAAAGAAGAGACCTATGTCCAGCAGTGGAATAGTTACACGCCGTTACTTTACTAAGCATCAATTACACATTATCAATGTTTTTGTAAAAGGCTAACAAACATATAGACAGACCTGCGCAATCAAAATATAGTATAGTGTTCGCAAGCTTTCCACCTGTATGCATTTTAATGCAAGTTGCGAATTGTAACTCGCTCAGAACTGAGTCCCTCTACAAATCAAAAGTTCTGCTCACTGCTGTATAAGGCAGTTGACACACATAGAACTAATGATTGTGTTTCACAAAAATATAGCAGTGAGGAATTAGTGTAAAAAAATATAATTAAATATTCTCGTTCAAGTGAACTATCAAATACATGTCACACAATTGGTGGTAAGTTAAAACCGTAAACGCAAACGACAAGATCGTAACTAGTATCAATTTGATCATCATCATCATTCTCCTACTCTTATCCAACTCTACTGGGGTCTGGGGTCGACACAACACATTTTAAACATGTTATCACACGCTTTATTATATTTTTAATGATTCGTTTTTTTTTCTATGTAATGTTGTGTGTAATAAAAGCTTTTTTATCTTATGAAATGAAATGAAATGAGATGAGATGAGATGAGATGAGGTGAGGTGAGGTGAGGTGAGGTGAGGTGAGGTGAGGTGAGGTGAGGTGAGGTGAGGTGAGGTGAGGTGAGGTGAGGTGAGGTGAGGTGAGATGAGATGAGATGAGATGAAATGAAATGAAAAAAATTGGCTAGGTATTTATGTGCCGGCCGCCTGATGTCAACTTACCTAATAATCGTCTTTTACGACATCTCGGTAAGAAAGAGGGCGGTCTATTCTACTCAGCTGGATACCACACGGCGGATCAATTTACCTTTGTTGCCTTTTACGACACCTCTCGGTGCACACTGATTCGAGAAATATAGTATATGTCTCAAACCTAATATTAAAAGCCGCGCTACTAAAAATATAGTTCTCTCTGTGTACCACAATCTTAACGGTACAGGACAATTCCATTCAAGTCAGAAAATAGGCCAGTCTTTAGCACTAAGTTAGAGATGGGCATAATTCAATCCAGTTTCATACAAACATTGTTTGCTACTTTATGTTAGGTATCATATTAGTAACTGATTTAATAACCACGTTATTAAAACAGAAGCAAACTATTCTTTACTCAAGTAAACTTGTAAAAAGTGCTTTTGAATCCAACTCTACTGCCATCTATTTTTGTTGCCCAAAAAGTATTAGTAAGTAGTAAAGTAAGTAAGTAGTAGCCATATGGGCTACCTATAATATGAAGCAGTGTAAATAATTCAAAAAAGGCATACTATCTGTATCATCACACTATATATAATAATTAGAAATTAGAAATTAGAAATTAGAAATTAGAAATTAGAAATTAGAAATTATTTATTTTTAGCCTAGCTTGTATTCTTGGTTACTAGTTCCTTCCATTGTCATACATACTTAAAACGTGTATAAACAAAACATAAAATAATGCTAACTAATATTGTGTATGCGTATGTGTGTGCAAGAATGTTCTGTGTGTATGTGGATGTGAGTGCGTGTGTGAGTGGGTGTTAGTATATGTATGTGGATGTGAGTGTGTGTGTGAGTGATTGTTTGTGGTATCTATCCTATGTATGTGGTGTGGCTATTTTATATAATAATATTCTATTCGTACGGAAAAATATCCATACCTATGTATAGGACGAAATTTGACGTATATCATTAACATACGAGAGGTCCCAAAAAGCTTGTGATGACTGTGTCGCGACTCAGCAGATTTAACAATTCATTCGTTGGTCTCCATATTCGCTTCTACAATAAAATTTTGCAATCCATACGAGACCTTTAGAAAAAGGTTTAGAATAAGTGTTAGAGATATGCTTACATGTAAAGTATATTAAAATGTTGAACATTATTTGGATAATAATGCTTGTTTCGAAAATCCTTTCAGCTTCATACAAGACTGCGGTTTAATAATGTACAACTGAAAATGTTTAAAAGATTGAACGCCGAGTTGGTTTTTCTCGGTAAGAGCAACATTCCGGACCAGTTGTAGCTTCATTAATCATATTGATCCTTGACGATTCAAAGGTGCTTGAAAGAGTTTATTTGAATAAAGATTATTATTTATACAAATCCAGAAAATTTGTATAATATGTGAAAATTATATGTGAAATTATATGTGATTAGCAAATATAACTCACTAAGATCAAAATACACGAAATTTTGTTGGTAGGCTGAAACTGAACAAAAAAAAATTATGTGTACATATATATTGTCTCTTTTAAGTATATCTGTCTGTTACGCTTTCACGGTTCATTCGCTAAACTAATTTTGATGAAGTTTGGCAATTAAAACTTACACTCCGGGCTCACTATACAATATTAACAAAATCGTTTTCAATGATATTTTCAGATAATCTATAGATTGACCTAGCGGATGGTGGCGATTGGATCATTTTTTTCAATTGTTGATTTAAAAAGTAATGAGAATATTATTTTGCTATATATCCGCGAAAAAAATTTTATCGCGGATTATAGCAAAATAATATTCTCATTACTTTTGTATTATGAACCTCCGCAAAGTAACGCCTAATTCTATAAACTGTTGAGATCCTTTTTAATTTGAAACCAGACTGAGCCACAGCAATGCGCTAGTACAAATCACGCACTGTAAATTTAGAGTATTTCAATTCTAAGTTATGTCTTATGGAATATTGCTATGGGGTAAATGCGCGGATTACAAAAAAGAGCTATACGTGGCATTTATAATTTAAGACCGCGTGATTCCCTGCGAGAGAAGTTTAAGGAAACATTCTTACATTTGCTTCACAATATATTTTAAGCAATCTAATTTATGTACATAAATATAAAGAATTATAAAACGATAGGTGATGTATACAATAGACAAAGCAGGAACCGACATAAGCTTGCGGCTCCTGCTTTGCGCCTTGCAAAAGTACGTAATTCGTTTGTGGGTTTTGGTATAAGATTCTATAATAAAATTCCGCAATCAATTTCAGCTTTGCCATTACATCAGTTTAAAAACACTGTTAAAAAGAGGCTGATACAGAAAGCCTACTATACTCTTGAAGATTATTTGGAAGATAAGAATGTGTGGATATAGCTCTCTTTGAACCTGTACAAGTCAGTAACGACTTAATGTAAATAGTATTAAGAATTATATTTTCGAAGAGCAATAGCCAAGAGCAACCGCCGAGTTTCTTGCTGGCTCTTCTCGGTAGGAACAGCTTTCCGAACCAGCAGTAGAGTCGACGATTCAAAAGCACTTGTTTACAAGTTTATTTGAATAAAGAATATTTTGAATTTGAATTTGAATAAGTTTAAAGTTTTCTGTCGTTCACAATTTTGAATGCGCCTCAAAGAATTTTCAAATATCACATAACAAAAATTTATCAAACTGATTAATCATAACAGAGTCGAAATTGGCAGTATAAAGCCGCCAGTTCAAAGTCTTAGCCCGCAAAGCCTCAGATAATTGAGGCAGATTGTCTTTACCCGTAAGCCATTGACTTCAGTTATCTCTAGACGGAATTGGCAAGGGTTAATGTGGGAAGTAATTAAACTTGCTGATCCCGCGCGCTGCTACACGCGACCTTATTATCGAACTTGCGTTTATTGGCAGATCTTAACTCTTATTATTTTAACTTTTTTTTTAAACGTCCCCAAAGTAAGTAATTTAATACTTGTGTTATGGGAGATAGACAACTGGTATACATATACAAATATAATTTTTTAATAACATACTTAAAATATAAATATACACCCAGGCTCGAAGACGAACAAATTCATTTATAGAAAATGTTGGCCCTCGCGCGGGAATCGAACCCGCTACCCGCGGAGCTGTAGTTAGGGTCACTCTCGTGCCAGTCAGTTTACTGAAGTTGTTTTTTTTATAATATATATATATATAACGGCATAATTATTATACAAATATTAATAATAAAAATAAATATAATAAGTTTATTAAAATTTTACTTCGAAGTTAGTCAACCATTAACTGGAGTCTTTCTTATTGAACTATTATGTTTTTTAAAGGAAACCATAAAAAAAAATCGCACTTTTGAAAATCCGTTAGTAGGTATATATTTCCGTAAAATGATATGATGAATGATATTAAAATAGTCCATCATAGTGATATTGAAGCAACGTCAAGGCGGGACAGCACCGCCACTCCGTCACGGCGCCGCCTCTCGTTCGTCACGACACCATCAGTCGGGAATCGAACCTATTACTCACGAGGTGGGTATCAATTTGTCTGCCACCGACGAGCATTTATAATATTGTTGAAAATGCGATAAGGCGTGAGGCATTTTCTATGGAAATGAATTGATGGCTTTCTATTTATGCCTCGTTTAAGAGTGTCGCCTGCCATTTTTATCCCTAATTTGCATTGTATATTTAACAAATATTTTTGGAACGAGACGTATTTGTGACAGGTTAGTTATATGAGTTGATTATATTTTCTTGTTTATATTTTATGGATTTAGATAGACACAGACACTTTCCGATATCAATAAGTTATGATTACTTTAATAGAGATTTTATTATTGATGATTGATTGATGATAAGAATGCGTTACGATTTAATATAATAAAATCCGATATAGCTACTTTTCAACCCTCACTCAAACAAATAAATAAAAATATACTACACTGAGCTTTTGAAAAACATATTGTCAAGATACTCGTAGATTCAGCTTTGCCATTACAGCATTTTGAAAAAGTGTTAAAATGAGGCTGATACAGAAAGTCTTTAGTTAAGGATTAAATAGATTAAAAGAATGCGTTGATATAGCTACAATTCGACTCTGTACAAGATAGTAATGATATTTTGAAAAGAGCAATCAAAGAGTTTATTGCTATTTTCAGTAGGAACAGCTTTCCGAAAGAGCAGTAGAGTTGACGACTCAAAAGCACTTTTAAATTTGAATTATACCAACAGCATTGGTTAACTAAAAGATAAACCTCGAACGACAGTCAAACACTCGTATATTTAATTTGTACCATAATTCGATACACTTCGACGCGTTAGTTCCTCAAAACTCGAGCGCCAAACGAGTCAGGCCAAACTCGACTTCCCACGCGTGCTCGTGAATTAGCGCGCAGTTAATTCTGACGGAAAACTCAAACAAAAGGGGGGAATTCAAAAGGACTCATTAAATTGCCACTCAAATAATTGAGGTAGTACGGTACAGCAAACTGGGAGGATTAAAGCCGATCTCACAGCGAAGGGTGCGCGATAGATTTACGACTTATATAATCGTTATACAGATATACGATGAAATATTTTGAGATAAGACATTTCATACTAATATTATAAAAGCGAGTCTGTTTGTCTTTCTGTATGACTGTCAAGGGTTCGAAATAATAGAATGGAATACGCAATGAGTATATTTGGGGAAGTCTGAAAATTGCGCCCATTATAGAAAAGATGAGAAGTGCGAGACTAAGTTGGTATGAACATGTAATGAGGAGGGATGAACATCATGTGACCAAAAGAGTTTTAAATATGAATGTGGATGACAATGTGAATACGTGACAAGTGGGAGGCCGAAAAAAGATGGATGGATTGTGTAAAGAATGATATGCATGTATAAAAAAAGGAGTACCACCAGATTTGAAGAATGATAGAGGAGAATGGAAGAAAAAGACATATTGTGCCGAATCCACTTATTCTGGGATAAGGATAAGAGAATGATGATGATGATGTCAAGGATTCGAAATACCAACGCACCGTCGCACCTAACATCGACTTTGCCGTCGAAAATGTATACCCACAAATTTAATCTTTGAATTGGCGATTGAGAGCGGAGTTGTATATTTTTAAGGTTATCATTTCAGTTGGTAAAAGAGTACCGTGAGGAACCAGGCACCATCCTCACGCCCTTATCCCACTGAAAATGGTGTCGTAATAATATGTTATAAAAACGTTGTCACATGATTTGGACTGGCCCGTTGGCGCAGTGGGTAGTGATCCTGCCTTCAGCTCCACAGGTCGCGGGTTCGATTCCCGCCGAGGGCCAACATTTTCTATAAAATGAATTTGTTGGTCTTTGAGCCTGGGTGTATATTTGTATTTAAGTATGTATTTAAAAAATATATAAGTATATATTCACCAGTTGTCCGTCTACCATAACACAAGTATTAAGTTACTTACTTTGGGGACGGACGACCGTGTGTGTAAGTGTGCCATATATTTATTATTTATTTATTTATTATTTGGCGAATTTTACGACCGAACGGACCTGACGTCAACTTACTTTAGGCGTATTTTACGATACCTTGGTAAGAAAGACGGTGATCTATTCTACTCAACCAGATACAACATGGTGGGTCAACTTACCTTCGTTGTCTAAGATTTTTGAAAATAATAATAGAATAGAAAAAAGTACATAATACATTACTGAATGTACCTAAGCTTAAGTTGAAGCGAATAAAGTTACTGTTAAAACTACTTCATAATACTAATATTGATATTGAAAAAGTAACCTGAACTCATGTAAATACTGTCAATTAACAAACACGGTGGCTTCCTGAACAAATGAAAAGCTTTATTTACCCAACTTATCTGTCCACTAACTGTCCGAGCTAAACTAAAAGACAAGGTCCCTGCAACATCTAACGGATCACAGTTAAATTTTATGTTTGCGAGCATTAATTCGGTAACTTCTAATTATATTTACGCCGTTTATGTTCGAACTTATTGCGCAAGATGTGTCCACATCTCACGGAGTTGTATTTGACTTTTAATAATAGTTGTTACAGCACAGGGAGCGATGAGAGAGCATAAAAGCATCGTAGAGGGTTTCAAATTAGCATCATAGAAGTTAGCGTCGAGACACGTCAACTAAAGTGAGGCCCCTCAGAAATCGTGCCATGACTTAGAGCGTAGTGTTTAATTCTTTTCAGATATATGCAAGTTTCTTAGAGTTCATTAGTACTAATACATCTTTACTATTTAAATGAGTTAATTCTATTTTTTTTTTATTTGGACACTTAAACACACGGTTGTCCATCCCCAAAGTAAGTAACTTAATACTTGTGCTATGGGTGACAGACAACTGGTGAGTATATACTTATACATATTTTTAATACATCATCATCAATCAATACATATAATAAAATCGTAGAGGTGTTAAAATCTGTACATTTGATATTTTAAAGAAAAAATTAGTGTTGTCGTCTCAAAACACGCTTCTAAACATGAAACAATAGTTTTTAAATTTTTTGTCTGTTTCTCTGTTTGTCTGTTTGTCTGTATGTCTGTGCGTTTGTTCCCGCTAATCTCAGAAACCGCTGATCCGATTTGGACGCGGTTTTCACTAATATGTAGTAGAAAGCCTCACTTAACATATAGGATATGTTTTATTTCAATCGGTCAACAAATAAAAAAGATATGTCAATTTTAAGTTGAAAGGCCGTATACTATGATACTGGTACTTGAATTTTTTTCCGTTTTTGCTGATACTGAAGCGATATTACTTACTGGATTGCATATATTACCAAATCTAAGAAAAGCACAAATATTTTTATGAGAACTAGGCCGGTCTGAAGCCGACTTTTTTTTGAAGAATTTCACATTTTTTGTCCAGTGTTTTATTTGCCTTCTAAAGGCATTGTGCCTTTGTTCCCGCTAATCTCAGAAACCGCTGATCTGATTTAGATGCTGTTTTCACTAAAATGTAGTAGAAAACCTCACTCAACATATAGGGTATGTTTTACTTCAATCGGTCAGCAAATACTGGTACTTACATTTTTTCTATTTTTCGCCGTTCCTGAAGTTTTCTAACTTACTGAATTACATATATTACATATATTAAGAGAAGCTCAAAATATTTTTATGATGAAGGTAGGTCTGAAGCTGATTTTTTTAAGAAATTCCCATTTTTATTCGAGTTCTTAGGCATAACAAAAGGGTAACATACACTTATCGATAGCATTATAATGCACGGGCTAAACTGAACAGTGAGTCACACTTACAGGTAAGATTTAAAAGTAAGGATTTCGTCTTACCAAATTATAATATGGTTAATAATCATTGTTAATGAAGGGTGTATTTTGTTTCAAACTTTTTATTCCTTGAAGGCATTAATTTGAAACTAGCAATTGCCGCCCGCGTGGAAAGATTAAAACCGTAATTTTGTAAGTAACCGTAGTATTTTGATCATTTACTGTTAAATGGTTAAAATGGGTTAACCTAAAAATTAAATATACATATGCTGTCGCAGACTTTTATATTTTTATTGAGAACTGTTTGAGGTGAACAATTTTGTTTTTTCAATAAATATCACCATTTACTGTGCACGCATGGAAATTTTTAACTTTTACCGTTTTTGCAATATTTTTTTTACTGCTCCTCTCCTATTCATCTTAGCGTGACATTATATAGACTATAGGCTTCCTCGATAAATGGACCATATTACACTCAAAGAATTTTTCAATTCGGCCCAGTAGTTCCTGAGATTAGCGCGAAACAAACAAACTCTTCAGCTTCATATATTAGTATAGATTTTAAAATAAAAATGTAGCAATATATATTAGGACACAATATATGACATATTTTTAGCAATTTTTGGTTTTAAGTGGGGTGAAACAGCAAATGGAATCCTAGATGCTTAAATCAAAGTAAACGTAATCATCGGACCATTTGTATAGAGCTTTGCATTTTAATTATTAAAAAAAATATATATTTATTATTTCTATAAGGAAAGTAATGACCTGTTACTTTCTCCCATTGTGAGCAAAGCCCTCTCTCTCCTTTAGGAAGGCGACTGGAGGCTATATCTACCATGGTAATCCAACCCCGACTACGTGGTAGTGTAGTAGTAGTTTTTACGAATTCTGCAGGTATCACCTATGAGAGCGAATCCTGCACTCTACATTAAGCATTACATGTGTTTTCTTTTATAGCGGAGCATAGCAAAATAAATTTTTCATTACTTTTTTATTATGGATCTCCGTAAAGTAACGCCTTATTCCATAAAGAAAAGTTATAACCCCTTATTGAACATAAAAAATCACTATCTATCGCAATTAATATTAATTGTTATAGTAAAAAACCCATATGATTTGTAATAGAATAGGTCAGTTAAGTTTATCCAATAAAAGAAAACTGAAATTTTTAAAATCTTTCTTAAAATTAATTTTTCGACGTAATGCAAACAGTGTAATGTAGATATACCTATTTCTTAAATTTACAGGATATAAAGAAAAACCAGGATTTTTGTAGTCTATATGTTCCCCCGGCATATAAACATTAATTGTGCTTAATTTCATGAATATTGATTGATTCAGAGGATTGCCCATGTAAACGTAGCAGACAGACTTTCGCTATAATAGCTCAGTTAAATGTATTCAGTAAACAGAATCCAAAATATATAAAAACTTTCTTTGAATAACTCTTTCGACGTAAGCCAAACAATGTGATATACGAGTAGAAACATTTTATCACTTGACTTTGACAAATTAACAATTATTTAATTCCTGTTGAATTAACAGGATTTCTATAGCCTATATATTATTCCGGTGTATAAGAAATAATTGTGCTAAATTTCATCGATATTGGTTCAGCGAATTCGCCGTGAAAGAGTAACAAACATACATCCATAATTCGCATTTGATATATTAGTGTGATTACTCATATTAAAAATGCTACTGTTCAAATACACTCAAAGAATTTTTCAAATCGGTCAAGTAGTTCCTAAGATTAGCGCGTTCAAACAAACAACAAAACAAAGAAACTCTTCAGCTTTATATATTAGTATAGATTTTTTCTATTGAATGAAGCCCGTAAATTAGCTGTTAAGTTTATTGTAAGCAGACAGATAGTTGCGGGGACATTTTTCTTTCATAATATGGAGTGGTTCTAAATTGTTTATCTGTAATAATTGTTAATAACGAGACGTTAATATATTTTCAGATACTTATTGTAAAACTTTATGTTCACAAAAACATAATTTAAAAATGTTCTAATAATATATTTTTCCGATTTTATACTAAAAACTTAAAATCCAGCGCTGAACCTATATAGGTAATATTAAAAAAAAACAGGTTGACAATTCATGTTATTATTAAAGTTTTCTTGCACGTTATTAGTTTATAATATTTATAGTGATATTTAATACCAGAAAAAAATTAAGAATTTTTTGATGTACATGTATGGATTTTATTGTAGCAGATAAGCCCAATCTAGGAAGTTTTCTTTTAATATATGTTTCATGTACGGTTTATTTACTAAAATAATAAAATTATGCTCTTGATAAAACTATAAATCTGTGTGACTATTCTGATTATTCTATAGAGATGCAGTTTGAGAGTGACAGAAGCTACTGGTAATTCCAAAACTACAGTCCCCGCGAACGAAGTTGCGGGTAAAAGCTAGTACTTAAATATAAATATACACCCAGGCTCAAAGACCAACAGATTCATTTATAGAAAATGTTGGCTCGGCGGGAATCAAACCCGCGACCCGCGGAGCTGATGGCAGGCAAGGCAAGGATTTTTTTCAGACATGTGACTTTATTTTCACGACAAAATTGTAAACCGTGCCGTCGAATTCAACAACGAGACGGTCAAACAATCTCCTGACGATGCTACGACGATGGTTACGGGGTGAAAAAATTGTTGAGGTTGTAGGGGTGAATGTGTGCATTGTTTATTTGTAATCTCTTTATTGCATGGATTCATATAAAAACAATAATAAAAAACAACATAATTTGCAATGGCGAGCTTATTCCGGAATCGGAATCTCATCCAGCCAACCGGTCTGAAATTAAAATAGAGGTAAGTATTGGTATAATGAATGAAAATAAAAATTCAACTTAACAAATTGTTGTGTTATTGGTGGCGGGTAGTGCATGAGTTTTTACAAATTCTGCATGTATCAGGTATGAGAACGAATAGTCTAGATTAACACTCTACATTTAGCATTACATATATTTTCTTTTATCGCGGGTTACAGCAAAATAATGTTTTCATTGCTTTTGTATTATAGACCTCCGTAAAGTAACGCCTACTTGTAAAAATTGACTAAAAACCAGTTAAATGTGCTAAGGCCCTTACGTCGAGCGAAGCCACTAAAATGGCGCACTCAAACAATCGCCTGTCAAATTGGTCTGCCGCGGCGCAAAACAAATGAATTGTATGTAAATGAACGAGTGATTAGTGAACGCTAGTGATCGAATTATAGCATAACGAGGTCGCGCCCGTTGTGGCCGGGTGATGCCGGAATATGCAACAATACCGGTCTATATGCCGACTGACTATCTATAATAATTTATAAAGTTCTAAATTTGTGTTTGTTTGTTTGATTGTTTGAACGCGCTAATGTCAGGCACTACTGGACCGATTTGAAAAATTATCTGAGTGTAAGATAGTCCATTTATCGAGGAAGGCTATACACTATATAACATCACGCTAAGATTAATAAGAGCGAAAAATATTAGGAAAACGACATAAGTTAAAGCTTTCCTTGCATAAAGTAGCGGCCTGTTATTATCCCACTGCTGAGAATAAGCCTCTTCTCTCCGTTTTTGAAGAGAAGGGTTGGAGCTAAGACCTACCACGCTGCTCCAATGCGGATTGGTAGGTTACAGATAACTCCAGAACTCTAGAGATATGCAGGTTTCCTCACGATGTTTTCCTTCACCGAAAAGCGTGAGATAAATTGCAATTTCCAATTAGACACATAAGTTTCAACAGAAAAACTCATTGGTGTCTGCCCGGGTTTGAACCCGTGATCTTCTCGAAAGAGTCGCACGGTGTTACCGCTGGGCTACCACAGCTTATCTTGCGTGCTTTCCTTGCGTTCGCTAAGTAAAAGGTAAAAGTTATTCAAAAATCATGTATCACAAAATTGTTCCTCTCTAAAAGTTCTAAATAAAAGTCAACAACAACATATGTCTAGCTTTTAAGGTTAACCCACGTTAACCATTTTCTTTGTCAATTTTCTAGTCTCTATTTTACGACACCTCGGTAAGAATGAGGTGGATCTATTTTACTAGCCGTTTAAGACACGGTGGGTCAACCTTAGTCGTCTTTTGCGACACCTCGGTAAATAATTAGGGTGGTCTTTTCTAATCAGTTGGATACTAAACTTTTTTTTCTTTATTTGAACTATTTTACTTTTACTTTCTCCATATGTATTGTTGTCACCAATGACTTCCGCTTTGTATTTTATAGCAACACAGTCATGAAACAAGAGTATCGCGCCCTTTTTGATAAAAATGGTGGCAACACTGTGCGGTTGTTGTTTCCGGTGGAGTCTTCCTATTGTTAAAACGTTTCAGTGACATCAGTCTTTGCTCGTTATTTAAGAGAAGTGTATCTCGCAGCGGGAATAGTTATATTCTATTATATCGTGTTATTGTGGTAACGTGCGCTAACAGTGTGTAATAAAAATAAATAAAATGTTGCAAAATCATCCATCTTTGCTTGACACGGCATACAAAATCTTGCATGTTAATTTATACATATAAATTAACTAATTTCGAGGTTAGTACATATTTATAACCGTGTTCTAATTGGCATATCCATCATTAATATGTCTTAGACGATAATTGCCAAGCGAACCGTTAATCAAACTGCAGTCGTGTTATTAATCACAATCGATTGATCGAGAACAGTCGATCGTGTAGGATATTCGATTAACCGTTAACCATATCCTGTTTAGTTGGTCTCATGACCTGTGTGCTAATTACTTTTGGAAGCAATTACGTCACTTGATGTAATTATCTTGCAAAAGTAATATTATTTTCTTATGACAGATTATAGATAATATCTGGGTGACCGAGCTTCGCTCGGTAATTTTTTACAAAAAAATAAAAAAACTTAAAAAAAAGAAAAAACAATTAATTAGTTTGGGATCGAACCTTGGCATTCACATTTCTCGAGGCTGCCCGTTAACCGAATAAGCTACACCGACTTGACAGTTAATGGCGAAATTCAATTCAATATAAATGTAAGTGTTTTTTTATTCCCAAAAACAGGGATAAAACAATATTTTTTTTACATAAAACCTAGCTAGATCAATTTTTCTCCCCCAAAACCTCCTACATGCTGAATTTCAGGAAAATCGTTAGAGCCGTTTCCGAGATTCGAAAAAAATATATATATACAAGATTAACTCATTTAAATATTAAAGATTACCTCAATGACCACTTTGATAGTTTTTTTTTGATAAATCGTGTTTTTTTAAATATACTAGTACCTACAATTAGCCCAATACTATAAACATTGAATAAATTATTAATAATAAGATTAAGATTATTAGTGTATGTATATAAATATATTATCGGAATCTCGTAAAAGGGCTACAACGATTTTCCTGAAATTCAACATCTAGGGGTTTTGGTGGAAAAAAATCGATGTAGGTTTTCTTTAAAAAAAAAAGTTTCAACCCTGTTTTTGGGCATAAAAAATTTATTAACATTTAAATTTAATATAAAAGACTAATTTTGCCGTAAACATTCAAGGCAGCGTAGTGTATTCGGCGAACGAGCGGTCTCGAGAAATGAAAATACCTAGGATCGAGCTCCACCTACCCAAAAAAAAATTTTTTTTTAATCTTTTTTTATTTAATGTAAAAAATTACCGACCAATGCTCGGTCTATCGGTACTATATATTATCTATGTAAATTATAGCAAAATAATTTTATTATTACTTTTGTATTATGAATCTCCGCAAAGTAAAGCCTATTTCTATAGATTATTTAGTCCAATACTAATTTTATTAATGCAAACGTCTGTCTGTCAGTTACGATTTCACGCCTAATTGAATGGATATTGATGAAATTTGGTACAATTGAAGCTTATTTACCGGGCTAACATTTGAAATAAAAATTTCCTGTAATTCTTTGGAAACAAGACAAAACCCATAAATCCAGAATTGAGTATATAGGTTTGTTTGTAAACAAAAAAAAACATTAGCAACGATTTCGCAGTTGGTAGGATTCGAACCTACGCTCCCAGAGGGAATCTGATTTCTAGTCAGACGCCTTAACCGCTCGGCCACGACTGCTTGATACCTTTATTGCGGTATTACACGTAGAGATTATATAGAGATTGTATGTAGATCTTTATAATACAAAATTTAGACTTCAATTTTAAAATTTTTACTAATCGTACACATGCAAAATTGTGTTTATCCGCTGGCTGAGTAGAATAGACCAGTCCCATTAATTGCTGTGTTGTAAAAGGCGACTAAAGTAACTTTACCCGCCGTGTGGCATCAGGCTGAGTAGAATAGACCACTCTCTCTCTTACCGAGATGTCATAAAAGGCAACTTGATTTGATGTGTGGTATCCGCTTGAGTAGAATAAACCACCCTCATTTTTACCCAGGTGTTGTAAAAGGCGACTAAAGTAAGTTAACGTGAAGCAGGCGACCGGAGTTAAAATTACCAGCTAAATCACATCACAACTTGGTTAAAACATGTTGTACCAACTCCACTTAGAGTGGGATAAGGGTAGGAGCATAATGATGATGATCTGCAACAATTGTAATACAATAAGACACAAATACTTTAAGACACTTATTATTTATATAAATTGTTGTCGGTGTATGGAATAAATAAAATAAAATAAAAAAACTGGTGTAGTTGGCTACCCGACTCTAGTATAAATAACTCTATGGATTGTCTACACAAAGTCAAAAGCAATCGGTAAGTCAAACTGTAAGCCACACTTTTGACAGTGTTAAATGAAACCACGTGACTCGACTAAACAACGTCTTTGACGTTGAACGGACGTTTAAACATTTTGAACAATCGTTACCTACTCTATTACTTTTTCGATCTTCTATCTTTATATCTAATTTCTGGATGTACCGAACATTGCTCGGTAATTTTTTTGAAGATATAAAAAAATAAAAAATAGAAAAAAATGCCGATGATTGGTCCGCCTGTTGTCAATAGGCTATCACAGAATTTACGTTTGACAGCCAAAAATATCATTTGGATCAATTATTCTACATTTTAACCATTTTATCAATAGTATATTTTAAACTTTCGCGATTCATACTGATTATTAAATAAACATACGGGTCACATCGTGTTATAATCGATTACCTTTGTATAAGGTTCTACGTTTCGGCAGAGTTGCCGTAGAACCTTAACGTAGAACCTTATACAAAGGTAATCGATTATAACATTTTATCAATGCCCGAAAACAGGGTAAAACGTACTTTTCTTTTAATAAAACATGGCTAAATCAATTTTGTCACTCCCAAAGCCCCCTACATGCTGAAGTTAGAGCCGTTTCCCAGATTCAGAGAGATTACTCATTTGGGTAAATATCACAGATATTAATGATAGATAGAAAAAGGGGGCAATATTTTTTATTCTCCTATAATTCATATATCCTCTAAGATAAAACTATATCCACTAAAAGTACTCAATAAGGAAAAAACAATATCTCGCAATACGCGAGACTATCTCAATGTATCAATCTCACAAATTACGAGGCGCTGACTCCGGCACGCCTCGACACGTCTCAACCCGGCCTGAAATTGATGTTGAACAACTTTTACCGTTCGCTAAGTTGTTCGAACTTTTTCTGTTACCTAGCCTGATTGTTCTCACAACACATTAAACTAACTGAGAAGAATATATTAGGGCAGTTCTGAAATAGATACGAAATATATTCAAGGTATATCTCTTATATAATACTTTTTTAGGGGGGGGGGGGGGGTTAATTTCAAAAAGATACTAGAACTCTTAGGGGTGAGAGCCAGTTATGTGGGATTTCTACCCAATAAAACCCCCTCGATGGACAGCCTCCACACTTGCAGAGAGGCCCCGGGATCTCAGACGAACTGCACCGGAGTCTCTCTATTGCCGTGCACATCGTGCTCTTCATATCTCCTAGCTTTTACCCGCAACTTCGCTTGCGTGAACTGTTGTTGCGTTATAGGTTGATAATAGATAGCGCTTTTCAATGGTATCCTATTATTGTGGAATTTACAGAATTTCTATAGCCTATATGTTACTCCGGTGTATAAGGAATAATGTGCCAAATTTCATTGATAAGAGTAACAAACATACATCCATACTAACAAACTTTCGCATTTATAATTAGTAGGATGGATTCTAGCGTCATAATGTTAGTTACTATACTCCTTACAAAACGACTGAATCGATTTTTATGAAATTTTAAAAGCATATTCAGTAGTTCTGAGAGTCGGCTACTATCTATTTTTTATATTCCAAAATGATAAGGGTTGTCCACCTATTATCATCCTACCCTTATCCCACTCTAAGTGAGGTGAGGTCGGCACAACGTAGTATAAACATGTTGTCACATGTATGTTACGACCGGCCGCCTGCCTGGTGTCAACTTACCTTTGTCACCTTTTACGACACCTTGATAAGAAATGAGTCTGGTCTATTCTACTTAGCCGGATATTACACGCCATCCATTTATAAATTAATACAATCATTACGAGCAATTCTGCAGATACTTTCACTTTTTTAATCTTAAAGCATTTATTAGTAAGACGTATGAAGCAGTCGTGGCCGAGCGGTTAAGGCGTCTGACTAGAAATCAGATTCCCTCTGGGAGCGTAGGTTCGAATCCTACCGACTGCGAACTCACTTTAAGTGCTTTTTTAATTTTATAATTTTAATTTTTAATTTATTTACTAACCTATTATACCGGTGACCTCGTTCGCATCTTATACGTTAAAATACCTTCTTTATTTATTCTTTAATTTCAAATCAAAGCTTAAACTTAAACCTATGAGGCCCAGTCAGCGAGCACGTCCTGGACCTCATTAGGAAGCTCAGAATTAGAAGCGGCGGTAACGAAATAGGGTAACGAACTTATGATCGAGAGGTCGTGCAAGCACTTAACTGGATTGGTTAAAAAGTTTACTAGTAATTTGTAACCCAAATGGCTAGTAACCATTTAAAAAAAAGAGTCACTCAGAGGGTGATGGTAAAAGCTGTTTGGAATATCTCTACGTTATCAAATCAGAAATGAGGAAATCCGTAATAGACCAAAGTACCAACATAGCTCAGCGTGTCGCGAAACCGAACTGACGATGGACGGACGGGGTACATACTGCGAAGAAGCGATGGGCGTTGGGGTCTCAAGGTGTTGAAATGGCAACCCCTCACCGGAAAATGCAACGTCGGTAGACCTCCTACGAGGTGGACTGACGACCTCAAAAAGGTCACGGGATACTGCTGGATCTAAGCAGCACAAAACAGTGTGGTGTAAAGATCCCATGAAGAATCTTATGTCCAGCAATGTATGTCCATTGTTTGAAGAGAGGCTTTATCTTACCATCTTCCTCATCGCGTCGATTTCCTCATTACTGAGCGTCGCGATTCCCTATTTGAGGAAGTAATTTCTCTATGACGATAATTCGTCATTTCTTTGGCATCGTGGAGAGCATTGTACAAGTTGGTATTCAAAGATGCTCATCTTTGATCTGATCTAACCTAATGGGACTACGGCCTCTACAGCGTTTGCCGTCAACCTTTCCTGTGACAAGGAGTTGCTCCAGGTTAGTAAACCTTCCTTCCGAGCCATAGGGCCTAAGAACTCTAGCACTCTTTTCAAGCATATGGTGGAGAGTCTGGTCTTAATATTTTATTCCTTCCAAATAGACGCGTTAGTAAGGAAAACAGTCCAGTTAATTTACCATAAGCTTCCTTATATATAACCACTAAACCACTTCTTGTCAAATTAATTAATGTAGATCGTTTTATCAATCCTTGATAAGACTTGAATGGCGAGGTTAATAGTTGATAAACAAAATGGCTTTCAGCGGTCTGATAACGCTAATCCATTAAACGAGATTGCCAAATTGAAATTAAGAGTTGTTTAAATTTGCTGCCGATCGGCATTCAATAATTTGTAGAAGCAGTTACTTTGCAGAATTCCATAGTACATAACATATGATAAACTTATTTTGCTATGATACACGTTTGTTAAGGGAATCTATGTAATGCTAAGTGAAGGAAGAAAAACGTTCACGTACCTTATACGTAATTGACCAGTCATCACACGTATCACAAAACGCTGCCACCAACAACACACCACACAAGCACTACGCACATTCACTGCGACAATCTCTACGATCGTTTCGCCTCGTAACCAAAGCATCATAAGGAGGATAGTCTTATATTCAAATAGTTCAACCCCACTGTAGTGTTTGTGTATCTATTGTACTCCTTGTCTATGATATATCCGTTAGCTTTGTATCTATGGTATTACTTGTCTATGGTATAATAGATTATTGTCTCTGGATACACGAAGAGTGGGGACGAAAGGTTCGTAATAGCTTCAGGCAAAAACGTTCGACACTTGGTCTCTGGACGTGGAAGTGGTCACACTACCCTTAGTAAATACAGAGTTAGTACAGACTACAAGTGAGTACGTAGAAGTACTACACCCACCAACCCATTTTAAGACATTCAAACACAAGTTGCAAACTGGTATCCAGTTCTACTTAACCAGTTTGCAACATGTGTTTAACTCATTTAAATTTTAAAAAGATATGAACAATTAAGTATACAAACAAATTTGCGATAAGAGCTTCTATAGATATAGTGAAGTATATCGCAATTTTATTTCAAAAAGTAGACTCCTCAATCGACTTGCTATCTAAACAAGTTGTTCTAAAGAAACTGCTGAATTACGAACAAGTTTTCCATTTATTTGGGCTCTATTTATTCACCAATTAATGAGTTCAATTTGATGAAACGATACCTTTTGAGTTTGAAATTATTTTTCTTATTGATAAGAAATAGTAAACTTGTAATAATTAAAATATAATTGTATACTTTTTATTTCAATTTAAAATATTCCGTTTTCATTTTTACGTTTTAATTGTTTCGTATTTTCTACGCCGTGTGGTATCCGGCTGAATAAAATAGTACCCTCATCTCTTACCGAGGTGTCGTAAAAGGCGATTAAGGTGAGTCAACCCGCCGTGTGGTATCCGACTGAGTAGAATAGACTACCCCCATTTCTTACTAAGGTGTTGTAAAAGGCGATTAAGTTAAGCTGACGTGAGGCAGGCGGCTGGTCGTAAAATACCTAGCAAAATCTTTTAACAATATGTTTAAAATATTTTGTGCCGACCCCACTAGAGTTGGGTCATAACACGGAGCAATACAGTGACTTTAATTACAAAATGAATGATTATTTGTTGCGATCACAGATACAAAGTGAAAGTTCTTTGAGTGGATGGCTGATACAACTTTTATTCGCATTTTGATACAGCAGTCGTGGCCGAGCGGTTAAGGCGTCTGACTAGAAATCAGATTCCCTCTGGGAGCGTAGGTTCGAATCCTACCGACTGCGAATTTTTTTGTTTTGATATTCCTCATAAAACGATTATTGTAGTGTTTTTACGAATCCTGCATGTATCAGGTATAAAAACGGATAATCCACTCTACATTTACCATTATATATTTTCTATATCACTTTATCGCGGATTATAGCAAAATAATTTTACTATTACTTTTTTATTATATATCTCCGCAAAGTACCGCCTAATTCTATAAATTAATTAATCAGCTGCTTTAGACTGATCGATACCTGTCCAGGGTTTAAATTCTTGTCTACCTTCGGTTATCATGAGTCAAAAAATATGTCTTGTCCATTTATGACCCGGGATCTACGAAACAACGCATTATAGTTTGGATAATAAGGATTTACTCGGCAAGGACAGTATCAAAGGCGGCTCAAACAGATACCCGGTAAGCCAATTATCCGGTTAAACCGGGAAACATCAGCCGGCGCCGGTAGTTGTATATCCGGACCCGGATTGAAACTTGCCCCGAGAATTGCTTTGATGCCTGTGACACAATGTTAAAACCTTACTATATTGAAATATTAATACAAAACTAAGTCTCCAAAAGCTGTCTGTATGTCATCGATTTTCTCAAAATCTACTTAATGGATTTATGTACTATTAGGAATCCAGATTTCTAAGCTGTGACAGCCTATATAAGGCAACAGCTGACGTCATTCATTTTCACCCGATGATGCTTCTGCGCTCGCCCGACCTTCCGGTGACGCTGTCAAAACCATTAAGGCTAACAGCATTTGTCAAATTCGAAAAAAAAGTATTAACTCTCATTCATTCTTTCTTTTTTCTTTTTAAATATATGGGACACTTACACACACGGTCGTCCGTCCCCAAAGTAAGTAACTTAATACTTGTGTTATGGGTGCCAGACAACTGGTGAATATATACGTATATTTTTAAAATACATACTTAAATACAAATATACACCCAGGCTCGAAGAGCAACAAATTCATTTATAGAAAATGTTGGCCCCCGGCGGGAATCAAACCAGCGACCTGAAGGCAGGGTCACTACCCACTGCTCCACCAGGCCAGTCATTCTAAGTCACTCATTCTCTTTGGCGTGAGGCATTTGTAGGAGGTAGACGTGTTTGGGAGACCTCTTTTGTAGAATCTAACTTTGAATAATTGCTATTCACGATAAGAGCGACCACTGAGTTTCTTGCCAGTTCTTCTCAAGTGGATTATTGTTCCGAACTGGCGGTAGAATCATTCTGTCGTTGGATATTGTAGTGAAAAGTGTTGTTGCACAGGAAGGTGCCCGGCGTGATTCCCTAAAAGCATTCGTTTATTTTTTTATATTCATTTTAAATTGAATTCAGACTTAATTTCTAACTACTTTTTTTCTAAAAGGTAGTACAATTTTTTTGAAAGGTTTAAGTTAATTGTGCTGAAGACGTCGCGCAGTTGTAAAAAATTCGCCTACCTAGCTTTAGTCGAGTGCGCCATTTAAACCGACGGAGATACACTAAAGTAATATACTAAATAATTGTAGATCTACAAAAAATTCCACAAAAAAGTCTATGACAACATGTCTTTACATCTGACTCATGTCAGATCATGTCTGACTGGCTCGTTGGAGCAGTGGGTAGTGACCCTGCCTTCGGCTCCACGGGTCGCGGGTTGGATTCCCGCCGAGGACCAACATTTTCTTTAAAATGAATTTGTCGGTCTTTGAGCCTGGGTATATATTTGTATTTAAGTATGTATTTAAAAAATATATAAGTATATATTCACCAGTTGTCTGTCTACCATAACACAAGTATTAAGTTACTTACTTTGGGGACGGACGACCGTGTGTGTAAGTGTCCTATATATTTATTTATTTATCTTATGGTTAACTTACAATAACTACTTTTATGTTCTAAATTTCTATGAAACACATTTTTACAACGCGGGCGAAGTCGCATAATATAAAAACACTTTTTTTAGTAACGATTAAATGTCTAAGTTAACAAACCGAGTTGGCAATCTGTGCAGTAGTATTTCCGTGATACGCGTCCAACAGCAAACTTCTAACATTTTATTTGTATAGATTAAAGTTGGCGAACTAATTTACAGTAGTTTCAAGAACAACGTAATCTCTCGATAGCGCTTAGAACTAAAAGTCCGCCGGATGCCGCCCTAAGCATAACTCCCGCCTTAATCTTAGACCGGCCTCAACTGAAACACTACAGCAATAAATACAACACTAAATTAAGGATGTCACTTAACGAGGGGCCACGGGGCTGGCGATTTATTAAACAGATACAGATTAATTACGGAAACTTATAAAATCGCAATATTGTCAAAATACAATGTTCCAAAGTCAATACATTAGTTTATTTTTCTAATTATGGGTTTGAGAGGCATCAAATCTTGTAATTTCTACGTACTCGGGATATTTAGTCCAAAAAATTCTCAGTATTTGTAGACCAAAGTGTTATAGCATGTTGACAATAGTGGCATATGGATCTAAAAGTTTATCTTCAATTGGTCTCAAATAAAGTCTCAGAGTAAGGAGAGCAGTGATAGCCCGTGACAACGTGCGACTCTTTCGCGAAGGTCATGGGTTCCAACGCTGGGCAGGCACAAATAAGTTTTTCTATTTAAAATTTACATTATATTGAGAATTGCAACTTATCACACGCTTTTCGGTGTAGGAAAACATCATCAGGAATAGTGCCTGCCCGTAATTGAACCCTTGATCCCTTAAAAGAGTCGCGCGG
The DNA here is from genome assembly GCA_947086495.1 of Morpho achilles. NCBI lineage: Eukaryota > Metazoa > Arthropoda > Insecta > Lepidoptera > Nymphalidae > Morpho > Morpho achilles. The sequence goes on along the minus strand of CAMTZB010000007.1, from coordinate 19,609,114 downwards.
TCTCACCGCTGAGGTATTGCAGTAAAAATCGTTAGGTTATTGAAACAAAAATATTACGTGTTATTTATAAAACATATTCAACACGAAATTGAAGACATACCGTGTGGCATCCGAAAAATAAAATAGACCATCCTTATTTCTCACTTGGTGTAAATTGCGACTAAGGTAAGTTGACCCGCCGTGTGGTATCCGGCTGAATAGAATAGACAACCCTCATTTCTTACCGAGGTACCTTAACATACGACTAGGGTAAGTCGACGTCAAGCAGGCGACCGGTCGTAAAATACGAAGCCAAATCATGTGACATGTTTATAACATATTAAGCCTACCCCACTTAGAATGGGATAAGAGCAGGAGGATGATGATTCGACACTAATATAAGACCTATACTCCAACCCACTTAGATTGAAATGGTGTGAGATAAGGCTAAGAAAATGGTCTTCGTCGCCCGCTCTGGCCGTGGCCCCACAGCAAAGCACACTTTAATACTAGTCTTACGGGCGGCCTATTTGCTTTATTTACGAGGCCCGTTAAATAGTTTGGGAGTTACAGTTCGTTACAATTTTAACCTCCGAACTACAGATGGAGATTATAGTTCGATGACTTGCCGTCTCCTTCGCTAAACTCCCAAGTAAATACATAAATCAATGGCGACCCTTACAGTTTACGATCTAATAAACCTCAAATGCTACCAATTAAGGGGACATTTTATTTTACTTTCACTGATCGAATTGATACTTTAGATTGTTTTGTGGTAGAATTCTATCAGGGATATTTATCTTTATTCTTTTAAGACGTTTGTTTGCACAGAAGCTTATATTGTATCGGATTTGATTAATTTATTTAAGAGATGAAACATTTTACAGATTTAACGCAATTCAAATGTGTTTTACACAATATGTATAAAACAACTTTCAATTATATTTCTAATTAAAGCAATAACAATAATATGAAACAAAAGTAATAATAATATTATAATTAATATTATTGTGTTATAATTTATATAGCAAATATCTTATGCTTTAGCTCTTAGTACTAGTGATTTCGATATTATCTTCTGAAGATGGCGAGGTTAAGGGGCGAATGATTGTGGTAGTGTAGGTGTGGAATGTTAGTTTACTGTGGTTGTCTTAGTTTAACAAACATTGTACGAGTTTTAGCTCCGACCTACTTTTCAATCAAAATTCGTTAGGAACGAGTATGACTATTGTTTGGAAATTCTGCACACCTGTGACAAGAGTCTCCGACTTAATATCGTGGAACAAGTTGAGATCATTAAAAAATAAAAATGGCATCCTTAATAACGATCAGATAAATGTTTCTATTTCAAGCTTGTTACACGTGTTCGGAGTCAAAATAAATGCTGTGGGTGGAGCCGATTAGTTTATAACCAAGCTTGATTGGGTAATGCCTTGCTTTGCGATTTTTTCTTGAAGTCTATCTCTTGATGATGCTACGGTTGCAGAACGAACGAAACGAACGTGCGTAATGCAGGCAGTGGTGGAGGTATATGAATGTTTTTTTACTAATCCTGCATGTATCAGGTATGGAAATCCACAGCCAACTCTACAATTAGCATTATATATATATTAATATTTCAGGATTACTTTTGTATTATGGATCTCCACAAAGTAACGCCTAATTCTATAAATTTATAACACTTTTTATCACTCACTGTTTTATGTACTTCTAAGCCCTTGAAAATTACATTTCTCCGAATACCGATTTCTGCGAACATCAATGCTTTACATAACGGATTTATTCTACGCGTTTTTTAATATCCGAAACGTATTTACTCGCACATCTAGCCCTGTAGGTAAACGTCTCTGGGGAGGAAATTCGATTAAAAATTGGGCCGATGGTATTTTTAATAAAGCGACGTGCTAGGCTTTCAAACGAAATATGCCTTTGTGCGTCACCAATATCTCGACGAATTACGACGAACTCCGCAGAAAGCGCTCATGTCTTTCGAATATTCAAATATTCGGTTAATCGAACAGAAATTCGTGGGCCCTGTTCAAGTTTCCGAATCAATAAGCCTATTAGCTGATATCCAACGTGTCGTAATAAATATATAGGGATTTGAAATCTATACTAATATATAAAGCTGAAGAGTTTTTTTGTTTGTTTCATTGTTTAAACGCGCTAACCGCAGGAACTACTGGACCAACAGACAGCAAGACTTTCGCATTTATAATATTAGTGTGTCTTCATAATTTAATGTCTATACGCGGTTAAACGTATTCAAATTGAAAAAATTCTTTATTCAAGTAAACTTGTAAACAAGTGTTGGTTCGGAAAGCTGTTCCTACCGAGAAGGCCCAGCAAGAAACTCGGCGGCTGCTCTTTTAAAAATATAATTCTTAATACTAGTTACATTTCGTCATTCCTGTCTTGTATAGGTTCGCAGAGAGCTATATCCACTCATTGTTATCATCTAAATAATCCTCAATAGTATAAAAGGGTTTCTGTAACTGCCTTTTTTAAACAGTGTTTTTAAACTGCTGTAATAGCAAAGCTAAAATCGATCGCGGAATTTTATTATAGAATCTTATACCCGAACCCACAAACTACTAACGTACCAAGGCGTAAAGCAGGAGCCGCAAGTTTATGTCGGTTTCTACTTTGTCTATTATATACATCACCTAACGTTTTATAATTTTTTATATTTTTATATACAAAAATTAAATTACTTAAAATATACTATGAAGCAAATGTAAGAATACCTGTTTTCTTAAACTTCTCTCTGCCATGTATGGCTCTTTATTTAACTCTTTACGCGTTTAAACATAACATTTGCAATCAATTAAAAAAAGTAGCAACTGTTACTATCCCACAGCTGGGCATAGGCCTTCTTTCTCCATTTGGAGAGAAGGGTTGGAGCTAAGACCTACCACGCTGTTCCAATGCGGATTGATTACACATATCTCTAGAATTCTTAAGAGATATGCAGGTTTCCTCACAATGTTTAAGTCACCGAAAACCGTGTAATAAATTGCAATTATCAATTAGACACATAAGTTTTTAATAGAAAAACTCATTGATGTCTGCCCGGGTTTTAATTTGCAACTGTGACGGAAATAGTCGCACGGTAGCACCGTTCGGCTATCTAAGCCTTGCAATCAATGTCATTATTGAAATATTTAGTAATTTTAACAAACCGTACCACATTGTTGCGGACTGCTCACTCCATGTTTAGTGTTAAGTGTTTAATGTTTGTTCGTAATTAGTGGTAGATCGGCAGATAGCGCGAGCATCGCTTCGGCGCCGACGATCGCGGCGTGATATCGCGACTTATAGCTGTTCGACACGCGATGGTAACACTAGAGCATTTGGATTTTATTGCAATTTATTCATATTCGAGCCGAACTGTAATACAATAATACATATAATGATACTGTTTGCGAATCCTTTTTAAGCCTTGCCATTACAGTTATTAAAATATACTTTAAAAAAGTGGCTGATAGAGAAATCATACTTACTATTAAGGATTATGTAAATAAAAATAAAAAAGCGCCTGGTCAAAGAATACTAGTAATACTTTTTGACCTTGCATGAGATGGGTATGACGAAATGTTAATAAATTTTTTGGAATTTTATTTTGAAAACAATCACCGCCGAGTTCCTTTGCTTTCCAAAACAGTAGTAGAGTTGATTCAAAAGCAAAATTATAAAAAAAGTAAGTTTAATCGAATAAAAAATATTTTGAAGTTGCTCATGTTGCTCTCTCTATCATTTCTTCTAATTCTATTATTCTTTAAATTTTTTTTTTTTTTTGTTTTCTTAAATATTTATATTATAATTGTACTCCAAAGTCACACAAATTGCTAACTATGAAAAAAAAATATCCATTTTAACACCTCGATTAATTGCCTCATTAAATGACAAGAGGACTGGCTCCTTTTTGCACAAAGAATCAGCTTATACACTGTCCATTATATTAACCATCTTTTGATAGATTGACGATTTACATATTTAGTGATGTCCTAAAGATTCTCGTATGCGATACCATTCCGATTATAGTACCTACTATCATTAATCGAATTACGTACCTAAGTAATTCGATTAATGATAACCTACGTAAACTAATAACAGATATAGAAATCAACATTTTGATTTAATATTGCCTTAGTTTTTTGAAAATAAATGTTAATCCGTGTGTATTTATTATAATCATAAAAAATATATTATACATCAACTGGCAACATCAACAGACCTTCCGCTCGGCCGCCATTTTGACGTGATCTGTCACTCTCAACGAAACGCCCGTGATAGTCACACGCATTTACGTTCGCTGAGTGTTCTCTCGCATCTGTTACACCTTGAGTTAAGTAGCTTTATTCCTCGGAAAAACTTTTGTGAAACTTATATTAATTGATCGTGAAAATGCCGAAAGGATGTGTGTTGAAAGCACAATCGAGACAGTTAGTGTTAAAACTTCATGAGTATTTTGAGCAAGAAAATCAAAATGGCGGACCTCTTATACCTATCACGCAAGTCCGAAACCGTGTTGCAGCCGCGTTGGGGATCAGTCTATCAACTGTGACTAAAATCACTACTGATGCCTACGGCAGGAGCGGCTTGGAGCAAAACAAACCATCTACACCAAAAAGAAAGCGCCGGGCTCATAAGGTGACAGCTGTTGATGACTTTGACGCTGACGCTATTCGTCGTCATGTATATGATTACTACTTGAGAAAAGAAATTCCAACTTTGAGAAAACTTATTGTTTCTTTGAAAAGAAGTGGTCTATTTCATGGTGAAAAATCTTCTTTGGTCAAAGTTTTGAACACAATTGGCTTTTCATATAAAAAGTTAAATAAAAGAAAATTATTAATGGAACGCACAGATATAGCTATAGCACGTTGTGATTTTTTAAGAGAGGCAAAGAAAATACAAGATTGGGCAAATATTGTTTTCACGGATGAAACATGGCTCAACGCTAACCACACACTATCTCGTTTCTGGACTGATGATACTGCTGATTCCACTTCCTCAGTACCAATGGGAAAAGGTGAGCGCCTAATCATTTGCAATACAAGCCCCCCATTCACAGCGAATAAAATGTTGCAATTGCTAAAAAATGCTTGCACCCACGTAACGGCCGAGAACTGGGCAAGTGTGGTGGAAAGAACTAAAAGAGTAATATTCTCTGATTGGGAACGTGATATTGCGTTTGATAATATATTATCTACACAAGAGCTAATAATAACTGCTACTGAAGACTCCTCATCGGAGGAGTCTAGTGTTGATTATCATTCCGACGACTCGTGCTAATAAAATAAATTAAAATATCCTGATTGTTTTATTTGTATTCATGTATTAACTAAGAAGAAAGTAAAACTTTATATAATGTTATTAAATGTCTTTTAATACTCGTAACATCGATTTCTACCGATTATTTTTAATCTGTGGCATAATCGTAGTAACCATTATGTGTGACATCACTAAGTGGGCGGTACCCATCCATAAAGTACAAATATTATTTGTATGATATTTGTACGTAAGCAATACAAAACTTAATGAGCGTGAGCTGTCAAAAGACTGATAATATGATGGACGCAGTATAGCGATTCAGCGATCCAATGTTTATTTAGAAACAATGGTGGTTGTAAAACCACGCAATACATTACTACGTCTAAACCTTAAAATCGTTTAATAAGTACATGACGTCATGTAATCCATTAAGATTATTTCCATTAGTATATAGTATACAGTTATTGTACTAATACTTTTTTTTTGGTTAATTTCATGTACTGTTATGGTGTGCAATAAAAGGTATTCTATTCTAATCTATTCTATAGTAATAGCATATCAGTTGGTGATACAAAAACGTATACTTAAATCACTAAAACTTCCGAAATCCGTATTATTACAGACAAGGTAATATTTGTCTTAAGTAATTATTATAAGTCTATTAATTAATAGATTAAATAGTTAAATTTACATAAGCTTTTTCTTTTTCTCTATAGTACCCGTATTATTTTTTTTCCTCAATTTTTGTCTTTTTCCTTCTGTGACTCAAAGGTTAACTGGAAGAGATCCCTTTTTGAGATAAGTCCGCCTTTATACATGTGCTTTTTTACTTTCTGTTTCTCTTTTTTACTTATTGTATAAAAATAAATAAATAAACCTTAATGTGAACGCGACTTAACTCTTTGAAGGTTCTTATAGTGTAAGTTATAAAAGATACCTTTGGCCTTGTGCTAATTGCAGTTAAAGGCTACACGCCGTGTTAGTGATATCGCGTGTCGGCCCACGATCAGTCGCGGTATCGCGCGATCTCGCGTCGACACGATGCTCGCTCCGCTATCCACTTAATTACTAACGCAATTCTCACATTCAACACAACATTGATGCAATGATAGAACTCGTGAAAACAAATAAATAATTTTAATACTAAATACTAAGTAACCCGTGTTAGATCAGCATTTGCCGCTTTCCCAGAATCCATAAGACATCTGAGGTGTAGTGTTCCTTCCATACCTGGGAAATATATAATTATATAGTATATCTTTAATATTTAAACGAGTTATTCTTGTGTATATATATATATATATATATATATATATATATATATATATATATATATATATATATATATATATATATATGAAAATGAATATGTATATGTAATTTCAGAATCCCGGAAACGGCTCCGACGATTTTCCTGAAATTCAGCATTAATTTTTAAATTAATTGAAATTTATCAATCTAGCTAGGTTTAATTTAAAAAAATCATTTACCCCTGTTGTCGGGCATTAAAAAAATACAAAAATTTTAATTGAATATTTAAAACACTATTTTTTTCCGTAAACTGTCAAGTCAAGCTTATTCGGGGGCGGGGTGGCGGTGGACGTATCCAATAGCGGAAGCCGTCACCCCTGCCCTGTAGCGATTTTGGCCACGCGTTCGGCGTTTCTCGCCAGTGGCTCAAAAAACACCACCAGAGAGCCACTCAAAATAGGAAAAAAAAAAAAAAATTTTACGGGGAACGGGTGGTCTCTAGAAATAAAAACACGAGTCCCACCTACCCAATTAGCTTCTTTTTTTGGAGTTTTTTTTAATTTGTCAAAAATTACCGAGCAAGGATCGGGTACTAAATATAGTATTAGATAAATTATATTTAATTGGACAGAGTGAATTTGTGTACCCGACAGTCACCCTCCCATTATATAATTTCCTCCTCCACTTCATGGTATAGTAGAGATTAAATTAAGAAAACATCTATGAGGACCGCCATTGGTTGTCCGTGGTTCATGCGGAATCTCAACCCTTATAGACTTTTTTTTACTTTACTTTATAAGGCTAGCGCCTGGCTACGATCTCGCCTGACAGAAACATGCAGCCTCAGGTGGACCGCGCTTTCCAATGCAGTGCCTATTCACTCTTTTTTTGAAGGTATTCAAATCGTAGGAATCCGGGAAGATCGATGCAGGAATGGAATTCTACACCTTGGCTTACTTAACTTTACTTTCCCACCATAACCTCTTTAAACACTGTTGGAAACCGTACTTTAAGAACGCTGAAATACACTGAAAATCGCTTCTATCACTTGATTTCAACTATAAATTAACTGCAATAACATGGCGCGCTCCCTCAAAATTAAAATATTTGTGTGTAAGCCGTGTGGTATCCGGCTGAGTGAAATAGACCACTCTCATTTCTTACCAAGGTGTCGTAAAATACGACAAAGGTAGGTTGACGTCAGGCAGGCGGCCAGTCGTCAAATACCTAGCCAAATTATGTGACATGTTTATAAGATGTTGTGCCGACCCCACTTAGAGTAGCAAACGGCAGAAGAATGAATTTGAGAGAATTTTGTATTTTAAAATTATATGATGAACTGCAATTCTGTATAAATGTGAAAGGATTTTCAAATTTAATTAATTATGTAAGTTCATAAATGATATTGAAATCCGATAACAAGAATTGCTCTATTCATTACGTGAATGTCAAAACTTCACCCGTCTGCTAGTTGACGAGGGACCGCACTGATACCATCGGCTCACTCGACTGTTGATGACCGATTGTCATGTTTGAGAGAGTGAATAATGACGATTGCTACTACTTTCGAAATGCATTTTTTCTCAATTATCTCACTGATTTACAACCTACTATTTGACTGGTCCAGGGTTTAATAATATTAAAATGACTACAACTAATTTTTACTAAAAAAAAACAAAAAACTAAAAAAATAGAATTAATACTAAAAAAACTTGACTTGACTATGACTTGCCCTACATATTTTTTTTTTTAAATTTATTACATAAAATCTTAAATGGTAATACAAAATTCGACACGGCATAGCATAAACTTAAAACAAGTTTAAAACATGTATAAGGTATGTGAATGTTACCTGCTTCTTAGACTTAGCATTACATATATTCTCTGAACAAACGCGGCCAGCAAAATAATTTTATTCGTAACTTCTGTACTATGGAATTCAAAGTAACGCCTAAAAATAAAATAAATCAGATAAAAAAATCATTTTCAATCTAGGTATAAATGACCTAGTAGTCTAGTTTTTCGTCACTGAAGCCATCAAAGTGGTAAGACTGATGTGACATTACGATTCAGCGCATTTACACACGGAACGGGACGCCTGACGCGTTTCGTATGTTAATACGCGTGCAGCGGGTTCATACATACATACATGGCGGCGATAATGTATGCAGAGTGCGGCGCCAAGTGGGACATAACTAGGGTATACGGTATACGGGATTTCCAATTTTTGCATCGATCTTTTATTTAAAACTAGTTGGATCGCAACTTCGTTCACGTTAACTTTAGTTAATGTAAAGAATTATGCGATTCTTTGCAGAGATCCATAGTAAATAATGTATAAAAAAAGAATAATAAATAAATATTTATTATTCTTTTTGTCTTTTGCGTTAACTTTAATGTTAAAATACACTCAATTATATACTAAATATATTCCTGTTCCAAAATGGAGAACAGGATATTTTAAATCCTAAAATGTTGATATAAATGTATATTTGGTACAACTACACATAGTCGTCTGTACCTAAAATAAGTAACTTAATACTTTTTTATACGTGCTAGATAGCTCGAACTTGGGCACGAAAACCCAAAAAAATTGTTGGCACAAAAATGTTCGTTCTCGCCGGAAAATAAACCCGCGACTCCTGGACGTAAAGTCAAGAGTCATTGCCACCTGCGCAATAGGATAAGTCAGTTTCAATTATACTTAATTTTATTAATATCGGTCAAGTGGATGAGTCATGAAAGTGACACAAACAGACTTTCGCATTTATAATTCGCATTTTGATTTCGCATCAATTTTCCTTCTTACATTATATAAAATTATACAATGTTCTATTTGCATGCTTATAATAGGCAGAATGTGTTGTTCTTGATTATATTTATGTAACATCACTGTGTACCAATTTATGCAATAAATAAAATTGAATTTGAGTTTGAATTCTATTTGAGCAATCATTATTTTTATTTCCTATATTTGTGTAGCGATAAAAACCGCTCGGTAATCTGTTTTTGTGCAATATGAAGGTACTCTAATTACTGCTAAAATAGAAATAGAAAGCTAATGATATTTGAGCCTTCAAATGCAAAGCTGTGATAGACTAATGGTAACGCGCGGACCAAAAAGGTCAAAACTTAGGATCGATTCCGACATGTTACGGGCGCTCTCTTTTTTTTATCTTTTAAAAAAAGCTACCAGACTAGGCTCGGTTGCCCGTGTACTTTAAAATAATATTACCATTACTTTCGTTTCAAATCGTTATGGTCGAAAATTATCGTAGCGCCGTTAAACCGTCCTCTAATGAATCGCAGACCCTCTATTCAGATGTCATTTGTTCAGCTCGAGTCCAAACATAATTTAATTACTCCCTTCCTCAGAAGGCTGGCTACAAGTTATTTACGTTCTAATTGAATCAGGTGTTTTTGGCTATAATGAATTCCCTTTGTTTGGTTGCTAACAAATTGTTTCTTATTATTCCGGCATTATTGTTTTGGAAAGTTCCCGCCGCTGCCAGTCGATCAGGGGTCCTGGACAAAGGGAATGCTCTTTTCCTTTAAGACCCATTTGGAAAATGGTTTTGTTAAAAGCTGGGAAAATAATAGGAAATGTTTTATAGTATATTTTATAAACCGTTGCAGCAATATTGATTAAAGTTGGTACAGTTAAAGTTTATATGGTAAACTAACATAAAGGATAAAAAATACCTTTTTTGCGTACATTTATACTAATATATAAAGCTGAAGAGTTTGTTTAATTGTTTGAACTCGCTAATCTCAAGCACTGGACCGATTTGAAAAATTATTTGAGCGTAAGATTTATCAAGGAAGGCTATAGATTATATAACATCAAACAATCAAAGATGAATAGGAGAGGAGCAGCAATAAAAAATATTGTTAAAACGGCAAAACTTAAAGCTTTCCTTGCGCACGATTACTTAGTAAAAGGTGAAAGTTATTCAAAAATTACCTCCCGATTACTTTTTTATTCAAAAGCTGCTTCGCGTTCGTGGAAAACTGTCACAATTTTTTTTACCGAATTGTAACTATTATCTTAGAAATCGTTATTGTGTTAACCATAAGAGATGGAAAAATGCTCTCGCGGACGTTTTTGTAATATTTTTTTAGATTTACAATTCTCTAGTACAATACTTTTGTATATCTTTACGCGGTGCAAGCGAGTCATTCTCCTAGCATGCGAGTTTTTTATTAAACCAGTCTTCTTTTATACAATTTACATAAAACGGTAATGTACTATTAACTTAAGCCTTCGGATTGCCAGTTCCCCAAGTACATTTGGGGAACGGGCGGTCTAGAGAGGTGAAAATACCTAGGATCTAGCCCCACGTGCCCTATTATTTGTTTTTTATTTTTTTTTACAAATTACATTATTTTAAAAATTACCGAACAAGGCTTGGTCACCCAGGTACTAATAACTAAAGTTTGTTATCTTCGTTTAAAACAAACATCTGCGACTGGCATTTCATTAAACCCGATTCCTGACACGTAATAATACTTTGTGACATATCTCAAGATCCGAAGATGAGTATTTCAGTTGCATTCGCGCCAGGTGCGACAATGTGCCTCGTTACCCCTCATTATGCACACCACATCGACTGCATCGATGTCGGTACGACTACACCCCGTTCAATGCAAGAGGGAGCAATTTATCTTTTCATATTAACCACAGTCTATATGTGTTCCAGTATTATAAAATACTAGTGATAACCGCTCCTTCGTGCGCACCAACTTAAAGTAATTTCGAAAGTAAAACTGGAATTTATCCTATACAGGCGACACAGTTTGTTTCCAAGCTCACAAAAAATTGAACACAATTTACATCATCTTCCTGCCCTTATCCCACTCTAAGTGGGGTCGGCACAACAAGTTATAAACATGCTGTCACATGATTTGGCTGCGTTTTTACGACCGGCCGCCTGCCTGACGTAACTTACCTCAGTCCTATTTTACGACACCTCGGTAAGAAAGAGGGTGGTCTATTCTACTGAACTGAATACCACACGGTGGGTCAACTTACCTTAGTCGCCTTTTATAAGACCTCGGTAAGAAATGAGGTTGATCTATTCTATTCAGCCGGATACCACAATGTTAATATAATAATTAAATTAAGGCAGAATTATTTGTATTTGAAACGAATGAAATAAATTATTAAATTATTAAAAAGAAATAGTCATCCTCCTGCCCTTATCCCACTCTAAGTGGGGTCGGCACAACATGTTATAAACATGCTGCCACATGATTTGGCTGCGTTTTTACGACCGGCCGCCTGCTTGACGTCAACTTACCTCAGTCATATTTTACGACACCTCGGTAAGAAAGAGGGTGGTCTATTCTACTAAACCGGATACCACACGGTGGGTCGACTTACCTTAGTCGCCTTTTACGACACCTCGGTAAGAAATGAGGGTGGTACTATTCTATTCAGCCGGATACCACACGGCGAATATAATTCATTATATCCTAATCATAAAAATAAACTTTGTAGATTTGTGTACGTTCGGCTTTAATCACTTATGTATTTGAGTTTATCGTTAACAGAGAGCAAGATGTTTTTTTTTGTAATATTTCAGGATAGGGGAATATTGTTTTAAATGGGTGCACTGTGTATCGTCGAACGAGTATTACCCGTCGTTTGTCGGCTGTGGGATTTAGCGGCAAACAGCTCGCCATACAAATGCTAACGCGCTGCTATCGACGACTCCAGGGCCGCCTTCATTATGCCACCTCGTAATTGCATGAACCGCATCAATGTGGGTGCGGCTCGAGGTCATTTTAACTTTTTTAGTTAATCATACTATCCTACTAATATTATAAAAAGTTTGTGAGTATAGATGCATGTTTGTTAATCTTTCACGGCGAATTCACTAATTCAATATCGATGAAATTCGGCACAATTAAATAAATCAATACATATAATAAAATCGTAGAGGTGTTAAAATCTGTACATTTGATAGTTTTAAGAAAAAGTTAGTGTTGTTGTCTCAAAACACGCTTCTAAACATGAAACAATAGTTTTTAAAATTTTTGTCTGTTTCTCTGTTTGTCTGTTTGTCTGTATGTCTGTGCATTTGTTCCCGCTAATCTCAGAAACCGCTGATCCGATTTAGACGCTTTTTCACTAATATGTATTAGAAAACCTCATTTAACATATAGGGTAATTTGTTATTTCAAATGGTCAAGTACTTACATTTTTCCCATTTAACGCCGTTCCTGAAGCGATCTAACTTACTGAATTACATATATTACTAAGAGAAGCACAAAAATCTTTTAATGAGAAATAATCTGAAGGCGGGTCTGAAGCTGATTTTTTTAGGGAATTCCCATTTTTATTCGAGTTTTTTAAGCATAAAAATAGTGTAACATACACTTATCGATTATATGCATTATATGCACGGGCTAAACTGAACGGTGAGTCACACTTACAGGTAAGATTTAAATGTAAGAATTTCGTCTAACCAAGGTATAATATGGTTAATAATCATTGTTAATGAAGGGTGCATGTTGTTTGAAACTTTTTATTCCTTGGAGGCATTTATTTGAAACTAGCAATTGCCGCCCACGTGGAAAGATTAAAACCGTTATATAGTATTCTGATTACCATAAAATGGTTAAAGTGGGTTAACCTTAAAAATTAGATATACATATGCTGTCGCAGACTTTTATATTTTTATTTAGAACTGTTAGAGGGGAGCAATTTTGTTTTTTGAATAAATTTCACCATTTACTGCGCACACATGGAAAGTATTAAATTTTGCCGTTCTTTTGCTGCTCCTCTCCTATTCCTTTAAGCCTGATATTATATAGTCTATAGCCTTCCTCAATAAATGGGCCATCTTACACTCAAATAATTCGGCCAATTCGGCCCAGTAGTTTCTGAAATTATCGCGTTCAAACAAACAAAGTCTTCAGCTTTATATATTAGTATAGATTTTAAATGAAAATGTAACAATATATATTAGGACAAAATATATGATATATTTTTAGCAATTTTTTTGTTTTAAGTGGGGTTCAAATAGCAAATGGAATCCTAAGTGCTTAAATCCTAGGTGCAAAAAAAAATAAACGTAAACGGACCATCTGTATGGAGCTTTGCATTTTAATTATTTAAAAAAAATGATTTATAAGTTCTGTAAGGAAAATAATGGCCTGTTACTATCCCCCATTGTGGGCAAAGCCTTCTCTCTCCTTTAAGAAGGCGACTGGAGCCTATATCTACCTTGGTAATCCAATCTGGTAGTAGTGGTAGTGAAGTGAAAGAAGTGGGATTATTCATATTAAAAATGCTACTGTTTAAATACACTCATAGAATTTTTCGAATCGGTCCAGTAGTTCCTGAGCTTAGCGCGTTCTAACAAACAAAGAAACAAAGAAACTCTTCAGCTTTATATATTAATAATAATAATAATAATAAATCTTTATTTCAGACAACCATGGTCCACTTTGTTAGTAATATAAATTAAAAAAAAAATTAAAATTAATTTTGATAAAATTTCTAAAAGGAAAATAATAATAATAAAAATATATATAAAATTTAAATGAGATTAAAAAATAAAAAATAAAAAATGTTAGTAGTACAAACAAAAAAAAAAATAAATACTTCAGGACTGCCACACAAGCACCTTTGTAAAATGATGCATGCTAGGCGAGTCCATCTTACATATTAATGTCTTCAGAATACTATTGGAGCTGGACCGCAGTCTTGTTAGTAAAGATGCGGTCTTCTTCCTTATGACGGCTTGAAAACAATTTGTTTGCGTATAAGCGAACATATTTGACGCGGAACAAAACCGCGGCAACCCCAATAGTATTCTGAAGCCGTTATTATACTGCACCCTTAGGGTATCTAGAGCTTTCTGCGAATATCTTGTCCACAGGTTCCCCGTGTACATTGTTTGGCAATATGCTTTGAACAGGTGTATTTTTGCTTGAATGCTACAACGAGAGAACCTGTGGGCCAACATATTGCATCTAACTGCTAGTGCCCTTCGTTCGCGTTCTATGTCTACATGATCTTTGAAATCCTCCGCAAGACAGTGACCTAGATATTTAAACTGTGTCGTTCTGTTTAGTCTAGTCCCGTTGAGTGAAATAATTGGATCGTATAACACTTTCTTGCGGGGGGCCCCGAAGATCATGTATTCGGTTTTTTTTACATTATATGATAAGCCATGTGTCTGTGCATAACGTTCACATACCAATAACAAATCCCTTATTGAACCAGCCGTGGGGCCCAGCAAAACCATATCATCGGCGTAGCTTAAGTTATTTACACATAAACCATCTATCCGACATCCATATGGCTTATTACTGAGCTCCACGATCAGCCCATCAATGTAGAGATTGAAAATCTTAGGAGAGGTCAAACCCCCCTGCCTTACCCCACACTCCAATTTGTAGGCATCTGAGATTTCACTTCCCCATCTAACATTATTAATTTGATTACCATACCAAAACTGCATTATTCTTAGTACCTCCGGCTTTACGCCTGCTTCCTTCATCTTCTTCCATAGCACATCATATGCAACTAGATCAAAGGCTTTAGAAAGATCAAGAAAGCAGGCATAAACCGGTGTTTCTCTATTTGTATAGTATTGGACAGTCTCCTTCAGGCTATATATCGCAGTCTCAGTTGAGAATCCAGGTCGAAACCCAAACTGAGCATCCTGAAACTTTAAAGTTTCATTGAGATTTCTGTCAAGAAGACTGTCGAATACCTTAGCAGTTATGGTAGCGAGGGATATTGGTCTATAGTTAGACAGATCAGAAAGATCTCCCGTTTTATTTTTTGGAATTGGGATCACCACTGTTCGCATCATGGCCTCAGGAAGATAAGAGTGGCTCATGCAAAGTGAATAGAACAGTGATAGAACCCGTGCCAAGTGTACCCCCGCGTATTTAAAGTGTTCAATGCTAAGACTGTCGTGACCAGCGGACTTGCCTCTCGACATTTTCTTAATTATCTCTCCTACTTGCTGGGCCGAGAATTGTAGCAGTTCAATATCAGTATTTATGTCAACACTGAACTCCTGCGCGGAAGGGCCCAAGGGTGACGGGACTTTAAAGTGGTCCTTAAACTTATTAGCTATATCCCTCGGTAACTTGGAATCCGCCACACTCACTGGTAAACTCGGCCTAACATTCACACCCTTGGTCTTTTTCCAGAATTGTGTGAAATTTTTATTAGCTCTATGAGAAGCTATGATGTCCATTCTGATTTGATCTTGATGCGTCTGGCACCATTTTAACCTGCTCTTAAAAATTTTCTTACTTTCACACATTTCCTCCCAGGCTTTTCCAAATTGGGGTTTGTTTTGCAATAGCCAAGTTTGATACTTAAGCCGAGCCTCACAGTGAGCATCTCGGACATGTTTATTCCACCCAATGACCGGTTTTTTGTTAGGAAATCTAGACACTACATAGGTTTCTATTGCGGATTGGGATAATATAGCAACAATATCGCTATAAACAATATCTAGGCATCGTTTGTGTGCCAGAGCAGTACAAAGATTACCCTGACATGTTATCAATTCGTCTGGGAAAATAATATCTCTGAGCCTCATACTACACAATTCCCGATATCTTGTAATCTGCGCATCCGTCCTCTGTCCCCAATGAACTTTATTCTTTTTTTCATAACCACTATGTATTTTTGAAATAATAGTATTAAAGTTGCATTGAAGGACGAGAGGCAGGTGATCAGACCAAAAGACATCATAACATACATTCGCATTTACAACACTTTGCCAAGCAGACTGCGTTACCAAGCAATGATCTAGCCATCTCAGACTACCGTTTATGTCACTTCTGTAGGTGTATGTACTAGAAGATAGCCCTAGTTTCTCAACATCTGCGCATAACCAACTTTGGTCTGAGCAATAATTAGTGAGTTCATTCCAGAAAGGCTCGGCAGGATGAGAATTGAAATCTCCTAACATGTATGTAGCCTCAACATCATTATTTTCTATTACAGCTTTAATTGCACCTAAACAGTCTGTGAATTCAACTAAATTTTCTGAGGTATCAATTGGCATGTAAACACTAAACACAATAACATGACGATCATTTAACATAGCTTTTATAGCGCACAGTCTATTACTATTACAATTTAATACTGATACAGACTTAAACAGCCCCTTTCGCCACAGAATAGCAACCCCACCATATGGCCTACCTTTTAAGATGCCTTTTGATGTATCTACTGCTGATTTCCCAGTATATTCAAAATCATCATGTATCTTTCCAAGAAAGTGAATATCGTGGGGCAGCAACCATGTCTCCTGAAGCGCCAATATATCCGAAGATAAACAAATATCTCTTATATTACCTAATGACCGTTTCACAGATTTACAATTAAAACTAACTAAATTTATTAATTGGTTTGTACTGTCCATTAACTAAATTAATTTATAGCCCCAACACTCGAATCTGAAGTCTGTTTGTTTTTATTATTAAATAATATAAAACGTCTAAAAGAAATACCTTCTGGCCATATATCATTATTCATAAACAATGATAGTTTATATTTTGGTACATACAGCTTATAAGAATTGTAATCTCTTTTTATTTTTGAATTAATTCTCTCCAAAACAATTTTTTCCTTGGTTTTATTAAAGATATACTCAACAATATCGTTCTCATTTGTTTCCTTACACACGTTAGAAATGTAAAGCGGCACCTTGCTCGGTGCGGCCTTGAAATTCGAATCATAACAACCACGTCCAATGTCACTAATAAACCTATTTTTACTTAAAATCTTTTTTCTTTGCACTAATGTCCACTCGCTATTTACCTTATCATCCCTTTGTTTACATTCCTTATTTTCCCTCAACACATCTGCCATAGTCTTACACTGTTTATCAATAGAATGATTCGATATTCTGTTATTGTTTAGAATGTTAACTGAGGTAACGGTATCGGACGAAGCGCAAGCGCTCTTCATAACCGGTTTGTAGTTCGAAACCGTGGTGGCCTCCGAGCGCATCGGTGTTACTGTCTCCTTCACACGCTCTTGAGTATGAGAGACGGGTAAATCGGCCGACTGCAGCGGCGCCGCAGTCTCGGTGCACACCTCCGCCTGTTTAAACGATGAATCATAGACGTTCGGGGTTACCTCGGATGACGACTGTTTGTGTGACAAAGAAGGACTATTACATTCGCCGCTCAACATGCACTCGATGACCTCGGTCGTTGAACTGTCGTTACAGTTCTGCAAACTCATCGGCCCGCTATCACAATCACAATCAGTGCTGTTTAAAAGGCATGCCCCTCTTTTTTTATTTATATTATCTGGGTTTTCTTCTCTAATTTTCTTTAAAAATTTCTGCAATTCCTTTTGGGTAACAAATTCCTTCTTAAATTCAAATAAATCTTCCTTTAGCGACGCAATATCCCTTAATAATCTAGTTGCATCTAAGTGATCAAAGGTCACTGGAGGTAACCTGTGTAATTCCCGTGCTACAAAAATAGGTAACCGTTCAGGGTCTGTTGCGTCCGTGTATTTTAATAATTCAATAATATCTTCCAAATCTTTTTTGGATTTTTCTTCCTTTTTTCGTATCTTTATTTTTTTCGTTTGCACAGCTTCAAAAATAAGTTTTTTTGCTTCTAATATTTCTTCACTCGTATATGCTGTATTACAAATTCTAATCAAACTAGTTTCATCCATGACTTTAATTTTATTTTGCATAAATGCAAGCAATTCACTAATTACTATATTGCACGTAGAACATTTCACAACGTTAGAGGTCATTGTCCTCTCACACAGCGCGTGTGTCACCGACCTTTCGCTCGCACGATCAGCTGATGATACGATATTAGTATAGATTCTTTCTATTGAATGAAGTCCGTAAATTAGCTGTTAAGTTTATTTTAAGTAGATAGACAGCTACGGGGACATTGTTGTTTCATAATATGGAGTGGTTCTAAATTGGTAATCTATCGTTATCCTTACTAATATTACAAAATGTGAAAGTCTGTCTGTCAATATGCCTGTCTGTCTGTCTATCTGACACGTAACATACATGTTACGTTTTAACGGTCAATCCCCTGAACCAGTATCGATGAAATTTGGCACATTATTCCTTATGCACTGTGGTAACATATAGGCTATAGAAATTATTTTAATTCAACAGGAATTAAATAGGATGACATTCAAAACGCACTCTGTAATATAACTATGGTTTTTTTTTTATTCACGATGTGTCAAAATCAATTCAAATCTGAATTTACAGAAGTGTTTAGATTCCAAAATTTTCGGTTTACGTCAAAACGGAATAAGTCTTTAGATAGTAGTCTAAGGCAACAAGTAAAAAAAATTACTAATAATTGACATGTATTTTTTACTTTTAACACCATTTTTAATATCTGAAAAGTGATTACAGTTAATAACGATACTTAATATAATTTCAGATACTTATTTTAAAACATTATGTTCACAAAAACATAATTTAAAAATTCTAATAATATATTTTTTTCGTATTTATACTAAAAACTTGGAATCCAGCGCTGAACCTATATAGGTAATTAAAAAAAACAGGTTGACAATTCATACGTTGCATATAAATGTTATTATTAAAGTTTTCTTGCACGTTATTAGTTTATAAAATTTATAGTGATATTTAATACCAGAAAAAAATTAAGAATTTATTGATGTATTTATATGGAGTTTATTGTAACAGATAAGCCTAGGAAGTCTCCTTTTAATATTTGTTGCATGTACGGGTTATTTACTAAAATAATAAAATTATGCTCTCGATAAAACTATAAATCTCTCTGACTATTCTGATTATTCTATAGAGATATTTGCAGTTGGAGAGTGACAGAAGCTACTGGTAATTCCAACACTACAGTCCCCGCGAACGAAGTTGCAGGTAAAAGCTAGTAATAAATAAATAAATATAAATATATGGGACACTTACACACACGGTCGTCTGCCCCCAAAGTAAGTAACTTAATACTTGTGTTATGGGTGACAGACAGCTGGTGAATATTTACTTATATATTTTTTAAATACATACTTAAATACAAATATACACCCAGGCTCAAAGACCAACAAATTCATTTATAGAAAATGTTGGCCCTCGGCGGGAATCGAACCCGCGACCCGCGGAGTTGAAGGCAGGGTCACTACTCACTGCTCCAACGGGCCAGTCAATTATTCCTTATACACCGGAATAACATATATGCAATAGACATCCTGTTGATTCTACAGGAATAGGATGACATCGAAAAGCGCCATCTATTATCGACCTTTAACACGATAACAGTCCACGCGAACGAAGTCGCGGGTAAAAGCTCGTAATATAATAAAAGCGAAAGTTTGTGAGTATGCCTGTTACTCTTTCACGCCAAAACCGCTGAACCTATATCGATAATATTCGGCACAACTATTCCTTATATATCGGGGTAACATAAAGGCTATAGAAATCCTGTTAATTCTACAGGAATAGGATGGCATTGAAAAGCGCTATCAATTATCAGCCTATCACGCGAGAACAGTCCACCCGAACGAAGTTGTGGGTAAAAGCTAGTCTATTATAATTTATTCTAGAGCTAACGACGAATAAGTCAAAAATCAATGAAAGCGTTGATTTGTCAAAATTTTCGGAAAATAGATTGAAATATAATGATAATTGTTGAAAATTTCGGAATTAGTCTAGCCACTTGGGAGTTTCGTACGTGAAATTTAGTTAAAACCATTTGTAGCTAGACTTGTTTTGAATAATTATATATTATTGAAAATATGTAGTCAAATTATGTGACATGTTTATAACATGTTATGCCAACCCCACTTATAGTGAAATACAGATATTGCAAAGAAAGGTGTCGAACTAAATGTAATTAAATTGCAGTCATAAATTTAATGTTCCGCTTAACACTACCGCGGTGGGAGCGAGCTATAAAGTTCCCGCTGTTCGTTTCTATCAAAGCGAGCAGCGTCAGGGCAGACAACGAGTGATGTATTTGTTGGTGAGGCGGGAACGTTTGCGAGCTGATTTTTGTATTTACCGTTTAATATAACGTAGTTTGTAGGCAATTTATATTGAACACTAACTGCGCACGCGGTTTCTCTCGCGGTGCAAAGGTTAAGAATTAGTCTTCATTCTCCTGCACAAAGTGGCATAACATGGTATAAACATGTTGTAACATGATTTGGTAACGTATTTTACGACCTGCCGTCTGCTTTACGTCAACTTACCTTAGTAGTCTTTTACGACACCGCGGTAAGAAATGAGTGTGGTCTACTCTACTCAGCCGGTTACCACACAGCGGGTGGTCTTACCTTAGTCGCCTTTACGACACCTCGCTCATAATTAAGGGTGCCCTATTCTAGTCAGCCAGATACCATGCGGCAGGTCAACTTACCTTAGTAGCCTTTTACGACACCTCGGTAAGAAATGGGGGTGATATATTCTTCTCAACTGGATAACACACGGCGGGACAACTTATCTTAGTCGGCTGTTACGACATCGCGGTTACAAATGAGGGTGGTATATTCTACTCAACCGGATACCACACGGCGAGTCAACTTACCTCTGTAGCCTTTTCCGATAGCTCCCTAAGAAATAAGGTTGTCCTATTCTACTCAGCCGGATAAATTACACAATGCGTTACGAAATTGTAATTATTAATATGTAATTGTACTTAAACTTTGGAATGACTATGCCTAATACTGAAATTTGCATTAAAATCAATCTAGTAGTTTTCCAGTTTATCATGAACAGACAGATAGATTCAACTTTACAATATTATTATTTTATTATTTATTTATTATTACACACACAGAATACAAATATGATAATATGTAAGTATGATGTTTAAAACGGCTCTACAACTCCATTTTTTATGCAAATATAACGTCTAAATCACGAAAAACAAGCAAAGTGTGACGTAACAGCAATAGATGGCGCGATATAATTTGTAATACGGAAAATACGAACGCCGACCCTTACCAATTTTCTGCTCTATTACAATGTTAACGTACATTGATGCATATCTGCACATGTGAGCTATTTGTTATTAAAGTTGTTTAATACGTAGCGTTCAATGGAGAGTAAATGGGTGTAAGTTTTCGAAGTAAATGTCAGTGTAAGGAGTAGGCGTGGTAGTGTAATGTAGATCTTCGGCGATACCATCACCGACGCATCGCACGCGAGCGCGTTCTTACAGACACCCCTATATACTATTTAACATACATATCGGATACCGTGTCTTTATCTATATGAAATTAGTTTAATTTTCAAAAAAAATCCTGACTTATGCGATTTTACGATTACGATTTTATCGGGTGAAACAATCGTAGAGATTGTGGTAGTGAGTGTGTTTAGTGCTAGAGTAGTGTTTTGGTGTTTTTGATATGTATGACGACTTGTCCTGCATGTATAAGGTATGTGAATGTTGCCTGCTTCATACACTTAGCATTACATAGATTCTATTAACAAAAACGGATTATAGCTTAAATAATTCTATTGCAATTACTCTACTATGGAACTCCACAAAGTAACGTCTGCGTCTATAAATCAAATTCTCCTTACTTTACTTCAATTCAGTACTTTTTCTAAATCACTGGAAAGTTTAAGTCCAGTTTACTACACGTGTTTGGAAAAATCAATAGTGGTGGGGGTTGAACTATTTGTATAAAATACAATGCTTCGGTTAAGGGGGAAAACGATGGTTTAGATTGTCGAAGTGAATGTGTAGTGTGATGTTGGCGGTGGTGTATTGTGATACGTGTGGTAATCCTGCATGTATAAGGCATGAGAATGATTTTGTTTAGCATTTCATAGATTTTCTTAACTAACGCGGATTATAGCACAATAATTCTATCATAACTTTTGTGCTATGGAATTCTGCAAAGTAACGCCTACTTCTATGAATTATGTATGTGTTCAATGAAAAATGTAAATTATTATCTTAATAAAGTTTTATCACTATAACTACATAGAAATCTTAAAATGTCAGTTGCCTACTTTCATGCAGTGAATAAGTAAATATACAGACATGACGCCCCGTTGTTTATTACATATTTAGACGTATGTATGTTAGTATCATCCGCGTAATTTATAACCGAGTGTTTAATGTTCTTTATGGTATAAAACTACCGGTGTATTCCTAAGTAGGCTAGTGATAACGCTGCGGCGAATGCGCCCCAAATATTTATATGAACATCTCGCCCGTATTTTGTATTTTGCACACAATAATTGTTAAATGAATCGATATAAGGGGCGATCGATATCTTAATCTAGGGCTAAAATATCGAAAACCTAACTAAGTATATGTAACATTTCAGAAGTGGGGTCGGGCTGGTATATGTCTGGACCATATTTAAAAAAATTAGGCAAAATAAAGCGAAGCCACCCAAACGAATCAAAAATATTAAAAAAAAACATAATCGCTTTTGGATTTTGTCGTTGAATCTGGGTTTGGGTGAGGTTTGTAGGACATACGTTGTTACAAATCCTGCATATATCAGGTATGGAAACGGATAGTACACTCTACGTTTAGCAATATATATTTTTCTACATACATAATCGCGCCGTTGTTTACGACACCGCGGTAAGAAATGAGCGTGGTCTATTCTACTCAGCCGGATACCACGCGGCGGGTCAACTTACCTTAGTCGCCTTTACGACACCTCGCTAAGAATTAAGGGTGCCCTATTCTAGTCAGCCACATACCATGCGGCAGGTCAACTTACCTTAGTAGCCTTGTACGACACCTCCGTAAGAAATGGGGGTGATATATTCTTCTCAACTGGATAACACACGGCGGGACAACTTATCTTAGTCGCCTGTTGCGACATCGCGGTTACAAATGAGGGTGTTATATTCTACACACCCAGATTGGTATCTGGGTGTGTAGAATAAACCACCCTCATTCTTTACCGAGATGTCGTAAAAGCCAACTAAGGTAACTTGACCCGTCGTGTGGTATCCGGCTGAATATAATAGACTACCCTTGGTGAGAAAGGTGACTAAGGTAAGATGACGTCAGGCAGGCGGCTGGTCCCAAAATTACTAGCCAAAACATATAACAACATATTTAATACATGTTGTGCTGGCCCCACTTAGAGTGGGATAAGGCCAGGAGGATCATGTTTACATAATCATGGAATATAGCAAAATAAATTTATTATTACTTTTCCAGTATGGGTCTCAACAAAGTAACGCCTAATTCTATAAATTAAAAAAAGTCTTGATAACAGCGCATAATATTGAATAAATCAACCGCAAACTCCTTTTTTCATTTTAAGCATCAAATCAAGCGGAAACAGCGCCAAGTTAAATTGTTATTTATAGCCAAAAAACTAGAATTCATTAAAGGCCTAAAGTTTTACCGTAAACAGAAAACTCAAAGGGGTGCCAACAGAAAAAGGCAGCCCGATTTTAACTAGATAACGCAGGGGGCGTCTTGAACTACCAACGAAGAACAAGGAAGACGACATAAATACATAAGAGCAAAATATTTCAATACAATGCAAGTTCAACTAAAATATCACTTCAATAAAATCACATAAAATCTTCAATGGATGTGGTGTTAGACGATAATATTGAGCTTTTAAACTTTGTTGGGGGCAGGTCGAATATAAGGAGCAAGACTTTTGATTAATCATTGTGAAATAGTATCGCAAACAAAGGTAGCGGTGAGAAACTTTTAATAAAAAACGTTAAGTTGCCCAAGATTTATTTCCTTTTAGACATATTTTACCAAGAAATGAAAAATGTCTAATACTTACCTACCAATACTTAGCCTAAGTTATTTATAAGAAATACCTTGTTTTTTGATGTTTGCCTAACATCAAAATTAAATGGACCGAATATGCCGTGCATTTTTCTATAGCAAATTTGTCTTGGATGATTTACTCATTTAGCATCTTATTACCTTTTTAATTTATTTCTTAAGTATGAAAACCCTCCAGTAAATCACTGGAGGTTTCCAAACCATTTCAGATATCAAAGGTTGAGTTCTAGAAATCGTTCTTCAATGCATATTCTGTGCATGACTAATTTTTGTTTAAACAATTTTATCACAAGTTAGTGTTTAAATTAAAAAATTGTTATTTTATTTATACCAATTTAGTTCAGTTTAAAACAAATATCTGGCTGACCGAGCTTCGCTCGGTAATTTTTTACATAAAAAAAACTTTAACAAAAGAAAAAACAATTATTTAGTTGGGATCGATCCTTGACACTCTTATTTCTCGAGGCTGCCCGTTAACCGAATAAGCTACGTCGACTTGGCAGTTGATGGCGAAAATTCAATTCAATATAAGTGTTAGTGTTTTTTAATGCCCAAAAATAGGGATAAAACAATATTTTTTTACATAAAACCTAGCTGGATCAATTTTTCTCCCCCAAAACCTCCTACATGCTGAATTTCAGGAAAATCGTTGGAGCCGTTTCCGAGATTCGGAAAATATATATACATATATACAAGATTAACTCATTTAAATATTAAGATTAATAATGACATGTCAAAGTAAGCTAGGTTGGTTTTAACCCTGAAGTATAATATTCTTGTATTTTGAACTAATTTGTAATATTTTGCTTATTTTATTATTAATATTTTTCTTCCTCTCTTATTGGCAGCTCTTATATGTTCATTGGTCAATGTTTTATATTTGTCTTACTATTATTAGAATTAGGCGTTACTTTGCGGAGATCGATAATACAAAAGTAATAATGAAATTGTGATAGTGAACGTGTGGAGTGCGTATGAGCGTTAGTGGAAGTTTGCTCGTATGTTTTTGCGAATCCTTCATGGATCCGATATGAAAACGGATAGTTCACTCTACATTTAGCAGTATATTTCCTACTTATTTAATCGGGGATTATAGCAAAATAATTTCATTATTAATTTTGTACTGTTGGTTTTCTATCAAAGTCGATAATCTATTTATCCAGTTATCTGTAAAATTACTTGATTTCATTGCAAATTGCCATCCAAGTCCAATTTAACTATTTACCGTTCAGTATTGTGTGATGACTCATGTTTTCCATAATCTCAGATCTCGGGCTCGGAGTTTTAGCAAATTACTCGTAAAGCTTTTGTGAGAGCTGATCGGATAGTTAGAACTTGGTAAAGAGGGTAGTAGAGTAACCATATGATCTTTTTAGATTAATAAAACAGAACAAAAAAATTGTACACTATTTCGATATTCCTACAAAAATACAATTTTGTATTTACAACATACAGTCATTTCGAAAAAAAAGAAGACTTGGCGAAACTACAGCAAAACCACTAAACCAAAGTCTCCGTCAAAGCGTTATCAATACAATAACTGTAACAGTACAAAACTGTTATCATTAAAGGAACAGTGCAATAAATGTAAAATAATTCTCAATAAGCCCGTAAAAAGGATAATTCTTTGTCCTCCGATGGAGTCTAATTAACAGTTATGATAGAATTATTTTGCCATAATCCGTAAAATAACAAACTCGGCTTATAACAAAATAATTCAAGCATAACTTTTGTGCTATGGAATTCCACAAAACGCCTACTTCTACAAAATCACTGTATTCAGTTACAGATTTCATTAGACCCATGTTCTATATTTCAGTTTTTTTATCGAATTTATCCCGAGACACCATTATAGATGGGAAATCTATTCAACGGGTACACCCAGCCAAGTTTCTTCGCTCCGGGTCTTGCAAGTTTACTTGCGGGGACCGCCTCCCGTGACTTTGTCCCCATGCCCAAGTTTAATTGCCCTTGAGAACTCAGGGTAAAGGGGAGTGGTCAATTGATACAATTTGATACGATTTGCGGGTAGTTCTAACTATATGTAAGCCATTACAAGATGGTCTAATTTTGTTGTGAAAACACCAAATTTACACAAATTCAAATTCAAAATATTGTTTATTTAAGAAATGTTTGCAAACAAGTGCTTTTGAATCATCAACCCTACTGCTGGTTCGGAAAGCTATTCCTACCGAGAAGAACCAGCAAGAAACTCTTCTCTCGAACGTTAGGAGAATGTATGGAACGGAATGTAGAGAAGTATGTGAGCGAGACGATATGACAGGAGGGAGGGAGCGAGGACAAAGGACGTAGGAGTGACGTAGGTCTGAGGACGGACATAAAAGTGAGCATTGCTAAATAAAATAAAGTTTAATACGAGCTACGAGTTTAACATTGCCTTGGCAGCCCGAAAACAACATGTAGGAATCAGAAGATTAAATTTAGGTACCAAAATATCTTCTATGTACCTTTGTAATTTAGAATAAACTCCATGTGTCTATGGGATTGTTCAAAATACAAATCCCTTTAAAGTCGACCACGCGTTAGGTGGTAATTGTTTATAGCTATTTCTCCAGTTTCCAGTCTCATTTTGGATCAAGATGACCAGTCTGACACCCTCCTACCATATATAAAAAAATCATGAATATATGTTGTTCTGAGTTGAAAATGAATACATAGTGCTCACTGCAGATGTATCCGCCGCAGATATTAAAATGCAAGAAGTCGCCGCAAGTTGGTAAAGTGGGAAACATTTCTTGCACAACGTCGCAATTCGGTGACTTGAATATTCTAATGCTAACGCTCGGCTTACAATGGTAAATTGGACCTAGCGGAAAAAAAAGCGTAAAAGCATAAGCAGAAAGTTGGCTACATCTGTTTTTTGACTAAACAGCTCACAAACACGTGCTACAGTATGTTGACAAGGATATTACTTGGTGTGTAAGAAAAAGGACACATGCTATGGGACCTACACAATCAACATATTCCTTAAACACAGGGTGAACAGCTAAAGGCCTGATGACGCAAACTTCGTTAGATTAGACGAACTCTATTCTCTACGGCCTCTATCATCGTAGTATAAGGGCAGGACAATGATGATGGTCTTATAAACAAACTAGCTTTTACCCGCGGCTTCGTTCACGTGAACTGTTGTCGTCTCAAAACTTGAAAATAGATGGCGCTTTTCAATGTCATCCTATTCCTCTAGAATTAACAGGATTTTTATAGCCTATTTGTTTTTTCGGTGTATAAGGAATAATTGTGCCAGATTTCATCGAAATTGGTCCAACAGCTTCGCCGTCAAAAAGTAACATACGGATGTATGGATGTATACTCACAAACTTTCGCATTTACAATATTAGTAGGATAGGATAGAATAAAACGAGTTAATATTCTTAAATTGCAAACAAATTCATCACTCCCACAGCATATGTATTCAGAGCAAACATTAAAATGCAAGCAATTCCCGCGAGTTGAGAAAAAAACTTCCAAATTGGGATTACCGAGCGAAGTTGAGATTTGGTGACATGAATATTCTATCACTGATGCTTACTTTGACTTTGGGCGTTTGATTGCGATTCAGTGGTAAATGTTAATGGCTTTTGCGTTCCAACTACGATAATAAACACGACCCTAAATATAAAATGTGTTTCGGTCGTATAATATAAAATTTTTAAGGTGTTAAGTAATTCAAAACATTGATGAGGTTTTAGGGAGGTTTCCGACCGAGAACAGTGGAAAGCATTTCTCAACATCAATACAGCAATTGATAGATTCTCCTGCCCTTATCCCACTCTAAGTGCGGCCAGCACAACATGTTATAAACATGTTGTCATGATTCGGCTAGATCTTTTACGACCGGCCGCCTGGCCGGTGGTAAAAGATCTAGCCGAGGCAGGCAAGAAAGTAAGTTGATGTTAGGCAGGCGCCTAACATCAACTTACTTTTGTAGTCTTTTACACCTCAGTAAGAAAGAGTGCTCTATTCTACTCAGCCGGATACCACACAGCGGATCAACTTATCTTAGCCGCCGTTTAAGACACCTGTGTAAGAGGGTGGTCTATTCAGCCGGATGACACACGGCAAAATACAGCAATTATAAAAAAAAACTTAGGGAAGGGTATGAAGTATAGATAGTAGCCGATTATCGGACCTACTGAATATGCATATAAAATTTCATAAAAAAAGGTCAAGCCGTTTCGGAGGAGTATGTTAACATTGTGATACGAGAATTTTATAAATAAGATAAGTACAATAAAATACATGAACAATATTCTATCATAACTTCTGTGCTATAGAATTCCGCAAAATAACGCCTGCTACTATAAATAACATATGTATTCTTTACACAGTTTTTAAATAAATCTTTTCTCCTTCTTTCTCTCAACAACTTGGTGTATTAATTTCTTTCAGTATAGCGTTATCTTCAAATTTAACGCTTATACGTAGACATGTGCCGCACATGTCCGCTGAGTACACTTCTTGACAATGCATCGGTCCATACGGTGCGTTTATTGCATTTTTGAGCACCCAATATCCGGCCAGATGTGCAACATTCCACGCAATATTGAACCTTAATTTTAACACCATAAGGTTCGTGTGACATTTGTTTATAAGCAACGCGATATTTCCCTACAAGTTGCCAAACATCTGCATATTTGATGCCTACAGTATAACAACATTGTTTAGTCTCGCGAACATTGTGTAAGGCTTGTAAGAGAATCTATGAATCTTGTATAAAAAATTCAAGTCTCCCTGATGACGGCAACATTTTCGTTTTGATAGGAAAAATATTTTCGATCAAAATAAAAATATAGAGTACCTATATTTTTGTTTTGATCGAAAATTTTTGATAGAAACCAGATCACTTTTACTACTGGGAAGTATATCATTAAAAAGTGTGAAAATAAATGTTGCAATCCTAGCTCTTTCCTCTTTTATAAGTCAACAGAAAAGTCTGCGATAGGATATTTCTCATCATTCTCCTGCCTATATTCCATTCTAAGTGAGGTCTGACCAACAGTTTATAAACATGTTGTCACATGATTTGGCTACGTATTTTACAACCGGCCGCCTACCTGACGTCAACTTATCTTAGTCGCATTTTTCGACAACTCGGTAAGAAATGAGGTTGGTCTATTCTACTCAGGCGGATACCACACGGCGGGCGAACTTACTTTAGTCCCCTTTTACGATACCCCTGTAAAACATGAGGGTGGTCTATAGTACTCAGCCGGAAACGACACGGCTTGCGATAGGTTATATCTATCTTTCAAAAATAGCTTACTTATGAAGAATTGGTCAGGTACAATGCGGTAATTGAAAGCCATGTAAATGAACAGTTTAAAGGCCATTTAGGCCTATGCCCAGCAGTTGGACAGTAAGAGGTCGTTACTTTAACTTCAAATAAATATCTTAGGAAATATCACCAAATGAAAATTATCACGTGCGAAAATTATTCAATGGCGATCCGATGTTCGTTACAATGGCGACCTATAAAATCGGCCTTGACTTCAATGCAAAATGCCAAATTATTAAAATTCCAGAATCGTAACAATTTCATAAGTCAATTTGGCAATACCTGGGGGAAATTATCCACCACTGATAGCTGCTCAGTGCCCTGGGATTTGGTATACTCTTGAAGACATTTTAATAACGCCCATCTTCAGTCACTTAAATCACAAAATTTCCTATCTGACATCCGGAAAATTTATTTACTCGTCCCTTTTCCGTTTCTTTTCCAACGAGACCCAACTCAAACTCAACTTTTGAACTGTCGGAGAATTTTCCACTGGTTTGGAATATTGCTTTTTCATAAAAAAAGTCACAGTTGCTACTTTAAAAGTATTTTTAAGTAAGACTAAGATCATTAACGTATTTATATAATACTAGGTGTGCCTGCGGCTTCGCTTGGAAATCAGTTTGTCAAAAAGTAGTTATTGTGAGTTAACCATAAGAGATAGAGACAATTATTACGCACTTTATATGCTTACTTACTTTCTTGAATGTTTAAGATATCTACGTCGTATTTCCAAAGAAAAATGAATTTTTTTAATCCCATATGCTAGTCCGGTTCATAAGCTTTAATTGCATTAAATTTCATCAACATTGTTTCAGCAGATTAACGTGAAAGCGAAAGACGTAGACGTAAATATACGATCGATATCTTCCGAGTTTTTCAGTATTTTTATTACAAAACAAACTCAGCTAACAATACTACAATCTGTTATTTACCAATCTATACTTATACTATAAAGAGGAAAAATTTGTATGTATATTTGTAATGTTTTTACACAATAACTACTAGACCGATTTCAAAAATTCTTTCACCATTGGATAGCCGCATATTTACTGAGTCAAATAGGCTATATTACATTTTAAAAAATAGGGATCCGTAGTTAAAATGTAATAAGGTGTAATAAATAAGTCATAAAAATCTGTCATCGCATGCGCTGTGGAAACTATTGATGATATATTTAACAAAAAATATATAGTCCGACTTAGTAGACTTTCCATTGCCATGAGATCGGCATGTATGCGGGTGATACCGCGGGATATTACTAGTCAATCTTAATATTACAGACGCGCATATCTAAAACTTAGCAAAATTTAATAACAATATTCAAAGACATTTCTCTTCAGTGGAGCGAACAGGTCTCTGTCAATAGTAGTTGCTCTGAACTCGCTTGAAACGCTCTAAAGACCCGTATAACTTGCAAGCTTTCTAGGAAGTGGGAGAAGCTTCCGCATACAATAAGCAACTTCCTAATTTACTTTTGAACATGAATAATTAATTCATTAATAGAGATATAAAACTGAGCTTGCGATAGACAAATGGTGAGAGGAAATTTTTCCATACAAAGAAATCATAATATTATTTTACTATAATCCGCGATGAAGTAAAGTAGAAAATATATATATAATATGTAATGTGTGATGCACGCTGATACACGCAGGATTCGTAAAAACACATGCACAAACCTCCACCACCGCCACCACATTACACTAGCACTGCACACGTTCACTATCACAAACTCAACAATCATTTCGCTTCCCAACCGAAGCATCAGGTAGGAGATAGACCCCACGTGTACACGGATTATAGCAAAATAATTTTATTATTATTGTATTATGTATCTCGGCAAAGTAACGCCTAATTCTAGCAATTTTTCATCTATATCACCATCTATCTTTATTATGTGACAGCATGTTTATAACATGTTGTGCCGACCCCACTTAGAGCGGGATAAGGGCAGAATGATGATCACCATCTACCTTCTTTCTTTAATCTTTAAATGAACTTATATTGTACATATATAATCTGCATTTTAGAAATAGCTTCTAAAATTTTCATGAAACTTAAACGTAAATTAGGGGTTTTAGCTTTTCCAAAGTCTCCTAGTATTTTGGGTGTAGCTATAGACAACTATTTTAGCATAGCTAACAATATGTTTATCTAAAGTTATGCACTGTTTCTTGAAGAGACCTATAAACTAAATAAATTCACTAATATAACTAGTATCAATTTATAATCGGGTCAAGATAACCAGGACTACGGGTCATGACAAGATGGCGTCGATATCTTGTGAAACTTTTTTAATTTCACTCTGAACTCCCGGTAAAGAACCAACTTCATAATCGAGTAGTAGCAATTGATTAGCGAGTCGTTTGCAAAGTGAATTAATATATATTTTATCACAGTGCATCCTTGACGCTTCTGTGTAACATTTATATAATATACACATTTTAACCATAACGATATGCTAAAACTGTATTTTAATATTAAAAAACATTACTATTAATCTTTAATATTTATTTGTTACAAATTTAAGAACTTATAAGAAATGTGCCCCTAGAATATGATAATCGATTAAGTAACACGCAGCCTTGATTCATTTTAGATTTTGAATGAATCTATATACATAAATCTATATATATAACAAAAATAAAGTTATAATCCAAAGCCTGTTGGCGCACTGACTTTCGATTTGTATTTTATAGCAACACTGAAATGGTGGCAACACTATGTTGTGTTGTTTCCGGTGGTCTTCCTGTATACTGCTAAAATATTTCAGTTGCATTCAGTCTCTGTTCGTCCTTCAAGAGAAGTACATTTCGGAACGGGAATTGTGGTATTTCTATTACATCATGTTACTGTTGAAAGTGTGCGCTAACAAGCCATTATAAATCATTTTAATTTGCCAAGGGGTCCTTTGCCAAGATGAGAACATAAAACAAATTTCATTACTACAAATATATTCATATCGAAAGTTTTAACTGTAACTTTCGTGAGAATATAAATAATTCAGTTCATAAACAAGACGAAACAATGTTGCTCTCTGGACGACACCAGAATATACACAAAAACTAACAGCTGGGTATGAAAAACAAGCAAACAGCGGCGTAAAGGTATTTGAAAGAGACAGTTGCTGTCTATTTGACGTTATCAGAATAACTACAAGAAGTTTTATTTGGATAACCTTTTTTTTATTTTGATTATTTTTTTAAAGGTTACTTGTAATTTGGGTTAATAATTACTAATAAACTTGTTAACCCCTCCAGCTAAGCTAACTTGCGTTAGGAGTGGGTTCAACCGGTAGTATAATGGCTAGTGTAATGGCCAAGATTCGGACCCACGACCTCTGGATCGTATGTCCGTTACCCTAAACATTCCGTTACCAACGCTTCGAATTCATTCGAATTATTATTTTGAATTTAATAGTACCTTAGAAGAAGAATATCATCATCATGCTCCTGTCCTTATCCCACTCTAAGTGAGGTTAGGAAATGTTACTTGGTGAAATGTTGTTTGGCCAGTTATTTTACGACAAGCCGCCTGCCTGATGTCAACTTACCCTAGTCGCCTTTTACAACACGTGTGTAAGTAATGAGTGGTATTTTCTACTCAGCCGGATACAACATGGCGGGTCGACCAACATTAGTCGCTTTTTACGACACGTCAAGAAATTAGTGTGGTCTATACAACTCAGCCGCATACAGAGTCATCTTTACTTACAAAAGTAATACTAAAATTATTCTAGTATTTATTTTTGTATTATGGATCTCCGCAAAGTAGCGCCTAATTCTATAAATTATTCATCTTAACTTTTCGCCTTCTACGACACTACGGTAAGAAAGAGGGTGGTCTATTCTACTCAGCCGGATACCACACGGCGTTTGTATTATACTTCCAGAGTAGTATTTGTTATACAGAGCAATAAAAAAAATAATGGAAAAACTGAAAAGCATTTTTTCGTATTATAATATGGCTCATAAACGATAGCCGAATGCCGAAATGAAAAATTCGACGGACACGATTAATTGTCCTATTGAAAGCATTTCAGTCATTAACTTGATCACAAAGGAGCGTCGGGTTTAACTGCAGACGATCGCAAATCGGAGAGCAATTAATATTTTACGACTGTTTAAAACCCAATTTTAACGAGTAACGACAATGGTATGGCTTATTTTGTACGTTCACCGTGATATAATCTTTTTCTTTACAAATTTCAGAAGTTACCAAACAATTATTTCGCTGCAATCGCATTATGATTTTGTTGTGCCTATTGTTAACGCACACTATATACAATAACACGATATAATGGAATACCAAAGGAATTTGAAATCCCTTCAAGAGCAGCAGTATAAAGATTAACAGTATAATAATGCTTGCGACAATCTTAGTGTAGTTTCGTGATCATTGGGCAATCCTAGTTCTAAAGGCGCACACTTTTGTATGCTAAGTTCTCAGTAATGATTCTCTGAACCTTAAATGCACCATGACTTTGATGGCACATGATTTTCGTCTGGCACTATTTACAGGCCAGCCTGTCTAAATACTTTACGTATCATTAGAGACAGTAGAATATCATAAGAAGTTATTCTTCAAGAGTTTCAATAGTAACAACATGTCGGCAGATCTAGAGAAATCAGTCATAAGATACTTTACTGCGAGATTGTGTTTGTATTTTAGAGGCTGAAAAAAATGGATGAATTGTGTGAAGAATGATACACATATAAAAGGAGTGACACCAAAGTTGACGAATGATAGACGAGAGTGGATGATGAAGATATATTGCGCCGATTACTTAGAGTGGGATAAGAGTAAAAAAAATGATGATGAGGTTGTATTTTTGTCTCTTGTAAGGGAACAGATCAAGTCTCACCGAGTAGTAGTTAACAACCAAACCTTTCGAATTTTGAATTTCACATATGATTGATCTTTCTTTGACATAGGCAAAAAGTAGTCATAAAATCTGTTCGGTTCTTTTAACTGACTGACTTTAAACATATAAATCCGGCAGAGGACTTTGTTTTATAATAAATACGGGTTTAGTCCCCGAATTCAATTCGAATGGGTAGCATTTGGGAAGCTACGCGAGATCTTTTCATGCAGAATACCGCAGTGCCTGAAGACCAAACTCTTCGAAAAGTGGGTGTTGTCAGGGATGATATACGGATCTAAAACTCAGCGTATCGTGAAGGTGAAGTTGGCGATGGGTGGACCATATAGTGTGAAGAATCGATGGGCGTTGGGATCTCAAGGTGTTGGAATGGCGGCCCCGCACCGGAAAACTCAGCGTCAGTAGACCCCCTACGAGGTGGACTGACGACCTCAAAAAAGACGCGTGGTGACGCTGGATAGAAGTGGCACAAGATCGTGTGTTGTGGAGATCCTGTAAAGAGACCTATGTCCAGCAGTGGACGTCCATAGGTTGACGAAAAAAGGCATGAAAATGAAAATTTCACGAAAATTTCCAAAATATTTTTCCACTAAACTTGATGTCAGTGCGAGACCAGAACACAATCAATTCCAATTACGGGTCAAACTTGAAGGATAAACTGCAAATTAATTGTATTTCACTATTACGGAGCGTTTCCAAAGAGAATATGACAAAGGTTCTCGTTAAAGTTAATGGCCGATTTTCGAACGCCCCTTTCTATTCAGTTTGATTAAAAAACGCTTTTTTCCGTGTCAATTGATTTTCTTTTACAATTCAATCAGCGTCGTTTCACAGCAATATCGCCTTTATAGCGAGAGATAAAAGAGCGGATGTTGTATAATTAGTTTTCCGCTGTGATTTCTTCGCGGCGATGAACTTCATCTGAAAGACTTGATGGCCGGAGAAAGCTTTCCGCGTGTAAGACTTTTAACATTTTGAACATTTCCTAACATATCTTCACGAGTTTGATTGATTGTTTCTATAATTCAGCAAAAAATTGAATAACAAATTAATCATCATCAGATGATTAATTTGCTCCTGCCCTAATCCCACTCTGGGTGGGATACGGGCAGTAGTTGGGCTACGTATTTTACTACCGGCCGCCTGCCTGACGTCAACTTATCTTAATCGTAGTTTACCACACCTTCAGTGTGACCAGTAGGTCATCCGAAGTACCCCAGCAACATTTTTCCAGCGACA
The DNA here is from genome assembly GCA_947086495.1 of Morpho achilles. Taxonomy (NCBI): domain Eukaryota; kingdom Metazoa; phylum Arthropoda; class Insecta; order Lepidoptera; family Nymphalidae; genus Morpho; species Morpho achilles. Next base: position 19,573,430 of record CAMTZB010000007.1, on the reverse strand, counting down.
ACATGTATGAGTGTGTCAAAAGTTAAACTAGATTAAATAATATAGATTTATTATTTTGGTGTGGTATCCAGCTGAGCAGAATAGACCACCCTCATTTCTCACCGAGGTGTCGTAAAAGGTGACTAAAATAAGTTGACCTGCCGTGTGGTATCCGGCTGAGTAGAATAGACCAACCTTTTCTTGCCGAAGTGTCTAAAGAAAGTTGACGTCAGGAAGGCGGGCGGTCGTAAAATACGTAGCCAAATAATGTGACAACATGTTTATAACATGTTGTGCCGACCCCACTTAGAGTGGGATTAGGGCAGAGGATGATGATGAACATATCGTCGCTTGGATACAAAAATGAATTTGAAAGACCATTGCCAAAGTGATGTAATCATAGTAACTTCCCACTTGCCATTCGGGAATTTAAGTCCGCAAACCTTTGTAAAGGGTTGCGCAACCTTTTGTTTAAAGGGACCCCCCTTTAAACCATTGCCATTTTTCTAATCTAACCTTATTCTAGTCTTCTTATATATATGTCGATGGTAAGAGCTCTTAAAATTGTTATGAATTTCGAATAAAGTAATGTAATGAGCTAAAATCTCTCATTTGTATTGCATTTCCGAGGTCATTAACTGATATTGCCAAAACGCATGTCAGTAAATTAGTATCGACGGAAATACTAGCTTAAACTGCTTACAACGTGATCCGCATTACCATATCAACGGACGAACTAGATTTCCTATAGCAAACACCAATATCCGATTTAGCTCATACAATTGTTTGTACTGACTGATTTCAAATCGCGACAGTACACGATCATTAATGTTTATGTCCACACAAATACTTGTATAAAATTTGATTAAACATCAATTCTAAATATTCTTTATTCAAGTGGACTTTGACGGACGTTTTAAAAAAGCTACCACTGATTTGGAAGTTGCTCCTACCAAGAAGAACCAGCAAGAAACTCGACGGATAATATTTTCAATAAAACAACATCGTGACTAGCTTGTACGTTTAAAATTGAAATGTAAATTCAATGTACTTGTATTAAAACACTAAAAAAAAAATTGTAAAATACTTCAAAATTTGGAACTGTGCATGTTGCTAATGACTCCGAAACTTGTGATACGAATTGGGCTTATAGCTTTAGCTAATAGAATTTAGAATAAATAGCTCAGACTATCTTAATCGACGCTAAAGCTGTACTTAGATAGTCTCTGCACGAAGTGACCAAAAACGAGTTCCGTTAAAAAATCCCAAATTAACCGATATGAAGGTGAAACTGAAGCGGCAATATCCAACAGTGCCTTGCGTTCAATCACTATATTGGGTTTTTAAAGTATTGGTAAGCCGGCACCAAAAAAACAATGCGTTTAGTAGAATTCTTAAGCTGGTCTCTTACGGTCATCAAAAATGCCACGGAAACGTCGTGTACTTATCAAAAGGGGACAAAGAGAACAAAGTAAGCGACATTTTCAGTGAGTCGAATGTAAAGAAACAATACGAAACAGTACCTTTTTATTAATCAATTGCACTAGAGAAGCGTCACCGGCCATTAGGTTTAACAAGCGACCTTTGTGTCGTCATATTTCCGTTCAAAGTGCTCGGTAATACCGAAACGCAATCAAGCCGCGGTATTTCCTTCCAGTTTTACTTTACCGTTAATTGGAATTGATTGCATTCGGCTGGGGACGCCTGGACGAGCTTGAATATTGTTTCTAACTAAAGATGAAAATATTCTGTCACTTTTTCACTATTTATATATGGATTTTTTCCTGCCCTTATCCCACTCTAACTGGGGTCGGCTCAACATGTTTTAAGCGATCGTAGAGATTGTGATAGTTAGTGTGTGTAAGCCTGTATGGAGTGTTGGTGTTGGCAGCGTATTGTGATACGTGTGGCGGCTTGTCCTGCATGTATGTGGTATGTGATTGTTGCCTGCTTCATACACTTAGCATTACATGTATTCTCTTAACAAACGCGGATTACAGCAAAATAATTGTATTGTAACTTCTGTACTATGGAGTACCGCAAAGTAACGCCTACTTCTATAAATTATTTATGGTTGGTTCTAAATTTAGGCCTATAGCTTTAGAGAACATTTAACTTATTGTCTTTTTGTCACCTTTCTTTTTCTTTAGTGCATCATCCTTTTTGTTAAGTGCATCATGACAATATCGTTTTCCGCCTGACGTCATATCCGGTCGGAACTCTTTTCCATTCTATAAATTTATCCCCTTTTCGCTATTTCCTTGCTAAATATTCCTGTTTCTTTCAGAGGCGCAGATTCATTTGTCTTAAGGAAATCAACTTCCCTTAGTGGAAATAGCTCTTAATGTATACAGGGTGTCCCGTAATGAATGGATAACCTTGTAACACTTTATAGTAGATCTATTCATGACTCAAACTACAAAAAGAAATATGAGTAGAATAGACCACCCTCATTTTTACCGAGGTGTCGTAAAAGGCAACTAAGGTAAGTCGACTCGCCGTGTGATAACCGGCTGAAAAAATAGACCACCCTCATTTCTTACCGATGTGTCGTAAAAAGCGATTAAGGTAAATCGACCCGCCGCGTGGTATCCGGCTGAGTAGAAAAGACACTCTCATTTCTTACCAAGGTGATGTAAAAGGCGACTAAGGTATCAAAAATATGCTAAAATATTAATAGCGGAAATTGAAATTACACTGTTAGTCACAGCGACGCGTGACCAGATCCGGTAGAAACTTACTTATTTCCTCCTGACTTTATTCCACTCTAGGTTGGATCGGCACAACAGGCTTAAAACATGTTGTCTCATGTTTTGGCTAGTTATACTACGACTACTAATAATACTTCTTAATTTTGACGTAAAATTAACTTAGTCGTACTTTTAAAACACCTCAGTAAGAAATAAGGGTGGTCTATTCTAAGTCTATTCAAGAAGCATCAAATAATCAAAGAAAATGGTGGAATTATTCTGAAACATTGCATTCCAGAATCACCATAGCTGTATCCGAGCGAGATAATGTATTTATAGCAGTATTAAAGCTTAATACGCCACGCAGATCTCGTTAGCATTCAAATGGGCCACTAAAATTTAGATAGCTAACTAAATGAGACCTTATCTAGATTTTAGGTAAGTTATTCAGTACTTGGCTACATCGACTGAACCGCAAGGACGTTTCGTTAAATGAATATTAGCTATTAAACCCTAGAGGTAATGAATTTCATCAAATACGAATCCGGCTTTCTCTATCCCTGTTCCGCGCTCTCACTCTTTCCTGTTGCGTTCTTTCTTTCGCGCTTTTCTGAATCATCCTCTTTTTGTCACTCTATCTCTCAGGTCTCTCTCTCCACTTCCCACTCTTTTTTGTATTAATGGCAAACTTAAAATTGATTGCGGAATTTTATAATAGAAAAGATTCTATTATAAAATTCCGATTCTATTATACCCAAACCCACAAACTACTTACGTACTTTTGCAAGGCCAAAGCAAGAGCCTTACTTCGGTTCCTACTTTGTCTTTTATATACATCACCAATCTTTTTTGAATTATGTATTGTTAAAGGTAGGTCCAGAAGTTATTATATATAGAGTATATTATATATAGAATATCAATTAAACCCTGAACTATAATTCAATTTGTATTACCGCACTCTTCATTAATACCATATCCCAAAGCAAACGGCACATCACACAAGATAGGCTTGTTATTCCGTTGCCATCGCAACCTCCATTTGTTATTGCCAACAACGTCGGGCTCTCGGGTGTGTTCATAGGACGCTCGGTGACAGGGAGCCGGAGCTCGCTCGCTATACATCAGCTACACTAGTAACACGCACGATAGCAGCGACCTCTTGTAATACCCGTTTACAGTATATTCTTAAATTAAATTACTAAAAATATACAATTACGCATTACATTGTTTTTTCTTTTCCCGTAAAGACCCCGTATAGACAGATTTTTGCATTTATAATATATGGACAGATTTACAAAAGCTTAAGTACTTATTAATAAAAACTTTAATACCAGCACAATCTATAGACCACTGTTTTATTCATGAACGTATAATTTCATTCATAATTTAGTTATAGCTTGCGACTGGAGAGCGCGCGTATGGATGTTTCTTAAATATTCAATACACATCATATTTTCATCGCAATGTTATTAATAACATTAACTTTTTAATTACAGTATAGTCACGGCCACTCCGTGTTGCCATGTCAATTATGTTTGTGGAAATTGACAGTATTAATTCGTACCCTTCCGATCTTCGCAAACTGATATATTGAAATAACGATATTTTTCCTTGACACTTATTAAATAAATAAGAAGCAATTTTCTCAAAAGTCAACCCATTTAATCTTTTTCAACAACTTGTCACATATGACGCCAAAAATGTTTTTTTTTATATTATTGACCTAACTATTTGAAGGAGGTCGTATTTGAAACATGTTGTACCCGCCGTGTTGTATCCGGCTGAACAGAATAGACCACTCTCATTTCTCACCGAGGTGTCGTATAGGGCGATAATTTAAGTTGACCCGCCGTGTGGTATCCGGTTAAGTGGAATAGACTACCCTCTTTCTTACCGAGATTCGTAAAATATGACAGATGTCGTACAAGCGGCTGGTCGTAAAATACGTAGCCAAATCATATGACATATGTCTAACATGTCGACCGACCCCACTCAGAGTGGGATAAGGGCAGGAAAATGATGACTTATGTACAATATATATAATACATAGAATAAATAGTTATTTAGATTAGGGATATAAGTCAAAACAAGATATTCAACTGATATTATACAAACATACGGGAACCTCATACAAAGGTAATCGATTATAACGCGATGTGACCCGTATGTTTATATAATAATCAGCATTAATCGCGAAAGTTTAAAATCTACCGAGATATTCAACATTCAATACAATGCATTTCAATCCAACTGTATTTTAAAACGCCAAGAAAAACCTATTTTCTCAATGTTTTCAATCAGCCCACTATCTTTAGCTTTATCAATATCAGTGGTAATATATTTGTTCATTCATGTCGCCTTTTGTGCACCAATATCCATAGGCTCAAGCAATCAGTGTTGAGCTCATTTAAGTGTATACAGGGGGATTGGAAACACGGCATGCTATCAACAGACAACCCAGTAACCTACGTGTTATAGGGTTCCGCGCGTATTCAACAAAAACCAATATCCGGACTAAAAAGTGTGGAGAAGTGTGAAAACTTGGATATTAACGTTGTGCATTTTAATATTTTTGAATGGTTTGGGAATAATTTTGCACGATTTGCTTTAATCATCAGTAAAAAAGTACATTTATGTGTTAAAATACAATATTCATTTATTGCTGTTTCTTACACAAACATGACAATTTATTCACGTAAGCGCCTTCCGCCTTTAACGAAACAGCAAGCGCAGGAATAAATTTTCACCACTCGGTAGAAAGAGAATAGGATACTTCCTCTCCTACGCCGCACCAGATGTCTACTCTCCCTCCGTCTTACGAATTTTCGATTAGGACACGTGTCCTGACATGAGTTTAACATGTGAGTTTAACCATCACAAAAAGTGGCCCTAAAGAAGTTTTCACTTCAAAAAATGTGAAATGTGAAATTGAGTGACGTCTCATCAGTGGCAGAAAATTTATATAGTGAATTATGATTATTTATGAGATTGAGTTGATATGAACATGTTATCGGAAGAGATGAAAATCATGTGTGAAAAAGAGTTTTGAATATGAATATATATATAACTAGAAACCAATGAGGACGTTCTACGACGAGTCGGACAAAAAGGCAAACTTTTCCCAATCATCAAGCAACGCAAAGTTGCATACCTGGGCCACGTACTCAGGCATAGCCGATACGGGCTACTGCAACTGATAATGATGGGAAAGGTTGCTGGGAAGAGGAGACCCGGTCGTAGAAGGAAATCATGGTTACGAAACATCCGGGAGTGGACGGGAATCAAGAGCGCTTCCGAACTCTTCCATCTGGCCACGCAAAGGAGGGCGTATCCAGAGCTGACTGCCAACCTCCACTAGTTGGAGAGGCACCAAAAGAAGAAGAAGAAGATATAACTAGAGGAAGGCCAAGAAAAATGGTAAATGGATAGTGTGAAGAATGATATGCATAGAAAAGGAAAAGCGGAGTTGACGAAGGATAGAAAATAAGTGTTTGTGCAATGTATTATTAGTGATGGTCTATGTTACGTGCGATTACTTATCGCACATGTATAATACTATATGAGAACGGATAATGTATAAGGTATGAGAACGGATAACATTACATAGATTTTCTTAACAAAAATAATTTCTTTTTTTACCTGGAATATTGCGAATTAACACCTACTTCTATAAATTATCTTACATTCTTTGCAAAGAAACGCTCGGTTATCAGTACGTTTCTTATACCTCGGAACAAGGTCTGTTACACCTCAATTGACATGTTTCGACAACTTGCGACCTCAACTGCTCTTAGACAATAAGTATATATACAGAACCCTGTATTTGGGAGGTTGCTTCGTACTTACATATTGAAATATTCAAATACACTATCATTTCCTATTCAGCCTTCGTGCTGCAACATTTCTCTGCAATCATACTGTAAAAAGACCGCTGTTATTATAATTATTATACCTGTTGTATTTTAAAATTAACTTTATTCTTTAGAACTGTTTGATATAAGTTTTTTCTGAAGGCAACGTATTTCATGCGATGGTTCTTTAGTAAACGAAGTTTTATGTATATTTATATTAAATTGAAAATGATATTTATCCATTCTAATGTCATAAGTGCGAAAGTCTTGCTGTCTGTTTGTCTGTCTGCGTATCTTTGTGCGCTTTCTCAGATAATCTGCTAAATAATGAAATTCAAATAATATGTGTTGCTAGCGATGACTTGTGAATTTTGTCAATATGTACTACATGAATTTTGTCAATATGGACTATGGATCAGAATCTGTTAGTAAATGAAGCATTATGATTGGATATTAATGAAATCAGAAATGGGAAGATCCGTAAACGTACGGGAAATCCGAAATATTAAACGGTATTGTGGAGATTGAGTCAAATTTAAGAGTTATTATTTCGTCTATACATAGTCTAAACAAAGGCTGTATGTCTATTTGTGATCGATTTTCTCAAAATCTGCTTAAGCGGATTTTTGTACAGTTTTGACTGAAAGATAGTACAATTTATGAGGAAGGTTAGAGTTAATAGAATATTTTCCAGAGAGGCTAAATTGATTTCCCGCAGGGTCAGGAATTGTATGGCTTTTACTGTATGATGTTCTGATTTCCACGCAAGCGAGGCCTCGGCCGATAGAGCTACTCGTAGTTTTAAATAATATCCAAAGTCAGGGCTCCTTGATAGTGGACGTTAGCGAAAAATCTATGCAAAAACTGGTTATATATACATTTGTTTTGTACAAAAAATCCGAGTCCTCTTTAAATAAACGTTTTATAAAGATAATGTGATAATGCCCCGCCTCGGGCGACCGGCACGTTTGCTTTCAGAATCCTTTATAAAATCCGCGTGAACAGCTAGTCTTTTTACAGTTTTATTTCCGGCTTTTGTTCCCGTTGAGTAACTTGGACTGTTTATATTTCTAACTCGGCAATGACCGCGACTTCATCTGCGTTGCGATCTATATACCCTGGGCCGTTTGCAAACATGGCAGTGACCATTTTTAACTACGGGAGTTATTGGTTCGATTCTCACGAGTCACAAAAGTAATACTGAAATTATTTTGCGATAAACAGATCGTGGAGTGTTGCAAAATAATTTTATATCGGAAATGTCGGATCATTCATTTTCAACATGAAGGAGGTTTGGAGATAAAAATGGAACTAGGTTTCATTTTAAAAAAATGTCGTTTAATCCTTGTTTTAAGGCATAGAAAAATGCTAAAATGTAGGATTGAATGCAAATGATATTTTAGCTGTCAATTGTAAAGTTGTGATTGCTCAATGGGTAACGGGTGGATGCCTTTTCAAGAACGAATGAACGGATGCATCTTTAATTACCCTCGTATAGAATATTATGAAATCAGCGAAACATATGGATAAGAGAAAGAAAAATAGCACATGTACAAAGACGGACTTATCCCTAAAAGGGATCTCTCCAGAAAGGTTGTTCTATCAACCATCAACGAATCAACTAGTAATACATACAGTCTGTTCATATATACTCTAAAGATATAGCACATCGGAATTATCCCGGCTATGTGACATAACTAAGACATAAAAGAGTATGACGGGATGACTGCGTTTTAATACCGAGTTAGACGGATGCAATATAAGCCAACCACAGAGCGGTAACAACAGCATGACAAACCGACATTATTAAATTTTGAAACATTACGTTTTAACTACCATAAAAAACGCTCATATTAGTTTAACCCAAATCTTTAAATGGGCAATTTTTACTCTACTATCCTACTTTTCCTACTAATATTATGAATGCGAAACTTTGTGAGTATGGGTGTATGTTTGTGACTCTTTCACAACGCATCCGCTGAACTAATATCGATGAAATTTGGTAACACCGGGGTAACATATGTTAGGTTGGGTAATAGAAAACCTGTTAATTTTATAAGAATAGGTTGACATTGAAAAGCGCTATCTGTTATCAACCATCTATAATCAAGTAAACGTTTACATCTTTCTGCCCTCATCTCACTCTAAGTGAGGTCGGCACATGTCACAAATATGCTGTCACATGATTTGGTTGTTTTTTTACGTCCAGCCGCCTGCCTGACGTCAACTTACCTTAGTTTTATTTTACGACAACTAAGTAAGAAATAGGGTGGTCTATTCTACTCAACCGGATACCACATAGTAGGTCCACTTACCTTATTCGCCTTTTACGACACCTCGCTAAGAAATTAGGTTGTCTATTCTATTCAGCCGGATACCACACGGTGGGCCGACTTACCTTATTCGATTTTTACTACACCTCGGTAAGAAATGAGGTTGATTTATTCTAGTCAGCGGGATACCACACGGCTATATCAAGTAAACGTTCCTTTTCCTCTTTTATATATATCATATATGCGTTTTCATTATATCTGTAAGTGTACTTATGAAGGTTGATAAATAAATTAGAATAGCTCTTGCTCTCAGGCGAGAGTGTACAGCAGCCATTAGTATATCTTCTAAACAAATACTGGGCAAAGCTAAGTTATCCAGGTAATGCATATTATTCAGTGCGCTTACTGAGAGTTAATTACACTGTGGTTATTCTTACAGTGCTAGCAATATTCTTGCATTTCTCCCGCCGCCTTACAAGTGTTGAACAGATTTTCCTTTTCACTTCCATAAGATAAAGATTAATTTTACAGGGACTTTGTGTTTTTTAATTTCGTTTATATCTTGCTCAAAGCTGTGACAGTCATGTGAGACCACGTGACTCACTACGGGGGTCACAGGGTCACCCGGGCAGGCACCATTTAGTTTTTCTGATAAAACTTATCTCCATAATTGAATGTTATTTATTACTCGCTTTTAATCAATCAAAACAATCTTTATTAAAATAAGCTAAAGGTTCGGAATGTTGCTCTTACCGAGAAGGACCAGAAAGAAACTTGGCGGTCAATCTTTTAAACATTTTCAATTTTACATTATTAAACCGCAGTCTTGTATGAAGCTGAAAGGATTTTCAAATCCAGTCATTTTCTTTCAAATAATCTTCAATTTTGTTATATGCTATACTTATAAATATATCTCTTATACTTGATTTAAACCTTTCTCTAGACTGGTTAAGTATGAATAGCGGAATTTTATTGTAGAAGCGAATACCGAGACCATCGAATGAGTTGCTAACTCTGTTGAGTCGCGACACAGGTATCTCAAGCTTTTTGTGACCTCTAACTGTCTTTGATATACATCAAATTTCGTCTTATACATATGGATATTTTCCCGTACGAATAGGTATAGGAAACGTCGTGAGGATACCTGCATATCTCTAGAAGATTCCTGGGATATTTGTGACCTACCAATTCATATTGCAGCTTGGTTAGTCTCAGCTTCTACTCTTCTTTTCCAAAAAAAGAAAGGAGGCTTATGCCCAACAGTGCGAAAGTAATAAACTGTTACTTTACAACGTGTATTAATTCTACCGATACAATGTTATTTCCAAATTATTTGTATTCTAAAATGCACTTTCAATTTTATGAACGGTTATGATTTGATTTAAATTATCGTGCCGTAAATGGGTAAATAAAACGGAATTGGTTAGATTTGTTTATTTGACAATCTAATTTGATTACCATAGTTGCCGAATAAAAGCTTTGATGAAATAGTTTACTTCGATAGGGTATATAACTTTTTTACTGGTTTTTTTTTTTTTTTTTAGTTAACATCCCAATGCGCTTTGCTAGGTTACACATAACCTAAGAGTTCTCTTAAGATATGCAAGTTTCTGTGTGCATAACTTATGCTTGCGCATGTCTTGCAAATGACCACCTCCATATCACACTAGTACTGCCCACATTCACTAACGCAATCTCAACAACCTTTCCTCGTCGTAACCAGAACATCATCATCAAAGGCACCACGGCAAAGCCAAGATTTGATAGTGTTGATTAAACACTTCATTTAGCATCACACAGATTTTCTCCAATCGCGGATTATAGCAAAAATAATTTATTGTATTTTGTTTTCTACTAACTGATATCGATATTAAGGGTTACAATAAACAATTGTCAAAAGCCAAATATCACCCCGTTTTACATAACCCACGCGTCGGAACTACAAATTGGTTATCGGAAAATCCTAGCCTTAATCCGACTTACGAATATTACTGGTAGGTTTCTATAAACGGATATACAAGTCCGGACTATTTCGCGAAACTCCGCTTACGTAACAAAGTCATAAGATTTTCTTGAATGAGTCCAAAATAGTACAAAATGTGATTGATAAATATTTAGGCTGTGGTAGCCCATCGGTGACACTGGGCGACTCTTTTGAGGAGGTCACGGGTTCAAACCCCAGACACCAATGAGTTTTCCTCTTAAAACTTATACGCAGTTTTGATACGCTTTTTTGTGAGAAAACCTTCATTTTTTTGAGAAATCTAGTGATATGTGCAACCTACCAATTCGCATTAGAGCTGCATGGTATTTCTTAGCTCCAATACTCTCTCCATAAACGGAGAGAAGTGCCTCTGCCCAGCAGTGGGATAGTAACAGGCCGTTACTTTTACATACTAACTGCAACACCACAATAAGACAATTTCATAATATCACTTTTTAAATTCATAGATGCATTGACTAAAGAAAACTGAGATATATTCGAACCCGCTCATATCAGTGACTTCCACCTACACTATAGTTTCCTACGGAATGGATAGGCACTTAGTGTCCTACAATAGCCACGCATATCGTCCGCAAAGAACAGTTCTTTTGAAGACAGCTGATCGTGGATTTATAACACAGAAGTTACTTACAATAGAATAATTTCGCTGTAATCCGCGTATTTTAAGAGAATCTATGTAATGCTAAGTGTTTTAAGCAACATTGACATACCTTATAGATGCAGAACAAGTCACCACACGTATCAAAAAACACCGCTAACAACACACCACACAAGCACTACGATCGTTTCGCTCCGAAACCTAAACATCAGAAAGATTGGCTCCACGACAAATCGTAATGCATCGCACCGCACATTTTTAACACACCAACAGTATAGTGACTAGTCACAGTTATACCACCAGCCCCGAATAAAGCTAATCTTAAAATTAAAACTAATCCTTACCCCTGTCATCATTTCGCCCTATCCGAAGAATAAAGTCACATTACCTATGCTTATACATGGGACATGTGACTTTATTCTTCGGATAGGTCGGTTTCTCCCTTATCTTCCTCCATGTATTCGTTCAGCATAAACCAAGTCAATCCGAGCTCAAATACATCTCGCCGCCCATCAATCATGTCGCGGGAAGCTGGGCGGCACTTAATCACGAGTGTTTTGCGAAATGAACGGCCGCTTAAGAAAATTTCCACTCGTTTTAAATTCAAGCTGAGCCCTTGATTCTCTTAAGCAGACCCAAAAAAGGCGTGGCCCTAGTCATTACCAAGATTAATTGCGGCTGCTGAGGATTTCTTCGGCGAGATAATCCTCAAGGTGAAAATTGTAAGCAGCGTTTGTTAGAAAAATTTAAAAAAATTGTTTAATGTATTTGTACTAAATTTTTTTAAGCAGTGTGGTATCCGGTTGAGTAGAATAGACTACACTCATTTCTTACCAAGGTGTCGTAAAGGCGAGTAAGGTAAGTTGACCCGCCGTGTGCTATCCGGTCGAGTAGAATAGACTAGACTCATTTCTTATCGAGGTGTCGTAAAAGGCGACTAAGATAAGTTGACCGCCGTGTGCTACCCGGTCGAGTAGAATAGACTAGGCTCATCTCTTATCGAGGTATCGTAAAAGGCGACTAAGATAAGTTGACCCGCCGTGTGCTATCCGGTCGAGTAGAATAGACTAGACTCATTTCTTATCGAGGTATCGTAAAAAGCGACTAAGGTAAGTTGACCCATCGTGTGGTATCTGGCTGAGTAGAATAGACGACACTCATTTCTCATCTGGGTGTCTTAATGGCGACTAAGGTAAGTTGACCAATCGTGTGGTATCCGGCTGAGTAGAATAGACTAGACTCATCTCTTATCGAGGTGTCGTAAAAGGCGACTAAGGTAAGTTGACCTGCCGTGTGATAATCGACTGAGCAGAATAGACCACCCTCATTTCTTACCGTAGTGTCGTAAAAGGCGATTGAGGTAGGCCGACGTCAGACAGACGGCCGGTGTAACATACCTATCCAAATCATGTAACAACATAGTTATTGTATAGAACCGGCTATACTCACGTCTTATTCTGAATAAGACGTGAGTATAGCCGGCTCTATACAATAACTATGAATACTACTCACGATAGTTTAAATTTAAAAAATGTAACAACATTTTTATAACATGTGCTGACCCCACTCAAAGTGGGATAGGGGCGGAAGAATAACGACGATGATGATTGTTACCTACCGATCCACATTGGAGCAGGGTGATGGGTCTCAACTACAACCCTTCTCTTAATAACACAGCAAGAAGACAAAAAGAGGCCACAATAAAAGACTATTTGCTTCACTTTAAGCACCAAACAATTTTAATATTCCAACAATTTCCACACACCTGTTCAGCACAAAGTACATAACTGAAACATGAGAGTTGCGAAAAACGTGTTTACCGATCTAATATCTTTCCAATTTCTTGTAGGGACTCATTTGTTTTTATTGTTATTACCTTAATCTTGACTTTGCCCGACATAAACAGTTCGCAGTATATTACATATTACGTAGTTATATTAAAATACTTTGTTTTTTCAAATAAAACATTATGTTTCGTCTGGTGAAGTTTTAATACTTTTTTATGCAAAGTCCATCGTTTAATATCTTTATATTTAAATGAGTTAATCTTGTATATATATATATTTTCCGAATCTCGGAAACGGCTCCAACAATTTTCCTGAAATTCAGCATGTAGGAGGTTTTGGGGGAGAAAAATTGATCTAGCTAGGTCTTATGTAAAAAAAATATTGTTTTATCCCTATTTCTGGGCATTAAAAAACACTAACATTTATATTGAATTGAATTTTCGCCATTAACTGTCAAGTCGACGTAGCTTATCGGTTAGCGGGCAGCCTCGAAAAATGTGAGTGCCAAGGATCGATCCCAACTAAATAATTGTTTTTTTCTTTTTTTTAATTTTTTTTTCGTAAAAAATTGCCGAGCGAAGCTCGGTCACCCAGATATTCTTAATATTTAAATGAGTTAATCTTGTATATATATATATTTTCCGAATCTCGAAAACGGCTCCAACGAATTTCCTGAAATTCAGCATGTAGGAGGTTTTGGGGGAGAAAAATTGATCTAGCTAGGTTTTATGTAAACAAAATATTGTTTTATCCCTATTTTTGGGCATTAAAAAACACTAACATTTATATTGAATTGAATTTTCGCCATTAACTGTCAAGTCGACGTAGCTTATTCGGTTAGCGGACAGCCTCGAGAAATGTGAGTGCCAAGGATCGATCCCAACTAAGTAATTGTTTTTTTTTTTTAAGTTTTTTTTGTAAAAATTACCGAGCGAAGCTGGGTCACCCAGATATTTCAATATTAAGTTAGTAGAATGTAATTCACGAGAACAGTGACAAAATTATTCAAACTTAAATATTAAGTCTAATTTTTATTTGAATTAAACAAAAATAAATCACTAATTCAAAATTGCTTAAACGTTTATAAACTAACTATACTATAATTATATTTGTACTCTAATGGAATGTACAGATATTTACATTCCATTACTGTTTAGGTTTACAATAGTTATAGTTTCAGATTTTATGGCAAAGAGACAAACGGAAACTAATACACATTTTCATCTAACTAGATATCATAACATCATAACATTTGCCATTATTTATGTTGTTGAAATGACGTTTACTAGTCGTGTGATATCCAGCTGAGTAGAATAGACCACCCCCCCTTTTCTTACCGAGGTGTCGTAAAATATGACTGAGGCAAGTTGACGTCAGGCGGCCGGTCGTAAAAACACAGCCAAATCATGTGACAGCATGGTTATAAAATGTTGTGCCGACCCCACTTAGGGGATAAGGGCAGGAAGATGATCGCAATGCCATTTTCGCTATATTTTTTTTTCCTTTCTTTTGTCGTCGGGGGCTCACCAGCCCATACTGGTAAGGCGTGTCCGACTTGCATGGACTACACGACCTCCCCTTTACTCGCCTAAGCTAACATGGAACCGCTTTAGCATTACTTCATGTAGGCCCGTTTTTTTAAAGTTTTTCTCTCTTTTGAGCATTCCAACTCGCTTGTTGCACTCTAACTCGCTTGATAACATTCGCTCAACTAGATTCTTAATGTTAAACTGAATTAAAATTAACAAAAATGTCCTAAACGTTTCGGCGTGCTATAAAAAATATTTTCTGTTTAAAAAACAATCTAGAGTAAATAAAACGTGAGGTTCGTTAAAGTGAATCAACTTACAAAGGCTCCGAGACCCTTCCACCCTTCCCACGCACTCCGCCCACGCTAATGGATTTATCTAAGCATTTTTTTCGAGATTTCATAACGTTATAATCCCGACAGTCATTAAAAAGGAGAGTGCCTTCATTATCTATTCCGTCAGGCGCGGCCCGCGATACCCGGTTATGCCCGGCCATACCCCGCTATACCCGGCCCGCTAAGTAATTTATCCGGGCTTCGGCTTAACCGCTCTACATCCGAGTGGGATTTAAAATAAGGACACCATTAATATGCGTCTCGGAGACGGCAAATAGCAACAAGCAAGCCGTGCACAGGGTACTGAAATGTAGAGAACAACCTAAAATATATATTCAAACTAATATTATAAATGCCAATATCTCAGTGTTACGCTTTTACAGCACACTAAACCTAAATTGATGACATTTTGCATAATTTAAACTTATATACCAAACTATCATCATCCTCTTGCCCTATTTTCCTTCTAAATTTGGTCGGTACAACATGTTATCACATGATTTGGCTACGCATTTTAGTACCAGCCGCCTGTCTGACGTTAAATTACCTTAGTCGTATTTCACGACACCTCGGTAAGAAAAAGGGTTGTCTATTCTACTCAGCCGAATACCACACGGCGAGTCAACTTACGAGTGCCTTAGTCGCCTGAAACACACTTCGGTAAGATATGAGGTTGGTCTATTCTACTCAGCCGGATACCACGCGGCTATACCAAACTAACA
Organism: Morpho achilles; assembly: GCA_947086495.1. Taxonomy (NCBI): domain Eukaryota; kingdom Metazoa; phylum Arthropoda; class Insecta; order Lepidoptera; family Nymphalidae; genus Morpho; species Morpho achilles. The sequence goes on along the minus strand of CAMTZB010000007.1, from coordinate 19,557,661 downwards.
TATAAAGTTAATAAAAATCCATTTTTACTTACCAAAACAAGAAAAATTACGTAACACATAGCTGAGGATATTTTACTACCAGAGTCAACTCAGTTCCGGGATCAGGTTGATTTTAAATTCTAGTTAACCATAGCTTAACTAATGCGTCACTACGATTTTATTGTAGATTCTATGATGATTCTATGATGATTCTTTGGTCACGGAATGAGATGTTGACAGTAAACATTGGAATCTACGCATTTTGGACCCTAGACGAAACTTCTGTGGTCGAGCGATTCGCCGGGTGTGTAAAAAGGAGGCTATACAATTATGTATATAAAATTAAACAAAATTACATAGCAGCGTCTGTGCATACTGTCTCTGTGCGCACTAAAGACGTCTCAGCGCGGATCCTGCTCTAATTGTTTTATTGCCGACACTAAAGCACCGCCGTGATAGCGCGATTCGCAAACACGCGCCGCTTATCGAGCTGACTCCGCGCTATCTCTTGACGTTTCAACCGCACTTTTGAGCGAAAATTGCTAACGATTACTGTCTACGGTGTAAACAATGAAACTTGTTTTGATAGAATTTATAGACATACGGGCAAATAAATCGGCGTTCCGTGTGGTATCTGGCTGTATAGAATGGCATAACATATATTAAACTTATAGCAGTCCTTTTTTGTGACGAGGATTAAAAATGGTAACAACATCCAGACAAAAGGAAATATTTATTCAAAACAAACCCCTTTAGAGTATTGCATGCGAAATCTCACTGCAAAGTGCCAAAGTGTCAAAACACCACAGCCATTTTAATTCAGAAACGTATGAAAGGACGCCGATCCGTTTCCACTCCGGGCAGATTCCAAACTATCTCGTCATACATATTCAAGTTGACGAATTTTTAACGTGACTCTAAGCTTTTTTAAGCTTTATACACATCAAATAAATCTGTAATTTTTCTTTTAGTGCTTTATTTACGATAGGTTTTCCAGTTTAACCCCTTCTTCTACTACTTTAAATTCAAAAGTCTAATGTACTGTTTGTACATTAGAATTTTGTAAGTATATATTTTATTTTATTTTTTATTTTATTTATAAAAATAAAATAAAAAATATCTATACTAATATACTCTTGTATAACTCTTGTTTGTAAGTATATATCTATAATAATATATAAAGCTGAAGAGTTTGTTTGATTGTTGGAACGCGCAAATCTCTGGAACTATTGGACCGATTTGAAAAATTCTTTAACTTTAAGACAGTCTATTTATTGAGGAAGGCTATAGACTATATACTATTACGCTAAGATGAATAGGAGAGGAGCAGCAATAAAACAATTGCGAAAACGGCAAAATATAAAGCTTTCCTTGCGTGCGCTGAGTGACTGGTGATAGTTATTCGAAAATCATGTATTACAAAATTGTTTCTCTCTTAAAGTTCTAAATAAAACCGCGACAGCATATGTCGTTCTTTTAAGGTTAAGCCACTTTAACCATTTTTATGGTCGTCAAAATATTATAGGTATTACGGTTTTAATCTTCCCATGCGAGCAGAGCCGCTGGCGATTGCTAGTCAAGGTAATAAACAGGCTATACATAAATAAAAATATAGTTTAGTAAATTTTAAAGTTATTATTTTTACATCATCATTCATTCTCCTGCCCTTATCCCACTCTAAGTCGAGTCGGCAGAGGATGTTATAAACATTCACAACATAACATTCCACGCAGCCAGGTACCACACGGCGGGCCAGCTTACCTTAGTCGCCTTTACAACAACTCTGTAAGAAATACGGGTGATCTATTCAGCGTGATAAAACAAGGCTTTCCCCATTTTGACGTAGCATTACAATTACTTAATAGTTACATTTTATTTTATTTATTTTTATTTATTTATTTATGTACCATAAAAAATGTAGGAAAAAAACATTATTGCTAAAAAAAAGTGTACAAAGGTCAACTTATCCCTATGATAGAGATCTCTGCCAGCTAACCTACGAAGTGAGACAATTTATATTATGGAAAAAGGTACGCAAATATCAATCATTATGAATTAGAATTACCTACTAATAATTTCCTAATTTAACAATAAAAATAAAATAAATATAAAATATATTTACATATAAATAAATATATTTACATACACACTATATATAATACAAAGTATAATACCTATATAAATGTCAACAATTACATTATGATGGTAAAGATGTGTAATGTTTCTTTAGTCTTAGTTTAAAAGTGCTGAAGGAAAGGCTAAAGCTGTCATTGATGACGCTGTATGGCAACGAGTTCCACAGACATCCAGTTTACCATTGCTGACTAGTCTGAATTCTGCATATAATCCACGTTTTTATATGAAAATCGCGAATAAATACAATAATCAATGCGTAATGTTCATACGGTAAATGTTTAAATCAATTTAGAGTGACACAAAGAATGAAGATCCCAACCCCTGTCCCCCTTCCCCTTTTTCAGGTCGAAAATTTTCTCTTTCAGGTCAACAATCAAATAGAAACCCACTCGACCGTTTCGCATTTAGAAATCTTATCCGTCATAACAACTTTTGTTACCCGACTCTAGTTTACGAACCGTATAAATTTGATGTTATTCCAATTGTAGGACATGGTAATTTATGATAAATTAATGATTCTGTTTTTGATCATAGCAATAGATATGACTGACCCGTTGGCACAGTGGGTAATGACCCTGCCTTCAGCTCCGCGGATCGTGGGCTCAATTCCCGTCAAGGGCCAACATTTTCTTGAAATGAATTTTTTGTTCTTCGAATCTGGGTGTATATTTGTATTTAAGTATGTATTTACCGATTGCAATGACACAAGTATTAAGTATTTATTTTGGGGACGGACGACTGTGTGTGTAAGTGTCCCATATATTTATTTATTTATTTAGTATGATAATTAAAGTGTCGATTGTATTATTAGATTTATTATAAAATATTTTTTTATTATTTTGTTTTTTCTTTAATTGTATTATTGTTTTTTCCTAAATTACAATATAGCTTCAATATATTTTTTTGTTGTTTTACTTAACGTTAAAACTTCACACAAAAATGGTAGAAACTAATATGTTTCTTGAATAATATTACCTTACCTTATCTTATTATAACATGGATATAAGCGAATAAATAATTACTTAACTCCAACTCTTCTCTCCGAAAATGAGAGAGAGATTTTTGCAGTAGCAAGTTGTAACTTCATTAATCATATTGATCCTTGACGATTCAAAAGTGCTCGAAAGAGCTTATTTGAATGAAGATTATTTTGGTTTGATTAAGTAAAACAAGACACTAAAATCCATTATTAGAGTCAGAAGTGAGGTAAAGATTTTAATCCACCAATTGAACCACTAATTTTTGCTTAGAATAGCCACTATGAAACTTTTTAGATCGATATAAGTACACGACCTTCTCAAGATAAATTTAAAACAATTACAGAGATAAAATACTGGCTGTGTCGCCGTAATCCGAAGGATTTCTGTTCAGCAAAGAGCCCATGTTCTCGTAAGCACTTCGATTACGTTAGGGCCAATCTGATGTTCAAGAGAATTTGAAACATAAATTTCAGTTTATTGTCTTAAAATACAAAAAAATCGTCATTCTCCTGTCCTTTAGTCGAATTTTACGACACCTATAAGAAATTAGCGTGGTCTATTCTACTCAGCCGGATACCACATGGCCGGTTAATTTACATTAGAGACCTTTTACGACACCTTCATAAGAATTGAGTATGGTCTATTCTAGTATATAATATTCTTGTATGTAAAAAATAAAATATACGGAAACGGCTCCATGGTTTTATGGGGTTATAGGGGTTTATGGGGGAGACAAATTGATCTAGCTAGGTTTCATTAAAAAAATATCGTTTTATCCATGTTTTCGGGCTCTGAAAAAATTCTAAAATGTTGAATAGAAAGTATATGCTATTTCAGCTGTCAACTGCAACGCTGTGATAGACTAATGGTAATGCGCTGACGAAAAAAGTTCATAAACTGGGAAAGATTCCCACATGTCACCCGATGCTTTTTTATATTTTTTTTAATTGCATTTTTTATATCTTTTAAAAAATTACCCCAGTACTAGAATATAATGCGTATCTTTCGAAAATAGAAAGAAAATTACATAAAATACAATTGATTGTAAAAATCGAGCACAAGCATCAGGGGTAAATGTGAATCAAGAGTAAGTGATAAACCTTGTTGAGGTAAATCCACTGTACTATATTCAGAAACAACACTTCAACTCTGTTTAAAAGCGAGATAAAACATTTTAATTTTCATTTGCTAAAGAACTACGTGGAAAGCGTGCACTCCATTGTACTTAAAATTTTCCCCACGAATTTTCTGTATTGAACTTGGTATTCTTAAAAGTTGTACATTGTTACAACCTGCTTCAAATAATTAGTTCAATAATGTAGACAACCATGTATAATCTACAAGCCGTGTGCTATCCCTCTGAGTAGAATAGACCACCCTTATTTCTTACCGATGTGTCGTGAAAGGCGACTAAGGCAAGTTCCGTGTGGTATCCGACTGAGTAGATCACTTACTGAGATGTGGTAAAAGGCGACTTAGGTAAGTCCCGTGTTGTATCCGGCTAAGTAGAATAGACCACTCTCATTTCTTACTGAGGTGTCGTAAAAGGCGACAAAGGTAAGTCGACCCGCTGTATGGTATCCGGCTGAGTCGAATAGAACACCCTCATTTCTTACCGATATGTCGTAAAAGGCGACAGCATGTAGGGGTTTTTGAGAAAAATCGATGTAGCTAGGTTTCATTTTAAAAAATGACGTTTTATCCCTGTTTTCGGGCACTGTAAAAAAATGCAAAAATGTTGTATAGAAAGTAAATGAAATTTTTCACTGTCAAACGTAATGCTGTGATAGCCTAATGGTTAAGATGGTTGACGGGCTGACTAAAAAAGTTCAAACCCGGGATTGATTCTCGCATGGCACCGGCTCGTTTTTCTTTTTTTTATTGTTTTTTTATATCTTTTCAAAAATACCGAGCAAGGTTCAGCCACCCAGATACTTTATTTAATAAGTAGTAAAAGTTATAGTACCCACATAAAAAAAAGAATTAAAAATAATGAACGCGCATATGATGCACCCGTACACGCCTTACATACTTATGATATATATTTTAAAAGCCCGGTTTTAAAACCTCTCACAAAGCTAGAATAACCAAAAAAGGAGGTCCGTAATTACATAAACACTGTTATGTACGGGAAATCTAGCGGGAAGCAAAAAGTGCCTTTGTGAGTAGCACAGTTTTAGCAAACGTTTATAATACGCGGTGCTAAAAGGATAATATCCGCAAAAAGCCCTGCCCAGTCGCTATTATAACCCTATAGCGGAGCTAGGTAAAAGTGCAGTAGGCCTGGGGCACAGCGAGAGCAATTACTTAAATCAAATTAATAAGAGTACCTGGATGGCCGGTAATTTTTTTCAAAGATATGAAAAAAATGCAAATTAAAAAAAATATAAAAAAGAGAGCGCCGGTGACTAGATCATGATGGGTTTTGAACTTGTTTGGTTTGCGCGTTACCATTTACAAATGCAGCTATGATAGCCTTATCATAGCTGCATTTGACAACTCAAATATCTATTGCTTTCTGTGCCTATTTTAGTAGTTTTTTTAGTGCCCGAAAACAGGGATAAAACGAGATTTTATTTTTTTGTATGTTTATCCGACGTTACTTACATCTATCGACATTCAGGAGACTTCAGACATTCAGGAGACTACCACTACATGGAAACAAGCCACTATTCTTTAATATTTAAATGAGTTCATCATAGTTAATGTATAGAACCGGCTATACTCACGTCTTATTCTATCGGGTTAGCCCGACTAGTTTCGAACCCAACCGGGGCTCTTATTCATGAGCTCTTTACACGATGTTATCGCGGTGGGAACTGCGTCCCGCAGCTCGCTGGGCGCGACTCGTGGGTGGTGGGGGTGCGGGGGGACACGGGTTTGTTCATCTTCAGTTCATCATCTTGCAGTTTATATACATATGTGTGTCATCGGTCTTATTAAAAAAAGTCGTCTTACCCTTGTTTTTGGGCACTAAAAAAATTTGCTACAATTTCATGAGAAAGCAATGGTTTCATGGTTAACGGGCAGCCTAAAAATTCTAAACAAAAGAATCGAATCCAGGTAACATTATTTTTTTTTTAATAGCATTGTTTAAAATATATTTTTTTATATATTTAAGAAATTACCAAGCAAGGCTCGGTCACCAGGTACTTATTAAACTAAGCATTGATTTCCTCAGAGCTCGCTGTGCCTCAGCCCTTACCGACGCGCTGGTGTGTGCCCTAATTACCGGCCATTCATAACGGGCGCGGACCGTCGGGCGATTTTTATATTTTTTACCACTATCCCACATAAAATATTTTAAGACAATTCCCGCTAAACTTTCCTTCTCTGCGTTGAAATTTTTTTATAATTTCCATAAATTACGCGCAACGACTGGTTGTTATACTTAAATGGCCTCTTGCTTCGTTCTAGGCCGTTTTAATTGTTCGAGGCGATGTGGCGATATTTAAATATTCATTTTATTACTGAATTGTTTTGAAATCTCTGTAATTTTTTGAAGTGAATTTTAAAAGAGTATATATTAACTCAATAGTATTGAAAATATTACGCCGTGTGGTATCCGGCTGAATAGAATAGTACCACCCTCTTTTCTTGCCGAGGTGTCGTAAAAGGCGACTAAGGTAAGGCGACCCGCCGTTTGGTATCCGGCTGAGTAGAATAGACCAACCTCATTTCTTACCGAGGTGTCGTAAAAGGCGACTAAGGTAAGTTGACCCACCGTGTGGTATCCGGTTTAGTAGAATAGACCACCCTCATTCTTACCGAGGTGTCGTAAAATACGACAGAGGTAAGTTGACGTCAGGCAGGCGGCCGGTCGTAAAAACGCAGCCAAATCATGTAACAGCGTGTTTATAACATGTTGTGCCGACCCCACTTAGAGTGGGATAAGGGCAGGAGGATGATGATGAGTATTGAAAATATTATTTTGCTATAACCTGCGATAAAAGAAAATATACCTATGTAATGCTAAATGTAGAGTGTGCTGTCTGTTCTCATACCTGATACATGCAGGATTCGTAAAAACTCATGCACTACCCGCGCACTATAAAATCCTACTAGATTAAAGGTTTAGATCACTGCATTAAAATGATTGTTGAGATAGCGGCAATGAATATGTGCAGTGCATGTGTATTGTTATGTATGTTGGTGATGGGTAGAGCATGAGTTTTACGAATTCTGCTTGTATCAAGTATGAGAACGGATAATACACTCTACATTTAGCATTACATATATTTTCTTTTATCGCGGATTGTAGCGAAATAATATTTTCGGTACTTTTGTATTATGGACCTCCGCAAAGTACACCTGATTACATAAATTAGAAGTTATCTTTCGAAATTCATATTTAGTAGGAAAAGACCAAAGTCTTTTGAAGTTTATGTTACTTATGATACACTATGCATCCGAAATTTAATATAATTTCTTACTGAGGTGTTGTAAAAGGCGACTTAGGTAAGTTAACCCAGCGTGTAATATCCGGTTAAATAGAATAAACCACCCTCATTTCTCACCGAGGAGTTGTAAAAGGCGCCTAAAGTAAGTTGATCCACCGTAATAGACCATCCTCAATTCTTACCGAGATGTCGTAAAATACGACTAAGGTAAATTGACGTCAAGCAGCCGGCAAAATCATGTGACATGTTTGTACATGTGTCGGCCCCACTTAGAGTAGGATAAGGGCAAGAGGATGATAATGTCATCACAGGCAATACGCAATATAAGCACGGGTGATATTAATCAGTAACACGTTATTAACCAAAGAAGTTAGTCGTAACTAACAGTTATTATGTGACTCAACTCGTATTTCGGCTAAACTATTCCGTGATTATATCAAGAGACATCGCTTTCGAGCGACGTCGCGTAGTTTCAAACTTTAATCTGCGTTATATTAATAGCGGCAATTACACAAGTTCTTAGAATTAATCGTCGAAATATGAACCTTTCAGGAGATTTAATTAAATCTCCAAATCACGTTTAATATATCACTGAAACGTGTAATCCATATCGGATTCCAGAATCCATTTGGAGATCGATCCACTGACAAATTCAAATTTGTTGTAATTATAAGGCGTACACTAAGAAAGATCAGTCGCAAATAAATATCCAAGCAGTGCACACGTTAGTTTAATCGAAGAAGTCCCCTACAGTTAAAATTGAACATTAACTACACCAACAAAAATATTATTTACTAGCGATACCCGCGACTTAGTTCGCGTGTTCTTTAGTGATAAGTAAATTTATTAATTATTATTTTTCTGTTAATTATTTTTGTTTTATTTTTATCCCCTTTATTATTTTTCTATTTTTCTTTACGCTGCTGAGACATGGACTTTGCGACAGGTCGAGAAGAAAAAAATTGATGCTCTGGAGATGTGGTGGGAGACAAATGGTGGGAATCTCATGGACCGATATATATTTATGTTGTAGTATGTATGTGGAGGTTTGTGCATGTGTTTTTACGAATCTTGCATGTATAAGACGAGGTCCCAGATTTCTGATATCGGTTGGTCGTGGCTTCTTGCCACCCTTCCTTCGTCGTATTGACTAATCAAAGTCATACCATCAGCCCTCCACTACACGTCGTCCTAAGCCGTGGTCCGGCCTCACAGGAGGCACCCTTAGGACGACGTTCCCCGACGCTAGTAGAGCTTCTGCGCTCTACTCTACGCATTTCGCAACCTAGGCGATGCTTCTGCGCTCGCCCGCCCCGCCCGGTGACGCTGTAAAAGCCGTTAGGGCTAACAGCATATTGTCAATTAGAAAAAAAAAATGCATGTATTGGGTATAAAAACGGATTGTCCACTCTACTCTATTTTACTTTATCGCGGATTATAGAAAAAAAAAATTATTACTTTTAGGATTAGTAGGATGAAGTCATTAGTGTACAATTCATTGTAAAACCAAACGATTAATACGCCATCTGTATGAACACAATGCACCATGACGCGGGAAGCGTTAAAAGTAATAGGATTAAAAGTAAATGCCTTTCATTGCGGGATTACCGCCATTACTGCGGTCGATGGAACACTGCTACGGACAAATCCATTGGAAGCACTTTAAAACTAGTCGTTGAACGTTATTGGCTATCAAATGGACTGGTTCCATACTTAAACCAGTTCGAAAGTACTGCGGTAATATAATTATTTTGTTATAATCCGAAATTAAGTAAATCGAACATCTTTAATATTTAAATAAGGTTATCTTGTATGTATGTGTATATTTACATAATTTTTTTTTTGGAATCTTGGAAACGGGTCTAACGGTTTTCCTGAAATTCAGCATTCAGGAGGTTTTGGAGGAGAAAAATGGATCTTTCTAGGTTGTATTGAAAAAAAAAGCGTTATATCCTAGTTTTTGAACATTAAAAAAACACTAAAATTTACATTGAATATATCAAACACTTTTTTGCCTTAAATTGTCAAGTCAACGTAGCTTATTCGGAGGACGGGTGATCTTGAGAAATGAAAACACCGAGGATCGAACCCCACCTACCCAATATTTTTTTTGAAGTTTCGTTTTTTTATTTTGTAAAAAGTTACCGAGCAAGGCTTGGTCAACCAGGTACTATATATAATGGAAACCTACCAATATGAATTGGAGCAGCGTGGTAGGTCTTAGCTCCACCCCTTATTTACTTAATAAAAAAAACAAAAGAAGAGGCATATGCCCAGCAGTGGGTAGTAATAGGCTGCTATTTTTTACTTTAACATTTAAGTTGACGCAAACGAAGTCGCGTGTTCACCTAGTAACTCATATAAACAGTATATCACCGAACCAATACTGAGCAATATATCTCTTATCTTGTTAAGAGGCTGCGTCTTACCGAGACGTTAAATAACTAATAAAGCCTGAGATAAATTTTATTACAGCGACGCTCCCCGATTTGTGATACCCTAAAGATAAGCGTTCACTTCAGCCTAACTTAAAATCATGGTGTCAAGTTACCTATAAGGAAATTCTAATTTTTAAAAGCTTGTATTCAACTTGCCGTGAATGTATGAAAGGTGGAATCTTGCAAGTTTTTGCATACTTTCTGGGCAACGATTGAGCGCAAATTTTATATGCTGTTCCAGTATTGATGACAATATTTATGTTTTTGATAAGCATGACCTGATGCTGCCAAGATTAGTTCCAGACGAATGAACTTCTCAGCGGTTAACAGTAGGAACATGAAATTTTATTTAAAGCTTTTTTAACTTGATTTAATTGTAAGATTTGATACGAAAAAGAAGATAATAATGTCTAACACGGACTTTTCATAGACTTATTATGGTAATTATGTATGTAAAGTATGTAAATGTGAACATTGAAATCAAAATGAAAAACATACAATTGTCAAGTTCAATTGTCAATTCATTGAAGTTTGCAGCTCTTGTTTTGCTTCTTATGAACCTGCGTAAATCGTAAGTGGGGTTTACAATTCTATGTCATCAACATTTTGGCAATTTAGAATAACTCTTATATATCGGTACCAAATTTAATTGCGCCAAATTTCATAACACAATTTACATAAAACGGTAATGTATTATTAACCTAAACCTTCCGTTGGAATTACACTATCTTTCAGTAAAAACCGTACAAATATCCGTTTAGTAGATTTTGAGAAAATCGATCACACACAAACCGACAGCTTTTGGGGACTTTGTTTTATAATAAGTATAGATTTTGTATTTAGTACGTAGTCAACCCGCCGTGTGGTATCCGGCATAGTAGAATAAACCACCCTCTTTCTCACCGAGGTGTCCTAAAAGACGACTAAGGTAAGTTGGCGGTCATAAAATACCCAGCCAAATCATGTTACATGTTTATAACATGTACTGCCGACCCCACTTCCCACCCCGACACCGAGTGGGATAAGGGCAGGAGAATGATGAGTACGCTGTTCGGTAAGTGCTCCGAACGGGCTTATCAGACACCCACCTGGAAAAGTCCTCAAAGCAGTCGATGCATCCGGTGCTCCCAATGCATCGACTAGCGGAGGAAGGGGTCACCTCTATAGAGATTGAGAGTTGCTGCTGGCGGTGATGGGGGCAATGTGTACAACGGTACCCTGTCTCCGCCACCAGCAGCGTGGTGGAGCACTGTCAGGTTTTCAGTCGGTGTAAGACCGACATACCCGCCGCCCTTCCCCGTTGGTCGGTGACGACCCATAATGGGATTTCCTAACATTAAAAAGTTCAAGGTATGATTAAACTTACACGATACAACTTTGTAGAAAAGAAGATAGTCCTCATTTTTCAAGCCGAGTGTTATTAAAATATTAGAAATTCTCAAAGGATAGAAAATGCAGAGCGAAGCAATGCATAAAGCGTGAACGTTGAAAAATTTTTAGTGAGACGTTTATTGTTTTAGCGCCACTCATATTACCCCTTTGTTAGTTTTTACTTATTACCGCTTGGCTCGTATGAATAAATTGCTTCAAGCATCGCCCGTTGGATTGTCCTGTTTATGCTTTATTTACCGACGGGAAAACTTAATTCAACAAAGAAAATCTACCTTTATTCTCACTGAAATTTCTAGGCAACCAGCGACATAAAGCGACGATTTTAAAAACGGCCAGATTCTGATTTATTTTGCCTATATTGCCTATTTTGCCTATACGGCAGCAATTACCCAGTTTGGGAGGTCGTATCAATGACCTCCCTACGAATCCTATATTGGAACCCGGGCGGCATCAGAGGTCACGTCCGTGAATTAACACTACTCGCCCAGTCGCAGGATATCCACGTCATCCTCCTGGGCGAAACTAAACTCACGGACAGCGTCGAGCTCCGCGTGCCCAACTACTTCGTGTATCGCCGCGACGAAGTCTCTCCCCGGGGCCGCCCGTACAGAGGTACGGCCGCTCTGGTGCGGAGGGACATCATACACGAAGAGCTGGAGCATACCCCGTTCACTAGCACCCGTACACAGGGGGTGCGAGTCAACGTGGGCAACCAGGAGCTCCGCATCTATGCCGCCTATAAACCACCCGGACTGACTTTCTGCAGCACTGATGTCGAGGCAATCTTCGGGCAGCAGGGACCTGCAGTGATCGTGGGCGATCTCAACGCGAAACATCACGCGTGGGGATCGCGAATCATCACTGCGGTCGGGAGGCAACTGCACGAAGATAGCGTGAGGAGCGGGTACGGTGTGGTGGGGCCGGGAGCGCCGACCCACATACCCACCGACAGCCGCTCCCAGCCAGACGTCATAGACATAGTGCTGCACCACGGATTGGACAACCCCTTCGATGTCGAGGTACTCTATGACCTCGACACGCAACACCTTCCGGTTCTGGTCACCCTAGCCACCCAGGGAGGCTTCTTAGTGCCCCGCCCGCCGCGGACGCGGACGAACTGGGAGCGCTACACCGCAGAGCTTGCCGGGCTTGAGCTAGCAGGCCCGATCACTACACCTTCGGGAGTCGACGATGCTGCTGCGTTCGTCGCGGAGGCGATCATCGCCGCCAAAGCAGCAGCTACCACCACCACGTCGACTTCACAGGATACCAATCGAAGGAAGGACCTGCCGAGCTCGCTCCGCAATATGCTTAAGCGGAAGCGCACCCTGCGCCGCCTATGGGCCCGCACTCGTTGCCCCAGGGTGAAGGCTGACCTGAACCGGCTTGCAGAGAGGATCGCGCGTGCCGTAGTCGCTCTCGACGAGGCGCGATGGGAGGATACCGTCGATCGAGCGACAGAACACGACACAGCGCTGTACTCCCTCTGCAAGAAACTCACCGGACAAGACACCCCCGTTTACCCGCTGCTCGATGCCGCGGGTAAACGCACCTATGCCGCCAAGGATCGTGCTGAGATTCTGGCGGCACACCTGGAACAGACATTTACGCCCAACGCCCCCAACACCTCCAACCTCCATGTCATTCGTCATCACGCGGCTGTCCAGGACAAGCTGGAGAGGTTCCTGTCGGCCCCTACACCGCCGCTCCGGGGAGAGGACTTCATCTCCCTGTCAGAGCTGCGGTCGGTCGCTGCTCGCCTTGATAAGCGAAAGGCGCCAGGCCCCGACGGAATCGCCAACGCCGCGTTGATGCTGCTGCCCCGAACAGGTCTCGTAGCGCTCACGAGACTGTTCAACGGAGTACTCCGCACCGGCCACTTCCCAGAGGCGTGGAAGACCGGGAAGATCATCGTTCTTCCCAAGCCGGGGAAGGACCGCCGCCTGCCTGGAAGCTACCGGCCGATCACCCTGCTCTCGCACATAGCCAAGCTGTTTGAGCGTCTGCTGCTGCGTCGAGTCACGCCCCACCTGCCCCTGCGCGAGGAGCAGTTTGGATTCCGCAGCGGCCACTCGACGACGCTCCAGCTGGCGAGGGTAATAAACCACCTGACCAGTGAGCGGAACAACGGGCGCTACACCGTGGGGGTCTTTCTCGACATCGAGAAGGCCTTCGATCGTGTGTGGCACGCCGGGCTCCTGGTCAAAATACTGGACACCACCATGCCGCCTGCTTATGTGCGAGTGCTGGCATCGTTCCTACACGGCCGTAGCTTTTACGTGGCAGTGGATGGTGCCGAATCCCAGCCACGCACCATCCAAGCCGGAGTACCCCAGGGCAGTTGTATATCGCCGCGTTTATACGCGGCGTATACGGATGACATCCCCACCCTGCGCCACCATCTGCGGGAAGGGGAGGAGGACGTGCTGTTGTCGCTGTTCGCCGACGACAGCGCGTATTTCGCGTCGTCCTACCATCAGATCGTCGCCACCAACCGCATGCAGCGTATGCTGGACTTGTTGCCGGAATGGCTGGACAAGTGGAGGATGGCCGTCAACGTCGGGAAGACGGCCGCTCTGCTCACCAGCCGCTCCAAGCCGCTACGTCAGCTGACTCTCCGAGGCCAGGACGTAGAGTGGAAGACCACAGTGAGGTTTTTGGGGTGTGATTTGGACCGCAGCCTGCGCATGCTCCCCACGGTGAATCACGTCGTGGGTCGAGCCGCCGCTGCTAGGTCCAAGCTTCACGCGCTATTCACATCCCATCTACCTATGAACACCAAACTGCGGGTCTACGGTGCCTACGTCCGCTCGCGCTTGACGTATGCGGCACCCGCCTGGTACGCGTTATGTTCGGCGTACCAGAAGCGAAGACTGCAAGTCCAGCAGAACCGTTGCCTGCGACTGATCGTAGGAGCCCCGAGGTATGTGCGGAACGACGTCGTGCATCGGGACACCAAAATGCCGACCGTGGAGGAGTATGTCCGTCGCCTTGCGCGCCGGATGTTCGCGCGTGCGGACAACAGCGCGCACGTACACCTCCACGGCATCGCGCCACTCCATGCGCGACCACCCGATGGACGTTCCCTGCCTCGCGAGCTCCTGCGGTCACCGTCTCCGCGGCTCGATGTGGATGACGACGGCGACGATGAGGACGACGCGATGGGCGAGAGAGCGAAAACACCGGATTTGACACCCCTGATCATGACACCACCCGACTTAGGACCACCCGAAGAAGACTTTGAGGTCTGGGAGCTACCATTCCCAGACCTCCCCACCGAACCAGACATCCCTTAGGTCACCTAGGTGACCTCGGCCTAAGGCCGAAACACAGACCGGGCTTAAGTGCCCGCGAGGAACTGCCCGGGCAAGGAGGTACGCCTCGAGGCCCGTACCCCGCCTACTCCCAAGGAGTAAGCGAGACGACCCTGCTGCTGCTTTTGCCTATATCCCATTCTGTTATGTTATAATAGACCAAATAGGAACCGACATAAGCTTGCGGCTCCTGCTTTGCGCCTTGCAAAAGTACGTAGTAATTTAAAACTGTTAACGTTGTATACATATAAAGAGATTCTGTAATATATTAATTGTATAAAAAAAAACCATAGACAAAAATGAAAAAGTAAATAAGTAAAAATGTAGTATACGAATTTAGATTTACCAAACATAGCAGGAAATCTTCATGGTATAGGGAAAGGGGAATTGTTTTACTCCAAATTTAACGCGTGCGGGCCACGGGCAGCAATGAATAAATCAAAACTACTGGATCGATTTTAATCATTTTTATCACTGAGTGACATGGGCTATATATTATATACCCCTGCGAAGCCGGGCCAGGCCGCTAGTGTAAAATAAACTATCCATTTTCATACCTGATACATGCAGGAACGTAAAAAAGCATGCCCTACTGCATGTGTATTGTGGTAATAGTGGTAGAGACCACTAAATAATACACAAGCACTGAACACATTCACATGCACACATTCACTATCACAATATCAACAACCGTTTAACACCGTAAACGAAGCATCAATCACGAGATAAACTCGCCGATAAAATCCCAAAAATGATACTATTTTTTGAAATACCAGTAACATGGCGTACAAAATCATGGGTACTAGGAATACATAAACTACCGATAGTGACACTATGGGTGGACTTCAATGGCGGCCGGGTTTAGTCGCGTCAGCGCGCGCCCGCCAAATGTACCGGAAAGATAAAACGGCTGTAGCGCCTACAAGCTTTACAAACTCATATTATATTTTGAGAAAAAAAACTAGGCCATCTCGGCGACCGTGCCTCTTAAACAACCAAGCTAAATAGAACATCATTGTTGTTAAACTAACGCTTATTTTGAAGGGTTTTTTCTGTTATGCTTTACAAACAAAGACAATAATTAATGAATAAGTACTTGGGTGACAGATTTTTGCTCTTTATTTAGAAGATATAAAATAGATTCCAGGTATTTTCACTCCTCTAGACCGCCCGATTGGGATCAGAAATAGGCTCGGAGGAAAAACTAAATTAATAATAAAAACCGCAAAGCGACGCATTACCCATACAAGCTGTATTAGTATTTATATGTGGAAATGTATAATTAGCATAAGTTGTTCATTTTACAAATAAATAAAAAATAAAATTATATACAAATAGTTCATCCCAATCAAGCCCCCAGTGATTTTGCCTCCAAACAGGTCTTTATAACTTTTTTATCGGCGGATTAGTAGTGAAAACGTAATAGACAAAAGATAGACTTTTGTTTGAATATTAGTGTGAATTTTTGAACTTTGATTTAAATCTTCTTCACAAGGTTTATACAGCTTTAAAGAGAATATCATGCTCACTATTTGTGCCCAGAATATGTCAGGTATTTTAGGGCCTACGATGTTTCCGGTACATGGCGACGACACGTCCAATATACTCCAGCTCGATTGGGCTTGATTGGTTAACAATTCATTGAACAGCACACCATGAAATCTTGAAGCCACATATAGTTTAACATCTACATACAAACTAAACTTTTAATCAATCAATCGAAATCTTTATTCAAATAAGCTCTTACAAGCACTTTAGGATAGTCAAGGAAGATTAATGAAACTACAACTGGTTCGGAATTTTGCCCTTATTGAGAAGAACCAGCAAGAAACGGCGGTGAAACTTTTAAACATTTTTAATTTTACATCATTAAACCGCAGTCTTGTATGAAGCTGAAAAGATTTCAAATCAAGGCATTTTTATCATCCAAATAATCTTTAATCTTGTAATACTCTTACACTTCATTTAAACCTTTCTGTAGACTGGGCCAGTATGGAATGCGGAATTTTATTGTAGAAGCGAATACCGAGACCAACGAACGAGTTGCTAACTCTGCTGAGTCGCGACACAAGTATTACAAGCCTTTTATGACCTCTATACATCAAATTTAGTTTTATACATATGGATATTATGCCCACACGAATATAATATTACTACGCCGTGTGGTATCCGGCTGAATAGAATAGTACCACCCTCTTTTCTTACCGAGGTGTCGTAAAAGGCGACTAAGGTAAGTTGATGTCAGGCAGGCGGCCGTTCGTAAAATACATAGCCAAATCATGTGACAACATGTTTGTAACATGTTGTGCCGACCCCACTTATAGTGGGATAAGGGCAGGAAGATGATGATGACGAATATAATATTACTATATAGTGGTTGACAGAGCCTTGCTCGGTAATTTTTTACAAAATAAAAAACAGAAACTTAAAAAAAAAGTGGGTAGGTGGGGCTCGATCCCAGGTATGTTCATTTCTCGCGACCACACGTTCCCCGAATAAGCTACGCTGACTTGACATTTAACGGTAAAAATAGTGTTTTATATATTCAATGTATATTTTTTTAATGCCCAAAAACAGGTATAAAACGATTTTTTTTTTCATAAAACCTAGCTATTTCGATTTTTCTCCCCCAAAACCAACTGCATGCTGAATTTCGAAAATATCGTTGGAGCCGTTCCCGAGATTCCGTAAATATACATATATACATACAAGATTAACTTATTTAAAAATTAAAGATATTGTGATGCTACAAGTAATTGTTCCTTTGAACTTATCGCGAAGGACTGTAAGGTGAGTTTATTGCAAATTCAAATTCAAATTCAAATTCAAAATATTCTTTATTCAAATAAACTTGTAAACAAGCGCTTTTGAATCGTCAACTCTACTGTTGGTTCGGAAAGCTGTTCCTACCGAGAAGAGCCAGCAAGAAACTCGGCGGTTGCTCTTTTTAAAAAATACAATTCTTAATGCTAGTTACATTTAATGTTTCTATCTTGTACAGGGTCGAACAATATTTATATCCACGCATTTTTATCGTCTAAATAATCCTCAACAGTATAGTAGGCTTTCTGTATCAGCCTCTCCTTGATAGTGTTTTTAAACTGCTGTAATGGCAAAGTTAAAACTAAATATAACCACAACTGCATTCGCGTCAATTTAGGGTTCAGATATCTTTAATTATTCGGAGTATTAAGTACTTACGTAGAAATAAGTAATATAAATCATTCCGTACAGTCGTCACTAAAATTAGCCGCATCAATACAAATTGTCGGCAGTCATTAACTTTTTGATAATGTGTCTGCAGTCTAGACATTGGTCGTAACTTTTACGAGACAACTCAACTCTAAGTCGTCGAGCTTAAAAAGAAGCTGCTAATGCTAACTGCGGTCGAGCGACTCACAATAAAACGTTTTAATTCAATACAAACGACTGAACAGGCTTTTTTTGGATTGAAATTGATAATGCAATCTATTAATCTATTATAATAAATTCTTAAAAAATATTTCGTCATATTTATTATGTACTAGCCAGACCTTACGTTGCTGTGGTTCAGATTTTGTTCAAATTTCTCTTTCTAATCGCGGACTATTGCTAAATACTATTATAATTTTAGTTATATTAATATGTCTAACTTAACAAATTATTCCAAATATCCCATGTGTGTGGATCATTTTTTTTTAATTTAGTATACCTAAACGTAAGCTATATGCTATCCCAGACTTCTGTACACCAATAAAATAGGAATCTTCCACTTAACACAGCGTTTGGATAAAAGCTCCCAGGTGGGTTGACTTTTTCCTTCATTTCGACAAGTATTGTTATATTTTAATCAATTAATGCGAAAATTTCTGAGTATGGATGTATCGCATTGGCTAGCTGTAAAGGTAATGGATGTTGTTCAATAAATAAATTTAAAAAAAAATGTTTGTTACTATTAAACGAATCCGCTGAACCAGTATTGATGAAATTTGTCACAATTATTCCACCGGAGTTACATTGAAAAGCGTCATCTATTATCAATCTTTCACGCAACAATAGAATGACGCTAAAGAACTTGCGGGTAAAAGCTAGTTTAGAATATAAAAATGAATATTTGTTTGTATGTCCTATATAGCGAACAAACAAACGCAGCGGGGGACTTTATTTTATATGTAGCGATATTATCGGGGAAAGTTACCGTAAGGTTAGACACTCGAGAGATCTCATCATCATCTTCCTGCCATTATCCCACTCTAAGTGGGGTCGGCACAACATGTTACAAACATGTTGTCATATGATTTGGCTACGTATTTTACGACCGGCCGCCTGCCTGACGTCAACATACCTTAGTCGTATTTTACGACTCCTCGGTAAGAAAGAGGATGGTCTATTTTACTCAACCGGATACCACACGGTGGGTCAACTTACCTTAGTCGCCTTTTACGACACCTCGGTAAGAAATGAGGGTGGTCTATTTTACTCAGCCGGATACCACACGGCGGGTCGACTTACCTTAGTCGCCTTTTACGACACCTCGGTAAGAAATGAGGGTGGTACTATTCTATTCAGCCGGATACCACACGGCAGGTCGACTTACCTTAGTCGCCTTTTACGACACCTCGGTAAGAAATGAGGGTGGTACTATTCTATTCAGCCGGATACCACACGGCGTACACTCGAGAGATCTCATATTTAATTAATTCGACGACGGGAGTTGTAACAAATTAATTTACGAACAAAAAACAAAGATGGTGGAAAAGGCGAATAAGATTTTCCGAAATAAAACAAGAAACATTTAAAATTTTCGATTTAGTGTAGGCATAATTTGAAAGTAAGGGAAATTGTTTAAGAGAAAATTGTTTTAACCCAAATTTCCTGTATAATGTATAAATATCTGGTTGACCGAGCCTTGCTCGGTAATTTTTTACGAAAAAAAACTTCAAAAAAAAGAAAAAATAATTGGGTAGTTTGGGCTTGATCATAGGTATTTTCATTTCTAGATACCACCCGTTCCCCGAAATAAAATTAAAAATAAATTTAAAGCTTTCCTTGAGTGCGCTAAGTAAACGGTGAACGTTATTAAAAATCATGTATAACAAAATTAATCCCCTCTAAAAGTTTTAAATAAAAGTCCGCGACAGCATATGTCTAGCTTTTAGGATTAACCCACGTTAACCATTTTTAGTAGAGTAAGTAAGTAAAGTAACGGCCTGTTACTATCCCACTGCTGGGCATAGGCCTCCTCTCTCCATTTTTGGAGAGAAGGGTTGGAGCTAAGACCTACCACGCTCCTCCAATGCGGATTGGTAGGTTACACATATCCCCAGAATTCTCTAGAGATATGCAGGTTTCCTCACGATGTTTTCCTTCACCGAAAAGCGTGTGATAAATTGCATTATCAATTAGACACATAAGTTTTAATAGAAATACTCATTGTCTGCCCGCTTTTGAACCCATGATCGTCTTTAGAGATTCACACGGTCACAGCTTAACCATTTTTATAGTTATCAAAATATTATATAACGGTTTTAATCTTTCCACGCGAGCGAAGCCGCTGGCCATTGTTAGTAATTAATAGAGGTATTACAGAGTAAAAAAGGTAGAGGGTAATAGCAGATTTGAAAAACTAATTAGCGTTGAACAATATGCCTCTCGAGTATAGATTCTTCTCTCTAAATATACTAGCTTATAGTAAATCTTGTTAACAACCATCAAAAAAATACTAAAAGCAATTTCTGGTTTGTACAAATTTCATTTCCTCAATATAATATAACCCTGAAGTGTATCTTTACTCGTAACCGCTGAAATTTAAGGACTATAATGTTTTATCTCCACTTTTAGAAACAATAAACCTCGTAGCGTTTCAATTAAAAAGTGCTTAATTTTATTAATTGAAATACTTAAAATGTACAAAGTAAAGATTTAATGAAAGCTCTATTCGGAGTTGAAAATTGAGCGAAAGGCGCCATATTACTTTGTATGTGCGATTATTGTATTATTTTAAGCTTTTATATTTATTTATTTATTTATTTGTAATCAAACAGCGTTTCACACGTTTTAGTAATGAACAATAAATACACATTGTTATTTGATAATAAGACCAATAAAAGATTACTCTAAAATAACTTAAATTTAACAGAAAAAGGCATAGTTAATGTGTGTTAATGGTTAAAAATTTCCGGTTCGTAACATATGGAAAAAAACCGTTTTTCTTTCGGAAACAGAGAATAAACACATATTGAATCATTGAGGGTACTTAAACGTCTAAATTGGTGACAAGTTACCCGGTACCTAACGTATAACGATTCCAAATAAGGTCCGTCCATTTTGAGACTTCGATCTTTATTATAACACGAAATGAATAAGGTACATTATTTAATAACCTCTAAAAATCGCTGTAGGCGACGGAATTTAAATGTAATAATAATATTTAACAACCTATAAATTATAATTTGTAACATCAATAATATTGTCAATAAATAATGGTAAAAAGGAACGTGCGTCGTGAGTCGTTCGCGGGACGGGTAATTTTAAAATTTTTGACATATACGTCAACCTGACATACGCGCCCTATAATTCAAAAGCCTTTCGTTATCTTTTCTAAAATCTTTCGACGCACAAATCCTAGCCTGTGTTTAAAACCTCGCTTGTTTTATTTATAACTGAAATCCGTATTAAAAAAGGTTAAAAAGTTAAGTCCGCTTAAAAGTGTTAGAACTCTGGACTCCAAACACTATAGCCAATTTTATTACAAAGCCATAGTATAACATTACAATGCGCTCGCGAGCACGTATCTAGCTTGAAAGCAATATTGCTTAATTAAAACCGTCGTGGTTCGTGTATTTTGTGATATATTAAATGAAAGTTTCGATCGCGGACGTGCGGTTGCGGCGCGGGATTTATCGGCGCCATTGTTGCAGCGTCTTTAGTATTTCTTCTATTTACCAGCATAGGTCCTATATAAACTTATTCTCTTTGAATTTCATATTACAAAATTGTGAAAGATATTATTGGTAATTTATTATTGTTGGCGGGACAGTCAGTAGTCAAATGTCAGTCTCTTTGGTATTTAATACCGGACGTACTGACAGCGCGATAATCACGTGACCGATAGAAGAGTGGGGGCTCGTTTTTTACTACTATAAATTGCTGAGCTTGCCGTTGGGAAGTCAGTCTTGTTGCAAAACTCGACTCATACGGTTTTGAGACGCTTATGCAGCAAGATCACTTGGTGTCATAGAAAAGCTTGAAACAGACATATTCATCAATAATAGTAACTGGTTGACTGAGCCTTGAAATTTTTTTGCAAGATAAAAAAGCAACTTAAAAAAAAAAGAAAAATAATAGGATAGGTGGGGCTCGATCCTAAGTATTTTCATTTCCACGACCACCCGTTCCCCGAATAAGCTACACTGACTTTACAATTAACGGCAAAAAATAATATTTTATATATTCAATTTAAGTTTTAATATTTTTTTAGTGCCTTAAACAGGGACAATTTTTTTTTAATAAAATCTGGATCGATTTTCTCCCCCAAAACCTCCATTCTGAATTTCAGGAAAATCATTGGAGCCGTTTCCGAGATTTTGAAAAAAATATATATGTATGTCCGTATATAATATTGGTAAGTAAAATATAACAAACAAGTAACGGCACAAGTTAGACGTTACGTAAACGGTAACAAAATGTATGCTCGAATAAATGGTAACACTACCTCCGAGTACATCGTGAATGCGAATTTATTCGCAGCGAACTGCGACTTGGGGGTGCGAGTCAACTTTACGACAATTGTTATTGCTCTGGATGGGAACTGAATATTATTGAATTATAAACTTTCCCGCCCACAATTGGCCCGTTTCCTCGCCCCAACACACGTACGCTCAAGAATTAGAATGCATTACTTTCATAAATAATATTATTTTGCACAAGTTATAGTATTCTGTCATAACTTCTTTAATCCGCATTTGTTAAGAAATTATAAGTATCCGGCTGAGTAGTGAAGAGCACCCTCACTGCTTATCGAGGTGTCGTAAAAGGCAGCTTAGGTAAGTCGACTTACCGCGTGGTATCCGATTGAGTAGAATAGACCACCCTCTTTCTTACCGAGGTGTCGTAAAATACGACTAAGGTAAGTTGACTTCAGGCAGGAGGCCAGTCGTAAAATACATAGCCAAAACATGTGACAACATGTTTATAACATATTGTTCCGACCCCACTTAGAGTGGGATAAGAGTAGGAGGATGATGATGTCTGCAATATATTGAAGAATTATAGTTATTAACATAAGTATATTATCAGGCAGTCGTGGCCGAGCGGTTAAGGCGTCTGACTAGAAATCAGATTCCCTCTGGGAGCGTAGGTTCGAATCCTACCGACTGCGAAACTTTTTTGTTTATATTTTTAATATTAAAATGAGTTACAACTCTTTTTTGATTTTTTATTTGCATTTGTTTACATATTTAAAAAAAAAATACGGATCAGAACTCGGTCCCCCAGGTTCTACGTTTTATACAAATAAAAGATCTTAAAACATAATACACTAACAAAGAAATTTTAAATGAAAAAAATTACCAATCTTTTATAGAAAATCAAATTAGTTCTAAACATATACCTAACAGCACCATATATTAAAAACGTGTATCAAAATTGCGTGTATCCAACCACTATACATCTACATATGTCCGATGTAACATCTAATACCACATGATAATCTACACGTGTAATTCCAAACTTCAGCTAATTAGAGCGATTTTATTAATCTTAAAATACCAGATCAGTTACACAGAAACAAGATTATCTTTGTAACACTTTGATAAATTTATACACGACAAAATATTATATTTAATTAATATGAGAGAGGGAGGCCATAACGAATTAATTAATTTAATGAATTTAAATTTGTTGGCGACGTTAAATAATTTATAACCCTTACTGCAAAGATGGATTGACTACAACATAGTCGTTTGATGTAGGGTACTTGCGACCCACATATTAA
Organism: Morpho achilles; assembly: GCA_947086495.1. Taxonomy (NCBI): domain Eukaryota; kingdom Metazoa; phylum Arthropoda; class Insecta; order Lepidoptera; family Nymphalidae; genus Morpho; species Morpho achilles. The sequence goes on along the minus strand of CAMTZB010000007.1, from coordinate 19,534,048 downwards.
AAATTTAAACCCCTTTGTGTTCTGAATATGTTATTAAGATTATATGTTTTATTGTGAATGTGTGTATTTGATCCAGAAACTAAATAGTTCACCCTCATCATCCTCCTGTCCTTATCCCAATTTAGATTTTATGGCGATTTAGTTAAGGAAAAAAAACGCTATAGATAAATAAATATATAGTTTCATATAGGTAATTATTAAACTTTTACATCATCATTCATTCTTCTGTCCTTATCCCACTATAAGTGGGGTCGGAACAGCATGTTCGTTTTTGGTTCCAACGTTTTCGTTCTGGAAATTTCGACCTGCAGAACAAGCCTCGTGGACGCCCAGAGACCAAAGTTGATAATGAAAATTGAAGGCTATTGTGGAAGCGGATCCATCGCAAACCACGTCCGAGTTAGCTGCAGGCTCCGGTGTTAGTGATAAAACTATTCTAATCCACTTGAAGCAAATTAGGAAGGTGAAAAAGATTGAAAGGTGGGTACCTCATGAATTGAGTGAAGCAAACCGACAAACGCGCGTCGACTGCTGCGTTACGTTACTCAACCGGCACAATAATGAAGGAATTTTAAATCGAATCATTACCTGTGATGAAAAGTGGATCCTCTACAATAATCGGAAGCGCTTATCGCAATGGCTGAACCCTGGCGAACCAGCCAAATCCTGCCCTTAGCGAAAATTGACTAAAAAAAAGTTGCTTGTAAGTGTTTGGTCGACTAGTGCCGGTGTCGTTCACTACGGCTTTCTTAAATCTGGCCAGACGATTACGGCAGATATCTATTGTCAGCAACTGCAAACCATGATGGAAAAGCTAGCTGCTAAACAACCGAGGCTAGTCAATCGCTCTAGGCCACTGCTTCTTCAGGACAACGCTAGACCACACACTGCACAACAGACGGCTACAAAATCAGAAGAGCTTCAATTAGAATGTCTTAGACATCCACCGTACTCTCCGCACCTTGCTCCAACAGATTACCATTTTTTTCGCAATTTGGATAAGTACTTGCAAGGAAAAAAAATTCAACTTCAGTCTTGGGCAGTCTAAACCGCCTTCAAAGATTTTATTGATTCCCGCCCGAATGGTTTTTTTAGTAAGGGGATCAATGAACTACCTATGAGATGGCAAAAGTGCATACATAGCAATGGTACATACTTTAATTAATTAAATATATTTCATTAAAAAAAAACGACTTTGTGTTCCTCCCATAGAAAACACCAATTTCATATGTAAGGACCTAATATTATGTCTTAACATAGTTTCATAATAGCCAACATTGTTTCCTTCTCCTCAATTCATAATATCCTAAATATTATCAACATTTAAACAATAAATTAACAAAGACAAAAGGCAAAAAGTAACGTTTGACATTTTATTTATTATCTGGCTTACCACATCGATTAATAACGGCCTGTCACGCGTGCATGACAAAATAATAGCCTATAAAATGAGCTACCCTCGCCATATTCTACTCTCTATGGTACAGATTTAAACAGAGTATTTATTTGGTGTATGATTATGTAATTTATTCGGGCATATCCTCATTTAAATTTATGTTGAAACTAATATCGGGTTGTTGTCATTTGCAGGGAACATATAATTATAATTAAATAATTTGTAATAATTTAAATAGACCTGTTTTATAATATTAGAAATACGTTATTCAAAACTATTTGTTCAACAGGAGTTTAATCTAAAGTTTATTAATTAAATGTTAATATTAAAAACTTTTACAATGGTTATTTTAAATGTTTATACAATTTAATTATGCGTTTAAAATGCTATCTTGTGTTACATTGTGCATTTTTTTACAGATCTATCAAGTTTTGCTTAATAAATATTAAAACGTGATCAAACTTTTATTTTAACCCTACTTCTTACTATTCCTACCTATTATAAATGCAAAAGTTTGTGAGTATGGATTTGTTTGTTACTCTTTCACGGCGAATCCGCTGAACCAATATCGATGAAATTTGGCACAATTATTCCTTATACAACAGTGTAAGATATGCGTTATAGAAAACCTGTTAATTCTACAAGAATAGGATGACATTGAAAAGTGCCATCTATTATAAACCGATGAGGATATTTGCAAAGTTGGAGAATGCCAAAAGCTTACTAGTTTATTCCAAAACTACAGTCCACGCAAACAGGTGAAAGCTAGCATTATTTAAACAGGTTAAGGTGTCATACGAAGAGTATCTTCCATACCCGATTGTAAGTTTATATATTTCTTATTTATTTTTCTTTTTTAACATGTAATTTAACTTGTATGTATGTTTATTTATTCTTTAAATTTTTATTTCCTATGAAGACTTTTTTGGTTAATCTATTTGTTTTATTTCTCATAAATTCTCTATGTCGAGTATAACAAAAATGTAGAGTAAAATTATTACTTTACTATGGTAAGTTATTGTCCACAATTCACAACTTTTTATATTCATCGTCTGAGCTCGAATCAAATATTTAACAGCAGTAAACAGAGCGACGCTATAAAATATAGCAACCCCAGTATACCCCAGCAAGCAGTTGTGGGTTAAGTGATAAATATGCAAAGTTTGGGATCATTTCTAGAGAAATCCATATCTATAAGGATGGCTGCTTGAGTAGTAAACTCGAACAGGTGTGTTTAATATGAATTTGAGGTAAAATAGATAGCTGTTCGCTGGATATTCTTGTTAAACGCGAATATTCGTAACTATAAAATGTATGACATTTCTGGTTCGTTATTAGCGAAAATATTAAAAATAAAAATTGTTTTCAATGTATGTAAAACATGTTTTTTTAAAGAATATATATACATAGAAGCTGTTGGAGCCCAGTGGTAACATCGTGCGAGTCTTTCGTGGAGGTAACGGGTTGAAACCCGGGCAGATACTAATGAGTTTTTCTGTTGAAACTTATGTGTCTAGTTGATAATTGCAATTTATCACACGCTTTTCGTTGAAGGAAAACATCGTAAGGAAACCTGCATATCTCTAGAGAATTCTGGAGATATGTATAACCTACCAATCCGCACTGGAGCAGCGTGGTACGTCTTAGCTCCAACACTTCTCTCCAAGAAGAAGAGGAGAGCTATGCCCAGCAGTGGGATTGTAACAGGCCGTTACTTTACTACTTTTGTAAAAGATATTAGTTTTTAAAGACAAGTTATCGGCGTTAATCCAGGATTTGAACCTTTGACTAAGATTCACTGCTGGGTGTTGTATATCACACGTTGCCACCAGTTATTTATACGATGGCATATTTAACTGTGGGTTAATCATATTAGCGCACGGCGATATGTAAATCCGATGACTTAACTGAGTTATGGGGGGCAAGGATTTGCGGCTCGTTTAATTATTTCTGAAGCCAGAGCTGTACGCTTCTTGCATAATATATTTTAATTTAATCCCCCTGAATGCATTAAGAGTCGCCTCTTAGCGAGCTAACTGATTATTTCGTCTATTTTTTGCGCCTCGCCAGTGCAAGTATGCCCTTTGAGTTATTATATTATTAACTTATTATACCACTTTGTAGTTTGTTCTCACAAATTGACACGAATAATTTTTCCTTAGCTTTTTAAGCTGTGATAGCTCAGCGGTATAACACCGTGCGACTCTTTTGAGGAGGGCGCAATATTTACAGAAAAACTCATTCGTGCCTGCCGGGGTTTGAACTCCTAACCCTCTCGAAAGATCCAATATCGCACGGTCACACCGCTGGGCTATCACAGCTAATTACAAAAGTAGTAATAAAATTATTTTGCTATAAATCGCAATAAAGTAAATATAATATTTTTAATGCTTAATGTAGGGTGGACTATCCGTTTTCATACCCAGTACATGCAGGATTCGTAAAAACACATGCACAAACCATTACCACCGCCACCACAACACAAGCACTACACACGTTCACTTTCACAAACTGAAAAATTGTTTTCCCGCATAAGCGTTATTATATTTTGGATCTCCGCAAAGTAAAATTTATTATATTGATATTTAAAATTCAACGTTCTTTTTGATAAAACAAGTAAGAAACAAATAATTTATTCATTCATAAATACAAAGTATTTTCGCAGCTGTTGCGTAAAAAAACAACATGTTTTAAACTTGTCGTTATATGTTTTGGTACTATATATTACGAGTAGCCGCCTACTTGACGCTAACTTACCTTAGTCGCCTTTTACGACACCTCGGTAAGAATCGAGTGTGGTCTATTCTACTCAACCGGATACCACGCGAAGGGTAAGCTTACTTTAGTCGCCTTTTAGGAGACCTCGGTAAGAAATGAGGGTGGTCTATTCTAGTCATCCGGATACCACACGGCGGTCATATTAAGAACATAAATTGTAAGTTAATCTCTAAAGAATTTTTTGTCTAATGTACCAATCCGATTTAGAGCGTGTTGGGTTTAAATTGCAATCCTAAACCATGCTTTTCCAAAAAAGGTTATTTTGTCTTCTGTGGTACAAAAAACTTAAAGAATAGCCAAAATATGCTTAAAATTTTAAATATTCCATTGCGCAAATCCCCGTCGAGTTATGCGTTCGTATATACGAAGAGTGCAGCGGGAACCGGAAATTAAAAATATATCGCGAAGGCAGGCGGGAAACTGAAGCTGGATTTCCAAGATTGAATATATAAAAAAACTAAAGAAGCAGCCAATTAGTACCCAATCCCGGGAAACAGCCTCATCACATCAAAGAGAAGGATTACCAACCGAGGAATTCTCTTAAGATACGCAGATTTCCTCACGGTGTTTTTCTACGTAAAGCGTTAAAATTTTAAATATCGATTAGTTTTTTCTTAATTTCCTTATTTTATAAAAAATACAAGTACAAGCCTTACAAAATCAGACTGTTAGTTTACACTACGCGAATACGAAAGTCCACTGCTGGACATAGGTCTTCTTAAAGGATCTCCACACCAAGGGATCTCCACACCACAGGATCTTGTGCCGTTACGATCCAGCGACTCCCCGCGACATTTTTGAGTTCGTCAGTCCACCTCATTGGGGGTCTACCGACGCTGCCTTTTTCCGTGCGAGATAGCCATTCCAGCACCTTAGGACCCGAACGCCCATCGGTTCTACGTACTACGTGCCCCACCTATTGCCACTTCAGCTTCGCGACACGATAAGCTATGTCGGTCACTCTAGTTCTTCTATGGATCTCCTCATTCCTATTTGATCGAGTAAAGATACACCAAGCATAGATCGCTCCATTGCCCGCTGAGTGACTTTGAGCTTTCTTATGAGGCCCATAGTCAGACCACATTTCAAATCCGTATGTCATCACTGGCAACACGCAATGTTCGAAGGCCTTGCTCTTCTAGCACTGAGGTATTTTACAGGTTTGGTATTTTAGAGGTATTTTGAATTGCATAAGTTAATATCTTAAAATACATGTCAACTTGCATTAAACGGTAAGGAATATTCTCTACAATATTTTACAGGGATTACTGAATAGTATTCACAAAGTGTGCTTTCAATTATGTATCTATTCCTCATTGGCAGCGGCTTCCAAACTGGATCGGTCGCAGACTCCGGACCACATTATTCTAATATCAATAGAGGACCATCTTTTATATTAAACGGTGCATATTATTTTGGGGCGCCTCTCTATCGCTTGCTATAATATGAATCAATGTTTGAATAGATCCATCATCGTCATCATCTTCCTGCCCTTATCCCACTCTAAGTGGGGTCGGCAAAACATGTTGTCACATGATTTGGCTAAGTATTATATCACCAGCCGCCTGCCTGACTTACCTTACCTTAGTCACTTTACGACACTTCGATAAGAAAGAGGGTGGTACTGTTCTATTCAGCCGGATAACACACGGCGTTATTTGAATGGAATAGAAATCTTGTTTTTTCATCAATTCAGAATATAGTGATAAATACGCAATCACTAAAAAAAACAAGAAAGACAGGAAAGAGGATCACAAAACGTATAAATTCCATTCATTATAAATTTTATAGTATGTAATACATGATAGAATAGTAGCAGTAGATTATAGGTGATATACTACTTGTTATCTCTATATTAAACAAGCTTTATCGGCGATTTGTTTTACATCGAATTCAAAAGTAATAATAAAATTATTTTGCTATAATCCGCGATGAATGATTCGCGGATTATAGCAAAATAATTTTATTATTACTTTTGTATTATGGATCTCCGCAAAGTAACGCCTAATTCTATAAATTATTTACATCGAATTGATAATATATTATGTACTAATTAATTTTTCCTATTCTGAAATTAAAACATTTGTTTTTTATATATATGCTAAGCAGTATATAACCTTTATTTGTGTCAAATTTCATCCGTATTACTCGAGCGAATTATTATAAGAATTACTTGCGTTCTTTGGATGGTATACAAAAACAAATACAAATTTATAATGTGTTAAAGCAGTGAAGTAGTGAGCTTAAAATATGTGAGAAATTAATTCGTCGGCCAAAATACTCATTCACTTATGATCACTCAGTTTTTGTATTCGTATAAAGAAAATTGTTTTAGTATGTCTCTCTCTAATACTGAGCTAAAAATGCCGCATTTTAATTTCCAATCGCTTTATATTTCTTGCTTTATGATCTGACGTTTGAATAATATATTATAGCTCGTCTCCTTCATATCTTACAGCTGTTGATACGACTGTACCCTCACTCCGGCCGGGTCCAGTCCAACTCATAGAACGAATTCGGTGATAAATTCAGTATTACCTGAAACCGTTCTCTTTGGAATTGAAAAGCCATTATTTGGTGAGATAACACATGGGACTGAGATCGTGTGGGATAATACCGGTTTAATTCCGTGTAATATTAATGCACGCTATCAGTTTTAGTCGGATTTTCTAAGCTACTAAAAAGAGCTTTCATTGAGCTTCAAATTGTTTTTCCGGTGGAATCCGACGCTTGGTGTTACCTGTTAGAATTGTGTCAGATTTCTTCTTCTCTTCTTGCTCTGCATTTTCCGGTGCAGTATCGCCATTCCAATACCTTTATTTAATTATTTATATTTGTAAGTTTGTTTTATGTGATTGCGCTATTACAGCTTGACAAATGACAGCAAATTTAAGCTTTACAATATATTTTATAATATATTTTAATTTAGTAGTGTTTTTGCTCGAAAACAGGGATAAGACAACATTTATTTTAATTAAAATCTAGCTAGGTCGATTTTCTCCCCCCAAAATCTGCTGTAATTCATGAAAATTGTTGGAGCCATTTCAAAACTAAAAAAAAATATATAAATACAAGATTAACTCATTTAAATATTAATAAATGTTTATCATGATGCGACTCAAAGGGCCGCGGCTGAAAACCAGTTCTACGTGTGACCTCAGTTTTCTGTTGTGACATGTGGCGTACACTGTGCCGTTGCCTTTTCTTTGTCATGTGAAATTTAGAATTAGTTACATTAAAAGCATGTCTTCATTTCACATAGGGAAGAAATAAACAGTCTTCTTTACATTTCATTTATTTAGACCCAAACGCCCATCTGTTATTCGGAGTATGTGACAGATTTCAGTAAAGCAGGCGAGCAGAGTGAATATCAAATACCTCGCCTGTCACGTATAGGGTCTAAAGACCCTATACGTGGTCTAGAGACCAGACCAGGGTTCTTTACCACCTCCTTCATATGATAACCACGGAAAAGAAGGTCATAGACGCCCTTGACATCGGTAGCGTGTTATGGGTGTAGATAGCCATGGATTTTATCTTGCTCGTGGCAGTTATCACGTTGGTGAAAGAAATCGCGTTCCACAACCAAGATTTCTACTCATTTGGCACACAGAACATGCAGCACCGTATCATACTCAGCACTGCACCTTTGCCCCACTTCAGACATCTCAGGCCAGATTAGCATCCACAAATACCTCCCGAAAGTATCTCCTGCCGAGCGAATAACGTAATAAAACCCCGGCCGACGTAATCCAACTCGTTAATATCAAATTATACACACGTAGATAATTAAACAAGGGAAGTATCTAACTAATTAACAATGTGCCATTCGCTGAATTTATTATAACCGAAGTTGAGCGGACGACGTGCCGGCTCACGTGATGAGCGGCTGAGGGAAAGTTTTCTGGGCACTTAATACTCACCTATACGCTGAGAGACGGCGGTTGATTTGAATGCGCCTTCCGTACTTCATTTTTTATGTTTAAATTAAAAAAAGAGAAAAATATAAAATAATAAAAAAAGAAATGAACCTATTTAATTCATCATTCTCTTAATCTTATCGCCGTGTGGTATCCGGCTGAATAGAATAGTACTACTCTCATTTCTTACTGAGGTGTCGTAAAAGGCGAATAAGGTAAGTTGAACCACCGTGTGGTATCCGGTTAAGTAAAATTGACCGCCCTCTTTCTTACCGAGGTGTAAAATTAGACTAAAGAAGGTTGATGCGAGGCAGGCGGCCGGTCGTAAAATACGTAGCCAAATCATATGACAACATGTTTGTAACATGTTGTGCCTATCCCCACTTAGAGCGGGATAAGGCCAGGAGAATGATGGTTCTCTTACTCTTAACCCACTTTAAGTGTATTCAGCACAATACGTCTTCTTCTTCCACTCTCCTCTATTATACGTCAACTCTGCTGCCACTCTTTTTATATGCATATCATACTTCACACAATTCACCCATCTTTTTTTCCGTCTCCCTCTAGTCATACATCCATCTACATTCATATTAAAAACTCTTTTGCTCACATTATTTTCATCCCTCGTCATAACATGACCATACCAACTTACTCTCGCACTTCTCATATTTTCTATACTGGGCGCAACTTTCAGACTTCCCTTACAATACTCATATCGTATTTTATCTTGTCACACCTTTCTTTTTTTCTTCACATATTTCTTTCATCCTTTATTGCCTTACATTATTTCCTATTTAAATAAAAATAAAAAAAAATAATAAAGTGCAATCATCTCTCGTTTTTTAGTATCCCTGTTCAAAAATCAATTTAAAAAATTACATTACAGAAACCTATTCAAATGGAGAATTGATTGTCCGTTCAGGCCACAGAAACTTTAATCTTCTCATTATGATAGAATTTTTAAAGTTTCTGTGGCAAGTATTAGGAATGAGCTCATTTCTAACCGCTTCTCGATGCCATACATCAAGCCGATATAAAATCCCGCTTATAACTGTGACTTCCGCTTATAACAGTGACCTCCACTTACACTCTTGTTGAATCAAGCTGACGCAAGCTTGACGCAACAAAATATTTCATCCGATTCAGCCGAACTAATCACGACGATCGCCTATACATAAATGGATTTTGACGCATAATAAATCAGTTAAGCGAAGAATCGCAGCCAGCATTTTTGATTCAACTTTGATACGATTTTGCATAACAATAGCGTGTAAGTCATTCACAATTCACAATTTTCATATTTTCTTCGTTATATAATTCTTTTTATTCTAGAAACGTGGTAAGTCTTTCAACTCTCTCTGCGACTATAAGATAGCTACACTAAGTAAGTGTCGCAGGATACTGTTCGCGTTGGACCAAAACGTCTTTTCAATATAAAAAGTTTGTGGTAATGAATGTGTGCAATGCTAGTAAAGTGGTGGTGGTAGTGGTGGTTGGCCTAATACAAATCCTCCATGCATATTATATACACGAATAGTACAGTCTTATTTTAGCATTATATAAATTTTTCTTAACCGCGATTGAAAAGAAAAAATAATTTATATTTGTTAACCATTATTTTTCTAAATATGTCCTAAATATTTCCTATATATCGCACGCTTAGTATTAAAGTGACCTAATTCAAAATTAGGCTTTTTTTTTTATAGATACATTGTAATCCTTTTTTCTACTATAACTATTAAAAAACTGTTGTTTTCATTCTCGTCATTGGCTCTTTTTAACACTCAAGAGTTTTGTAGGCGCTGGACTACGCTTTTTTTGCAATTTGCCACAAACAACTTTTTTTCAATTACGTCACTTTAAAAGTAAGCGTGCGATATATGAATGCAACAGTCGTCGGATAATGGAACGCCGTGTGGTATCCGGCTGAATAGAATAGTACCACCCTCATTTCTTACCGAGGTGTCGTAAAAGGCGACTAAGTTACGTTGACGTCAGGCAGACGGCCGGTCGTAAAATACTTAGCCAAATCATATGACAACATGTTTGTAACATGTTGTGCCGACCCCACTTAGAGTGGGATAAGGGCAGGAGGATGATGAGTCGTCGGATAATGGAACCAAACTTGTATCAAATTCGCGATGGACTCAGCTCGACGACTTTGGCGCTATAAAAACATGAGTTCACGTATCTCATAAACGCAACGTTGTCTTGGAGAATTCAATTTATACACGTATTACTTTGTTATAATTTCCACCAAAATGAAAATTTATTTTCTGAACGTGACATACATCATTTAATAACTGCTCTTCCCTATCCATACGTATATTATAATGCGAAAATCTATATCTTTTTCTGTCTGTCCGTCAGTCTAAGCAATATTGATGAAATTTGGTACGATTGAAGCTTATATACACACAGTTTGAGGGTAAATTAATATTTAATTTGATGCTAACGAAATTATTGATAAAGCTTGTCTATACTTATTATAAAACAAATGAATTTAGTTAGGAGAGCCGACCACTATTAAAAATGGGAAGAAGGCCAGAACATGATCATACTTATTATAAAACAAAGTCCCCAAAGCTATCGGTATGTGATCGATTTTCTTAAAATAGTGCATTACTCCCAGAAGGTTTAAGTGAATAGTATATTAAAGTTTTATGTGAATTATAATTGTAAATTTCGTAGAAAATAACTCGCCCGCTGGGAGCTTTAGAAGCTTGAGTCGCGTAAACCAACAGAGATACACTAAAGTAATGTATTAGAGAAGTCGGCGACAGCACGTCCCTATCTCTTATGGTAAACTCACAATAACTATTTTGATGTTCCAAATTTCAATTACGGAAAAAAATTGTGACACACTAATTACCGCATGGGCGAAGCCGCTGGCACAGCTGGTAAATGTATTAAACACTAAAGTGTCTTAAAACAAACAACAACAAAAAAACTAGTTACCAGTTTTTTATGTTTATTATTCAAAACTCAAATCAGCCATTTCCGTAATATTCTAAAAAAGGAACTGTCAATATAATAATGGATATCTTTAATTTTAATTTTTTTTTTCTCGTTGTATTTCTACTTTACATATTTATTTTTAATAGTTTTTTTTTGTGAAATCCGTTCGAGTAGCTTTTATTTAATACTGCATGCTAAGATCATATCTTGGAGTGTTATCATGTTAAGCTCAACAATTAATTGATCTTGTAAAATTATTTTTAATAACATTCTGTACTTGATCTCAAATAAACTTTTCACCAAACCCCTGATAATTAGTCAGTCACACCATCAAACTCCCAAGTACCCCAAGACACCCTTAGGAGGTGCTCTAAGATTGACATTCTCTGACCCTAGTTAAACTTCAAAGCTTTGCTTGACAATTAAACTTTAAAAAGATAGAGGAGGTATTTATTTTATTTATTTTTATTTTTACACATATATTTAGAAAAGAGAAAGAAAAAAAATTAAAAAAAAAAAAACACATGTATAAAGGCGGACTTATCCCTAAAAGGGATCTCTTCCAGTCTACTTTGAGTAACAGAAGGAAAAGGACAAGAATTGAAGAAGAAAGAGAGTGCGGGTCATATAGAGAAAAAAAAAAGGTAAACCTGGGACAGGCACCTATGTGTTTTTATTAAAACTTATCTAATTGATAATTGCAATTTATCACACGCTTTTCGTTGAAGGCAATCATCGTGAGCAAACCCTACAAATCGCTAGAGAATTCTTATTATTTATTACTAGCGGCCTGCCCCTGCTTCGCACGGGTATAAAATATATATCCCATGTCATTCAGTGTAAAAAAAAATGATTAAAAATTAATCCAGTAGTTTTGATTTACTCATTACTGCCCGTGGCCCGCAAGCGCTAAATTTGGAGAAAAATAATTTCCTTTCCCTATACCAAGAAGATTTCCTGCTATCTTTGAAATGTCTAAATTCATATAGTACATTTTTACTTATTTACTTTTACATTTTCCCTAGGTATTTTATTTTTACAATTAATTACAGAATTTCTTTAAACAAACTCTTGAAAGAGCGAAAGCCGCTAAAGTCGAAGTGTTATAGGGCGAAGCGCGGCGTCCTCGCGGCATTTTAAATCTGTTATATCTCCGAAAATGTTCACTTAAATTACATGCTGTACACGGCCATATTGATCTATATTAAATCAACAATTTATTTAAGGTCCTTAATTGGATAAGGATTAATGCTGTATTGTATAAAAATTGCTTCATAAATAAGGCATTATTTTTCGTAAAAAGTAAAAGTAAGTAACGGTCTGTTACTATCCCACTGCTGGGCATAGGCCTCTTCTCTCCGTTTTTTTTTTTTTGGAGAGAAGGATTGGAGCTAAGACCTACCACGCTGCTCCAATGCGGATTGGTAGGTTACTCATATCCCCAGAATTCTCTAGAGATATGCAGGTTTCCTCACGATGTTTTCCTTCACCGAAAAGCGTGTGATAAATTGCAATTATCAATTAGACACATAAGTTTTACTAGAAAACTCATTGATGCCTGCCCGTGGTTTGAATCCTAGACCTCCTCGAAAGAGGCGCACGGTGATACCGCTGGGCTACCACAGCTTTCGTAAAAAGTAAATGACGAAAAATGCGATAGTGGGTTATCCATAAGAGATAGACATATACCATCGCGGACTTTTCTGTAGACCTTTTCAAGGTGTACAAATACTTAGTACATCATTTTGATAAATCTCGTAGGGTTTAGCCTGCGTTTGCAATGTAACCGGAAATATGTAATTATTTACAGAAACCTCAAAAATTACAGTACTTCTCTACTCCGTATTGAATGTTATTATACGTACAAACCTTCCTCTGGAATCACTCTATTTATTAAACAAAACCGCATCAAAATCTGTTGCGTAGTTTTAAAGTTTTATGCATACATAGGGATATTTGGACAAAGAATGTGACTTTGTTTTATAATATGTAGTGATTACTTAGTCAACTTTTACGATAATTCGGTAATAAATGAGGGTGGTCTATTCTACTCAACGGGTTACCATATCAAATTATGCTCTTAACCATCGCGGTAAATCAGTCTGTCTATTGGTGAAAACCGCAAGTAACTCCGTCCAATGGTTTTTGAGTTTATCGTAAACAGACAGACAGAAGCGGCGGCTGTAATACGTATAGATTAAATATTCGCTGTCGGCGCACTCGCTGGAAAGCAACGCTGGCTGCCCTCATTGTTCCAAGGCTCATATTTTCGACTCGCATTGTTAGTTTTTCCTTATTACACTCCCCGACCCGTATACGAGCTATAAATTAATTCCCAAACTACCGTTATATTCAACATTTTCGGTGAAAATGTATGAATATGCAAAACTAGCCGATTGCACTGTAAAAAATTATAGCGAAATCTGACAAAAAGATTACACGAGCATACATAAACAAGTAAAATTAAAACAACTTTTTAAAAAGCTTTTAACAAAATTTCACCGTAAAGGGATTCACTCATCTGGAGTTAACCCTGGCAGCAGCCAGCTTATGATAAACATGCATTGTCGTTGGGTCTGGACCAGTAAATAAAATTTCAGCTCAATCGGACACCGGGAAGTGGGTCAAATTTAACTTGCAAGATTCCACGTTCACATTCATACACGGCAGGTTGAATAAAAGCTTTTAAAAAAGAATAATTACAATAAATTTACGTATTGTTCTATTGTCCTTAAAGCTGTGATAGCTAAGCGGTGAGAACGTGTGCCTATTTTAGGGGTCTACTCTACTCAGATGGATACCATACGGCATGCCTTTGAGATGTGTTGCTGGCGAAAAATGCTAGGCGTATTTCGGACTGAACACCGGACCAATGCATCGCTACTTAAATATATAGGAGTAACCACCATGCTATCAACTATGGAAGACCGAACACAACCTGGAGAAGCTAATGATCACTGGTTCCGTGGAAGGAAAAAGAGCTAAAGGCCGCAGACCAACTCGATGGTCCATCGCATCGCTTTCCATCGCACTCCACAATGCCTTACAATTCGCAAGAGATCGCAAAACCTGCCGATCGATTATCCACGAAAAACTCACCTCAGTATTGAAGAAAACGACGCAAGGCCTCTACACATCTATCTATCTATCAGTCAGAGCATTCAAAGTGGAGTTAATATTGAATATTTAATGGACGCAGCAAACAGATTTGCCCCGAATCGCCGCGCCATTTCACAAACGAACGGCGGCTCGTAAATAAGCGTTTTATACCGTCGGACGTTTTATCTGCCGCTCCCGCAATAATCGAATTGTTTATGGCGCTATAGCAAATAAATAATTTATGATCGCGAAATTGACAATATGTTTTATTTTATGCAAACGCTTCGTTCGCCGTTTGATGTACCTGACATGTTGGTACAAAAGGAATAAGCGAAAGTTTTGATTATTGTTTGGGTACAAAAAAAATCGGTGTACACAAGAATGCATTTTTATGCCACTGGCTATCGGTGACTCCCGTAAAACGTGTTCCATCGTGAAAACTTCAAACTTCTTTCCTAATATTATCTCTAAGTGCTAAAAGAATTATTTGAACCCGCATATATCTATTATTTCCACCTACGCGTTAGTTAGATTGCCGAAAATATGGGTGTTTTAAAAGCGTCCTTTATGACACTACAATTACGAAGTAATGCGCGCTTAGTATTAAACAAGCAGAATTAAAAAAAAAGCTTAATTAAGTTGGATACATTGTAATCCTTATTTCAATGCTATCTATGACATCACGCTACGACCTATTAGAAAAGCTAGTGTTTTCTTGCTCATCTTCTCTATCTTTAAGACTCTTTAAGACTAAGTTTTGTAATACAAGTTTTGTAGGCGCTACGCTGCGCTTTATCGCAATTTGCCACAATAATTATTTGATCTATTTTTATTTAACAATGAATCGTGTGATTATATTGCTTATACACCTTCCATGCCTATTTTTTCCCAGAGGGAAAACACAAGTTTACTATCCTATATTTTAGCCCGGTATAGAAACTTCAATTGTTCTAAGTTTTGTCAATAATTCTAAAGCCGAATACTTGTGATAGAATCAGATAAAGAGATAAGTATAAATATGCATTAAACGATACGATTTGAATGCGCGCGAAAATTGGGAAACCAATACTGTAAAATGAATGTAAACATGGGGTGAGTAACAACCATAATAACACACACAACAAGCTAGTAACTATTCAATCCAAGCATTTAATTCGTACTTAATTTCAAGTTGAAAGTTGAAATGAACCCAACCCGTAATCGAACGGTTTTTGCACCTCCTCCAGAGATCTCGTGAAACTTGTACCGTCATAACGAACTTCGATTCTGTTGGGAAGATAAATGACATAAAAGTTTTACAACTTCCGTCCCTCAGCGCTGGAGCAAGCTGTTAGGTTATTGTTTGTACAAACCATCCCCTATCATATTCTTTGTAACTTTTTAACGCACTTAGGTGACTCGTGTTTACGTTATAGTCGTTATATCAATAAATAAATAGAAAAAGTATATGGGACAAACACTGTTGTCCGTCCCAAAAGTAAGTAACTTAATACTTGTGTTATAGGATAGACTACTGGTGAATATATAAATTTAAATAAATACATATTTATAACAAGACCCGAAGTACTAACAAATATTTTCGCCGTTGTTTGTTCGCTGTTGACGGGAATCAAACCCGCAGCCGTGAAAGCAGGGTAGCAGATAGGCACTATTCTATAATTCAAATTCAAATTCAAAATATTTTTTATTCAAATAAACTTGTAAACAAGTGCTTTTGAATCGATACCGCAATCTTATGTCGGCTCCTACTTTGTCTATTATATACATTACCTATTGTTTTATAATTCTTAATATTTTTATATACATAAATTAAATTACTTAAAATATACTGTTAAGCAAATGTAACAATACCTATTTCCTTAAACTTCTCTCGCAGGGAATCACAGGGACTTAAATTGTAAATGCCACGTACGGCTCTTTTTTGTAATACAAAGATTTTTTCATTAAACAACACTATATATAAATAGTGAAGTAAACCGGCTGCTATACTCATTTGTTTTCAAGCGAATAGTCGGAACTTCGAGGCTCAACTCTGCGCCATTGCATATTCATATCATCATCCTCTTACCCTTATCCCACTCTAAGTGGGGACGGTATAACATATTTTAAACATGTTGTGATGTGGTCTTCTTTACTCAGCCTGATACCACAAGGCGGTTCAGCTTACCTTAGTAGCCTTTTAAAACACCTGATTCCTGTAGAATTAACAGGACTTCTATAGCATATATGTTATTCTGGGTATAAGTAATAATTGTGCCAAATTCAATTGATATTGGTTTAGCGGATTCACCGTGAAAAAGTAACAATCATACATCCATACTCACAAACTTGGGCATTTATAATATTAGTGGTATAGTATATGAGATATACAACAATACAGACAAGAAAAAACTTTTCTAGTACCGGAATCTAGCGCTATAGATAATACAGCTGGTCCGGCCGCGTCAGATAAAAGTGCGCCGCGATATAATGCCTTTATTTACGACGCGCCCTTTGTTTGTGAAATGGAAGCGTATTTACTCAATTCATTTGGATTGTGTCAATAATTCTCGTAACAATCGGCTAGAGATAGATAATAGATTAAATTCTAAAGCTACAGATACATTATTGCTGCTGGTTAGGGTGTGGACAATGCATACAGATTTGCTGAGTCTTCACCACCAGACGCAATAAAATAATATGTATTATTAACTGCTTGACTGACTATGGATCGCATAAGAAAGCTCAGAGTCACTCAGCGGGCGATGGAGCGAGCTGACGACCAAAGCCATCATGTCGAGAAGCAGAAGAGGGGCACGTAACGCGTAGAACCGATGGGCGTTTGGGTCCCAAGATGCTTGAATGACAACCTCGTACCGAAAACGCAGCGTCGGTAGACACTTCTAGGAGATGGGCTGACGACCTCAAAGGAATCGTAGGAAGCCGCTGGACCCAAGCGGCACAAGATCGTGACGTGTAGAGATTTTTTTCGAAAAAGAAGAAGAAACTCCATGACTAAGAGTGTTTTTTATGAACAGATCCAACTTGCGATGAATGATAACTTATATCACTAGCAATTGTCTGATAAATACACACTTTCATAAAGGTGCAACTGAAAAGGGAATCGGAATCAGGAGCTAACGTTATACTGCATTGCACAGAGGTACCATGTAGCGACCATACTTAGCTCGCCAAAGACGTTAGAAGAATCTTTGAGAAACCCGTGTAGAATTCTCAAGCTTGGCTGGTTAGAGCGACCAGCTCCTTTCCCCCCCAAAAACAATGTTCGCCAGAACGCGACTAAGCGCGGTGGTAAGTTCTTAAAGAGGTGTCGTAAAATAAGAGTAAGGTTAGTTGAAGCCAGGCAAGCGGCTGGTCGTAAAATACGTAGCCAAATCATGATACAACATTTTACACGTTGTGCCTACCCAATTTAGAGTGGGATAAAGGATTATGATATTCGCTAGTGGAGGCGATGCCTTATACTGTAAAAGAACAATTTACAAGCACCATACTTTAAACTGCTCTGATATTATATGTCTTGTCATCTGTTGGGCGCAGATGCGGCGTTCGAAGTTCGCCCGAAGCACAAAAACTTATTGACTCGCCTCTAGAAATGTGACTTGAAAGCGGAGTATCGCTTGTGTTTAGAATTATTGCAGCTTTTAACAGCACTCGCAGTCAAACACAGGACGTGAGATATTTTCGTTGGTACAAAAACATTGAAAAACCGTTCAAGTTTATTTCTGAATAAAAACTCAAATTCACAATATTATGCTTTATTTTAATTAATTTGTAGTATTAAGCTTTAATTTGCGATCCATAATATAAACGTAATTATAAAATAAGCATCATTTGGAGATAGACTCAACGACAAATCGAAAAAATTTGCGATTTACGATAGAATGTAGAGTGAACACATTTATTATATATATTTTCTACGTACTTTGTCGCGGCTTCCCCCGGCGATGCTTCTGCGCTCGCCCGTCTTACTGGTGACGCTGTCAAAGCCTTCATGGCTAACAGCATTAGTTAGTGTCCGAAAAAAAAATTATCGCGGATTATAGAAAAATAATTTTATAATTACGTTTTTTACGCCATGTGGTATCCGGCTAAATAGAATAGTACCACCCTCATTGCTTACCGAGGTGTCGTAAAAAGCGACTAAGGTAAATTGACCCGCCGTGTGGTATTTGGCTGAGTAGAATAACGTCAAGCAGGTGACAGGTCGTAAAATACGCAGCCAAATCATGTGACAAAATGTTTAACATGTTGTGCCGACCTCACTTAGAGTAGGTAGGATAAGGGCAGGAAAATGATTAAGGAGGTTAAATTTTTGAAGGTTTTTATGACTTAAGAAGTTAAGGATATATCATCAAACGAAGAGAATGGGGGGGAGAATGCTTTGGGGGTGGATCGTGCGCGCAAGTAACGCTCGCACAAGTCAAAGGTTCAAATTGAAGTTAAAATACAAGTTAACTAAACCCCAAAACTGATGCCGCATATAAAACACCCCGCAGTATGAAACGTTTATTTACGGCAAGCGATTTGTTTTCAAAACGGCACAGCTCCTCCAAATAAATCTGTTTCGTTGATCTCATTAAATTTTTCGTCTCGGAAAGTGTAAGGGGCGCTCAATAAATGCTTCTTTTGCTGTTTAAGCCTGTCACACACTGCATGCTATTTATAGCTGCTAATATAGTAGGTAAAAAAAGCATCACTTAATGTTAATAGACATGAATCGACCTAAACGATATTTCACAATAACGAAGATGACACGCACCTTGTGACTTGTCAGCGATTCAACGATACTATCCCGTCTAAGACACTACCACACCCACAATAAGTCACACTCACACGCGCAAACACACACACGCACGCATAACATACAACCACGCATACTACATACGTAATAATTTTTTTGAAATAAATAAATAAATTTTGAATAAAACGTAGAAATATATGTAATAGTGAATGGTGAATGACCCCATTCAATTCTATTTCGTATGTAATGCGAATTTTCGTTTATCGCGGATTATAACAAAATAATATTTTCATTGCTTTTGTATTATGGGCCTCCGCAAAATAACGCTTAATGCTATAAAAGTATAAGACGGAAATGGGGTTCGACCTTGACCGAGAGATTAAACTGTGTGACAAGTGCGAATCAGACAAAACTATAATGTTATTGTATTCTCCTGTTTTTTGAGCAATCGCCAGGTCAGTCAACAAATAATAACAAAGCCAGATCTTAATCACTACATATTATAAAACAAAGTCCATATTTCCGTATGTACGCATAAAACTTTAAAAATACGCAACCGATTTTGATGCGGTTTTTTTTAATAGATAGAGTGATTCCAGAGGAAGGTTTGTACGTATAATAACATTCAATACAAAGTAGAGAAATACTGTAATTTTTGAGGTTTCTGTAAATAATTACATTTTTTTCCGCTTACATTGCAAACGCAGGCTAAACCCTACGAGATTTATCAAAATGATGTACTAAGTATTTGTACACCTTAAAAAGGTCTACAGAAAACTCCGCGATGGTATATATATCTATCTCTTATGGATAACCCACAATAGCAGTTTTTTTCATTTACTTTTTACGAAAAATGATGCCTTATGTTCAAAGCAATTTTTATACAATACAGCATTAATCCTTATCCAATTGAGTACCTTAAATAAATTGTTGATTTAATATAGATCAATATTGCCGTTTACAGCATGCAATTTAAGTGAACATTTTCGGAGATATTACAGATTTAATATGCCGTGAGGACGCCGCGCTTCACCCTATAGCACTTCGAATCTTTTAGAGTTTGTTTAAAGACATTCTGTAATTAATTGTAAAAATAAAATACATAGGGAAAATGTAAAAGTAAATAACTACAAATGTACTATATGAGTTTAGAAATTCCAAAGATAGCAGGAAATCGTCTTGGTATAGGGAGAGGAAATTGTTTTTCTCCAAATTTAACGCTTGCGGGCCACGGGCAGTAATGAATAAATCAAAACTACTGGATCGATTTTAATCATTTTTTTTACACTGACTGACATGGGATATATATTTTATACCCGTGCGAAGCAAGGGCAGGCCGCTAGTTAAATTATATTTTGTACCTGGGTACAATACTCGTTATTTTTTTTTATTTTAACAAAATTAAAAGAAGATTGGGTTGGTTGAGGTAATACATGATTTTTAAATAACTATCACCGTTTACTCAGCGCACGCAAGAAAAGCATTAAATTTTGGCGTTTTCCTAATAATTTTATTTTCTGCTCCTCTCCTATTCATCGTAGCGTGATGTTTTGTTTTGCCTGATGTTTATAGCCTTAAGCCTGATAAACGGACTATCTTACACTGAAAGAATTTTTAAAATCAGTCCAGTACTTCCTGAGAACAGCGCGTTCAAACAAATAAACAAACTCTTCAGCTTTATATATTAGTATAAATATTGTTCGTAAATACATTTTTAGTGGATATATTTCATGTCGTTTCGTCCTTAGACCTCTTTATAGCTTAGCTTTAGCCGGAGTCCCGCGTTCCCGAGTCCTATCAAGTTTATACTGAATGATTTAGGTGGCACAGGTCTTCTTGCTTTTTGCCTTTTTATCTTTCCGGGACATTTGGCGCCGGCTCAGACCTTCCGCCTCCGCTCGCTTATTTTGTTGGAACTTAATAGATTCCTGGACGCAATAGCTCAAAGGGTTTGCTGAATGGGATCGATTATTTTTGGAGCGATACAGGTAGTAAAATAGAGTACAAAATATCTATCTATTCAAATTCAAAATGTTAACTTGTAAACAAGTGCTTTTGAATCGTCAACTCTACTGCTGGTTCGGAAAGCTGTTCCTACCGAGAAGAGCCAGCAAGAAACTCGGCGGTTGCTCTTTTTAAAATAATTCTTATTGTACAGGGTTAAAAAGTAGCATTCTTGTCAAGTAAGTAATCCTCAATAGTATAGTAGGCTTTCTGTATTAGCCTTTTATTAATAGTCTCTTTAAACTGCTGTAAAGACAAAGCTAAACACTATTTTGAAAATTAATTCAAATTAAAACAATTTATAGAATTAGGCGTTACTTTGCGGAGGATACATAATACAAAAGTAATAATAAAATTATTTCGCTATAATCCGCGATGAAATGATCGCAGATTATAGCAAAATAATTTTATTATTACTTTTCAAATTAAAACAACACAAAGTAAGGGTTTTCAGTGGAAGAAGCCGCGGTGTACAGCTAGCTATAAAAGTTTCGCAATAATTAAAACAAAGAGCCAAGGAAATGTTCAAGCACAACAATTTAGACACAGAATATTGCATTATTTGCGAAGGAAGGCAGTCAAGCTGAGTGCATTTCCTTCCTCGCCTCACTGCCACAAAGTTCCACTCGGCGTGAGCGGGGCGCGAGTTGGAACCTTTTCGCCGGAAGCGGGTGAAACGAGGATTGTCGCTTCGAATACTATTAATTTCATTTCCTTTGGAACGAGTACAAAGTAACATTTCTTAATTTGTAAAAAATAATACTAATTGTAGCATTACATACATCCTCCTGCCCTTATCCCACATGTTGTCACGTGATTTGGCTACATATTTTACGACCAGCCGCCTGCCTGACTTCAACTTACTTAAGTCGTATTTTATGACACCTCGGCAAGAAAAGGAATGGTATTTTACTCAACCGGATACCACACGGCGAGTCAACTTACCTCAGTCGCCTTTTACGACAACTCGGTAAGATATGTGGGTGTTACTATTCTTGAAATACCACACGGCGTACATTAGCATTAAACCCATACTAAATTCTTACTTATTGAATGGAAAAATCTGCCTATAGGATAAAACAAATCAAGTTAAAAATGCTTTTAAGAAAATTTAATGTCCCCATCGTTAGCCATTGAGCTGTTGCTTCTTCTGTAGCCAGTCCTGGCAGCATCAGGTCATGCTTATCATAAACAAGCATTGTCACTGGGTATGGAGCAGTATGTCAAATTTCAGCTCAATTGGACCCCGGGAAGTGGGTCAAATTTAACTAACATGATTCGACCTTCACAAACATACATTGCAAATTGAAAAAAGCTTTTAATTTTTCTTGGTATACACATCAAAAAGCTGTGGTAGCCCAGCGGTAACACCGTGGGCCTCTTTCGAGGAGGTCTAGGGTTCAAACCCCGGGCAGGCACCAATGAGTTTTCTAGTAAAACTTATGTGTCTAATTGATAATTGCAATTTATCACACGCTTTTCGGTGAAGGAAAACATCGTGAGGAAATCTGCATATCTTTAGAGAATTCTGGGGATATGTGTAACCTACCAATCCGCATTGGAGCAGCGTGGTAGGTCTCAGCTCCAATCCTTCTCTCCAAAAACGGAGAGAAGAGGTCTATGCCCAGCAGTGGGATAGTAACAGGCCGTTACTACTACACATCAAAAATCCATGGCGCATAATTCGTGGTATGCCAACAATCAACTTTTTGCAAATAAAATCGCTGCTATCGCATATACGCGGAAATCGGAAATAATTAAATGTCATTCAGTGACAAAAGTGGAAAAGTAATGAAAATATTATTTTTGCTATTATATTAATCCGCGATAAACGAAAATATATGCAATGCTAAATGTAGAGTGTACTATCCGTTCTCGTACCTGACACATGCAGAATTTGTAAAAACTCTACACTACCCGCCACCAATAACAAGACCAATATACAAGCACTGCACACATTCAAAACCACAATCTCAACAATTGTTACATCCCGTAACTGAAGCATCCTCAGGAGATAGAGAGTGAGAGAGTCCACGATAAAATCACAAAGCATTGGTGGCGGGTAGTGTATGAGTTTTTACAAATTCTGCGAGTATCAGGTAACGGTAACGGATATACGAGGTGTGTTCAAAAAGTATCGCGAATTTTGAATTTTCGCGAGTTACATATATTCCAATTTCGATTTTTTTGTGGCATTATGTTGGTACATATGTCTCTCACTTATGCTGACAAGTTGGGCGATTTTGAATGTTCGGTTAATTGTTGACAGCTGCTTTGCTTGCACGTGTTTTGGTTCGTCTTCGATTTTTTGACCTATTCAAAAAATAGCACAAGGAACCCGTATCGATTTTTGTGTGAAAAACGAAATTAAGTGCGCGGATGAATTCCGAGTGTGGACTGTGGCATATGGAGAAGCTACTTTGGACAAAAGGAACGTTTATCGGTGGTACAAAATGTTTTTAAAAGGCCGAGAAGATGTGAATGACGAAGAGCGTGCCGGACGCCCGAGCACTTCAACAACAGACGAAAAAATTGATGAATAGAAGAAAATGGTATTGACCAATCTTCGAATCATCGATAGAAAAATTGCCGGGGACCTAGGCATATTGATTGGCTCGTGCCATTCGATTTTAATCGATAATTTGTGGAAAAACAAAATTGGCTTTTGCACCTCGATAACGCCCCTGTTCACACATCGCGGCTTGTACGCGACTTCTTGGCCAAAAACAACAGACCAATGATACCGCAGCCACCGTATTCCCCAGATCTGGCCCCCTGTGACTTTTTCTTGTTCCCGAAACTGAAGAGGCCCATGAAAGGACGACACTACGCCACGATTGACGAGATAAAGACGGCATCGAAGGAGGAGCTGAACAAGATACAAAAAAATGATTTTTTGAAGTGCTTCGAAGATTTGTAAAAACGTTGGCACAAGTGTATAATATCCCAGAGAGATTACTTTGAAGGGGACAAAATAGATATTTACGAATAAATAAATAATTTTTGAAAATACACAAAATTCGCGATACTTTTTGAACACACCTCGTACACTCTACATTTGGTATTGCATATATTTTCTTTTATCGCGAATTATAGCAAAATAATATTTTCATCACTTTTGTATTATGTGCTTCCGCAAAATAACACTTAATTCCTATATATTATCTTTATAAAATATATAAGACGGAAACGGGGTAGGTAGACCCAATAGTGGTAATTCGTCGATTTAAGAAGAGTTATCACGAAGAGATACAACGATAGAAAAACAGACTAGATTAAAAAAGACATTCAAAATCCATTTCTGGCATCACTAAGACACCTCGTACACAAGTACGCTTCATGGATTGTCCTCATTTCCAAAATTCATCTAAGCTGAAAAATATTTGCACAAAGAGTATTTGATTCCATTAAAACTGACAAGTTTGTCCTTTGAACCCATTTTGAAATAGGTATGGCATTTCGTACCCAACTAAATTGGATTGTACCAAAAGACAGATACTGTTTAAATTATATACAAATACGTATACATCAATTGAATTTAATTCAAAAATATTTTTAATGAAGTAAACTTATAAACAAGTGCTTTTGAATCGTCAACTCTACTGCTGGTTAAAAAGCTATTCCTACCGAGAAGAACCAGCAAGAAACTCGGCAGTTGCTCTTTTGAAAATATAATTCTTATAACTACTTAATCTACTATAATCTTGGACATTATCGAAGAGTGCACGCATTGTTATCATCTAATAAAGGCTTTCTGTATCAATCTTCTTTTAATAAGAATTTTAAATTGATGAAATTGCTTGTGGAATTTTATTATAAAAATATTTATTCGAACCCACAAACGGCTTCCGTACTTTTGCATGGCACAACGCAGGAGCCGCAAGCTTATGTCGGTTCCTACTTTATTATATACATCACCAATCTTTTTTAATAAATTGTTATGCACAAAAATTAAGTTGCTAAAAATATACTGTGAAGCAAATGTAAGAATACCTTTGTCCTTAAACTTTTCTCGCAGGGAATCACGCGAACTTAAATAGTAAACGCTTCGTATTTTTTTAATACAAAATCTTTTACATTAACCGCGCATTTACCCCATAGCAATATTCCATAAGACATAATACTATGAACGTAAGTAAAATAATGAAACATAATAAATATAATAAGAACCATAATATATTATTTAAATCGGCGGTAGCGGTTAGTGTAACGGACTTGCGATCGACAGGTCGTGAGTTCGAATCCCAAAGGTTCGATCACCCAGTTACTTATTATATAAATTCTAATACAATTGCATTGTTACAATAAAATATTGTTCTATTACAGTATCGATGTGTGCAGGCGGATGTGATTATCCACAGGATGTGGGGTGCAGCGAGCGCTGTGCTCTGGGGTCCTTTGATGCGTAGCCTTACCCCATACTGACGTTCGCTCGCTTTACTGAACGCTGGATGCATTGTCTGGGACAAAGGTAATGAAATCTTTTGCTACGAATGGTTTCATGGGTAAAATAAAATGTACTCGTGTATATATCGAGTACAACACAATGGAGCTTTAAAAAAAGTTGACTGTCACATCCGGTAGAATCATTGAAACGAATGGCACAAAATAATATTCTCATTACTTTTGTATTATGGACCTCCGCAAAGTAGCGCCTAATTCTATAAATTGCGAAATTAAAAAATTATTGTTAAATATAAAAGTTCTTGAAAAGTATAAGAGTAAGTAAAATATGTTATAAGAGTAAAAAAAAAGGAAAGTAACGGCCTATTACTGTCCCATTGCAAGTAATAGGCCTCTTCTCTCCGTTTTTAGAGAGGATTGGAGCTAGGACCTACCACGCTGCTCCAATGAGGATTGGTAGGTGACACATATCCCATAATTTTCTAGAGATATGAGTTTCCTTCACCGAGAACCGTGTGATTGCAATT
Source organism: Morpho achilles (assembly GCA_947086495.1). Classification (NCBI taxonomy): domain Eukaryota; kingdom Metazoa; phylum Arthropoda; class Insecta; order Lepidoptera; family Nymphalidae; genus Morpho; species Morpho achilles. Next base: position 19,508,218 of record CAMTZB010000007.1, on the reverse strand, counting down.
ATCAATTAGACACATAAGTTTTTATAGGAAAAATTCAATGATGCCTTGCCCGGGGTTTGAACCCATAATCATCTCATGAGAGTCGCACGGTCTCACCAATGGGCTATCACAGCTATTTTGTAAATCCTACTAATATTATAAATTCAAAAATTTGTGAGTATGGATGTATGTTTGTTACTCTTTCAAGGCAAGTCAACTGAACCAATAATTATGGAATTTGGCACAATTATTCCTTATACATCGGAATAACATATAGGCTATAGATATCCTGTTAATTCTACAGAAATAGGGCGCCATTAGCTTCATCTATTATCAACTTATCACGCGAAAGAAGTCGCGTGTTAAACTAATAGTATAAATAAATATGTCATAATAATATTACCAAAATATACCTAAAAAGCCATATAATACATTCCATACAAACTCGTTCGATACATTTTTTTCAATTTAAAAAATTCAATCATACCATTCTAATCAAATGAAACTTTTTTTAGTTTCGCTTTGTATCCCGGAAACCAGAACATACCCAACAAGTTAGCGGGGACCCACCGTATTTAAGTCAATTTTGTGTGTTCCCATTGTCAGAGGGTCGGTTGTCATTTCGCAGTGACAAACTTCACTGTCATTAAATTAATTAATTTGTGAGGACCCCCTCTGTCGAATTAATTAAATATCATACTCCCTGGTGCAGAACATGTCTTATCTTCTTAAATGATTCAATAAAACGGGAACTTTGTTTTTGTTAAGAAACCAAATTCGTGCAGCTTAATTTCGACTTATATTCGAACTAGCAATCGCCAGCGGCTCCGCTCGCGTAGAAAGATTATAACCGTAATATAGTATTTTGATTAGCATAAAAATAGTTAAAGTGGATTAATCTTAAAAGATAACCATATGCTGTCACGAACTTTTATTTAGAACTTTTAGAGGGGAACAATTTTGCGATACATTTTGAATAACTATTACCGTTTACTCAGTGCACGCAAGGAAAGCTTTAAATTTTGCCGTTTTCGTACTATTGTTATAGCTGCTCCTCCTATTAATCTTACCGTGATGTTATATAGCCTATCGCCTTATAAATGAACTATCTTACACTAAAAGAATTTTTAAATCGGTCCAGTAGTTCATGAAATTAGCACGCTCAAACAATCAAACAAACTCTTCTGCCTTATATATTAGTATAGATTTGTTATAACCGCGTCTTGGTTCTGGTCAACTTTTATATAGTCTCTAAGAAATAGTTTTTTCACCTGGTTCGCAATATAACCAAGCTTGTAAGAAAAACGCAAATGTCCAAACCTGTTAAATGTAGGGGGTAGATTAAAGCATGAATAGTTAAAGGGTTGATTCGGGGATCGGGTCGGCCGTATGTTCTAACTCTTCATTTGCCCGGCATCTAATATTTAACGCTCTTACATTTGTTGGCTTTGTTTTATTATTGTGCAGACTTCATCATCTGACTGGCCCGTTGGCGCAGTGGGTAGTGACCCTGCCTTTAGCTCCGCGGGTTGCGGGTTCGATTCCCGCCGAGGGCCAACATTTTCTATAAATGAATTTGTTGGTCTTTGAGCCTGGGTGTATATTTGTATTTAAGTATGTATTTCAAAAAATATATAAGTATATATTCACCAGTTGTCTCTCACCCATAACACAAGTATTAAGTTACTTACTTTGGGGGACGGACGACCGTGTGTGTAAGTGTCCCATATATTTATTATTATTTATTATTATTATTTATCATTGTTTAGAGTTTTTTTCAGTTTTTAATTTATTAACCGTAACTGATTTCTCATCGAGAAAGGTCAAATGGACTTATAATTAAAGTCTTAAGGTTGCAGCTTCTTTCGATCCTATTGCTAGACCAAGACTTTTTTCCTTCTTTCTTTAATCCACAGCCGTTACTGCATGTTTTCACCTTCGCGGAGTTCGCAGTATCTCCCAGAACAAATATCTATATTTATTATATAAGTAAGGGGTAGGCGGAAATAACTCCTTATCCGGCCCAACAGTCAACCTGACTTGCACGCGTCGGATATTCAATACGAATGGCTGACGGCGGTGTCCATTGGGCACAGCGGTGCTCCCTTCTAGATAACGAACGAGGCTCTGGCGACCGAGCGATGGCGACATAACCATAATACCGTTCGGAAAACCGACCGAAGAGGTGTCAACGGTCTTGGAGTACAAATAACTTCAAAAAAGTCCGGGGCAGAAGGCAACGGGAAACCACGGCTTCTATTTCCCAAAAGAGTCAGCATGGAAGGTCTGAGAACAATGAATAGTATGTCTAGAGATCCGACTGACGCCCGGCGCCAATACTCCAGGACAGATGGTGTGAAAAGTGCTACCGGTCATGCACTCGTGGCTCGTCAGGCGCCGCATGGAAATTTAGCTACTGATGACTTAAAATCTAAATCGATTCGGCACACGGTACGCAGAAGCGACGAAAGTTTAGAGAAACTTATTGTGGTACGGCACACTGAAGGAAAACTATCACGCGGTCGTTCCTCAACAAGATGGAGTGACTAAATAAGAAACTCGTCGTCCTCTAAATTTCACACGATCGTAAGAGAGACAATGGATCGAAACAGATGGAGGCACATCATCAACGCCAGACACAACCCTGATGCTGACCACGATCCTCAGACATAAGGGACCGACGATAGAGAGAGATTATAAAACAAAGTCCCCAAAAGCTGCCTGTCTGTATGTGATCGATTTTCTCAAAATCTACTAAACCGATTTTTGTATTATTTTAACTGAAAGGTAGTAAATTTTTTCCGGAAGATTCAAATTAATAGTACATTACATTATTTAAATCGTGTTGAAGAGGTCGCGTGGTTATAAGACAAACTCGCCAGCTTTACTCGCGTGCACCGCAAACCAACAGAGATACACTAAAGTACAAAATAATGTACAAAATAATTGTAAATCTACAAAACTAATACAAGAAAGTCCGCGATACCATGTCTCTATCTCTTATATGCAACTCACAATATTTACTTTTACCTTCAAAATTCAATTAAATACACCGATTGCCACGCGGGCGAAGATGCAAGCACAGCTGAGAAAGAAAGACGGTGGTCTATTCTACTCAGCCGGATACCACACGGGTCGACTTACCTTAGTCGCCTTTTACGACACTTCGCTAAAAAAATGATGGTTTTCTATTCTACTCAACCGGATAACACACGGCGAGTCGACTTACCTTAGTCACCTTTTACGACACCTCGCTAAAAATAAGGATGGTCTATTCTACTCAGCCGGATACCACATGGCATGAATCGTAGAATCAGTATTCATAAACAATTTCGCCACGAACTGCCGGTTTTCCATTGTGTTTTTTATAGCCGACTTTAAAACGCCGCTGTCCAACACATAATAAAAACAGAATATATTATCATAACGTAATTTTTGATTCTTACTCGAGAGCATAACGTATTCATGATTTTTCACAAAACGGAAGGGACTACATACACTAGATCGGAATGTATTTAAAAAAAATATAATATACATTAAATATACATAAGATTACTTTCGAAGAAAACATCTTAATAAAATCTTTTGATTCTGCTTGGGTGCTAATAAGCAATTTACTCATATTCAAGAAATTCTCTCAACTTCTGCAGAATGAAGACATTGTGAGTACAATATCTTCATTTACCTTAAAGCACATGCTGCGTTAAATTATCATCCTACTCTTATCACACTCTAAGTGGATTCGGCACAACATATTATAAACATGTTGTCACATGATTCGGCCACGTATTTTACTACCGGCAGCCTGCGTGACGTCAACTTACCTCAGTCGCCCTTTACGACACATTGGTAAAAAAGAGGGTGGTCTATTCTATTCGAATTCAGTCGAATACTACACGGTGGCACATGCTGTGTTAAAAATATCAGAAAACGAATTCAATCAAACAGAGTCAAATTCAGAGTCGTTCAAATCAACGTTTTTATAACAAAGTCAGCAAATTAACCTCTGTTAATTCCACGATTTGGGACCATAGGCTCAAAATGTAAGGCCTTATTATTTTCTAGAATATAAAATATAACATTGCTATAACTTTGCTTTTTAGAATCTAAAACAAGCAAGATACCTGTAGTGGGACAAACTGTCACACTAGCTTTCTAAGCTTCCTAACAATAACTTTCACAAAAGAAGCTAGCATAACAAGTGTAATTTAAGCGTTTCCAAACAGAGCGGAAAAGTACAGAGGAACCCAATGTCATCCAGCAATAAACAAGGGCCAGCCTGGAAGTAGTAAAAAAGTTGGAAATTTACAGTTTATTCGTACACGATGCATAATTCATGTGCGAGGGACAACGGACGGAATCAATATTCAGTTGATGTAGCCCCTCCACACGTCTGTTTGACACGTCATCAGAATATACGAGACAAATGGACGAAGTTCCGTGAGCGAACTTTATCTCGCGAATCACTGGGGACGCGCGTTTCCTGGAGATAATTGAAATACAACTGACTGTACATGCGGAGTATAGGATAATTTTGCACTTACATTTTTCAACAATATCTTGTTGCATACTTGTCTTTATTTTGAGTACGTTTCAACCTAGTTACATGGGTGTAACAATTCGAACGACCGTAAGTGCCTGTAAAGGCGAATTTATATTCAAAATATTCTTTATTCAAGTAGACTTTTTCCAGTACTATTGAATCATCAAATGTTTTCAAGGACGCTACTACTGTTTCGAAAAATAAGCGGATAATTTGTAAAACAATAATAATTATACAATTTGATTGATTACATGTTACATTTTGCAGCGTGGTACTTAGCTGAGTTCAGTTAAATGTAGAGTAAGCATCATGTTAAGATATTTTCTTAACTTGTGTAAAGGCAAGACCAGATAATATTTTGAATTTAATTTTAAATGGACACAACTACTGACACAGAGATTATGAAAAATAATATCCTACCTCTTTGTATCTCCATTTAAATCAATAATTTTAATCTAAGTATAGTAGTTTTATTCTTATCGGATAAAAAGTAGTAGAAAAGGTTAAAATTGGATTCACGAACACCGCCGCAGGTTAAGTCGAGGATAACTCTAAGATTACATTGTCTCATGAATTAGGATTTCTGTAGAGATTAGGCTTGTGTTTACTCAAAAATAGTTTCCTTTTGTTCATTAAATATTTCTTCACGCCATCAAGCGGTATCTGCTTAACCTTATTAAGAAATCCATGGTATCATTTTTATATGTCTTTGTTCAAGGCAAAATGCAGTTGTTACAAACATGTCTATGACTTTTATTAGTCTGTAGTTAAGAATTTTCTCGAAAAAGAGTTTTTAATTCACGCAAAATATTTTGGTCCTTGGAGCCGGATATATAGTGTTTTGTAGGTATTCAAGTCAGTGGGTGCTTAGTAAGAAAATAAGTAAACCGGTATCAGTTAGCGATATAAATTAATATAATTTCATCGCAACATATTTGGGTCCTTCAAGCTGGTTCTAACAATGAGTTTAGACAAAGGCCCGTGTCTTCATATTATTTAACCTGCTCATTGGTTCTTGAGTATTAATAACACGCTGAACTACATCGTTAATTTTGGTTCTTATAGATCTCTTCATACCTGAAGATAAAGATACTTGAAGAAATAGCTCGCTTCACCTCCCCCTGAAGGATTCCGACCTTCTGTGGACTATAGTCGAAGAACAAGTACAGGATCAACCAAAAAAAGTCAACAGACACTGTTCAAAGACTTTTGTGATCATGGGTGTGAACTATATAATATATATAACTTTTAAAGGGTAACGCTGTCACCAATAAGCTATCACGGCAATATAACTGGAGCGTACTCAACAACACTTGTCCTGTTGGCTAGTTGGTAACTATTTTAATATAACTTTAGGACCCTTTCGGTTCGCGGAAATATCTGGAACTTGTTTAACGCTTAATAAGTTTACAAGACAAACTTCCCGCTTACCTCCTTTGGTTTGAGTTTTTGAAGGGAATTTATAAGTTAGCTCATCAACAATTTCCTGCGGTAATGCACTTAAAATAACGGCAACAAAAATTATTTATTAACTTCCTTACTCATCATTTTTTACTACTATACATGGCACTGTTTGTTTGTCACGTATCTATACACAAAAATTATGAAAAAAAGTAATCAAAGGAGGATACGATTTTATATTTAAAAGAGCAAGAGCTGGCTCTTCTCGGTAGGAACAGCTTTCCGAACCAGCAGTAGAGTTGATGATTCAAAAGCACTTATTTACAAGTTCTCTTGCATAAGTAATATTTTGGATTTGAATTTGAATTGATTATAACCTAAATGACAAGAATGCGTAGATAGAATTACTCTTCGATTTCGAATGCTCAAACGGCAAATTTCTTCCTTACGAGCTATTGCCTGAACCAGGAAAGATAGAAGACACAAGACATAAGAGAAGAGAAGACAGAAGAGTAGATAGAGTTGACTTTTCATAAGCACTTGTTTACAAGTGTCCGTAAATAAAGGATATTTTGAATTATTTTACTATTATAATACGCAATTAGAATTTTATTCGCGATAAGATTACCTTATCGCGGATTGTAGTAAAGTAATATTATTCCTTTTGATAAATAAATACTTCTAGTGTAAATTAAAAAAAAAACAAAATATTTGTCCAAAAGAAATTGTTAGGGTATACAATCCTTAGACTTGGAGGTATGAAATAGCAGAAGATATTAACTGTGCGAAGTAATACCTAATTCTGTAAATTAATCACGCCTATATTGTTTTTTATCAAATATTGTGTACAATACAGATCCTATCTATTTAGATGTTCCGGAGTCAAAACCCATCAAACGCGATGAAAGCAAAGAATGATGATTAAACACTTTTCAAGTTAATGCCTTACAGATACGATCCACTGGCGCATATTTTACCTGGATCAGATAATCGACAGCTAATGAACGGATCGCGATATCTCTAGTGATGTGACTGGGAATGCAAAATTAATAATCGATTTACAAAATCTTTTAAGTAAAATTAATCAATTGTTGCATGTCATTCGATTTTTGTGACTCTAAAAAGTTGCGTTTTTTGCATTGTTATATGCAAAAAATACCGTGTGGTATCCGGCTGAGTAGCAGACAACCCTCATTTCTTACCGAGGTGTCGTAAAAGGCGACTAAGGAAAGTTGACGTCAGGCAGGCGGCCGGTCGAAATATGAAGCAAAATAATGTGACACCATGTTTATAACATATTGTGCCGACCCCACTTAGAGTGGGATAAGGGCAGGAGGATGATAATATATGCAAAAAATAATATTTAGAATAAGAAATAATAAAAATTGACTGTAAAAATAAATGTTTTCAAAATTAAAATATATTTTTTGGCTAAAGTTTTCATCCAAAAACTCGTACATCTTATCAAAACATTTTAAAAAAATTTGAAAATTTTTAAATTAGAAAGGATTAAATTAAGCGTAAGAAATATGTTCATACGTAGAGCATATCACAGAATTAAAGATTACTTATATGAATGATAAAAATGCTTGGATTTAAAAATCGTGTCACATAGGACTGCGGTTTAATAATGTAATTTAAAAGATTAATTAACAAACCGCCGAATTTCCGTCTGTTTCTCGGTAAGAGCAACATTCCGAACCAGTATTATTATATTCAAATTCAATTTTTTTAATTCAAATAAATGTTTTTTTGAATAAAAAAATTTGTTAACAAGTGCTTTTGTATCAAAAGTAATAATAATTTTTTTTTGCTGAAATCCGCGGATTATAGTAAAATAATTTTATTATTACTTTTGGATTATGGATCTCCGAAAAGTAACGCCTAATTCTATAAATTGCTTTTGTATCGTAAATTCTACTGCTGGTTCAGAAGACCGCTTCTACAGAGAAGAACCAGCAAGAAATTCTGCGTTTGCTCTTTTCAACATAATACTTATAACTAGTTACATTAAGTCATTACTATCTTGTACAAGATCGGAGCTATATCCACGCATTCATATCATCTACATAATCATCAACAGTATAGTAGGCTTTTTGTATCAGCCTATCAGTTAATAGGGTTTTTAAACTGATGTAATGGCAAATGGCTAAAATTGTTTACGGAATTTAATTATAGAATCCCAATAATAACCCAAAAAATAACCCAAACCTACAAACAAATTTCATGCAAGGCGCAAAGCAGGAGCCGCAAGCTTATGTCGGTTCCTACTTTGTCTATTATATACATCACCTATCGTTCTATAATTCTTTATATTTATATTGATCCTTGATTCAAATGTGCTTGCACAAGCTTATTTTAATTAGAGTTCATCACAATTTGATATTCAGGAAATCGATTAATATATAACCGATTATTTTTTCACATCTCTAGATGGTTGTTATCCGATACAACGGGTGCTCGCAATATCGCAAGGACGCGCCTGTACCGCGCGCGAATCTATATCATTTGCATATCTTAATGCGAGCTCACTGCTCAATGGATGCGTCTAAAACTGTTCTTACGCTAATGCCGGTTCGATAAACAGCAAATATCACGGCGGGAATAGTAATTGCGGATTAATTATAATGGATCGCTTTAATTGACTGCGGCTGGTGTGGATGTTTGGGTACAGAGCGGTATTATCCTCCGAAATCCCACTCAATTAATGTTTATAGAGGCTATGAAACTGATTACGTTATAATAAACATTATTATACGAATAAGTACCACTCAGTTTTAATACTAGCTGGGATCGCGGCTTCACCCGCGTTCAAATTAGTGTTTAACAAAAATTTTCCCCTGTTAAATAGTTATCGTGAGTTAAACTGACTGGCCCGTTGGCGCAGTGGGTAGTGACCCTGCCTTCAGCTCCGCGGGTCGCGGGTTCGATTCCCGCCGAGGGCCAACATTTTCTATAAATGAATTTGTTGGTCTTTGAGCCTGGGGGTGTATATTTGTATTTAAGTATGTATTTAAAAAATATATAAGTATATATTCACCAGTTGTCTGTCCCCATAACACAAGTGTTAAGTTACTTACTTTAGGGACGGACGACCGTGTGTGTAAGTGTCCCATATATTTATTTATTTATTTAAACATAGGAGATAGAGAAAAGCTACCACGGATTTATTGCATTTTTTATTGCATTTTTTTAGATCTACAATACTGAGAACATTAATTTAGTGTTTCTTTGCTGGTTAACGCAGTACATGCGAGTAAAGCTCCCAGCAGGCAAGTTTTTTTACAATAAAACACACATTTACGTAAAACTGTAATATTTTATTAACCTAAAGCCGTTCAGAAGATTTGCACTACCTTTTAGTAAAAACCGTACAAAAATGCGTTCAGTAGGTTTTGAGAAAATCGATCAGATACAGACAGAAAGCTTTTGGGGGTTTAGTTTTATAATATTTATAGATTGTCTACTAGTAGCCTAGACTTGATTCGCCTCAACGTAGACTTACACGGTTAAATAAGGCACGTCAAACAGTCGACCCTCATTATCCTTCTGCCTTTATTCCACTGTAAATGGGTCGGAACAACATGTTATAACCATGATTTTGCTACTTGTTGTTTACGTCTAGTCACCTGCCTGACTTCAACTTACTTTAGCCGTAATTTACGATACTTCGGTAAGAAAGAAGGTGGACTATTCTACTCAATCGGATACGACACGGTGGGTCAACATACCTTAGTCGTATTTTACGACACCTCTGTAAGAAAGAGGTTGGTCTATTCTACTCGACTGGATAACAACACACGATAAGTCAACTTTTCTTAGACGCCTTTTACGACACCTCGGTAAGAAAGAGGTTAGACTATTCTACTCACCCGTATACCAAACGGCAATAAAAAAAATCCTTATAATAATATAATATCATCCGTGTTTAGACTTTTTTTTCAACATTTGTAATACTACTTTATTCATCGCACATTTAAAAGTTAGTATTTAATTAATTAATAATTAATTAATTAATTAATAATAATAATAATATAGCCTTTATTAATTCCTTAAATATTACATACATTTTTTTACATATATTCTCATGTCAAACATTTCTATTTATTATGTTATGTTATTAATACAATTTTTAGAATGAAAGTTATTTATGTCATTTTTGTTTATTTATATTTAGGACCTCTCTCGAGTAAAGGCCTCCTCCATATGACTCCACGTATCTCTATTTGTGGCTGTAGATACCCACTGGATTCCCGCCCGTTTTGCTATCTCATCCTCCCATCTTTCGACTGGTCTTCCCCTTTTTCTTTGGCCTGATGGTCCGTTCCAATTTATTACTCTTTTTGTCCATCTCTCGTCACTCATGCACGCTACATGGCCGGCCCATTTCCATTTGAGTTTCTTGCAGTGTTGCAAAGCGTCAATAACATTGGTCAATTTTCTTATATCGTAATTTCTTTTTTTATCTTTCTTATTTATGTTCTTATTTTCTTATATATGAATAGCTTATTCAAAAAGAAACAAAAACATTTATGGACATGGCATTCACCAAAGAATACAAGGAGTCAAATAGACTACATATTATCCAATATCCGAGAAAAAGGAACAAATATGGAAGTCATTCAAAAACTATCATTCTCCAGTGGTCACAAACTTATTAGAGGCACCTATATGTCAGCAAATAACAAGAAAAATAGATCTAAATACAGAAAAAACACACGAACATTGACAACTGCAGAGGAAAAAAATCACTTCAAGCGTTGAGCCAAAATCTTAAACTTTTTCAGCAAGAAAAACAAGATAATGTAGAATCATATTATATTAAGATAAAAAATATACTAAGCAAAAGCCTCTACTCTCTACCCAAAACTACAAAACCAATGCATTATGCCATTTCAGATTCCATAAAAAAATTAATAAAGCGAAGAAATGAACTAACGAAAAAGAAGCATTTAAATAAAGAGGAAAAAAGAGAACGCTGTTATTTATACAAAACTATTCATAAGCTTATAAAAAAAGATTACGAAGAACACAGATCAAGTGTCATAGAAAAACACTTAAATAAAACTGGAAGTATGAAAAAAGGTATAAAAGAGCTTACAACCACTAAACACTGGATACCCTCCCTGTAAGAACCATCTTCCAAACAGACTTATTCTAGGTTTCAAATAATCAATACTGCTACCAACTACTACCAAAAACTGTACACAGCAGGAAAAACCTCAGCAACTATAAAAACTCTTCCAGATAAAGAATTGAACAAAACTATCTTAAAGAGATTTTCTTTAGAAGAAATAACTAAAAAGATGAGGAACTTAAAAAATGACAAAAGTTGTGGCCCAGATGGAATATCAAATGAAAGTTTAAAGACTAGTAGCACTCTTCTAGCATCTCCCTTGAAGACTCTTTTTAACATGATTCTAGATGACAGAAAAGTTCCGAATGAATGGGCAAAATCTGATATAATTATATAAAAAAGGTGATCCTGCAGACATTGGCAATTATCGACCCATAAGCCTTCAATCTAATATTTATAAACTATTTGCCTCGTGCATCGAAGAACGTCTTTCTGCATACACTGAAAACCATCAACCAGTAGAACAAGCAGGCTTTAGGAAAAACTTCTCTACAGTAGACCACATCCACACAATTGATTTAATAATTGAAAAATATCAAGAAAAAAATTGCCCACTCTACGTGGCATTTATTGATTATGCTAAAGCTTTTGACACAATATCTCACAATAGCATGTGGAGAGCTCTACAAGAGTGTTATGTACCCCTACAGTTAATCGAACTTATTAAAAATATATATGGAAACAGTGTTAGTAGAGTAAAATTGGACATCAAAGGCCCTGAGATAAAGATAGGTAGAGGCGTCAGACAAGGTGACCCATTATCACCAAGAATTTTTGTAACTGTACTTCAAAATATCATGAAAAATTTGAACTGGAAAAAGAAAGGTATAAACATAAATGGTATATATTTATCAAATCTAAGATTTGCCGACGATATAGTACTTTTCTCAGAAAGTGCCTCTCAGCTAGAGTCCATGATACAGGAGTTGCAAACTGCTAGTTATGAAATCGGTCTAGAACTAAATATTACAAAAACAAAAGCAATGACAAACAGTTCAAAAGAACCTATAAAAATTGACAATTCTGAATTAGAATATGTGGAGGAATATGTGTATTTAGGCAAAAGGATATCATTCAAAAAATCTAGACACAGAGACGAAATAAACAGAAGGGTAACTCTCACTTGGAATAAATTCTGGGCAAATAAATATATTTTAAAGTCGAATCTTCCTTTACGCATAAAAAAAAAGTTTTAGACTCCTGCATACTACCTTGTCTCTCTTACGCCAGTCAAACGTGGATTTTCAACAATTTCACAAAAAACAAAATCCAGACATGTCAGAGGGCGATGGAAAGGAGTATACTGAACATAAATTAATTAATATTTATTATAAAATGCGTAAAAGTTCGTTAATTTTAACTAAAATTCTACTGTTAAGTGAAAGTTCCTCTGCTTTTCGAGATTGTATCTTATTACGGAACGGTTCCGAAAATATCGGCAAGCTCTGTCGATGGGCTTATGATATGCAAATTGTGTCAAAGCTGCCGACGTTACTACAACACAATAGTCCGCCCTGACATCTATTGTTCTCACAACGCACCGATATGCCTCTACGTCCTACATATATGCTACCATGTACCGTGTACCTGATACATGCAGGATTCCCAAAAACATGCACTACAAACCTCCACCACGGCCAACAACAATATAAGCACTACACACGTGCACTATCACAAATTCAGCAATCGTTTCGCCCCGAAACCGAAGCATTATCAGAAGATAGACACCCCAAAATCGTAAATCCTCATGATCCAACCCATCGTGATGATGATCAGGTATGAAAACGGATAGTCTCTACATTTAGCATTTTATATATTTTCTCTTTACTTTATTATGGATTAGCTTTTACCCGCAACTTTATTTGCGTGGGCTGCTGTCGAGTGTTAGATTGATAATAGATGGCGCTTTTCAATGTCATCCTATTCCTGTAAAATTAACAGGATTTCTATAACCTATATGTTACCCCGGTGTACCCCAAATTTAATCGATATTGGTCCAGCGGATTCGCCGAGAATGAGTAACAAACATTCATCCATACTCACAAACATTCCCATTTATAATATTAGTAGGATTTAATAATTGAACAAGGTGTCGTAAAGGCGAGTAAGGTAAGTCGACTTGCTGTGAGGTATCCGGCTAAGTCGAATAGACCAACCTCATTTTTTACCGTGGTGCCGTAAAAGTCGACTCAGGTAAGTTGACCAAGCGTTTAATATCTCGTTAAATAGAATAGACCACCCTCATTCCTTACCGAGGTTTCGTTAAATACGACTAAGGTAGTTTACGTCAGGCAGGCAGCCTGTTGTATAATATGTAGTCAAATTATGTGACATATTTGTAACATGTGTCGACCCCACTTAGAGTGGGATAAGGGCAGGATGATCATAATGTCATCACTGGCAACATGCGCCCACCGTATGGTATCCGGTTGAGTAAAATAGACCACCCTCTTTCTTACTGAGGTATCGTAAAATACGACTAAGGTAAGTTGACGTCAGGCAGGCGGCCGGTCGTCAATACGTAGCCAAGTCATGTGACAACATGTTTGTGACATGTGCCGACCCCAGTTAGTGTGGGAAAAGGGCAGGAGGATGATGATAATAATTGAACAAGTTCCTTTTTTAACTATTATTAAAATACACACAGTCTTGTAAATTTTTGTCCTTTTCTACTAGTCCGTTTTAACAATGTCGAATGCAAAAAAATATATAAAGTAATTACAAGAAATCTGAAAACCTACGGAATACAGAATTTCATCCGTTACAAACGAAATATTATCACGAACCAAACTAACGAAGCGACTTTGTGGAGCAATTAAAATTATACTTACACTATTTGATAAATTATTTTACGTACAATTAAATTAATTTCACACGGGTTTTACTCGGTCTCTTCTCAAATTAATAAAGAACTACGTACGCTTTGTTCATTAAATGTATCTACGCTTTATTACATACTTATTTCATGTCAATAAAATAAAAGTGGTTTTAACAAATGTAACATAAGAATTTGAATGAAATAATGTTTTTGAACTTAAAAAGCAGTCATGGTCGCCATTGCTTTCATATACTCCTCAAGTTAAGCTGAATGGTATTCCGATTTGTAACGTCACATGTATACTTATTATAAAATATTTCTAAAAGCTTTTTTTTTTCTCGTGAGGAGGAAAAATCCCTGACGGACGCCTACCAAGTACCAGCCCGTACTGATAGGGAGTGTCCGACTCGCACGGACTAAATAACCTCCTCTTTTATTGCCAATCAGCACGGAACCGCTGTCGTATTACTTCGTGCTGACCGTTTCTTTAAATTTCCCCTCTTTCCTCTCTTTTCTTCTGCTCCCTTTTAAGCATTATTTTTTTTCTTATCTTCGAATGCTTCTGCCACCCCTCTTCACTTGCGAGCATACTTGGCACCAAGTTTTGTGCTTTTAAGGCCACCCTTGTTCCCTGCAATGTACTCCTTAGCTCTGCGAATGCTTCACACTCGAAAAGGGCATGTCTTGGAGTGTCCATCTCCGCACAAAAATAGCAGCACTCAATTGGCGCTTTCCCTATAGCAAACAGATAAGTGTTAAAGACTCCGTATCCGCTAAACGCCTGAGTCAACCAGCGTTCTATCTCTCCGTGCTTTCTGTTGTGCCAATCTCTAAAAGCTGTCTGTATGTATGTGGTCGATTTTTACAAAATCAAAAAAACGGATTTGTATTCGGTTACTAAAACATAGAAAACAAAAGTAATGAAAATTTTGTTTTACTATAATCCGCATTAAAAGATAATATACATATGTAATGCTAAATGTAGAGTGTTGTATTTGTTCTCATACCTGATACATACACACTTTGTAAAAACTCATGCACTACCCGCCACCAATACCCAGCAATACACAAACACTGCACACATTCACCACCACAATCTCAACAATTGTTTCAACCCGTAAACGAAGCGTCGTCAGGACACGACGACAAAATCGCAAAGCGAAGCAATACCCAAACAAGCTTAGTTATATACTAATCGGTTCAAAACGGATTGTCCACTCTTCATTTAGCATTATACCATTTTTTTTTATTTTACTTCATAGCTGATTATAGCAAAATAATTTATTATTACTTTTGCTTAATATACCAGTTAAACTTACAAGGTAAAAAATTATTTTTTTGTCGCCAACAGAAATAAGGACCTTTCCCAGTGGGAACAACTTTCTGAAATAAGTAAAGCTAACAATTCAAAAGTACTATTTTACCAGTAAAAAGAATATTTTGCATTACAATTTGAATGCGAATATATACAATGTTTTGTCAGCGAATAAGCAGTATATACAGAAAAGGGGCAAATATTGCGCTCTAGTCAATAATCTATTGAAAAGTTTACACAAGAGATAACAATTTACAACACCACACGCTATCGTACGGCGCGTTCCAATTCCATTATACGCCGCGCTCGCAGTGGGACAGTTTAACTCCAGAAACTTCCATAAACCTCCCCCTAACTATCCAAACTATAATAATTGAAGAATCCACTTGTATTGTCTTGCTGCTTTAAAACAATTGCTTGTTTGTAATTGCTTTATATATACAAGCTGTGATGGCCAAATGGGTTGACGCCGTGTGGTATAAACGTGGCCGGCTTAATAGTATAGACCACCCTCATTTCTTACTATGTAAAAGGCGACTAAGGTAAGTCGACCTGCTGTGTGGTATTCGGCTGAGTAGAATAAACCACGTAAAAGACGAACAAGGCAGTCGAGGCAGGCGGCCGGTCGTAAAATACGCAGCCAAATCATGTGACAGCATGTTCATAACATGTTGTGCCGATCCCACTTAGAGTGGGTTAAGGGTAGGAGGATGATGATTCATGTTTAAAACTCAAAAGATTTCCTCCTCTTTCTCATGTTCTCGTATCTTTTATTATGTACTTTTTTTATTTTTCTTGAAGGAAATACAGGACGCATTTTGTCCTTTATGTTAGTTAGCCCAGTATGTAAGCTTTACCAACTTTTTCAATATTGCTCTAACGAATTTGCCACAAGTTTAATAGATAAACGGACTTGCTCGTTTATATTATAACTATATATCTTCCAAAAGGCTTGTTAAAATTGACTCTCCTATTTGTAGTCGGTAAAAAAGGGTTGTTCAAGACAGCGTTGTAAGATTTTTCGTCGTCTATAACTTGTCCGAGAGACAGTTGGACTTGATTTCACACGCCACTGCGCGCTAATCTCGGCTCGACGAGCATGTGAGTTGGCCATGACTTACTAACATATTATAAGGACAGTCCTGAGTGTAATATGATTGAAACAAAAAGCTTTGGCTTTACGACTTTGTCGTGAATTCGCCTGACGATGCTTCGGTCACGGGGCGAAACGATTGTTCCGATTGTGGTGGTGAATATGTGCAGTGCTTGTGTGTTTTGTGTTCTTGATGGCAGGTAGTACATAAGTTGTTGCAAATTCTGCATGTATCGGCTATGAGACCGGATAGTATACTCTACATTTAGCATTACTTATATTTTCTTTTATAGTGGATTGTAGCAAAATATTTTTACTACTTTTTGTATTATGGATCTCCACAGGGTGATGACTAATTATATAAATTATGATTGAAACAAGTATTTTATAACTTTAATACTAACCTGTAACAGTAAATAATAGTAAGTAAATACAGTATAAGATATCATTAATATGTTAAAGTTGAACTAGAAAATAATCCTTATGGTAATTGAACCCGAGACTTTACCTGTGGGGTACCTTTACTTGACTACTGTCTTTACTTGACTTTAACTCTGGGGCTAAAGTCACTACCACTGGCATAAACGCGCCAGTCAAAATAATCATTAACTATACTACTAACTTCTCAAATTAATATATTTCATCATAAAAAGTATACTGCATAAAATATTGTAAAGCTTAAAAAAATAAGAAAAAATTAAAGAAGTACGCGCTACTTTGCAGAATTCCATAGTCCTAAAGTTACCACAGAATTACTTTGCTATATTCCAGTAATCTAGTTTTGCTGAAAATGAAATTTGAAAATGTGAAAAAAAATGATAAATAGTTAAGAAAAAAACGGGGATAATGGTATTATGTTAAGTTTATTTTATAAGTGTGTGAGTACCATGTTTTGTTTCGGTAAGTTGTTGGATTGTGAACACAAGTGTTACTGCCTTAGTGCTGCTACAAACTTGACATATTCAAAAACATTTTTGTTTGTAAAAACTTTAAAGGGGTCAAAGCCTATACCGTTAGCGAACATTTATCTTTTAGCAACATCTTTAGTTTTCTTCGATGAAAACAATCAAGTGAAAACCTACAAATAAAACAATACGGGTCACGATGTTGTAATATAAAATTATGGTCAAACTACATTTGACCTTTCTCCTTAAAGCTTATTTTCGAAAAATACAATGTGTTGTGTTAAGTCTAAAAATATCGTTATCTTGTTTGACTTATATTATTTTTCATGTGCTCCGAGTAACTTTCACACATATGCACTTATTTTATTTGTTTTTTTTTTATTATTTTATCCGTACTTTTATAGTATATTTAAAGCTATAATTATATATTGAAAACAAATGTATCAGGTATGAAAAAGGATAGTCTACTTCAGCAATATATACATTTTCCATTTGCTTTATCGTGGGTTATATCAAAATATTTTTTATTATTACTTTTGTATAATAATAATAAAGCTAATTATTATACAACCTAAGTGACCTCTACATGTCATGATTTAATACAACTGGTATTAAATCATGACATGTAGAGGTCACACGTCAACTCATTCTGAATGTAAAGTTTCTTTCTTTCTTCAATCAGCTATCACGACATCATCATTGTCCTGTCCTTATCCCACTCTAAGTGGAGTCAGCACAACATGTTATAACCATGTTGTAATGTGATTCAGCTAAGTAATTTACGACCGCCCGTCTGCCTGACGTCAACATACGTTAGTCGCCATTGACGACAACACGGTAAGAAATGAGGGTGGTCCATCCTACTCAGCCGGATACCACAATAGGACAAACTGTCCGATTAACCGGCTACTATTGGTAAATAAATAATTTTATCTGATATATTTTTCGTGATAGCTGGTGCCTAGTGGTATCCGGCTGAGTGGAATGGACCACCCTCATTTCGTACCGAGGTGTCATAAAAAGCGACTAAGGTAAGTTGACTAGCCGTGTGGTAACCTTCTTCTTCTTCTCTTCTTTCTCAACCGGTGGACGTCCACTGCTGAACATAGGTCTCCTTAAGGGATCGCCACAATCCACGATTTTGTGCCGCTTGGATCCAGCGGCTCCCCGCGACCTTTTTGAGGTCGTTAGTCCACCTCGTTGGGGGCCTTCCAACGCTGCGCTTTCCAGTGCGAGGTCGCCATTCCAGCACCTTAGGACCCCAACGCCCATCGGTTCTACGTACTACGTGCCCCGCCCATTGCCACTTCAGATTCGCGATACGATGAGCTATGTCGGTGACTCTGGTTCGTCTACGGATCTCCTCATTTCTGATTTGATCACGTAGAGATACTCCGAGCATAGCCCGTTCCATCGCCCGCTGAGTGACTCTGAGCTTTCTTATGAGGCCCATAGTCAGCGACCACGTTTCCGATCCGTAAGTCATCACTGGCAACACGCACTGTTCGAAGACCTTAGTCTTCAAGCACTGAGGTATTTTGGACGAAAAGATCTCGCGTAGCTTCCCAAACGCTGCCCATCCGAGTTGGATTCGGCGACTGACCTCTTTCTCGAAATTGGACCTACCTAGCTGGACCGTATGTCCCAGGTATATATATTCGTCTACAATTTCGAGTGCAGAGTTCTCAACGATGACCGGGTGGAGCGGAACATGGGAGTTTGACATAATCTTCGTCTTACTCATGTTCATTTTAAGGCCCACCTGTTGAGATACTCTGCTGAGGTCATCGAGCATTGTGTTAAGGTCCTCCAGAGACTCTGCCATAACGACTATGTCGTCGGCAAATCTAAGGTGAGTGATGTACTCGCCGTTAATGTTGATGCCGTATCCGTGCCAATCCAGAAGCTTAAAGACATCCTCCAATGCAGCGTAAACAGCTTCGGGGAGATAACATCTCCCTGTCGCACACCTCGCCGCGTTTGGATTGGTCTCGTAGTTCTGTCTTGGACACGGATAGACATTGTGGCGTTTTCATACAAACACTTCAGCGCTTGGACATACCGATAGTCGATGCGGCATCTCTGGAGCGACCTTAGCACAGCCCATGTTTCCACCGAATCGAAGGCCTTCTCATAGTCCACAAACGCCAAGCAAAGTGGCTGGTTATACTCCTCGGTCTTCTGTATAACCTGCCGCAGCGTGAATATGTGGTCTATGGTACTGTAGCCTTTTCGGAAACCGGCTTGTTCGGGAGGCTGGAAGTCGTCGAACCTACGCGCGAGACGATTCGTTATGACTCTCGAGAACAACTTATAAACATGATTCAGCAGCGCTATGGGTCTGTAATTCTTCAATAAGGTATTATCACCTTTCTTGAAGAACAGAATCACCACGCTCCTGTGCCATGCTTCTGGCGTAGTTCCTTCGTGAATGACGGAATTGAACAATCGCTGAAGGACTATAAGTACGGGTTTTCCACCCGCCTTCAGGAGTTCTGTAGTGATTCCGTCATCACCTGGTGCCTTGTTGTTCTTAAGTTGTTTGAGAGCCATACTAATCTCGTATAGGCTGACGTCCGGGATGTCCTCAGTATAGTGTCGGGTTAGCTTGGCTCTAGGATCTTTTGCCAAGGTGACAACAGGCTGTTGTGTTGAGGTGTATAACTGCCCATAGAACCTCTCAACCTCTCTCAAGATCTCAGGTCGAGACGAAATGATACTACCAGTATCGGCCTTCAATCGCGTCAACTGCCTCTGCCCAATAGACAAATCTCTTGCGAACACTTTTGAGCCCCTGTTACGCTCAATAGTATCACGAATACATTCGGTGTTAAAGCGTCGCAGGTCGCATTTCTGCGCCTTCGAAATTTGTCTATTGATCAGACGGTAGCGCGTCGCGTCTACTGAAGACTGTAGTCTCATTTTATTCCTCTCATCCATGAGCTTGAGAGTTTGGGTCGAGAATTTATTAGTCCTTTTACGGTGTGTCTTATAAAATTTGGACCCCACCGTATGGACAGTTTCCACCAGCCTGTTGTTTAAGTCGTCCACAGATGCGCAGTCAGCTAGACAATCAAAGTGGTTCAGCAGCTCGAGTTGAAAGTTTTCGGGGTTTTGGATATGAGCTCGAGTTGGTCGGAGCGTGGACTTCACCAGTCTAGATCTTTCCAGCTGTACGCATATATTCAATGTGCCTCTTACCATACGGTGATCACTTCCCGTCTTTACGGTGTTGATCACAGAGACATCATTGAATATATGACGCCTGCTGGACATGATGAAGTCGATCTCGTTTCTCGTGGAACCGTCGGGACTTACCCAGGTCCATTTTCGATGTGGCGGTTTCTTGAAGAAAGAATTCATCATGTAGAGGTCCTCTCTCTCCAAGAAATCAGCCAACATCTGGCCCCTGTGGTTCCGTTGCCCATATCCAAATTGCCCTACTCTTACTTCTGTGCCACTTCGCTTGCCCAGCTTTGCGTTGAAATCCCCCATCACAACAGTGTAGAAGGTTTTAGAGGCATGTATGGCTCTAGACAAATCCTCATACAAGGCCTCTACCTCCTCGTCCGGATGTGCCGATGTCGGTGCGTAAACCTGTATGACCTTCAGCGAATACCGTTTGGTAATTCTGAGTATAAGGAACGCGACCCTGCTCGACACACTCTCGACTTGAACAATGTTGTTGACAAGGGACTTGTGGACGAGAAACCCGACGCCACCCTGGGACTGTTGTTCACCCTCCCGGTAGTATAGCAAGTGGCCGGAGTTCAGAATCATCGTGTCCTCCCCCTCTCTTCGGACTTCAGATAATCCTATCACATCCCAGCGCAACTTGCTTACTGTTTCTTCCAGCTCGAGAATCTTTTCGTCTTCCCTCAAAGTGCGTGCGTTGTACGTTGCCAGGTCTAGTCGTCGGGGTTGGCAGCGGAATCTCTGCCGGAGATTCTTAACACCCCCTGCCCCGCCGTTACCCAAACCGCTGCCAGAGCCAGGAATAGCGGGGCTGCCGGGAACTAGGGGCTGTGGCTTTATGTGTCTATCCATTAAGGGTTTTGCCAATAATCACCACGCTTGGCATGCGGGTTGGTGATCGCAGTGCTGACCCTTTCGCACCGACAACGCTGCTGCCCGCTGTCGGTCTGTTAGATTTAAGTCAGCTTGAGAATGGTTATACCGCCATTGGTCGGTCGCCAGAGCCTCGTCGGTTTAATTGCAGGGTGTACCACGTGCAGGTGAGGTTGACATTTGAGGAAACTGACTGGGACGAGTTTCCCCCTTACACCCCCGTGTGGTAACCGGCTGAGTCTAATAGATCACCCTCATTTTTTACCGAAGTGTCGTTAAAGGTGACGAAGGTAAGTTGACGTCAGTCAGGCGGCCGGTCGTAAAATAGCTAGCCAAATCATGAGACTACATGATGTGCTGACCCTACTTAAAGTGGGATAAGGGTAGGAGAATTATGAGGTCGTACCATAGCAGGTCAAACAGACAGTTCATCATATACATCAACGATATATATTCGACATTGGCTCCCCGGCGTATTAGCATATGATAATGGAGTTATAGCTACTGTACATCCGCGTCGCACCGGTCCTGCTATATTTTGATAACAATCGCAATTGATTGTAGCCAATAATTGTGTTACCGACTGACTAACGCATTTATTTAGAGTATAGTAGCTTCAGCCTGCTACATTAACATCGTAAACTTTAGTACCGAATCTAATATATAGATTAAAGCAATAAAATTCTTTAACACAAGCCCACTTGGATAATGTTTTGTGTAATGCCTTACCATATGCCTCAACAGCTGAGCCGTAGCCAAAGCCATGACATGACAATTAAACGCCATTACTGGTAGCCAAGCCAAAGCCAGGGCCGTCCGTTCCGAACAGGGTCTATCGGACGCTCACCTGATAAGGTCCCCGAGGCAGTTGATGCATCTGGTGCTCCCGATGCATTGTCTAACGGAGGGAGGGGCCACTTTTGGAGTGGCCCGACCTAGAGGTCTCCCACTCTGGGGTTCAGAGTTGCTGCTGGCTTGAATAAGGGCAATGTGGTGGAGCAAACAGATCGTTGTAGTCGATGCTAGTCCTTCATAACCGTCACCTGTCACTGTCGGGCGGCGGTACCCATAAGGGGTTTTTCCTGTATATAAAAAGCTATGGCCATCGTGACATGTGTGCCCGTAACTATAGTAATGTAACGTTACTATCCCACTTCCCAGAAGTGGAAAGTAAAGGCCTCCTCTCTCCGTTTTTTGGATTGGAGCTAAGACTTACCACGATGCTCCAATGCGGAGAGGTTACACATATCCCCAGAATTCTCTTCCTCACTATGTTTTCCTTCACCGAAATGTGTGTGATAAATCGCAACTATCAATTAAACTCATGATTTTTTAATAGAAAAACTCAATGCTTAGCCTGCCGGGGTTTGAACCCCTCGAAAGAGTCGCACGGTGTTACCGCCGGGGCATCACAGCTTCCGTAACTACAATCGACTTTTATCTCATTATCTTTACATTAGACAAATCAATCTCGGCGCCCATAATTCAATTACCTACACTCGTAATACCTAACGCTCCACTGTTTAATACCGAATTTAATCCACGATTTAACGTGATTAATAGCAAATATTGGCAAATATATACGTGACATGAGGTGTATGGCGACTATAACTGTTACATATATGCTAATGCCTATGCGTTCAAAATCATTTTATACCAACCGATTTGAGAACTATACAAATTATTCTTGCAGACTTCTGAACAAACCAAACTTTTATACAGAAATCTTTATAAAATACAGGTGTGAAAATGTATATAATTAGGTAACGATAAATCTGAAATAATAAAAGGTTTACACCTTATAAAAAAAAGAAAAAAATTTTTTTTTGAGATTTAGTTACGTCATTTATGTAATAATGTAATCGCCTTATAGTCTCCTGCTGTGTATAATACACCACCAGAAGTGTCGTAAAAAGCGACTAAGGCCCACTTAGAGTGGGATAAGGATAGGAATGATACCTCCTCTAAAGTACAAGTCACATAAGTTCATTTCTATATTTCTACCCTCATTAAAAAATGTTGTAACAATAAAGTAATTTCATAATTATTTAATTACGACTGTGTATTTTAAAACAAAGTAGCAAGCAGCATTCGATAAGTTACTATGTAAGGAATATATGACGTTATGAAAATTCTTACATTTTAGTCATAAATGTCGTATCGTAGCCGTGTCGTTGATGTAGAAATAGCCGCAATCCAGTGTTTAGCTAATGTAATTGAATGTTTATAAAATATTAATTGCAATTCTACGTGATTAATTTGATGCTTAATTAGAATTTGCTTGATGCGATGCAAAATAACATGTTTGGCAGATAAGTAAAGTATAAACCCGTTATTATTGCACAACTAGGTAATACTTTTCTTTCTTTTTTAAAGAAGGAGTAAGCCTGCGCCATTTTTTACGATGCTGATTTTTGGATGACATTTTTCTCAATAATTTATCATAGGTTTTACATTACGATTTTACGACATTACGATTTTGATGCGGAGCCTATCCTACTAATGATGCTTCGGTTTCGGGGCGAAGCGATCGTAGAGATTGTGGTAGTGAGTGTATGTAGTGCTTGTGTGGAGTGTTGGTGTTGGCGACGTTTTGTGACTTTTCCTGCATGCACAAGGTTGAATGTTGCCTGCTTCCTACACTCAGCATAACATAGATTCACTTAACAAACACAGATTAAAGCAAAATTAGTCTATTGTAAGTTGTCAAAGTAATTATATAAGTTTTGTTATCCGAACATTTTCTACATATTTACCACATAACAATATTCCGTAAGACTTAACAAGTTTGAAAGTGGCACAACGACGCGTAACAGTTCTGTAGCATGAGATAATTTTTATTCATAGCATAATATTTACGAGACTGTCACGGACAATGTCTGAGATAAAACTATGACACAAACAGGCCTGTTAAAGAAAAAACTGCGAATGCCATATTTATCAACTGTACACGGTTTACATGACATATTTATGGATTTGACGATTGAATATTTAAATGAGATAATCCTATCCTATCGATGCCGTACAACAAACGTACATAAAGTACGTTTGTTACTCTGAATTCTGAATTTCGGAAACGGCTCATTTCCTTACGTAATTTAAGACCGGCCGCTTGCCTGTCGTCAACTTAACTTAATCGCCTTTTACGACACCTCGGTAAGAAATAAGGATAGTCTATTCTATTCAACCCGATACCGCATGGCGTCAATAGTCTATTTTTGCTGTCATAGAAATGACAGTAAAAATAGTCTTTCTAACTTTCTAAGTACGTCCGTCCAACCAAGCTATTATAATTGCAAGAGACAGAGTGAATTAGCCTTTGTTTTCTAATAATATTGTAAGACCTAGATCTAGAGCTAGATCGATTTATCGCCCCCGGAACCCCCTACATAGAAAGGTCGCTCTTTACGACACTTTTGATGGTTTAAAGCATAAACGAATAAAAGGGTCTTCAGATGGAGTTTATTTGCAAATTCCATGAGTAACCTTAGTTTAACATTACTAACCGCTGAAGTGACGCAATCGATAGATATTGCGGCGAGGGCTCTCTGGATTCCAGAATCAATTACCGGGAAAGCCGAGGCATCAGTGGACCGGATTCCGGACATTCCGCTATGTAAGTGCAACCAATATAATCGTGGATACATCGCCAACAGTATTGTATGCCCGGTACTTAAGGATTAATTCAAATTCTAATTCAAAATATTTTTTATTCTATTTGAATATATATAGATTGTTTTCAACGCTGTGTGGTATCCGGCTGAACAGAATAGTTCCACCCTCATTTCTTACCGAGGTGTCGTAAAAGGCGACTAAGGTAAGACGACCCGCCGTGTGGTATCCGGCTGAGTATAATAGACCACCCTCTTTCTTACCGAGGTGTATTAAAAGGCGACTAAGGTAAGTTGACCGGCCGTGTGGTATCCGGTTAAGTAGAATATACCACAAGAAAGAGTTCTTACCGAGGTGTCGTAAAATACGACAAAGGTAAGTTGATGTCAGGCAGGCGGCTGGTCATAAAATATGTTTTTAATTAAGAAGCTACCACTGATTCGGAAGTTTGCTCCTACCAAGAAGAAGCAGCACGAAATAATCTACACTAGTATTACAAATGAGATACTCTCCCCATTTGTCTGTCTGTTACTCTTTAACGGCAACACTTTGTTGTTATATTCATGAAATTTATAATTAAATGTTACATATTGGGCAAGATATCGTCAGTAAATCGTCGCCAATATGGTTAACTTACATCACTTGCTTTTGTAATATTTTTATAATTTTAACTATAAAAGTTTAAATATAATTTTAAAATTTAAATATATTGCCGTGCGGTATCCGGCTGAGTAGACTAGACAACCCTCATTTCTTACCGAGGTGTCGTAAAAGGAGACTAAGATAAGTTGACCTGCCGTGTGGTATCCAGTACAATATACCACTTTCTTTTGTCCGAGGTGTCGGTGTACTAAATTTTTATTGAATATAAAACACTATTTTTGCCATAAACTGTCAAGCTACGTCTCGGGAAATGTAAATATCTAGGATCCTCAACTTCCTAATTATTATTTTTTCTAATGTAGTATGTAGTATAATGGCCGGGATTCTTTAATTTATTGAAATAAAATCGTTCTTTAATAAGTGCAGGTAGTTTAACAATTGAAGGTAACTTATAGGCGCTTTCCGGTTTTAACCCCGCAACCCAAGGTTCACATTCTCTAACCTTATAACTGTGGTTTAATAAAGGCTATAATGGCGGAAGAGTGCGCCAAATGATGTTTACAAAGACGAGCCTAAACAAACAAGGTGCCGTCACTCTCGATCGTTGGCCGCTCAGGTGTAATTACACCGCCGACCAATATTAGGGTAGCTACATTTATATTACAAACTAGCAATCGCCAGCGGCTCCGCCCCTGTGGAAAGATCCGTAATATAGTCTTTTGATAACCATAAAAATTGTTAAAGTGGGTCAAATATAAAAGCTAGAAATATGCTGTCGCGGACTTTTATTTACAACTTTTAGAGGGGAACAATTCTGTAATACATGATTTTTGAATAACTATCACTGTGAACTCAGCGCACGCAAGGAGAGCTTTAAATTTTGCCGTTTTCGTACTATTTTTTATTGCTGCTCCCCTCCTATTCATCTTAGCGTGATGTTATTATGTAAATGGACTATCTTTCAGTCAAAGTATCGATCGAGAATCGATCCAGTAGTTCCTGAGGTTAGCGCGTTCAAACAAAACAAACTCTTCAGCTTTATATATTAGTAAGTTCTTTTTTCGTTCTTTTAGTTTTACAAGTAAACTTTTAGCTTTCAAGGTAATAAACTGTCGAATGATTTATCAGTATCAATCCGCAAATCAATCCTTCCCTAACGGCACTTAAATCACAGACTATAAAATATTTGTTTTAAGCAATTATACATTAGTGTCTTCTTTATTTTATGATTATAACAGACAAAGTAGGAACTGACATAAGCTAGCGGCTCCTGCTTTGCGCATTGCAAAGGTATGAAATTCATTTGTGGGTTTGGGTAAAAGATTCTATAATTAAATTCCGCAATCAATTTTAGTTTTGCCATTACAGCAGTTGAAAAACAGTATTAATGAAAGGCTAATACAGAAAGCCTACTATACTATTACTTATATGATAAGAATGCGTGGACGAAGCTACTAATCGACCCTGTACAAGATAGTAATAACTAAATGTAACTAGTAATAAGAATTATATTTTTAAAAGAGCAACCGCCGAGTTTCTTGCTGGCTCTTCTCGGTAGGAACAGCTTTCCGAAACAGCAGTAGAATTGACGATTCAAAAGTAAGTTTATTTGAATAAAGAAAATTTTGAATTTGAATTCATCTATGTAATTAATTTATAAATTAAATAGGTCAATTAACTTTTATCTATATTGCGCCTTTTTTATTTTTGTGTTATCTCGAGTGGGAATATTAATCTAAATACGTAGTTTTTCGTTTTTTTTTTCTTTTTCGTTTTCTATATTACCCGTAAAATAAAGAAATACATAAATGAACATTGAAGAAAAGAATAGCTTTATCTATTTGAAGGTAAATTCTCAAAACATCTCGCTTAACACAATTTTTTTTAATATTTTCCTCTTTATACTTTGTTCTTCTGTCTGTGTACTAACTCTCTTCAGGGAGATATTGTCTTTTCTGTTTAATAATAACATTTTCTCTTTCTAGATCAAATATTGCGATGTAATTGTAATATATTATTAACAAGTTGTGCCCGTGACTATGTGCGCGTCAGGTTTAATGTTAAATACCCTCAATTATAAAATATGAGTTATTACAGGTTTATTATACTAAAGCAATCCCACCGTGGTTCGTGCCATGGTGGACAGGGAGGAATCGTGGGCAGCGATGGCCTCCTTCTGCGAGGACGTTATGTCGCGGAAGGAGGCGGCGGAGCGGATCCGGGAAGTCGAGTCCCTGGATCCAATCCGCCGCAGGGGAGTGGGGCGCAGACAACTCGCCGAAGTCTGTCACATGCCGCCCTATCGGGAACCTCCGAGCTGGAGTTAGGTCCCCGAGGCGGTCGATGCATCTGGTGCTCCCGATGCATCGTCTAGCGGAGTGAGGGCCTAGTCTAGAGAGGCCCCGACCCAGAGATGGCGCACTTTGGGGTTCAGAGTTGCTGCTGCTGGGGATGGGGGTAATGTGTACAACGGTACCCTGTCCCCGCCACCAGCAGCGTGGTGGAGCACTGTCAGGTTTTTAGTCGGTGTGAGTCCGACATACCCGCCGCTCGTCCCCGTCGGGCGGTGACGACCCATAATGGGTTTTCCTGACATAAAAAAAAGGTCCTAAAGCAATAACAGGACTTTTTAAATATGTTTTTAAAGATTAATCATCCTCCAGCTTTTATCCCACTCTAAGTGGGGTCTAAGTAATACGACCGGTCCCCTTCCTGACGCCAACATACTTTATTCGTATTTTACGACACCTCGGTAAGAAAGAGCGCAGTCTATTCTACTCAGCTAGATACCACGACGCGGCTTAACTTACCTCAGTCGCCTTTTACGACACCTCGGTAAGACGTAAAGGGTGGTCTATTCTACTTAGCCAAATACACAACACTAAAACAGCAAAAATTAAACACTTAAATAAAATAAACTTTAACTCATAATCCTCTGGTTATCGACAAAATTAACATCAATAAAGATACGACGTAATGCAAATTGTGTGACAAACAGTAGTTAAAATTTAACTCGACTACAATAATGTCCAATATTCAGTTATTTTCCAAAATTAACAGTTGTAAATTCTCTGTTAATATGTTCAATCAGTCGTGATTACAAAACTCATAAATTCCAAGCAATACTCAGTAATATCGTTTCAATTTATAATAGATAGAATAACTCGATTTTAATCATACATAAAACTATTTGATTTATAAAAATCGCCGAGGTTTTACGGAATTTAATGGATAAGTATTTTACGCCACCTCGGTAATAAATGATAGTGGTCCTTTCTACTAAGGCGGACACCACACGACGGGTCAACTTACCTTAGTCGCCTTTTAGTCCAGCAGAGAATCCAGCAGCAGAGAATGACAATGGTAAGAAGGTAAGAAATGAGGGTGGTACAATAGTACGGCTGAATAAAATACTATTCAGCCGGATACCACACGGCGTAATTGTAGATCTATTTACATACTACAAAAAAATCCAGAACAGCATGTCTCTATCTATTATGGTTAAATCACAATACCCTTAGATGAAATAACCTTTATATTCAAAATTTCAATTTGAGAAAGTATTATTGACAAACTGATTTTTACGCGGGCGAGCCCGCTGACATTACTGGTCTATGTAGTATGTAGGAATAGCTATGATTAACTCAAAACTTCTTTTTTTCTAAACAAATATAAATTATCAGGCGTGTATAACGTAAAGAAAGCACGGGCTATGTGTATTAAATACTTCAATCGACGGTATAACAAACCTTTTCACAAACAATAACAAACAGCAGCGATTGAGAAGTACTTTCCAGTCTCAACTCTAAACTGTTAATTCAGAGACCCGTGCTAGTGATGTGGTACAGTGCACGCTTTAGTTTATTATCGATAATCCTGTCTTTCTAATGCATAAGAGCATCATTCCTGTCCTTATCCCACTTTAAGTAGGGTTGACACAACATGTTATAAAAATGCTGTTACATGATTTGGTTGCGTTTTTACGACCGGCCACCTGTCTGATGTCAACTTACCTTAGTCACTTTTTACGATACCTCGGTAAGAAATGGAGGATGGTCTATTCTACTCAGCCAAAAACCACACGGCGGGTCGACTTACCTTAGTTGTTTTTTACGACACCTCGGTATGAAGTGAGGGTGGTCTATTCTACTCACCCGGATACCTCACGGCTTTTCTAATGCACTTAAGACCAATTTGGTATAATGACGTCTTCTTCGCTACATATCTATACTTATCATAAAAAGTCCTCGA
Source organism: Morpho achilles (assembly GCA_947086495.1). Taxonomy (NCBI): domain Eukaryota; kingdom Metazoa; phylum Arthropoda; class Insecta; order Lepidoptera; family Nymphalidae; genus Morpho; species Morpho achilles. Next base: position 19,478,493 of record CAMTZB010000007.1, on the reverse strand, counting down.
ACGCTGTCTGTCTGTATGTGATCGATTTTCTCAAAATCTACTGAACTACTGAATTTTTGTACTGTTTCTACTAAATGATAGTACAATTGTTCTAGAAGTTTTGGGCTAATAGTAAATTTCAGTTTTATGTAAAGTGTGTTGAGAAATTCGCGCGATAAAAAAAAATCGCCTCCTGGTAGCTTAAGCTCGGTAAAAAAGAGGTTGATCTATTCTACTAAGCCGAATATCACACGGCGAGTCAACCTAACTTGTCGTCTTTTATGACACCTCGGTAAGAAATGAGGTTGGTCTATTGTACTCAGCCGGATACCACACGGTGATTATATAATACTATAAAAAAACTACTGCCTACCGACTTTGAAAACCTGAAAGCTATATTTCTCATTTATGATTAGATCTCTTCCATTATCGTCTTTAATTTAAAAACGGTTTCTACAAAACCTTTCGCAAACACTGCTATTGGCTCATAACTTTTAAAATGATATGTATGTATTTATATTTACGCTATCAATACTTGTGTATTTATATGCTTAAGGAGTTTACTTTAAGTAAATTGTTACACTCAGCTTATAAACTAAACAACAATTTATATTATTAGCGTAAGCAATTTGTTACTAAACCTAAATAAATACACAAAAAAAATTACAATTTGCACGATACATCACGTATACACCACTAGCAGTGAGTCTCCACAGCTCTCGACGGCAGAGGGCGCTGGCGGTGTGTGCGGAACACTCCAGCGAGGGGATGACAGAGCACAGGTGTTATTCATTGTTATACATGAAAAGGCTTGCATCGAACTCTCCCTATTGATATGTTTTGCTATCATTCCGCGACGATGCCATTTGTAAAGAACTCTTTTACATACATGCTGTACATACGACTTTGTACGCATAATCTATACTAATATATAAAGCTGAAGAGTGTTTGATTGTTTGATTGCCGTGTGGTATCCGGCTCTCCCTCATTTTTTACCGAGGTGTCGTAAAAGGCGACTAAGGTAAGTCGATCCGCCGTGTTGTATCCGGCTGAGTAGAATAGACCAACCTTTTTGAATTGGAGATTTTGTCGTTTCTCTATTTTACAGAGCAACACACTAAGTTATTTGCCATTCCCAAATAGATCAATATCAATTGTCAAATTATATTTATATATCTCATTTGAATATTAAAGTTTAACTCATTTCAATATTAAATATTATGAATTCTGGTCAATAAAAAAGTAGATTTTTTTTTTGACACTTACACACGGTCGTCCATCCCCAAAGTAAGTAACATAATACTTGTGTTATGGTAGACAGACAACTGGTGAATATATACTTATATATTTTTTACTTACATACTTAAATACAAATATACACCCAGGCTCAAAGACCAACAAATTCATTTATAGAAAATGTTGGCCCTCGGCGGGAATCGAACCCGCGACCCGTGGAGCTGAAGGCAGGGTCACTACCCACTGCTCCAGCGGGCCAGTAAAGTAAAATATTATATGAGTAGAGTATCAAATCTGACTTTTAATGTAAACAGTAATGTAATTAATAAACTGTTTTCTACTGTTTTTTTAGTTTTTAGTGTTGGCAACTCATCATCATCTTCCTGCCCTTATCCCACTCTAAGTGGGGTCGGCACAACATGTTATAAACATGCTGTAACATGATTTGGCTGCGTATTTTACGAGCGGCCGCCTGCCTCGACTGCCTTGTTCGCCTTTTACGTGGTCTATTCTACTAAACCGGATACCACACGGTGGGTCATCTTACCTTAGTCGCCTTTTACGACACCTCGGTAAGAAATGAGGTTGGTCTATTCTACTCAGCCGGATACCACACGGCGGGTCGACTTACCTTAGTCGCCTTTTACGACACCTCGGTAAGAAAAGAGGGTGGTACTATTCTACTCAGCCGGATACCACACGGCTATAGTGTTGGCAACTGTTGGTAAGTATAAGGCATAGATTTGCTATAAGGTATTACAACGTAAAAACAACCATGTAAACGTCGCGTGACTTATTGTTAATGCTCTTATTGCAAAGAATGTATTATGCTAATATGTATTAATACTTCCAATGCATGTAACAGATTTGCCGTGCATCGGAATGTATAATAACGTGTTAGGTTGCAATTAGAAAATCATTAGCGCAAGTTCGCTGCATACAGAATTGATGCATTTGTTTGACATATTTAACTGTATGTTTGACTAGCAATCGCCAGCGGCTCCGCGTGGAAAGATAAAAAACCGTAATATAGTGACCGTAATATATGACCATAAAAATGGTTAAAGTTAGTTATCCTTGAAAGCAAGACATATGCTGTAGCGGACTTTTATGTAGAACTTTTGGAGGGGAACAATTTTGTGATGAATGATTTTTGAATAAGTTCGTCGTTTACTTAGCGACAGCCAGGCCGTTTTTGCCGTTTTCGCAATATTTTTTATTGCTGCTCCTCTCTCATTCATCTTAGCGTGATGTTATATAGCCTATAGCCATCCTCGATATATGGATTATCATACATTCAAAGAATTTTTCAAGTCAGTCAAGTAGTTCCTGAGATTAGCGCGTTCAAACAAACAAACGAACTCTTCAGCCTTATATATTAGTATGAATATTCTGTTTGAATTATCATCTTCCTGCTCTTATCCCACTCTAAGTGGGGTCGGCACAACATGCTATAAACATGCTGTCACCTCGGTAAGAAAGAGGGTGGTCTATTTTACTAAACCGGATACCACACGGTGGGTCAATTTACCTTAGTCGCCTTTTACGACACCTAGGTAAGAAATGAGGTTAGTCTATTCTACTCAGCCGGATACCACACGGCGGTCGACTTACCCTAGTCGCCTTTTACGACACCTCGGTAAGAAATGAGGGTGGTACTATTTATTCTGTTCAACCGGATACCACACGTCTGTGTTTGAACTGATTTAGATATCTGTTAACGATATAGAGCGGCGGTTGTTCCCGGAGGAGACAGCAACGTTCGTTCATAAAACATTTGGCGATAAATAGAATATATAGCGCCATAACGGGTTATATTTATTTTAGCTGAATCGGCAGTTTACGGCGCTGTCAGCGACACTGCACTCGCTCGCAGTACGGCACCATAAAAACGGCGTCGATAACGCGCCAGAACATAATATTTTATCTATACATATTATAATACGAAACGCCGCGTGGTATCCGGCTGAATAGAATAGTACCACCCTCATTTCTTACCGAGGTGTCGTAAAAGGCGACCAAGGAAAGTCAACTCACCATGTGGTATCCGGCTGAGTGGAATAGTACCACCCTCATTATATAACATCACGCTAAGATGAATAGGAGAGGAGCAGCAATAAAAAATAATACGAAAACGGCAAAATGTAAAGCTTTCCTTCCGTATGCTGAGTAAACGGTAATAGTTATTTAAAAATTATGTATTACAAAATTGTTCCCCTCTAAATGTTCTAAATAAAAGTCCGCGACTGCATACGCCTAGCTTTTAAGCGTAACCAACTTTAACCATTTTTATGTTTCCACGCGGGCAGAACTGCTGGCGATTGCTACTTATAAAAAAAAAAGCTAAAAGATCATTTTAAAAAATGGTTTTGTGACTTATTTTTGTCTGTCCTTCGTTCCCAAGGAAAGGGTCTATAATGAAATTCCACAATCAATTTTAGCTTTGCCATTACACCAGTTGAAAACACTATTAAAGAAAGCTAGATATGAAAAGCCTTCTTACTATACTGTTGAGTATTATTTGGACGATAGCAATGCGTGGATATAGCTACTGTCCGACCCTGTACAAGATAGTAATGACTTAATGTAACTAATTATAAGTATAATATGGAAAGAGCAACCACCGAGTTTCTTGCTGGCTCTTCTTGGTAGGAACAGCTTTCCGAACCAGCAGTAGAGTTGACGATTTAAAAGTACTTGTTTACAAGTTTATTTGAATAAAGAAAATTTTCAATATATTGTATTACTAGCAATCGCCAGCGGCTCCACCCGCGTGGAAACATTAAAACCGTAATATAGTATTTTGATAACCATAAAAATGGTTGGGTAAAAGCTACTATAAAACTATATCCTTCTATTTAGATTTAGCATTGTCGATTCGAATGAAATTTGCTTTTATTTTATCAAAGGCGTGCATTAACAGGACAAGCCTTTTCTTTATAACGCTCTTCTTTCTAAAAATATAGTGTAAATTCAATGTAAGCATTCAATACAACACACGCAACACAAGCACTACACACACTCACTACAACAATCTCACAAGCACAACACACACTCACTTCTGTGGAGTGTGTGTTGTGGGGGTGGCGACGTTTTATATTACTTATGGTGACTTGTTCTGCATGTATAAGGTATGTCAATGTTGCCTGCTTCATACACTTAGCATTACATATAAACGCGGATTACAGTAAAATAATACTATTATAACTTCGTCAACTTACCTCTGTCGTAAAATACGACAGAGGTAAGTTGACGTCAGGCAGGCGGCCGGTCGTAAAAACGCAGCCAAATCATGTGACAGCATGTTTATAACACGTAGTGCCGACCCCACCTAGAGTGGGATAAGGGCAGGAAGATGATGAATACTATTATAACTTCTGTACTATGAAATTCAGCAAAGTAACGCCTGCTTCTATAAATTAGTTTTTCTTTGTTCGCAGATTATAGCAAAGTAACATTATAATTACTATTGCAATAATCCTATTATTAAATCGATTTTCTTTAAAAAAATAATGTACAAGTTATATCTATCTTAAACTACGAACACGCTATACAAATCATGCAATCATGAATCGCTAAGTTAATAATATGTGCGAAAAAGAAAAAACTAAAATTCGATCAAATTCATTACACACCAAATCATATCCTCATTTAATGCATGACAAATTGGCAGCAATTAAAACAGTACAAACATTTCAACACTTACTGTAATTAGACCTGATTGTGTCGCTCTTACTTTCAAATTAGTAAATTTGCATTCAAATGAAATTAAATCAGCCCCGGGGAAATTAAGGCGAGCGGATCTGTCAATACTATCGGGCCTGTGTTTAATGAAATTCTATTTAGGTTTCATGGTAGAATCTGTATATTACGTTGGCAACACCTATCGGTAATTTTATGTAGGTAACACCTTGAGATAAATTAATTGGGCGCTATAGAGTCAAAATACTTAAATTAAACAATAAGAACATATAAAAAATGCAATATGCAGAATAATTAAGAATAAGTAAGTAAGTAGCCGCCTGTTACTCTCCTACTGCTGAGAATATGGCTCTTCTCTCAGTTTTTGGAGAGAATGATTGGAGCTAAGACCTACCACGCTGCTCCAATGCGGATTGGTAGGTTACACATATCTCCAGAATTCTCTAGAGATATGCAGGTATCCTCAAGATGTTTTCCTACACCGAAAAGCGTGTCCATTATCGATGTGCACAGTTTGAACCCGTTATATGATGAAAAATAAAATGTAAAAAATTTGTCAACCAGTAACTCATTAATACGGCATACGGCAAAGTAAATATCGGATGTGCCTGTAATCATGTAAATTTGGAAATTACCTCCAACATTGCGATGAGGTGCACATACATCAATTAATTAAAATTAATAATTAAAGTGTAATAAAACGTATTAAAAATGCACTATTTACTGCGATTTTATAGCCACATTTTTGTGATATTTCTGAACGAAGTATTCAATATAAATCGAGTAAGTACGAATATTTACCTATAACATGCCTGATTTTTATTTATTGCAGCCAAAGAATAAGGATTAAAATAAAAGAAAATAGAGTATTTGATATTGATTATTACACTGAATAATATTGATTATTACACTGAGATGCAAGGGGGTAAAATTCCATCTTATTACTCCCAGTCAACCTCACCTGCTCGTGGTGCATCCTGCCGATTAGCGAACGAGGCTCTGGCGACGGATTAATGGCGGTATAACCATTCAACTTTGGCGTAGTTAAATACCACAGACCGGCGACGGGCAGCAGCGTCACCGGTGCCAAGAACTACGCTCTGCGATCACCAACACGTCTGCCCAGCATGGTGATTATGGGCAAAACCCCTCGTCACACTCGGATGATGTAGTAGAGGAATTTTTTGAAGACATTTCCAGGTCCTTACACACCACCCAAAAGGCCCACTTCAACGTTGTCATGGGAGACTTCAACGCAAAAGTGGGAGTACATATTAGCGGCGAATCGGTAGTAGGACCACACGGTTTTGGAAGCAGAAATCATAGGGGGCAAATGCTCGTCAACTTCCTGGAGAAAGAGGGGTTGTTCTGTATGAACACTTTCTTTAAGAAACAATCTCAACGGAAGTGAACGTGGCGAAGCCCTGACGCTATGACAAAAAATGAGATAGACTTCATAATGACCGACAAGATGCGTATTTTTAGAGATGTCTCTGTGATCACTAGGTTTAACACCGGAAGTGATCACCGACTCGTGCGAGGCACTCTAAATACTGATTGTAAGCTCGAACGCGCCCGTCTTATGAGGTCTACGCTTCGGCCAGACCTGCTTCAAGCTGTGGTAGGGTCTGAAACGTTCCAGTTAAAACTGGAGAACCGGTTTGCTGCCTTGGAAACCACAACCGACGATGACATTGACCTGGAACTCGACCGTGCAGTGAAAATCTTACGGGACGAGGGGACGAAGCTATATCAGGTGCAAAGTACCGGTAAGGAGTCTAAACTTTCGCAAGAGACTTTGCAGTTAATGCAGAAGCGACGAGATGATCGTACAGTCGCTTCGTCAGATCTGAATAGAAAAACTTCTAGGTTTATAAGACGCGACCTCCGAAACTACAACGCAAATAAAATTAAACAAGCAATTGCGCAAAATCGGGGGTCGAAAGTCTTTTTCCAACATCTTGGCCGCAGCCATCTGACGAAGTTGACCACAGCAAACGGGAAAGTCGTCGCTTCCAAAGCAGAGATTCTTGCGGAGGTTCAGGACTTCTACGGGAAGCTATATACATCAGAAACGTCTTGTCCCCCACCTAATCCCGGAGATAAAAGAGCCACCTTAACCCGCCACTTCACAGAAGATCTGCCAGAAGTCTGTCAAGACGAAATCGTGCTAGCTCTGAAACAGCTTAAAAATGGAAAAGCCCCTGGAGAGGATGGAATTACGTCGGAGTTGCTAAAAGCAGGTGGAAAACCGATACTCGAGCGGCTCCAGCGCATATTTAATTCTGCTCTCTTTTCGGGGAGAACTCCTAAGACGTGGAGCGAGAGTATTGTCGTGTTGTTCTTCAAAAAAGGAGACAAAACTCTCTTGAAGAACTACCGACCTATTTCCCTCTTGAGCCATATCTATAAGCTGTTTCCCAGAGTTATCACGAATCGCCTTGCGCGGAGACTCGATGATTTCCCGCCCCCCGAACAGACCGGGTTTCGAGGAGGATACGGCACCATAGATCACATTTTCACAGTACGGCAGATTATACAGAAGACTCACGAGTATAATCAGCCTCTGTGCTTAGTGTTTGTGGACTATGAGAAAGCCTTTGACTCTATCGAGACCTGGTCTGTTCTGGAGTCCCTGCAACGGTGCCAAATTGATTGGCGATACATCGAAGTGCTGAGAGGTCTGTATGACGCTGCAACTATGACCGTCCAAGTACAGAATCAGCAGTCTGGACCTATCCACCTGCATCGAGGAGTGAGACAAGGGGACGTAATTTCCCCCAAATTGTTCACTAATGCTTTGAAGGATATGTTCAAGACGCTGCACTGGAAAGGACGTGGCATAAACATAAACGGCGAGTACCTCTCACACTTAAGATTTGCAGATGATATCGTAATCGTGGCTGAGACCGTACAGGACTTGCAATACATGCTGACCAGTCTGGCTGAGTCTTCTGCTCGCATCGGTCTCCGGATGAACTTGGATAAAACCAAAGTAATGTTCAATGAACATGTCATTCCGGAACCGATTGCCCTCTACGGAGTTCCTCTCGATGTTGTTGAGGAGGATGTCTACCTTGGACAAATCCTACAGCTAGGTAGAAACAACTTCGAGAAGGAGGCTCGCAGGAGAATACAGCTTGGCTGGTCGGCATATAGGAAACTTCATCGAGTCTTTTCGTCGCCCATACCACAAAGCCTTAAAACAAAAGTCTTTAACGAGTGCGTCCTACCTGTGATGACATACGGAGCCGAGACGTGGACACTGACAATGCGACTGGTCCACCAATTTAAGGTCGCCCAGCGAGCTATGGAGAGGGCTATGCTCGGAGTTTCTCTGAAGGATCGTATCCGGAACGAAGTGATACGACAGAGAACCAAAGTAATCGACGTAGCCCAAAGGATTAGTAAGCTTAAGTGGCAGTGGGCTGGTCACATTTGTCGCAGAACCGACAACCGCTGGGGTAAACGTGTTCTGGAGTGGAGACCGCGCCTTGGCAAACGTAGTGTAGGACGTCCTCCGGCTAGGTGGAGCGACGACATCCGCAGAGTGGCTGGTATTGGCTGGAAACAGAGAGCTGAAGACCGAGCTCAGTGGCATGCAAATGGAGAGACCTATGTCCAACAGTGGACAGACACAGGTTGATGATGATGATTACACTGAACAAAAAACTAAAACATTTTTCAGCTACACATCCATACAGATATTATAAATGCGATAAAGTCCGTAAAGACAAACATGTCTTACTTGTGTTACCAGTTTAAAATGTGTATAATAACATTTTTGTTTAATGTATTAAGAAGTTTAAATATTGGCATTAGCCTGATTATTGTAGTCTCAACTTGAGTGGACATTAAAAAATAAGGGGAATTTTGGTGGCATTCTGGTGTGACGAAAAACCAAAAACCGTATGTAATAAAGTGTTTTAAGTATTGTTTTGATATATTATTGGAAACCATTCTAAGTATTTTAATACTTGTCCGTTCTTGTGTCTGTTAAGCTTTCACACCAAAACCGTTGCTATTTAATGCTATTTTTATATTTATCGCAGATTATATCAAAATATTATTTTCAGTACTTTTGAAGGTATATTATTTGTATATTTCAACATCTCAGATGAAACTACTACTTATGAATTGGCATTCACTTATGATGATTTATTTTATTTTTATTTAAAATAGAAGAAAAAAAAGTTAAAAATAGATTTTTCGTTCAAAGTCACGATCGAAAGCTAGAAATAAAATAACAGTTAAAACAGTTTTACGGGTGGTGTTAACAAAATCGTGAATATTAATTGTTTTCGTTAGTTTTTTAATACGAATATTATGCGTACAGATAATTAAAATTTTACAAAATAGCTCGTACATTTCGTTTCCGTATCCGCTTTTGAATTTAATTCAAACTCCGCATTCGTTATGCACTTGCATCGATGAACAATGCAAGATACGTGTATTGTTGCCACTTCTATGGGTTTAATTCTTCCTTTTTTCCCGTTCAATTTTCTGTTATGGGTTTGTTTATTCATAAAATGAAATGACCCGTGATTTTGTTTACCTACTATAGAGAAATCTTTTCATACATTTTTTCATTATTTGTAAAAAAAATTGTTAATTACTAGCTAGAATTGGAATTTTGTACACAAAATTAATTAATGTAAGTTAACTATAACAGATAGAGACATGCTATCGCGGACTTTTTTGTAGTATTTTTATACATCTACAATAATGTACTACATTATTTTAGAGTAACTCTGCTGGTTTACGGCGTACGCTACTAAAGCTCCCAGTGAGTTTTTTACAACAGCGTGACCTATTCAACACAATTTACATAATACCATCATATTCAAATTCAAATCCAAAATATTCTTTATTCAAATAAACTTGTATACAAGTGCTTTTGAATCGTCAACTCTACTGCTGATTCGGAAAGCTGTTCCCACTAAGAAGAGCCAGCAAGAAACTCGGCGGTTGCTGCTTTAAAAATATAATTCTGATTACTAGTTACATTTAGTCCACAAATTTTTATCACACAAGTAATAGTATAGTAGGCTTTCTGTATCAGCCTTTCATTAATAATGTTTTTAAACTGCAGTAATGGAAAAGCTAAAATTGAGTGCGAAATTTTATAATAATCTTATAACCAAACCCACAAACGAGTCACGTACTTTTTTTTGCAAGGCGCAAAGCAGGAGCCGCAAGCTTATATCGGTTCCTACTTAAAATATACTGTGAACCAAATGTAAAATACCTAAAGAATATCGTTGCTACATTTACCTACTATACTGTTGAGGATTACTTAGATGATAAGAATGTATGGATACAGCTCGACCCTGTACAAGACACTATTGAATAAATGTAACTAGTAATACGAATTATATTTTTAAAAGAGCAACCACCGAGTTTCTTCCTGGCTCTTCTCGGTAGGAACAGCTTTCCGAACCAGCAGTAGAGTTGACGATTCAAAAGCACTTGTTTACAAGTTTACTTGAATACAGAATAATTTAAATATGAATTTGATCCTTTTATTCATATAACTAAATAAACGTAGTTAAGTTAATATAATAAAAAGTTACATTGGAAAAACTGAGGTGGAAAAATAAAAGATGGCTATTCACATGGCAACAATACCGGCACCGTGCATGCACGTCAATGATTTTGTAGTCTGTGGAACGGGCGCTTTATGTAGAATTCAAAAATGGAACCGTGGATGTAGACGCGTTGTAAGTTCTGCTAGTTTTGTCGATAGCATAATGGCGGCGTTTTGAACGGAAAATTCTGTTATTGCATAATGTATTGTGTCCGTTATTACTCAAAGCAACGTTGAATCCTTTATGATAAGAGTTATTGTAAACAATTCTAAAACATAAGTATTATTTATAATAACCAATAAGTGACCGCACAAACCAATTTTGGTGCATGACGTGTGATATGCGGCTGAGTAGAACAACCACCCTGATTTCTTACCGAGGTGTCGTAAAAGGCGACTCAGGTAATTTGACCCTCCGTGTGGTATTCGATAGAGTAGAATAGACCGTTCTCTTTCTTAGCGAGGTGTCATAAAAGGCGACTAAGACAAGGTAAGTTGACCCACCATGTGGTATGCGGTTGAATAGACTTCTTTCTTAGCAAGTGATGATGAACTTTAAATATCAATTAAATAAATATTAAACTTGTTTAAAAAGTCATTGGCCCGGTTGGCGCAATTGGCAGTGACTTTGCCTTCAGCACTGCGGGTTGCGGGATCGAGGCCGTGAGCCAAAATTTTCTTATAAAAAATTTGTGTGGTTCGTGAAGTCTAGATGTATATATGTATTTAAAATTCTATATGTATATTATAACAACGATATTTTTCCTTTACACTTATTTAATAAATAAGTGTAAAGGAAAGGTTCTTTACACTTATTTAATAAATAAGTGTAAAGAAATAAGTGTAAAGGAAGCATAGGGAGGCTATGCTTCAACTTTCGCTCTCCTTTTATTCTTTTTCCTTTCATTACAATTTTTTTTAGTCTTAATAATGTGAATTTTGTTTTCCACTTCGCTCCGCTCCTCTCTGCACCACATCTCTCCGCCCGTCAGCACACCTCACCACAGCTAACTTCATGTCTCTATGCTACAATTGTCGCTCTCCTTGTTTTCCTTCCATTAAAATATATTTATCACTTTTCTATCACCCATAACTATTTATTATATATATTTACTCACTTTAATAACTTATATTGTTACTTTCTTTGGGGACGAACCACCGTGTGAGGAATTATCCCATATATTTATTATTATTGGACCAGCCCAAATTTGAACCCGAGACATTGTGGACATTCCCATGTTTCCAAAGACGTGCGATTATCGCTGTTTTATTATTAGTCATTAGAATAAAGTATAATAAATGGAGGTAGTTTAAATAAAACACAAATATACACATATAAGTTTATTTCGTGAGAATAATATTAAAAACTATATAGGACTCCAGTACTTAAGTGACACAGTATAGGATAAAATATTACAGTAAAAATAAAACTATTTAACTAACTTAACAATAACATAATTTAAAAAAGAATTCGATCCATAGTTTAAGAATTAGAATCAACCTCATGGACGACTTCTCTGAAAAATTGTCTAATTTTACAGTCGTCAATATATGAAACAAATTAATTCCAAGTTTTCCTCTTTCGTAGATTTCATTTCCAATAGAACAAGATGTCGTTACGATTTCATTTTTTTATCTAATATTGTATTTAAAAAAAAATTCCAACTGATATTAACAATAAAAAGTAGCAAAATGAAACAATATCCAATACGAAATAAATTGTAACTTTTTTTTTTAATAAGTTCTAAAAGCCATCACATTAAATTTCTTCAAAATAAAATCTGTTCAAGCAATACTGCATTACGATATGGAACGGAACGTCGAACCGCCGTTTTGAAATTCAAAATTCAAAGTTAACATTAGAAAATTTTTTCGCAACACAGTTACCATATCTAATACTTTTGTTAATTCGCATTAAAAATATTTAAACCAATTCAAGCAGGCGTTAACTTGAAAACAATCTTATAAGTCTTTAATATGTATATTAATGTAACGTAAAACGGAATGGTTTTAAATCGATCAGGCTAAAAATTCAAAATAAAGAACTTAAATACACAAATCTTTCTCTCTCACATTTTCTTACACAAATATATCGCAAAATTAAATGAGTATGTGCGTAAATATAACTTATGTTTAATTGTGCAAATTACATTAATAATATGACGGAACTAATCTCATATTGATTTTCCATTTTATGAGTTTTAGATAAGACTTACTCTATGGCAACATTGAATTTCAGTCCATTAAATTAATATCAATAAAAATTATTTTAATAATCTGTGTTTTCGTTTTTCAATGCTCGTATATAGACACTTTCGTGTTGTTAACCAAAGCCTTTTTCAAGATTACAATAAGCCCATATTTTTTAATTCTAATCCTATTATAAAAATATTCCAACTCTCCTTAAAAACTAAAAAAAAACTTAAATACGTAAAATGGCACTAAAATAGATGAGTATTTTTTATTAAAGAGTATCTCTGGAACAAATTTGGATTAAACACAAACAATTATAATCAAAAATTATCCAATAAAAGACAAATTTGATATTTAATCGCTTGATGATAGATTGATAGTGTGTATTATCCATTAAAATTATGTACAGTCTAGAAGACTTTGAATTAAAAAGTAATATTTTTATTTATTTTAGGAAAATATAGAAAAATATAAGAAATAAGAGATCCTTAGTGTGTTATTGAGTATTACTAGTAATATAACTATATACTTAGTAGGCAGGACTTTTTTTATTTTTAATGTTGCCTGACAAAAATACTGTTCTTTTTGGTTTTTTTCTAATAGCTACATTTCCGTTTAAATCGATTAATATATACTTACATACTAAAGTCGGCATTTCAGCCGTTACAATATTCTTATAAATTCTAGTAACCAAATTAAGATTAAACTAAAAAAATAACCTCACTTTACTAATAGTCAAACTTAGTTCGAAAATATAAATATAAAATATTTACATTTCGAAAATATAATTTTCATTTGCGTTTATACAGTCTTGCGAGAAAGAAATAATAATATAGGCCAAACTCCACATATTTTAAAACTGTACCTTAATGTGGTATGTAACTCAATAATTTGAAATGCCAACGGTCAAGAGAGCAATAAAAGCTTATACTAAAATGGACTCTACACGTCTTTACATTAACCATATCTTTTATTTATTATATCTAAATCTTTTAATGATAGATTACTTGAAGTCAATGGCTGGTAACTTGTTTTGTGATTCACAAATAACCTTGCATCTGGTGGGAACATATATATGGTTAACGTAACTATGTGAATATTTTTGTTTCATATTTATACGACATCCTGTGTTAAGGTCTTATTCTGCTTCTCGTACTCGAGTATCTCAGGTAAATTATCTATCTTAATTTCCAGGACGTGTTTTCCGGAGAACTGAATGTAGTCGTGTTTTGGATCGTCTGCGGAACGCTTGCGAACTAAAATAGACAAGTTTTAGCAATTTAACATTTGTATAATAAGGTAATGATTATTGCATTTAGTTTAGTGTGTTAAGAAGTTTAAATAGTGACATTAGCCTCAATATTGTAATCTTAACTTTAGTTGTCATTAAAAAAGGTAAGAGTGAATTCATTTTGGCGGCATTCTGGTGTGACGAAATATAATTGTTATAAAAGTAAATAAGCGCAATAAAGTGGTGTTAAGAATTGTTTTGATATTTTATTTGAAACCTTTCTGATCACCCGTCCTGCACCGACAGGCGTCCCTGAAATTAGATTAGATAGAAGTTAACGTCAGGAAGGCCGGTCGTAAAATACGTTGCCAAATATTGTGACAACATGTTATGCCGACCCCACTCAGAGTGGGATAAGGATAGGAGGATGACTATTAGTTCAATAATGTGTAAATACTCACTGCCACCGTTTTCATTTACGAAGAGGCGATATATCGGACGTGGTCCGCACTTGGCAGCCAGTTCTAGAGCAAGCCGGGTAATCGCCTGCAACGCAGGCAACTCAGCTCTCAAGTTGGTGCGCACGTGCGACACGTCAAAGTCGCTGCCCTGCTCCAAGCCCGATATGAACAACTCGGGAGTCAACACCGTATCGCGGTCGAGATCAGTGACGAAGCAACGATCGTCGTCTATGATGCCTGATCAAATTCAAATTTAGTCTTCATTAAAGTAAATTTCGAAATAGATGCATGTAATTTTTTTTCAAAATATTCTTTATTCAAGTGGAGTGTTTACAGTACTTTCAAATCGTCAAATGGTTTAAAGAAGCTACCTCTGATTCGAAAGGTTGCTCCTACCGAGAAGAACCAGCAAGAATCTCGGTGGCTAATCTTTTAAAAAAAAAAATTACAATTTGATTGGTGGTTACAAAATAATCATTGCAGCTGGATGCGCAGCTGACTGCAGTTAAAAATAGTTGAATCTACGCTCTAGTTCGGAAAACTACTCCCATTGTGAAGAATAACTATTTGAAGCGAAATAATAATGATATCACAGAGGCTGAATTTGTTTTTAGATGCCAGAACATTGTAGAAAATACCAAGCATTTTCATTTTTTCCTACCACGCTTGCAAATATCGAGTAAAAAATTATTTGTGCTGTTGAGTCATTTAAACAGTAAAAATTAAAAATTCATTTCGTCAATCTCTCCTACCTTATACGTGTGACGAAGATAAAACAACGCTTTGTAGTTAACATTTGTTTAATTTGTGCTTCTTTATTAAAGCGGAATCGCGCCCACCTGTTTTATTTTCAGCAAAGTCATGTATGAAGTTGACGGTATGTCCGTTATCGAAGACGGATATTTTCTCCACTGTGTCTCCTAGATCCAGTTCCTCTCGAAGAGCGTTCACAAAATCTTCTCCAGCTTCATCTTTCAAAGTGTTAATGACCTGAACGTCAGGCTCAGATGACCATAGCAGTGGAACACGATACCGAGCCCTGAGCCGCGCCTCCTGAAATTTTATATAATACGTCCTTGTTTATGTAAAGAAACAAAGATTATATATATTTTTACTATATGTAAAACAAATTAAAGCAAAAGCAAATTTTAAAAAAATATAACGAGTCGGAAAACAAATCATCACCACCTGCCCTTAACCCGCTCTAAGTGGGGTCGACACAACATGTTATAAGCATGTTGACACATGATTTGGCTACGTATCTTACGCCCGCTCGCCTGCCTGCCGTCAACTTACCTTAGTCTCGGTGAGAAAGAGGGTGATCTATTCTACTCAACCGAATACCACAGCGGCTTAACTTACCTTAGTTGCCTTTTACGATACCTCGGTAAGAAATGAGGGTGGTATATTCCAGGGCTTCTTAAACTGTGGGTCGCGACTCCCGGGGTGGTCGCGAGACTACTGAAAGGGGCGTCGCAAAGATCTGATACTTTTCAATCATTATTGATACAACTACATGGCTGAAGCTGTCCTTTAAAGAACTTTTCTAACAAAGATTTATTGATATTTCTCCTCCTAAGTTCCTTCATTACCCCTTTTCATGAAATTTAATTAAATAGATTTTATTAAATTTATGATTGGTTAGCTTACAACAATTATAAATAAAATTTTAAAATTAGTATAAACACTACATACAAATATAAATACAAATAAAAATCATACAAAATACTATTGTAGTTTTATTATAACTATTTTTTTTTTAAAGTGGCAATGCAAAACTGTTATTTACATTGTAAAATAGTGCGATATTACATCTACATCTACGGTTAATATATATTTATTTATATGGAGGAGGGGGTCGTTTAAAATTTCCTAAGCTTGAAGGGGGTCGCTATATAAAAAAGTTTAAGAAGCCATGGTATATTTTACACACGCGTATACTACACGGCGGATCAACTTACCTTAGTCGCCACTTAAGACACCTCGGTAAGTAATGAGACTTTAGATAATATCAGTGTGGTGTGGAAGAGACCTTACGATTGTGCGGTTTAAGTGAGGGTAGATGAAAAAAATGATGACTGTAGTACTCGGGAACGAAGACGCCGCTGCGCTCCAGTCAATTCGTGACCACGGTGGATGCAACTCTGCTCAAAACGTCAAACCTTATACAAAGGTAACTCAATAATATCGCGATTTAACCCGTTTGTTTATAATTTACCTTGTAGTATTAATAGGATTTGTCTCACCCTTTCCTGGGGGTCCATGATAAAGCAGAATCCCTGATAACGGCGGGTAGCCGGTTGCATCTGGTAAAGCATATAACCCATCACAGAGCCGCAGAATAAAAACAGGAGCGCGCACAGCACCAAGCAGCAGAGGCTGTTGTTGGCAGACCTCTTCGGCTGGCTACAGCGTTCCAGTGGGATATCAATCTTTCCCTGTTTGAAATAACATTCAATGATGACATTAAGAAAAAAATACATTTATAATTTGTAAACGGGACTCACGTTTAACACATTCACAACACGTTAGAAGTATCATTTTTTTATTAGTTACAGATTCGCTATTAACTGTTACACACATTTATGAAACGTAACTGAAAACCGTAATCGGTAGTAAAACTTTAGCGCGTGAGCTATAGCAGAAACCATCTCTACAGCATCCTGGAATAATATAAATTTTATCTCATACATATGAATTGAATTAAACTCGAGAATTTCAGTAACAAAATTACATAGCCATCACAGCGCCAAGGTGGTCTCTCATTAAAAAACTATCAAATATAAAATGGCGAATATATATTATACTAGCGGCCTGCCCCTGTTTCGCACGGGTATAAAATATATATCCCATGTCAGTCAGTGTAAAAAAAAAATGATTAAAATCGATCCAGTAGTCTTGATTTATTCATTACTGCCCGTGGCCCGCAAGCGTTAAATTTGGAGAAAAACAATTTCCTTTCCCTATACCAAGAAGATTTCCTGCTATCTTTGGAATATCTAAATTCATATAGTACATTTTTACTTATTTACTTTTACATTTTCCCTATGTATTTTATTTTTACAATTAATTACAGAATGTCTTTAAACAAAATCTTGAAAGAGCGACATAGCTCCTAAAGTCGAAGTGTTATAGGGCGAAGCGCGACGTCCTCACGACATTTTAAATCTGTAATATCTCCGAAAATGTTCACTTAAATTACATGCTGTAAAGGGCCATATTAAATCAGCTATTTATTTAAGGTACTTAACTGGATAAGGATTAATGCTGTATTGTATAAAAATTGCTTCGAAAATAAGGCATTATTTTTCGTAAAAAGTAAATGACAAAAAATGCTATAGTGGGTTATCCATAAGAGATAGACATATACCATCGCGGACTTTTCTGTAGACCTTTTCAAGGTGTACAAATACTTACTACATCATTTTGATAAATCTCGTAGGGTTTAGCCTGCGTTTGCAATGTAAGCGGAAAAAAATGTAATTATTTACGATATTTATTAGAAACCTCAAAAATTACAGTATTTCTCTACTCCATATTGAATGGTATTATACATATAGCCCTTCCTCTTGAAACACTCTATCTATTAAAAAAACCGCATCAAAATCTGAAGTTAAGTTAAGTTAAAGCATAGTTTTAAAGAAATAAGCATATATAGGGATATATTGACAAACAAAGAATGTGACTTTGTTTTATACTATGTTGTGAAACGCACTGCTTTATATTATGCACAGATGTTTTCTTTTACTAACATGTTAAATGTAATTATTCAAATAATTTATAGAATTAGGCGTTACTTTGCGGAGATCCATAATTACAAAAGTAATAGTAAAATTATTTTGTTATAATCCGCGATGAAGTCTTACTTTATCACGGATTATGTGAACATATTCACATACAATTATGTGAAAGCATATTATACCATGTAACGTTTACCTAAACTATACTAGAAGTATCTTTATATTATAAGAAAATGAAATTATCAATCGGTAAACTTAGTTATACGAAATATAATAACAATATTAATGGTCGATTTTCGCATGCGCACTAATGTTCTTACACAATAAATGTATATATTCTTACAATATATAACTATCATAATATCTATGATAAAGGATTACCGTCTCATTACAAGGACTGTAATTAATTTTAATAGCATAGATGATTCTGTTGAAACAAATAAAAATACTAACCCACCTTCAAATAAAAATAAAATTATAAATGCGCAGTAGTTACTTCTAGTTATTTTAACTATAAATGTTCATAATATTCGTCAAATTTAATATAAAATTACATTAAGTATTTAAACCAATAAAATGCTTTCTGAATATCAAATATATATATAAATTTGCAAGATATAAAATATAACATACGCACCTCACGCATATTGGATGCACGTCTAACATCTTTTTCGTAAGGCGGAGGTTTAACAATTGTTGCTTTTCGTATAATGCCATTTGGTTTCAATATAACCGTCATTTTTGTGAATTTTAGCACCACCTTTTATAAGATGACAAATTACTGTATTGTCCGTAGTTGATACTTTGTAATCAATAAGTAGTAAGTAGAAGACAGAAGTACTGTATCGATTACTCTCTGGCCTCTGCGAATTGCACAGACGTAGTTACTTTTAGGATAGAGCCACACTATCAATGTCGTTTGTCACAATTAATGATATTAGATTAAATATTATATTACATTGTATAAAAATAGTTAATTCATAATATTTAAATTAAACTTAGTTTTAAAATATTTTAATTATATAGATATTAAAAGATTTTAACAAAATATAGCAATCCATAGACAAAACATCGAACATAAAAGTATAAAAAACATTTATGGTTCTTAAAAAAACGAAAGAATTCAAGAAGATAGAAAAGGAACGGACGGCTTCCTTTTGTAGAATATTCTGTGTCTAGGTTAATGAATCAGCAACGCCTATAGTGCCGTTAAAACATGTTCGTTTAGTTTTCTACAAAGTTTATTTATAATATTTCTTTATTTCGTTGTGTACTACGTATAATCGTTTGGCCACCACGACTACTACCACAATAAAATGGCGACTGACCCAGCGAAACACCGCATGCATGTTTTCAAGAATACGGGCAAAGATGTCGATGTAAGTATAATAAAAAAATTGAAAGCACCAAGCAATTCACCATATAAAAAATGAAATTTATTGACCACCATGTTTGAACGGTGTATTTTAGGAAATGCGCAGGCGGAGGAATGAAGTGACAGTGGAACTAAGAAAGAATAAAAGAGAAGAAACATTACAAAAACGCCGCAACGTTCCCGCCAGCTACTCGACAGACGAAGACGACATCGACAGGGCGTTGGCGCCCACCGACCTGGAGGATCTGGTGATGAAAGCCGCGAACGTGGACAATCCTGAGGTGCAGATAGCGGCCGTGCAGCAGTGCAGGAAGTTACTGTCGTCCGATAAGAATCCACCCATAGACGACCTGATAAAGACTGGAATCCTACCTATACTCGTTCAGTGCCTGTCCAGGGCAGACAACCCCACGTTACAGTTCGAAGCGGCGTGGGCGCTCACAAATATCGCTTCAGGAACGTCCGCACAGACTAACAAAGTGGTACACGCCGGTGCCGTGCCGCTCTTCCTACAACTGCTCATGTCCCCACATGAAAACGTGTGCGAACAAGCCGTATGGGCTCTGGGTAACATCATTGGAGACGGGCCAGTGCTTCGCGACTTTGTCGTAGAGCTCGGAGTCGTCAGACCTTTGCTCAGCTTCATCAAGCCAGAGATCCCTATCTCGTTTCTACGTAACGTAACGTGGGTGATTGTGAACTTATGCAGGAGTAAGGACCCGCCGCCACCAGTGAAGACTATCCAAGAAATTCTACCAGCACTCAATGTACTCATCACACATTCAGACCTCAATGTGAGTATCTATTTATATTTAAAATACTTATGAATAACACAAGATTGTATTATTCACTTACCAGAAGTAAGTTGTATACAAAAGTGAAAAGAATGGTTTAAAATAAGAACAAAACTATTTATAAATATAACTGAACTCATTCTAGATTCATCTATTAATTATTAAATTATTGTTTTATTTTTATAAAGAACTTTATATTGGCACAATACAATGGAAATAATGAATAAACATGTATGTTTAGTCACCATTGAAGCTCACTTCACAATTTTATACTATAACAAACAACATTGATGAAGACTGGTTGTGTTGTTGTAAAACTTCATTTTTAAATGACAGCCCCAATTTTTAGTAACGAATCATTCATTTTGTGTAATATTAATATGATTTTAACCATGTATGAGTAAGGTTTTTATTGAAATTAGATTAATCAATTAAATACTTCTAAAATTATAAAAATATTTGTGTAATATTAATTGATTGCCTATGTTTATAAAATATATTTTATTAGCAACCAAAGGTATTTAATTAATCAGTGACTGTTTTTTTGAGAAATAATGTAGACATTAGCATTTTCTATCAATGTATGTATTGGTATGCTTTCACAAAAAGATCATAAAACTATTTAAAGAAGTATTATTTTGGCCATGTCCCTGGCAGTTATGAACATCTGAAGAGCAATTTTATACTTCAACACTCTTTATACTTCACTATATATTTTACTCAATTGTAATCATACTAGTAAATAGACACTTACATAATGACTTATGAAATGAAAGCTATCAAATAATTTTAGGGTAAATTACGTTACAATTGTATTGTTTTAGCTTTCAAACTTTTTTTTTGTTTAAAAGTTTGAAAAATGCTCTGAGCTGTTAATAAATGCCAAACTTTGTAATACAAAACTTTTTAAGCTTGTCAAACTTTGTGATACAAAACTTTTTAAGCTTGTCAAACTTTTTGATAACAAAAATTTGACTGTTATAAATACAACAAGGCCTTAAAACTTTTGTTATAAAAGAATGCTTGGCAGTTTTATTGTAATGTTTTTTAGTATATGTATAAAAACCTGACCATATATAACTCAACATATATTTTTGTTGTTTATGATGAAAGTAGTAAATATCTGTGCAAATTTTGGCTAATAAATCTTATGAAATAATCTACTAATAAATATCGACCATTAGATTTTCTATGTAATTACTTGTTTATTTAGGTCATTTAAATACTGTTAATCAATCAGACATCCAAGCAAGTAATGATTATTGGGTTTGTCTATGGTGTGCAGATATATGTTAGGAATCATAAACCATAAAGTATCATTTTAGGTCATATAGACAATAGTATTATACTTTTTCAAAGAAATCTGCAAGAGGGTGCATTCCAGCCTCTTATATCTTTAAAAAGCATTTAATTAATGCCTTTTAAACAAGAACTGAAGACTACATTTAATATGTTCCATATTACCATAATTGTCACATACATAAATAAATAAATAAATACATGGGACACAAACATGGTCGTCCATCTTCAAAGTAAGGAACTTAATACTTGTGTAATGGGTAACAGACAAATGGTAAATATATACTTACATAATTTTAAATACATAATATATACACCTAGGCTAGAACCAACAATATTTTTCTAGTAAATGTTGGCCTTCGGTGGGAATTGAACCCACAACCCGCAGAGGTGAAGGCAGGGCCACTACCAACTGCTCCAACGGGCCAGTCAAATTATATACATACTATACATTAATGCTATTTGTCAGTTTTATTTATTTATTATCTATTCTCATGTAAATAATTTTCTATTTTCAGATATTAGTAGACACAGTATGGGCAATAAGTTATTTAACAGATGGCGGCAATGAACAAATCCAAATGGTCATTGACTCTGGAATTGTACCCAAACTGATACCACTACTCTCACACAAGGAGGTGAAGACCCAGACGGCAGCTCTCAGGGCAGTTGGTAACATTGTCACTGGTACTGACGAACAAACGCAAGTTGTGCTCAACTGTGATGCTCTGTCACACTTCCCCGCATTATTGTCACATCCAGTGAGTGATTGTTAGATATATTTATATTTTAAGCTTCTACTTTTGCAAATTGCATGAATGTTTTGGCATTTAGTGTAATATATATAGCAATGTATGTTTGTTTATATAAACCTTATAAGCTCTGAAACAGCTGGACAAATTAAATGAACTTTACAGATAATCTTTAAATTGATTCAGCTGATAATCAGCTGTAAAGTTTGGTGGAGATCTGCGTTTTTTTTAAATGTGAATTATAGGTCATGTATTAGTTCTAAGGGTGGTTGAAACCAGATTGAGCCACAGCAACAAGTAGCTATATAATTAAAAAATAAATTAACATATTACATCTAAGATATAAAATATTATCTAAGAAATAAAATATTAATTATTTATGTTTTAACCTGTCACGGTAAAACAAAATGGATATTTAGGATGTATCAAACGAAGCACAGAAGCAAATAGTATACTAGGAATGTATAATTTAAATATTGCAAAAAATATATAATGTGATACAATTCTACTAAAATAAATAAAAGAAATCCTTTACAAAAAGCTTATATACTGTTGAGGATAATCTAAACTTACATAAGAGAGCACTGACAAAATGTAACAAAGTGTAACAATTATATAAATGAAAGGGCAAGGGTCAATATGATCCAGTGTTTCGAGTGTTTTAAGTTTATTTCACTACTTTTATAGAACAGACACACAGAGGTAATGTTTCTTATATAAGACTAACAAGGGTACTTTTTCATTTCCAGAAAGAGAAAATATGTAAAGAGGCAGTGTGGTTCTTGTCAAATATCACAGCGGGCAACAAACAGCAAGTGCAGGCTGTCATAGATGCAGGCCTACTGCCGAAAATAGTTGAAAATCTCACCAAGGGCGAGTTCCAGACCCAGAAAGAGGCAGCGTGGGCAGTATCCAACCTCAGCATCAGCGGCACCAAGGAACAGGTGGCAGCGTTGATCCAGTGCGGAGTCATTCCACCGTTCTGTAATCTGCTTTCGTGCAAGGACACTCAAGTTATCAATGTGAGTTTTTTGCTTATTTTGTGACACCAGTTGGAAAATAATTATGAGTAAGCTGCAGTATTTATATATACATATTTTTGCACTATTATGCTGTGGGTATCCAGTTGAGTTGAATAGACCACCCTCATTTCAAATCATTTCTCACTTCATCACACCTCTGTAAGAAATGAGGTTTGATTTCTTACCGAGGTGTGTAGAATAGACCAACTGGTCTATTCTACATAGCGGGATACCACACGTCTTAAATAAGATACGGCTTTTACGACAACTCAGTAAGAAATGAGAGTAGTCTATTCAACTTAGGCGGATACTACATGGTGGATCAAATTACTTTAGTCGTTTATGTACCTTTACAACACCTTGATAAACAATAAGGCTGGTCTATTCTACTCAGCCGGATACCACACAGCTGAAATTGGATACTAAAGTAAAATATGGAAAATTTCTGGTCTTTTTCCAAGTAATGTAAGCTGTCAATGTAATGCAATAGTGCCAATATATGATGCCTGTTATTATTGCTACATTTTTCCACCTTTTTGAGACATTGTATTTGCTCTTAGACACTTTGTCAGCTTTTTGTTGTGGTTACAGGTGGTCCTTGACGGTCTTAGCAACATGCTCAAGATGGCGGGTGACAATGTGGATGACGTGGCCAGTATGATAGAGCAGTGCGGAGGTCTTGACAAGATTGAAGAACTGCAAGGGCACGAGAAAGTCGAGATCTACAAGATGGCCTATGACATCATTGAGCAATACTTTGCTGAGGAGGTAAGACTATATTAAGGCCATACACAGATATCCACTCCACCTTAAACACAACAAATTCTCTACTGTCGAGTTTCATTATAATTTTTTGCACCCTAGAACAATCTCATGATAACATGTATGAGTGATTATCGTTTCCTTTAAAATTAAGTTTAAAAATTACAAACTAAGTTTAAAAATTACACCTTTATAACTTTTTTTGAATTAGTATTATAAAATATACACCTGTCACTCTTAGTAAGTAAGTAACGGCGTGTTACTATCCCACTGCTGGGCATAGGCCTCTTGTCTCCGTTTTTGGAGTGAAGTATTGGAGCTAAGACCTACCAATGTGGATTGGTAAGTTACACATATCCCCAGAATTCTCTAGAGATATGCAGGTTTCCTCACGATGTTTTCCTTCACCGAAAAGCGTGTGATAAATTGCAATTATTAATTAGACACATAAGTTCTACTAGAAAACTCATTGGTGTCTGCCCGGGGTTTGAACCCTAGACCTCCTCGAAAGAGGCGCACGGTGTTACCACTGGGTTACCACAGCTGATACCTCTGTTATTGTCTCTATTATTTCTTATACTTATATATGGGAGATAGGACTTTATTCTCTTCGGATAGGCCGATATATGTTAAGACAAAGGTCTTTTTTATCAATATTGTATGTTTGTTATAAGTATAACACACATACATGCATTCCATGGCAAATTTGTGAAATTTGGTAATGTATCTACTAACATAATATTAACTACCTGATTATTTATATTCCATCTAAACGTGAGTGTTGTGTGAAAAGTTCTTTCATGAAGCTATTTCATCACTGGTAATACACATTGTTGTAAGAGTGGTCTTCATGTACTGCTGGATTTTTGAATATATTCTACTAGCAATCACCAGCGCCTCCGCCCGCGTGTGAAAATTAAAACCGTAATATAGTCTTCTGATAACCATAAAAATGGTTAAAATGGCTCAATCTTAAAAGCTAGACATATGCTGTCGCGGACTTTTATTTAAAACTCTTAGAGGAAAACAATTTTGTAATACATGACTTTTGAATAACTATTACTGTTTACTCAGCGCACACAAGGAAAGCTTAAAATTTTATTTTTATTTTTCATTGCTGTTCCTCTCCTATTCATATTAGCATGATGTTATATATATTGCCTATAGCCTTCCTCAATAAATGGACTATCTTACATTCAAAGAATTTATCAAATCGGTCCAGTAGTTTCTGAGATTAACATGTTTAAACAAACAAACAAACAAACAAACAAACAAACAAACAAACAAACAAACAAACAAATTCTTCAACTTTATTAGTGTAGATAACTATTGTGGATAGGTCTTTATTGCTTTACATTTGTAACAATTAATTTATTTATTATTAGGAGGAGGACGCCACACTGGTCCCAGCAGCGGAGGACACGGGCTTCCAGTTCGAGAACGCGCCCGCGCAGCGCGAGCCCTTCCGCTTCTGAGCCCCGCGCCGCGCCCCCGCACCCCGCCCGCGCCCGGGGGCCGCGCACACGGCAGTGCACCGCCGACCGCCGGACACGCCGCACGGACTGCACACGGACAGGACGTTTTAACTGTTGACGACTGTACTGGAACGTGACGCCAGACTGGACTGCGAACGACAAATGTGAAAATTATACAGCTAATAGTTTTATTTGTTACGGACGAGTGAAATTTATTATACGTATTGAATGTTTCAAATGATTCACGCTACACGTACGGAGTAGAGGAAATGTAAAATAGAAATAATGAACGTCGGCTTGAATCTTGGAATATATTTTAATTATGATAGAATCAGTACTGAGGAGTACGTGATATTAATTATTTTAAACGGCTTCCGGTCAATGAAATCCTTCTCCATCGGATCAAAACACTGGAGCCTGTCGCAGACTGCCCGAACTATCGTTAGTCTTCATCTATATACATGGTTGAATTATATGGTATGCTCTATTACGGTTCGGGTACTCTGTGTGGGCTCAGATCACTGTCGTTGTGTGACTAGTTGTTATGTTATAACCCCATGGACTGACGGAGTGGTTCTATTTAATGTGTTGTCGTGCCGTCCGTCTGTCCACGGGAAGTTTAGCAAAAAGGCTCCAGCACCTGCATCGGGAGTGTTGCCACGAATGAGGTGCTGAGGTTTCGTTGTGATACAAACTCTATTGTGATGTTTGAAATTTTTTTTTCGATTTCGTATTTATCGGAAGAGATAACATTTGGATAGCTTTAAAAGTGATGTGCCGAGGGCTCTGCGACTAGTTGCCGCTTATCGATTGAAATGCTTTTGATATAACATAGTATTTATGTTTCGATTTTAACAGTCGGTTTATAGTTATGGATTTCAGTTCGGACATAAGCCCATTTGTAACTATATTATCAATAAATTCTGTCCAATATTATTGGTATTTTATTTTGTTTCCAACTGTAACCCAGATTCATAGTTCTTTCAAATTAGGTGGTTGCAGCATGCGTAAAAATTACTTTAACTTATTATAACAAACGACGATATTTCTCCTTTATTCTTAGTCAATAAATAAAAAGCAGTTTTCCCAGAGTCAACCCATTTACTCTTTCGCTACAACTCAATGAATGACACATAAAAATATGACAGCCACAATGCTTTTCCATATTAATCGCCAACTCTATGAAGGAGGTTGTATTAAAAACATGTTGTAACAGTCGACCATCCTGACAACATTTGCGACCCCGCAAATCTCATAAGCTGACTTCTGGGAATGAATCTACCACCGATTCGGAATGCTGATTGTACTGAGAAGAATCGGCAAGAAACTCAGTACTTGCTCTTTTAATCTGTAAAAGAAAACCGCACATGCCATGACATGACAGGACTACGCTCACGCTTTATGCTCAACTCTAAGCTCACGCTTTATGCTCAACTCTAAGCTCACGCTTTATGCTCAACTCTTTAAGCTCAACTCCTTAAGCTTTTCGCACCATAAGCATTTCGCACCTCAAGCTCACCCTCAATCACTGTCATGGCATAACACAGCTCAATTAGTGGCAACCAACTCAGCAGATACACACGTAAACAGACTCGCAAATGATAACGCTCAAAGAACAATCACCACTTCTAGGCAGAGTCTAGCTGACAGTCGTTGCAGATGTCCACAGTCTAGAAAACAATCGTTACAACTGGAAAGATCCAGAGAACAATCGTCATTCTAGCTGACAGTTCCATCGAACAAAAGTCACGGGCGCGTCTAAGGCCTCACATAGCACATCGTCACGTTGATCTCACAGAATTAATTAACCGAATACCAATTACCATCTTTACTCTCTCCAATAAAAACTCCATTTTTTATTCCATAGCATCGCATATCTCAACTATCTCTCAAATTATACGAAATTCGCACTCTCCGTGATGTCTCAAGATATTGATCGTCATTTGTCTTTTCTTTAAACTCTTTAAATTTCCAGATATTCCTTATGTCCACTCTATTTGTGAGTTTAGGTTACATCTCACTTCTGAATATAACAAACGACGATATTTCTCCTTTATTCTTAGTCAATAAATAAAAAGCAGTTTTCCCAGAGTCAACCCATTTACTCTTTCGCTACAACTCAATGAATGACACATAAAAATATGACAGCCACAATGCTTTTCCATATTAATCGCCAACTCTATGAAGGAGGTTGTATTAAAAACATGTTGTAACATTATATTTAAAAGGTGATCTTGAATTTGTGACGATAAATTTTTGACGATATTGTTAGCATTTCTGAGCTCTCTTTGGAGTATTTATTAAATCTTATTTTTATTTATTTTTCCTTTACACTTATTCAATAAAAAAATCATCAATTTATCCTTTTTTAACAACTTGTCAACTCACCGCACGAATCACGACTGCATCCAATAGCGTTACTACTCTCCTCGCCGCACCGCGCCACACCTCGTTACAAAATGTTACATATGTGCATTCCAATTCGCCGAGAAGTTTCTTCGTATTTATTTATATTTTAGTACTTTGAATCAACATCAGTTATTTAGGAAGCTAACATGATTCGGAATTTTGGGCGATCCGCAAAACTTAACAAAGCAAGAAATTAAACAAATACCTTTAAATAGAATAATATAATTTTATATTATTACATGTTAATTGTAGCAGTCTGTTATTAAAACTCTGATCTTCAATTTTATTATAAGCTTTATGTAGTAGTAAGTTTTAAGATATTGTGTCAGTGACCGAGCCCTGAATAAAGTATGAAAGAAATACGGAATATTTTACCTCACATTACTAAGTTCACTGGGTTTCATCGTAATGGAATACCTATAATGAAGAGTGATATAATAAGTTTTGTAAAGAAAACAACGGATTCAATCTTGTAAAAAATTTATTGAGTATTGGAGAAAGAAGCATATTCTACACGACTATGCTTATCCCATATTTATTGCTGGCAACAGCTTATAGCTGTCGTATTTCAATGCGACGATTTGTTCATTTTTCTGAAACAAAAATTAATATCGATATCTGTTAAGGTAAAGTCATCATCATCCTCCTGCACTTATCCCACTCTAAGTGGGGTCAGCACAACATAAATAAATAAAATGAACTTTATTCAACAACATACATTTCAACAGAATCAACAGAGTATATAAAACATTTTTATATACTTATATGAACGTATGCTGAGGAAAAGATTGTAGACTCAGCTAAGAAGCTGTTTTTCAGTCTACGCCTTATGACTAATGGTATAAACATGTGAAATACGTAACCAAATCATTTGAGATTTGGTTATGTATTTCACGACCGACCGTCTGCCTTACGTCAGCTTACCTTATTAACCTGGGTACGAAAGAGGTTAGTCTTTTCCCTTATAATTACCTTAGTCGCCTTTTACGACACCTCCGTAGGAAAGAGGGTGGTGGTGACACCATACGGCTCCTTCAGGTAAAGTAACAAGAAATATAATCTCACCATCTTCCGATATTCGCAAGCGTAGCACTTGACGCTGCCGTGACTGGAATCTGGCAGCGTGGCCGGCGCTCGGCTCGACAAGCGTTGTCTTATTGCTTCGGAATCGAAGAATTGGCCGACTTTTTTGTGGAAACTGAAAGACGAATATTAATATTTAAATTAGAAGAAATCTTAGTTTTTAGTTTAAAATATTTGGTTTTGTTTAGACGATTTTAATCACCCACTTATATAATTGAACGTATTGACGCGGTCTATGAAATTTAATTTAAAAAAATATATATCTTCGTTTCAAATCAGTTAAGCAGATTCAAAAATATTTTGTTACAAAAATTGTTTACTATGATAAAATTATTACTAAACTATGAATTGTGGTGATTTAACTTGATATATATAGTTTTATAACGTATTTTTTGTTTTTACTAATTATTTTTTATGAAATACCGCTACATTCAATAAAAAATTTGCAAATACATTAATAACGCACTACAAACCCCAAGCTGTGATAGCTCAGCGGTGCGACCGTGTCTCTAGAGACGATCATGGGTTCAAACCCGGGTAGACACCAATGAGTTTTTCTATTAAAACTTATGTGTCTAATTGTTCATTGCAATTTATCACACGCTTTTCGGTGAAGGAAAACATCGTGAGGAAACCTGCATATCACTAGTGAATCCTAGGGATATGTGTAACCCACCAATCCGCATTGGAGCAGCGTGGTAGGTGTTAGCTCGAACCCTTCTCTCCAAAAGTGGAGAGATGATGCCTATGCCCAGCAGTGGGATAGTGACGTTACTTAGTTACAAACCCCATGTCAGTCGAATTCCCTTGTTTTTTTTTGTTTCCTACGCTGAAATTAATTAAATTAACTAATTAAAATTCTAGCATCTATTAGCTTACCCACTGAGACTAATGACGGTTTTGGCCTACTCTTTCTGGTTAATTTAATCCTACAATATTAATAACTAGCGGCCTGCCCCTGCTTCGCACAGGTACAAAATATCCCATGTCAGTCAGTGTAAAAAAATGATTAAAATCGATCGAGTAGTTTTGATTTATTCATTACTGCCCGTGGCCCGCAAGCGTTAAATTTGGAGAAAAACAATTTCCTTTCCCTATACCAAGAAGATTTCCTGCTATCTATGGAATATCTAAATTCATATAGTACATTTTTACTTATTTACTTTTACATTTTCCCTATGAATTTTATTTTTACAATTAATTACAGAATGTCTTTAAACAAACTCATGAAAGAGCGACATCGCTGCTAAAGTCGAAGTGTTATAGGACGAAGCGCGACATCCTCACGGCATTTTAAATCTGTAATATCTCCGAAAATGTTCACATAAATTACATGCTTTAAAGGGCCATATTGATCTATATTAAATCAACAATTTATTTAAGGTACTTAATTGGATAAGGATTAATGCTGTAGTGTATAAAAATTGCTTCAAAAATAAGGCATTATGCTATTGTGGGTTATTCATAAGAGATAGACATATACCATCGCGGACTTTTCTGTAGACCTTTTCAAGATGTACAAATACTTAGTACATCATTTTGATAAATCTCGTAGGGTTTAGCCTGCGTTTGCAATGTAAGCGGAAAAAAATGTAATTATTTACAGAAACCTCAAAAATTACAGTATTTCTCTACTCTGTATTGAATGTTATTATACGTACAAACCTTCTTCTAGAATCACTCTATCTATTAAAAAAAACCGCATCAAAATCTGCTGTGTAGTTTTAAAGTTTTATGCGTACAAGAAAAGAATGCGACTTTGTTTTATAATATGTAGTGATAGATAATACAGCCCTTATCATTCGTGGAAAACGCTATAAATTAATTTAACATTGAATTAATAGATTTCTCATTTAAAGTTTGTATCTTGTTAAAAATGTGATAATGTGACAAATTATTATTTTGTTTTTAATAAGTAAGTTGTGTGCTTCAAAATGTTAATAATTAATGATAGTGCATTATAATTTTAACATCGTAACGCGTAACCTAAGTCAAGGCAAGTAATATATAAATATCCCGGTCTGTTACTTGGGTAACGGCTTCTGCCAGTGGTTGTCAAGTCTGTTGACCTTCATGATGGCGCTAAGCCGCTGCAGCAGGCTGAAGTTGTCGCTCTGGATCTTGGCTTTCCGGTCCAGCTCACGTTGACACTTCTTGAGCTTTATCGCCACGTGCGGCATGGAGGCCGGAGGGCGGTCGTCTATAGCTGGTAAAGCAGATTTAACCTAACGGAACATTACGTTATCTTTAACTAACTGGCAACTTTTAACGTGGCCCCGCCCGCGTAGAAATTTGCGCGTTTTTAATTGAAATTTTGATTATAAAAGTCGTTATTGAGAGGTAAATTTAAGAGATCGAGTCATGCTATCGTGAACTTTTTTGTAGATCTACAAATATTTAGTACATCTCTTCAGTGTATCTCTCTTAGTTTTCGCGAGGCAAGTTCATTTACAACCGCGCAATTTAATAAGGTCATTAACACAATTTACATAAAACCGTAATCTTATATTAACCAAAACCTTCAGGAAGAATTGCATTACCTTTTATTTATTTTATTAAAACCGTACAAAAATATGTTCAGTAGATTTTGAGAAATTCGACACATATTTTCGGTTGCAGGTTTCGGGGGCGAAAAATCGATCTACCTTGGATTTATTAAAACAGAGAGAGCTTCCTTAATACCTTATGACAATTCAAAGTATAAAAAAATAAGGGACGAATTGATAGGCGAGGCATATTTCTAAAATTACTTGATACAAGCGGCTTTCTATCGAAGTATTATCACAAATTATCTGACCTTAGATCTATGATCTTTAAATCTCCTTTCCTCCCAGGGCTGGACTAGCAGCTTCTCTCTTCTCGACAACATCTCAATTCACGCATCCAAAACTCGCAATAAAACAAACATTTTGCTAATCAATCGCGTTACTAAGGTACTCGTTTGTACTGCTAAGCAAAAATCAATCACCAAATATTACTTACTTAAGCACCAATCCAAATATTACTTACTCGTTTATTGTGTTACATAATGTTGTAACATAAGTAAGAGCATATGCGCTGTTAACGAAATTGGATTAAAATGTTTACTTGAAAACAAAGTTGCCAAACTTTTTTTTATGCAACAACGGTTAACTAGAAAAAAGAGAGTAAAACAAGAAAGAAAAAGAGAATATACGGAAGATGGTGAGTTATATAGAAATATTTCTAGCGTTATTTTACCTTAAGAGATAATGAAATTCTTTTTTGAACCAGAAAAACAAACAAATCGTGTAACTCGCTTAGAAAGAAAGAAAGAAAAATATTTATTTAAATACTGTATAAAATATAGATAAGAACATACACGTACTATAATACAATACAAAGACATATCACACTTCCTTAATCTAAATTTTATACAGCCTTGGAAAAGGCTACACAGCTCGGCATGAACCGAATGTCATTAGCAATAACAACACTCGGCACCGATTTTCAGCTGCAGCCTAGGTGAGGACAATAGAGCAGACAGTGAAAAGATAAAAAACAATAATAAAAAATATGAAAAAAAAATTAATACTTTTCGGCTGACTAAATAATTAAAAAACATTGTATAAAAAGAAATGAAATGGTCAGTAATAAAAAGCATACTAAGATTTAAGTTGTAAATTAAGTAGGCGAGCCTTAAATTTAAGTTTAAAGGTACATAAGGAGTTACAACATCAATAAACCTTTGCCGGCAATAAATATGGGATAAGCATAGTGTGGCAACATACATAAATATCATCAATACTGAATAAAATGTATACAAGATCGAATCCGTTTTTTCCATTAAAAACTTTCAATAAAACTGTAACAGCGACATCTAGTG
Organism: Morpho achilles; assembly: GCA_947086495.1. Lineage (NCBI taxonomy): Eukaryota > Metazoa > Arthropoda > Insecta > Lepidoptera > Nymphalidae > Morpho > Morpho achilles. The sequence goes on along the minus strand of CAMTZB010000007.1, from coordinate 19,445,549 downwards.
ACCGCTGTTCCAGCTTCATACAAATTGGCATTATACACGCGATCGAGTAGGTTAAAAACCCTGCACTAATTATAAAACATTTACTAATAGTAGACGGTAGTAGATTTAAAAGGTCTCCAAAGAAAACACAGTCGGCAAATTAATAAATAAATTATAATGTTAAATATTATACACTGCACTTATATTGGTATCATTACATGTCCGTTACAAATTTAATTACACATTAAAAACAAACGCATGGTTACATACAAAAAAATATACCTTTCTTGAGCAATATAAAAAAAAAAATCACTCCAATCACTTAAACATACGATTTCACATCGACCCTCCGATAAATACAGTACAGTGGTAATTGGTAAATTGTATAAAAATACAAATGAGTACAGTCAGCACCGCACGCATACATTTATACTAATATTATAAATGCGAGTCTGTCTGTTACGCTTTAACCACTAATCAGCTGGAGAGATATTGATGAAATTTTATACAATTGAAGATTATATGTAGAGTTGTAAACATATAAGGTAAAAAAACCCGTTTTTCTTCGGGACCATGAAAAACAAAACCAGAAAATTATTGATATTAATTATTGTATTTAGCTTAATAATAATATGTGTTGGAGTCGAGCTACCTTAAAGCTAGATGGCAGCACTGATACATGGGGAAATATAAACCACGTTCACTTTTTGGTTATTGACAACACTACTTGTCAGTGAGGAACGCATACAAAAATCCTATTATATGAGCGGAAATAAATACTACTCATCGTCAATAGTTATAGTATAATTGGTTCAGGATTTTTATAACTAAACAATTTTCCTAATAGGTATTATCCGGACATCCGAGAGGCCATATTTAAAAATGAAAAATTAAATATTTCTTTCTGAACACATCGACTTAATATAATCGACATAATAAAGAAAAATTCGACAAAAAAATATTATAAATATTAAAAAAGTTATACTCGAATATTGCACTATTATATGTATATAAAAAAAAAATATTATCGACTTTTTACAAAAATATTGGTGCTGACTGTGAAAAGCTTGGGAATGTAAGGTGTTAATTTCGTACTGATAAGTTTAAAAAATAGTTTTAGTACAATGCATTTTACACACAGACACTCTAATTTAATAAATATACACAATAAATTCCAATTAAATATAAACAATGTTTCATCAATGTGACCAATGGCTATTCTAAACGAAAATTCATATGGCAACTTTTGGTTGAGAATTATAAAATTTGGTTATGTTTTTTTGTACAAATTAAGTTTTTACCAGGTATAAACATAAAAAATAAGACGTCGTGTGGTATCCTAAATAGAATAGTACCACCCTCATTTCTTACAGAGGTGTCGTAAAAGGCGACTAAGGTAAGTTGACGTCAAGCAGGCGATCGTAAAATACGAAGCCAAATCATGCGACAGCATGTTTGTAACATATTGTGCCGACCCCGCTTAGAGTGGGATAAGGGCAGGAGGATGGTAATAAAACAAAAATAACGCCATAATCCCAAAATCTAAACAACATTTTTTGATACAGCAAGCGAAACGTTTGTCAAATCAATAACATACAAAACTGTTTTAGTACAAAGGCTTGTCTAAAGGCAACGAACATACGTTTTATTTTCACTTTCTGTTTGTATATTTTGAAAATACTTTCTATTGTGTTTTTAATTTCCAGCGATGATACGAAATCTGAGCAAAATATTGATTTTACCCTATTTCTTTGCCATGCTATACCGAAATAACTTTAATTTCACTAGAGCAAACTTTACTCTGAGTTAGTTTTAATATAAACCTTTGAATTCATAATGAAAAGACCAAAATAAAATACATTTTTTTACATCAACGTTTGGTAAAAAATACATTAGTGCTTAAGTCTGTAGAATTATAATTTACGATAGTGTGAGCATCATTTTACATTAAACCGGGAAGACTGTTTGATTTGGGTAGGGTTGCCAACTTATTTTACAAGAAATATAATATATTTAGGTCTGAGAAGACAGTAATTTAGAAAAAAAAACATTTTAGCTATTTCATGTTTTAAATATATATATACATATTTTAAAGCGTCTCGCACAATTTATTAATTTATACTTTTTTTAATGTTTATACACCACAATTTTCTAAAAAATAAAAATTAATATTTGTATGTCCTTTATATAATGCAAAGCGGCTGAACCAATTATTAATGAAATTTTCAGACAGTCTTTAGAATGAGCGGATGATTAGGTATGAAAGTTTGGTGAGGATCGGATTCTTTTAACTTTAGGAGTTGTCTCGAGGGGAATTCGAAACCAAACTGAACCACAGCAACGCAATCGGATAGCTAGTTATAACTAAAAAGTCTGGAGTATTTATCATTGACAGATTCTTTCTAAAACTCCATTATTGTCATTTGTTTGTCGTTGCGCTGCACTGAGATTCAAACTAAAATGAAAAAACTGTCTAAAGCTTATAGTGTTAAGCATTCTGATGCTGATAGTTTGCAACCCTAGGTATGGATATAGGAAGTCTACCTGTCCGCCGTTCGTCATAATCTAGTTCTATATAGTTCCTATACATAACGGAAGTGTTGTCCGGCTTTACACTAGTTACAATATTGAGTATAAAACGTATCAAATACATAAAAAAAGATATTATTACATCAAACCTATCGGCTTTGAGATATGACTTGCGGCTACTGTCAATATTCGTAATTCTCAATATTCTTTACAGGCAATTTTGTGTGATAATTGGCAAATATGAATTAGACATCAATTTTTATACAATAATTCAATAGTGACAAGAAGATAGCTGTGGAGAAGGTTGGTGAGGTGCGGTCCGGCGCGGAGAGTAGTAGCGCCATTTGACGCAGTCGTGATTCGTTCGCAGAGTTGACAAGTTGTTAAAAAAAAATTGATTGACTTTTGAATGCATCGTTTCTTATTTACTGAATAAATAGAAAAGAAAAATAACGTTAATAAATATAGCAATTTATGTCATTACAGTTGCGAGTCATATCTCGAAGTCACATGTGGTAAAGCGTCATTGAAATCTCATCGAATTCAATCAATCAATCAATCAATCATCATCAATCAATCATTTCATCGAATCAATGTCGAAGATGTTTAATGGTAAAAAAAAAATAAAAATATATTATCTGTAAACGCAAATAGATAAATGCAACCTTCTATTCCATATCACACTTATGGAAAAAATCTTCAAAAAATTCAGACCAACAAAAAAGAAAGACGCAGTCGGAGGATAACCGAGTGAAGCATTTTAATAACTTTTAAATGTGTGCGTGCGTCGTAGTTTTTGTGCAGGGGTCGGCTACCTTTCAAGACTTTTGAACCATACGTAAAAAAAAATCCGAGTTATAAAAAAACCAATAAAATAATGGTTTTGATGATTTGCTTATATATGTAATTAATAATTTCTTTTTCTTATAAATTATTTTTTCACAAAACATTTAACCATTATTACAATAATAAGACTATTAGCCCTGCAAGTTTTTTGAAAGAAAGGCTATTTATATAACACAAAATTTTATGTGCAAAGCCGCAATTTTACGTCGAGAATATATTACTTGCTAGCCATAGACTGCCGATCCCTGTGCGTGTCTGTAATTTAAGGTCAAATAATACACCAGAGTGAACATTCGCTCATCATGGCGCTCGGCTTAGTTAAAAGTATCGGCATAGAGACAACAGTTTTACCATACAGAAAATACTAAGCCGAAAAACTGCTTCATTTTTACAAAACCATACAGTCCACCTGTTTCTTTTTTGATCTGAGCCCTTAAAAACCTATAGTACAATGTACCCTTAAAGCTATTTTGCATAAAAAATTCCTAAACTCGGTGCAATGTAAAAGAAAACCATTTAGAAAAATAAATTGTCCCACTCCGACTAAACATGAGGTGAGTTGAGTAACATCACATATTTTTCCGGAATCGCGTAAAGGCAAAATCAGACGGTCCGATACAGAGACTAAAATGTAATGCATACTTGACATTGCTAATTTCCTGATATGTCAAATTTCGTTCGCGTCGAATCTTGGATAAAGAATACACGTCGAATTGTTGCTTAATTTCCATTAATTACGTTTATATTAATTTTATTAAAGATTCACACAAAAAGAACAAAAAAAAACAGTCCAGGCGAACGAAGTTGCGGGTAAAATCTAGTAGTATTGTTTTTCAGTTTTAATATATTATTATGTGTTTTATGCTTGTGTAGAAAGAAAAGAAAAATAATTTTATTTGTGCCACAAATAAAATTATTTTTCTTTTCTTTCTTTTTCTTTTACATGAATGAAGGGTAGTTTAACAAGACTGTAAAGTCAAGTACGCAGTACATTAGTCTCTGGTTTTATAGATAGTTAAAAAAAATATTATTTAACTTTATGATAACTCAAAAAAGCTGCATTAATACAACCTGAACTTGTTTGTTTAAAAAACAACCATCACATTTAACTCCTAATTTGGCAAAATTTTTAATGGTAAAAAATTCATATAAGTATTTTGTGATCAAAATTATTATATTAAACAAATACAAAAGAAAATTAACGCATCAATTCATTTCAGGTACATAAAAAGTGACATATTTTGTATGTAATTACATAGAAGAAAGCTTAGTTTGGTTTATCCCAACTATTACCGACTAGATGCTCTTTTAGCGGACTGATGAGACTTTGGCGACTGGACGCCGAATCGTGTTTTTATACTACCATCTACTTCCTTAACCTTGATTAGCTTGGGGATCAAAACCCACCTTAGATGGTTAAATATTGACAAAATTTTCCGTCTGAACAAGTCGTTGCCAACAGCGTATTTATTGATACACAGTCTTAAGAAACTAATAAATGTGTTTATCAGGTGTGATACACAACCAGAGATGTATTTCAATATAAAACGGGCAAAGACGGTGAATAAAACTTATGTTGCCAGTAAACCAGATTAAAATAACTAATAAAGCGCGATTGCTACATAAAGGCTTCTATACTATTGAGGACTACATAAATGCGTTGATTTAACTATTTGATCGTGCACATGATAGCAAAGGTAAAATGTAACCAAAGAATTATCAGAACAAAACATCTTTGACTACTCAAATCCTTAATTTTACGTGTATGTAAAACTTTCAAAACATTCCCCATTAATAAAAATTTTTAAATCGAAAGCAATCTCGATATATGAAATAGAAACATGTATCAAAACTTGTTTTATGTACCAAAAATGAAATAACTATTAAAAAGGTTGATTGATTGTAAATGTTTAATCATAAATACTTAAATAATAAACATAAAATAAATCGTACTTCTTATAGAAAAAATAATGCAAAAAATATATTAGTGAATGATTTTTGTACAATATAAGAAAGTAAAAGATATGTACGAAAACACAACACGATGAAAATATTAAATATAATAGAATACTGGATGTCTAAAGGCCGATTTAAACCAAACCAACATATAGCTATAGTTAAAAGACCATTCTATCTGTCTTTTAATTTAAAAGAAACATCGTTCTTAGTGTTTACACCAAAATATCAAAGAATGAGAATCAAAAACTATAGAATTTTTGCACAAGATCAGCCGAACGAATGCTTAACACTGAGGATCTGAAAAATAATCGATTTTTATATTAATCGATTATTTTAATATTACAATCGATTATTTACTAAATACCTAAAAAACGCTGTTATTAAAATATTTGCGAACGAACAACGGAAGAATGCTCTGTGTCTTTTAAAAAGTAACTTTCATACAGTAGACATAGAATGGGCATTCGCTTGTCTGATATAAATCGGCCTTAGGTTTATAAAGATATAATATGAAATGCTAAAGCTGCCAGTTATTATATGAGAGGTAAATAACGGCTTTTCGAGAAGTTTATTTCTATACTAGACTCGGAAAGTAGAAAGAAAGTCTCGGAATCTGTAGTCGAGCTTTAATTTATAAGTGATTAAAGCCCTTGACTAAGGACGATAGAAAGAACAGACTCGATTATTATAAGACAAAACTAATTACCATTATTTTGCTATAATCCGTCATTCAATAAATTATTATGCTAAAAGTAGAATGTATCATTTTTATACCTCATAAATGTGGAATACGTAATAACACTTGTATTACAAACCACAACCACACGACGCTAACGCTGCACAGATTCATTACCACAATCTCAACGAAAACATTTCAAAGCTTTGTCATTTACTGATGGTGATTACGAGCAGTATGCGCAGCGAAACAACTATCGAATTGTAATAGTGAGTGTGTGCAGTGCTAGTTTAGTGGTGGTGGTGGTAGTGGTTTAAAGATAGTACTCTACATTTATCATTATATGTATGTATTTTTTGTTGCGGATTATAGCAAAATAATATTGTCATTAATTTTGTAATATGGCTCCCCGCAAAGTAGCGCCTAATAAATTTCTTTACACACTTTCTAAAAAAAAATTCGTAAAATGAAATCAATCAAAACTGTTTTTTTTATTCAACAATAAATGCTCGGACTCTAGCGCAACTCAATGATTAAAAGGCGAGAATCAAAGTTAAAAAATATACTGAATAAAAAAGGACTAGGCGTAATGTAAATAGTGTACAAAAAATAGAACAAATAAGAAATCCATACCTACAATTTAAAAAATGAATGACCTTTTAACACAAATCCATTAGGGAAAATAGATTTAGGGCCTGTTTTACAAGTTACTGATAAAGTGTGTGATAGTTAACCGACAAATAAACTAAGTAGCAGATAAATGTCTCTAAAAAGGGAAAAATTAAAAGAAACATCGCGGCCATTTTGAAATAGGTATTTGCTATCCAGCAGATAAACAAAATAACAGCCACATAATCTACCTGTTAACTTGTTAGGAACTTCAAGTGATGAATAAGCCTATCAGAAACCTGGGAAACGCAAAATTCCGAGATATGTGTCAGATATGTTCCGAATAAGCTAACTGAAAGTTTATTTGTAACTTGGGAAACAGACCCTTAGAAAAAAAACTTTGTGATGCCGGCATTGACTAGCAATGATCTCCTAAAATTCGCCCTGAGATTCCGCACGTATTTAGGAAAAATACGTTTAAAAAAAGTCATTTTAAATTACAACACTTTGTACCATCTCTGTGTTTTTACGAAAAGCTAAGCGCGCATATCGTTTTATTTAATAAATAAAAAATATTCAAATAAAAAAAAATATTAAGAAATCCTCTCACTTTGAAAAAAAAAATATCTTCTATATGACTAAATATATATATTTCGTATACCATAATAATTTAAAGCAAGACTGAACCGGTCATCAAGTACGTCTAATAACAAGCGCTCGCCTATTACTTAAAAAAAATAGAAATATTTTTGGAAAGAACAAACACATATTACACGCAGATAGACATTGGTCTATCTGGACTAAGAGCTATGGATGGCACTCGGGAATGATCAAACATGGCTAAAATAATACCAGTTTATATTTTATCCAGTGTTTATCCAACCAATCGATTTAAAGGTATATTAATCGATAGATTTAAAGTTTCGAAATTGCATCGAAAATTTCAGTGGATACTTTAATAAAGTGCCGCCAAACTATACTCGTCCGAGATCCCAATTCGTTGTTAAACCACTAGAATAATTTAAAAAAAATGGTACACATTTTAAATTATAAAACTGATTTTATAGTAATAATTCTAGAAATCAAATTGTTCACTGTTGTATTAACAATTACAATAAGATTAGGAACATTCTCGTCTCCACGGAGTAGAATGCTATAGGTTGGGAAAGAGGCTAAAATAAGGCCTAAACGATAAAATGAGAACTAGAGTAGTAAAATTAATATATTATTTTTGTGTTAAAAATAATGAAATTCAATTAAGTAGCTGAAATTATGTAAAGTAGATCGACAATGGAACATGTATTTTGTTCTGTAACATAAAATTAAGAGTTAACTTGTCTAAAAATCATAAATATAAAAATTTCTAAAGCGACTTGGCAGGTATTTCACTATTTTTATTTATCTTTATCATAAATCAATTTCAAGCTAAAATTTAAAAGGCCAAGCTAGCCCTTATTATCATAGTTTCATATGAAATGAATCATATCATCCTTTAATATGTTTTAAAAAGGTCAAATTAGCATTTGTTACAGTAACAAATTCCCGAAACTGACATCTATTTTGAAATGACTTACAATAACTTATATTACCAAAAATCACATTGCATTAATTGCACGCCTTTATGTATGTGCGATACAACTAAAATGCTAAGGGCGAATGGCCTATTAAATAAACTGCAAGCCGGATTAAATATTCCAAAAGTATCAAAAATGCATAACAAAATCGGTGAAAAAGCTTACAATCTTGCTGTAGTGACAATTTTTTTATGAAGCAGATAGTAAAACAGGCAACGGACACTTAGGCTAATGTGAGACATTTCAAGCTTTGATTGCATTTGATAAACCAAATTCATTAAAATTAAGACTAAAAGATGGGCACATTTGAAACAAAAAATGCAATCTCAGGTCTCTGATATTATATATTATTGAATACTAAATCTGTATGCGAATCTTGCGAGTACGATACTATTATAATTAATATATTAACACAGGATAAATTATCGGACAATGAGTACATTATAAAACACAGATTATCTATAAAAAAACCATTTAAAAATTACACTACATTACTTATCAAATTATATGATATAGAAATCGCTCTTACATTTAATTATAATAGAGAATGCAAAGCTGTTTTTTGGTTTATTATTATTATAATTATTATATTTCGGTGTTGCATCAACACCACATTAGACTACATTATATTATATAATTGTATATATTCCAAATGGAAGTACCCATTTTGACGAAGATTTACTAGTTAATAGATCATAACTAATTTCTCAATTCATATTCATGAATGTTGTATTTATAAATTGCCATTTACATGTTTGTAATTCGTTGTTATATATTGCAATCAAATTTATATTTTTGTAATGACGGATAATGAAAATTAATTGATAGACTCTCAATCTGTTTGTGAAAAGTCTTCCAAAAAATTGCTTATTTTATCTGTATTAGAAATGGATTTAAGATACAACCAAATATATTATGCATATAATTAAAATTTAATCAAAACAATCAAAGAGGGAATAATTATTTGGTTAAATACAGTTTTATTTATGACAATAGCAAATAAGAAAATTCATAGTTATCTATCACATTTTCGATTGTAGTTCACAATTAATTGAACTCTTATGAATTATGATTATTTTTGATTTTTTTTTAAAGTTATATTCTACAATTGTAAATCTTGTAATATTTCCGACGGTTACACATACTTAAATTTTCGACAATGTGCGCTAAGTATTATATTTATATAGCAATCATGACTTTGACATATATGCCAACGTTCTATAGATTATAGTTCAATGTTAAAAATGTTTCTTATCCCTACCAAAATTCTAATAATTTATGGATTTTCTCATTAATAAGTCGACGGCGAACCCTCTAAATACTACGCTGTAGCAAACTGAAATAGACAAACTGGAATGAATACATTGTATCGTATAATATAATAAAAAAATTGTCAATTGTATTTTTAGGCCTAAACATTATATTCACCTTACAATAGTTTCGACTGAGTATTTGTAAAAATTAAACATTGAATGCAATAGCATTTACATGGACATATCGGAAGCAATGTATTCTATTCCACAAGATCGGCATTCACTAAAATTTCTTGGATAAATAATTCTATAGGAGACAAAGCGCTTACCTCTTGCTTCGATATTAATCACGTTCTCCAAGAAATAGGAGCGTATGCGGCACTGTTAGACTAAACGCGCACTAGTGAGTTTGTTCACACTGTCACTGTATGCACACATATTGACTGTCGCGTTGGGGTACGATAGCATCGTACCTAGGTAGTATCACGAGTGTGCGAGCGGCCCAACGCAGCCGTCCGCGAGGGTATATATAGAGCGGCACGGGGACTCCGCTCAGCAGTTCTGCGCGGCGCGCGGCAGCGGGCGCACTAAGTAGAGCTTCTCGCCCTGCTTGTTGGTGTAGATGGGCGCGCGCTGGTAGTGCGCCACGAGCTGGTCCAGCGTGGTGAACTTGCGCTGCCCGATGCAGTACAGGTTACCCTCCACTTGTACGCGGAAGTGCTTGTTGCGGCCCGGCGCCTTTAGCGACACAGAGTAGTCTCCCACCTGAAATATTGAAATATCAATCAATACAAAGGCCTGGAAATTCTTGGATCCCTTCCAGTGACATTAGTAGGTATATCAGAACTAACTTATTATATGACAAATCGTTAAATAATTAAAATAGTGTTTAAAAAGAGTTGTGTAGTAAAGATTAATTGTAGTGTGGTGTCCTCTCACATTGGTCTCGGAGTCCCGTATGAGGAAGTCCCCGTCGTGGCCGTGCTGGTTGAGCAGCGCGTCGCAGTGCGTGCGCGTGATGGCGCCGTAGTACCACGCGCGGCCCGCGGCGCCCCCGCCCCGCGCCGCCGCCGCCACGCCGCCGCCCGCCGCGCCGCCCTCCGACGCCTCGCTGAAAATACAACAATTATTTACTTTAAGCTATTTATTATTCTTTTTGTTTCCAGCTAAATAGAATAGTACCACCCTCATTTCTTAGCGAGGTGTCGTAAAATACAACTAAGGTAAGTTGACGTCGGGCAGGCGGCCGGTCGTAAAAACGCAGCCAAATCATGTAACAACATGTTTATAACATGTTGTGCCGACCCCACTTAAAGTGGGATAAGGGCAGGAGGATATATATATATATATATATTGTTCTTTTTGTTTCCTTTATTCGCGGACTGAAAAATTGCGACTCAAGTCCTCTATTCGCCTAAGATTTCTTTATTCGCGGATCGATCGGTACATACATATACATATGTGCCTAAATAAAAGCATGCGGTATGCTTTGTCAAGGCCTCGTCTAGTGGACTAATAAAAAGATAAATAAAATAGATCTTATTACAACTACGCCTAGATTGCGTTTTAAAAAGCAATCGGCGTTGTTTGTTTCTTACTGCTGTCAGTGTTGTAAAGAAACAGAATATTAAGTAAAACAAACTTATAACTCAAAACATTACTAAATTTTTTAAACCATTGCCTAAATCTAAAGAGAATATGTAACTTATCAAAATGTAAAGTCGAAAACTTATTTTATTTGTGATTTTTACGTTTTTGCTTTTTTATTTCGTTGTTTAGGAACCCAGCCCCTATAACCCTATATAAATTACCATTCCATATTCACGGCATATTTACGGAACATATATCCCCCGAATAAAGAGCTTCTAGCTTCCGCTTGGGCTAACTTGTACGTACATTTGCTTAATCAGTATTTTACTCCACATAATTTATTTCGCATAAAATTGACATCAGTGAGTTGTTTACGTCTTTTAGTCCTTCGAGCCGGATCGAGCAACCGCTCGCTCGGCTCTAAGTTGCCCCCCTCACCTGTAGGGCTGCGTGAGGTAGTCGGCCAGCTCCTGCAGGTAGTTCCTGGGCACCAGGCCGATGTGTCCCCGGGAGTCCCGGGCGCGGTACCACTCGGGGTCGGAGGGCGGCCGCTCGATGATCTCGAGCCGGTCGCCCTTCTCGAACGACAGCTCCTGCTCGTTGTTCGACGTGAACGAGTACAACGCCACCTGGAACAGGATGATGACCTGTTACTATCCCAATTCTGGGCATAGGTCGCCTCTCTCCGTTTTTTGGAGAGAAGGTTTGGAGTTAAGACCTACCACGCTGCTCAAATGCGGATTGGTGTGTCACACATATCCCTAAAATTCTCTAGAGATATGCAGGTTGCCTCACAATGTTTTCCTCCATCGAAAAGCTTCTGATAAATTACAATTATCAATTAGACCCATAACAATAGAAAACACTCAATGGTGCCTGCATGGGGTTTAAGCCCGTGACCACATACACATGGTCTCACCGCTGGGCTATCACAGTTTAGGGCAAAATAATGGCAGTAAAATAGAATGTTTCTATCCCAAAATTGTCTTGCACATAAGGGTTTATTGGTAACATCCGACGATTATGCTCCAATATTGGGTAGGGTACATATATCACACGTTAAGTATTAAAATGACCAAAGTTAAGAATAAAAAGTAGCCTCGTCAAAACTCGTAAGTGTTAGAGACCCATAACATGGTAGATAAAAAAATTCCTCCGTGTCTAAGAATGTTATTTCATAGGCAAGGCTGGGTCCTTTAGTACACAGCAGTAGTAAACTCACGACAATGTCCAGAACATTCTCGGCCATCGCGTACGTGTGCACGGTGTCTTCGTTATCGCCCTCCTCGCTGGTGTAGTTCGACGGGAACCTGGAAACACGTTCGTAGAATTCGTTCGTTCATTTCGTTGGAAAAAAGCCGATTTACAGGAACAACCATCGGCTGGTTCATACGGAACGGTCTCCTTTATAGAAACCTCAACCTTTTAGTAAAAACCGTAGAAAATTCCGTTTAGTAGATTTTGAGAGAATCGATCGCAGAAAAACAGTCAGCTTTTGGAAACATTTTATAACAAGACGTGCCAGCAGCTTTGCCTATATGGAAAACAGAGTATCACACTTTTTTTCCGAACTGAAAGTATGTATATTTGCAACTTTGAAGTAGATATCGTGAGTTAATTATAAGAGATTTTTGAATAACATTCACCGTTTGCTCCACTCCTCTTCATCTTAGCGTGATGTTATACTCTATAGCCTTCCTGATAAATAAGGATCTTAGTAAGTAGCGACCTGTTACTATTCCTTTGCTGAGAATAGGCCTCCTCTCTCCGTTTTTGGAGAGAAGAAGGGTTGGAGCTAAGACCTACCACGCTGCTCCAATGCAGATTCGTAGGTTACACATATCCCAAAAATTTTCTAGAGATATGCAGGTTTCCTCACGATGTTTTCCTTCACCGAAAAGCGTGTGATAAATTGCAATTATCAATAAATTTTAACAGAAAAATTCATTGGTGTCTGCCCGGGTTTGAACCCGTGACCTCCTCAAAAGAGTCGCACGATGTTACCGATGGGCTACCACAGCTGTTTGGACAATCTTACACTGAAAGAATTTTACAAATCGGTCTAGTAGTTCCTGAGATTCAATCTCTTCAGCTTTATATATTAGTATGAATAAATACAGATACATTACCATCCAGTGTGGCCCTGGTACTGCCCCCGCCACCAGCCATCGTTGCTCTTCTCCAAGATGAGGATCCGCGTGCCCTTGGTCAGGGACAGCTCGTCGGGCTGCTGCGCCTGGTAGTTGTACTTGACCACGGCGGTCCCCAGCGCCTCCGTCGGCTCCACGCGGCGCGCGCCCGGCGACTCGGGGCCCGCGCCGCGCACCGGCGAGCTGTTCGACGGCAGAGTCTTCGACCCTGAACCCTTTTTCACCTTCTTCTTGATGCTGCCCGACAGAATATTGCACAATGCTAGTCAAGAGCTACAATTTGAATTCTAATTCTAAATATTCTTTACTCTTACTATCCGCAACTTTAGCATTAAAACACCTTCAGTTCATCACTCTCCTGCCCTTATTCCATTCTAATTTGAGTTCTCACAACATGTTATAAACATAAGTATAAGTAGCGGCCTGTTACTATCCCACTGCAGGGAATAGGCCTCTTCTCTCCGTTTTTGGAGATAAGGATTGGAGCGAAGACCTACCACGCTGTTCCAATGCGGATTGCTAGGTTACACATATCCCTAGGATTCTAATGAAATATGCAGGTATCTTCACGATGTTTACCCTCACCGAGAAGCGTGTGATAAATTGCAATTATCAATTAGACACATAAGTTCTTAATAGATAAAAACGTGATCATCTCTAGAGATTCACTCGGACGCACCGCTGGGCTATTACCGCTTATAAACATATTGTCACACATAATTTTGCTACTTATTTTACGACCGGCCGCCTGCCTGACGTCAACTTAACCTAGTCGTATTTTACGAAACCTCAGTAAGAAATAGAATGGCCTATATTCTGCTGAGCCGGATATCACACGGCATAAATAAATCAAAAGAAGTATAATAAATATATTTGCCAAAGGATTTTATTTTAAGTGATTAAAAGTAATAAGGATTAAGTATTAGAACGTGACACTTAGGTATAACACAGATATGTTTAATCTAATCGGACGCCTGGCATACAGGTCCCCGAGGTGGCCGATGCATCTGGTGCTCCAGATGCGTCGGCTAGCGGAGAGGAACTTCTCAAAAAAGAAGGTGGAGTTGGGTTCTACCTGGAGGTGAAGTCTCTGGGATCAGAGCGGCTGTCGGCAGGGATGGGGGCAATCTGTACAACGATACCCTGTACTTGCCATCGGCAGCGTGATGGAGCACACAGGTCGTTTTAGTCGGTGCGAGTCCGACATTACCGTCGCCTGTCCCCGTGTGACGGTGGTACCCATAAGGGGTTTTTCCTGTATAAAAAAAAGATATGTTTAATCTAATCTCACCTATCGAACAGCGATGGTTTCTCCTTCTTGACATAGTTGCTGGGCACGTAGCCGGACTGGCTGCGAGCGTTCTGCACGCGCCACCAGTGCTTCGAGTCGTCCAGGAGCAGGTACCGCTCGTTCTTCCGAAGGTCCAACTCCTGGGCGCCCTGGGCCGCGTAGTCGTACTTCGCTACCACGTAGCAGACGTCGTCCTGGAAGGGAGATAACATCTTTATAATCTACTAGCTCACTCGACACGGCTCGTCGTCATGTACTTGATTATTCGAATTCAAAAGTAAAGTACGACAGTGAACATGTGTAGTGCTTGTGTATTGTGGTGGCGGTGGTTGTGATTTTTGTGCATGTATTTTCACGGATCCTGCATGTATCAGGTATGAAAACGGATTGTCCACTCTCCATTTAGCATTATATATATTTTCTATTTTACTTCATCGCCGATTATAGCAAAATAATTTAATTATTACTTTTGTATTATGGATCTCCGCAACGAAATGCATAATTCTATAAATTATTCGAATTCAGTCTAAAAGGTTTCATAATAATGCATATCAAATAATTGTATATCTGATTATTTTATGACCAATCGTTTCGGACCGAAAAAAATTAAATTTTCTCGTGCGTAATACACAATTATTTTAATTTTTCTATGGGAGTCCATAACGCATGGCTCATTTAAGTATCGAAGCAGTACTATTAAGAACTCAAAAGTATTTAGTTTATATGAATTTGATTTCAAACTGTTGTATGAATTGATGTATTCACTCCAATATTTAAATTGTCACATCATTTTGTGGTCAATGATAAATCATTGGACCATTCACCATAAAGTACGACTTGCTTATGAAATAACATTGTTATACACAAAAGCCTAAAATTGTGTCAAAACAGGAAAATTTTAACTCTATCCATAGGCATTAAAATTGCGTGAAAAGTTGGCTTCACTAAAATATTCTTTAGCCAAGTAAACTTGTAAACGAGTGCTTTTGAATCGTCAACTCTACTGCTGGTTCGGAAAACTGTCAGCAAGAATCCACGAAATATTCGACGTTGTATAATTTATTTATTGGATAAAATGTCAAGCCGCCAAGCTTTAATCGACAACGCTGTCTAATTCGCTTGAGGTATATAATAGCTTTCCAATACAGCAGTTTAAAAACACTATTAAAGAGAGGCTAATACAGAAAGCCAAAGATACAGCAAATACAGTTGAGGATTACTTAAATGATAAGAATACGTGGATATAGATATTATTCAGCTCTGTGAGACAGAAATGACTAAATGGAAACAGTTCTAAGATTAATATTGAAAAGAGCAACCGCCGAGTTCTTCTCGGTAGGAACAGCTTTCCGGACCAGCATTAGAGTTGACGGTTCAAAAGCACTTGTTTACGTGAATAAAAAATATTTTGAATTGGAATTTTAATAACAAAACTACGTTAATATTGAAGACTTTCTTTCTTATCATAAACATGATAAGAAAGCTTGGATTTAAATTGCGACCAGCCACGCTCAACATTATATTGTAATATTTGATTTGTAAACAATTACAAATACATGAATTATCGTAATATTTATTTTTGAAAAGAATAACCTTCGAGTTTCTTATTGGTTCTTCTCGGTAAGAACACTTTTCCGAAACAGTAGTAGCTTAATTGTAATTTGACGATTCAAAAGTGCTTGCAAAAGCTGAAGAATTATTTGAATTAGACCTAGATTCAAAATTCAAACATAAGTAGATTGAAGTTATTTATCTTCTATAGGTCTACAAAAAAGTCCACCATAATATATTTTAACTAAAACGTTTAATATAGTATTTGAAAAGGTATACGTTAATTAATTACGACGGCATTATCCACATAATTGAAATGTTATAGCATCTCTGTAGTTATCGCAAAATTGAAGCTAACGCTCGCCGATATATAAGGGAAGTCGAAATAAATTGAGTCGTAACAACACATGACCGGAACTGCTATTTCTTAATCATTCAGATGCAAATTGGCAACACTGTTGACCTTTTAGATAAAAATTAAAGTAGACGCGTTGAGTATGATTGCGCAATTTGTATCATAGACAATCCTTAACATCCCTCCCACTTGTAGTGTTGAATGCGAGGAAGTGACGAAGGCTAGGAGAGAGAGCGAAGGATATAATACCAATTAAAATTAACATAAATTGTACAATTAAACGCATACCACAAACAATGTTAACCAGTATTCATTCGGTTATATCATCGCTCTAGGACGCCGTGTGGTTCCGGCTGAACAGAATAGTACCACCCTCATTTCTTACCGAAGAGTCGTAAAAGACGACTAAGGTAAGTCGACCCGGCGTGTGGTATCCAGCTGAGTAGAATAGACCACCCTCATTTCTTACCGAGGTGTCGTAAAAGGCGACTAAGTTAAGTTGACCCACCGTGTGATATCCGTTTAAGTAGAATAGACCACCCTCTTCCTTACCAAGGTGTCGTTAAATACGACTAAGGTATGGCGACGTCAGGCAGGCGGCTGGTCGTAAAATAAGTAGACAAATCATGTGACATGTTTATAACATGGGCCGAGCCCATTTAGAGTGGGATAAGGGCAGTAGGATGATGTATATATTTATCGGTTGTCTGCCGCCCCTAACACGTGTATTAGGTTACTAACTTTGGAATCGGATGACTGTGTGTATAATTGTCCCATATATTTAATTTTAAACATAAATTCAAACTCAAATTCAAAATATTCTTTATTCAAGTAAACTTGTAAACAAGTGCTTTTGAATCGTCAACTCTACTGCTTGTTTAGAAAGGTGTTCCTACTGAGAAGAGCCAGCAAGAAACTCGGCAGTTGCTCTTTTAAAAATATAATTATTAATACTATTGACATTAAGTGGTTACTGTCTTGTACAGGTTCAAAGAGAGCTATATCCACACATTCTTATCTTCTGTTCGGAGGTTGTTTTATTCTAGTAAACTGGATACCACTCTGCGGGTCACCATAGTCACCTTCTACAACACCTGGATATGAAATGAGAGTGGTCTATTCTACCCCGCCAGATACCACACGGCTACACATAAAGCTGTCAAAAACTACGGTTATAACGAATATATCCAAAGCCAAAAACTAAGCTCGCCCTGTAGATATTGTCGACTCCTATGTGTATAATTTATAGAATTAGGCGTTACTTTGCGGAGATCCATAATACAAAAGTAATAATAAAATTATTTTGCTATAATCCGCGATGAAGTAAAATAGAAAATATATATAATGCTTAATGCAGAGTGGACAATCGGTTATCATACCTGATACATGCAGGAGTCGTAAAAAACACATGCACACACCTCCACCACCGCCACCGTGATACACAAGCACTATATACGTTCACTATCACAAACTCAACAATCGTTTCGCCCCGCAACCGAAGCATCGTCAGGAGATAGACTCCACGACCAAAATCGCAAAGCGAAGCAATATCCAAATAAGTTTAGTTATATACTAATCGGTTCAACCCCACCCTTTATTTTATTTGCGAACAAGTGTAACAAGCTTGAACTAGAAACATTTATCTGCTCGTTAATGAGGGTGCCATTGTTATGTTTAATTATCTCAAGGTTTTCCAATAGGCTGAGCTTCAGTCCTTTATTGGAACACGTGTGCAATACTTCGAAACTATGGTCATTAGGGACTTTATGACCGCTTTCTATCAGATGTTTGGCGAAATGTGAATTTTGTGGTTTATTATTCCTGAAGGCAGCCATATGTTCTTTAAAACGGGTTTCAAAATTACGACCCGTCTGACCCACATATGTATCATTGCATTCAGGACATTTTATTTTATAAACACCACACTTTTTCGCGCTTGGTAATTTATCTTTATTATTGCACAGAATCTTTTTTAAAGAGTTATTACTTTTAAAACCTAATTTTATATTTGATTTGGATTTAAATATAGCTGAAATTCGTTCTGACAATGCTCCAAAATAGGTCAGACTGGCTTTGCACTTATTATCTTTGTAATGTGGCACCGCGTACAAGTGTTTTGCCAATTGCAACTTCTGTTTATTTTTTAATATGTTATGTACTAATTGCTTATCATAGCCATTAGAATGCGCCATCTGGTTGATTATTTGAAGCTCTTTGTTAAAATTCTTCTCGCAAAGAGGGACTGATAAGAGTCTATGTATATGACTGTGAAAGGCGGCAAGTTTGTGTTGCCAGGGGTGAAAAGAAGAAGCAGGTATGATCGTATCCGTGTAGGTTGGTTTGCGAAAGATCTCAAACATATGTTCATTATTGGACCGTGTAATAGTAAGGTCAAGAAAATTAAGCGAGTTATTCTGCTCTGATTCTAATTTGAAACTGATTTTGGGATGTTTGGAATTGATATTATTAATGAAAATATCAAGTTGTCTATCCGTACCCGTCCAGCATATAATTATGTCATCTACATATCTATAATAGTAAAGGATGTTTTTATTTTGGACAATATTTTGATTTTCAAAGTGGTCCATGAAAATTTCAGCCATAAGTGGACTTAAAGGGGAGCCCATAGCTAAACCATCCTTTTGATGAAAGTAATGGTCATTGAATCGAAAATAATTTTGTTCCATACATAATTCTGTTAATTCTATTATTTCTGAAATCTCTCCAGGGTGTAAACACTTTTTCTCGAGTAATGTGGTCAAAATGTTTAATGTTTCTTTGTATGGAACATTCGTGAATAAATATCAACATCAAGTGATATTAATTTACATTTATTTGGTAATTTTATGTGCTTAATTTTGTCGACCAGCTGGAGACTGTTTTTAAGGGCATGTATTGGCTGAAAGGATGTTTTTGACGGTATGATTGAATTTAAATATTTAGCTAGTTTATATGCTGGGGCGCCTATGTATGAGACAACTGGACGTATAGGGATATTATTTTTGTGGATTTTTGGCAAACCATACAACATCGGAGAGCGAGGATTCATCTCAGTGACCCTCAGTTTAGATGAGTTGTTGGGAAGTATATACTGAGTATTATTTACAATTTCTTTAAAAGACTGTGTAAATTTTTTGGTAGGATCTGAGGGTAACTTGACGAATTCTTCACTTTGGATAACATCGTTAACTTTTTCCAAATAAATGTCGCGTTTTAAAATGACTACGGTATTTCCTTTGTCGGCTTTAGAAATGACAAGGTTGTTGTTCGATATAGTTTTTTGAAGAGACTTAAGAGTTTTAGATTCAGCATTAAATGAGGGACAGATGGGGGTTGTTTTTATTTCTTGAGCGACTAAATTCCTAACAATGTTATCCTCTTTGTTAAAGAACCTCTCAGATGTTTCCATCCCAGCCATTGAAATGACACTTTTAGAGAAAGGCTTAAAATATAACATTCCCCACAACATCTGTGAGAAATCGTTAGAAACCCTAGCTATCGATGCCGAACTAGCAGTGATCGTTAACAAAGAGGATAACATTGTTAGGAATTTAGTCGCTCAAGAAATAAAAACAACCCCCATCTGTCCCTCATTTAATGCTGAATCTAAAACTCTTAAGTCTCGTCAAAAAACTATATCGAACAACAACCTTGTCATTTCTAAAGCCGACAAAGGAAATACCGTAGTCATTTTAAAACGCGACATTTATTTGGAAAAAGTTAACGATGTTATCCAAAGTGAAGAATTCGTCAAGTTACCCTCAGATCCTACCAAAAAATTTACACAGTCTTTTAAAGAAATTGTAAATAATACTCAGTATATACTTCCCAACAACTCATCTAAACTGAGGGTCACTGAGATGAATCCTCGCTCTCCGATGTTGTATGGTTTGCCAAAAATCCACAAAAATAATATCCCTATACGTCCAGTTGTCTCATACATAGGCGCCCCAGCATATAAACTAGCTAAATATTTAAATTCAATCATACCGTCAAAAACATCCTTTCAGCCAATACATGCCCTTAAAAACAGTCTCCAGCTGGTCGACAAAATTAAGCACATAAAATTACCAAATAAATGTAAATTAATATCACTTGATGTTGATAGTTTATTCACGAATGTTCCATACAAAGAAACATTAAACATTTTGACCACATTACTCGAGAAAAAGTGTTTACACCCTGGAGAGATTTCAGAAATAATAGAATTAACAGAATTATGTATGGAACAAAATTATTTTCGATTCAATGACCATTACTTTCATCAAAAGGATGGTTTAGCTATGGGCTCCCCTTTAAGTCCACTTATGGCTGAAATTTTCATGGACCACTTTGAAAATCAAAATATTGTCCAAAATAAAAACATCCTTTACTATTATAGATATGTAGATGACATAATTATATGCTGGACGGGTACGGATAGACAACTTGATATTTTCATTAATAATATCAATTCCAAACATCCCAAAATCAGTTTCAAATTAGAATCAGAGCAGAATAACTCGCTTAATTTTCTTGACCTTACTATTACACGGTCCAATAATGAACATATGTTTGAGATCTTTCGCAAACCAACCTACACGGATACGATCATACCTGCTTCTTCTTTTCACCCCTGGCAACACAAACTTGCCGCCTTTCACAGTCATATACATAGACTCTTATCAGTCCCTCTTTGCGAGAAGAATTTTAACAAAGAGCTTCAAATAATCAACCAGATGGCGCATTCTAATGGCTATGATAAGCAATTAGTACATAACATATTAAAAAATAAACAGAAGTTGCAATTGGCAAAACACTTGTACGCGGTGCCACATTACAAAGATAATAAGTGCAAAGCCAGTCTGACCTATTTTGGAGCATTGTCAGAACGAATTTCAGCTATATTTAAATCCAAATCAAATATAAAATTAGGTTTTAAAAGTAATAACTCTTTAAAAAAGATTCTGTGCAATAATAAAGATAAATTACCAAGCGCGAAAAAGTGTGGTGTTTATAAAATAAAATGTCCTGAATGCAATGATACATATGTGGGTCAGACGGGTCGTAATTTTGAAACCCGTTTTAAAGAACATATGGCTGCCTTCAGGAATAATAAACCACAAAATTCACATTTCGCCAAACATCTGATAGAAAGCGGTCATAAAGTCCCTAATGACCATAGTTTCGAAGTATTGCACACGTGTTCCAATAAAGGACTGAAGCTCAGCCTATTGGAAAACCTTGAGATAATTAAACATAACAATGGCACCCTCATTAACGAGCAGATAAATGTTTCTAGTTCAAGCTTGTTACACTTGTTCGCAAATAAAATAAAGGGTGGGGTTGAACCGATTAGTATATAACTAAACTTATTTGGATATTGCTTCGCTTTGCGATTTTGGTCGTGGAGTCTATCTCCTGACGATGCTTCGGTTGCGGGGCGAAACGATTGTTGAGTTTGTGATAGTGAACGTATATAGTGCTTGTGTATCACGGTGGCGGTGGTGGAGGTGTGTGCATGTGTTTTTTACGACTCCTGCATGTATCAGGTATGATAACCGATTGTCCACTCTGCATTAAGCATTATATATATTTTCTATTTTACTTCATCGCGGATTATAGCAAAATAATTTTATTATTACTTTTGTCCTATGTGTATATTTGGCATATGATTACCTTGGACATTTTGAAGCAAACACCAGAGGTAGACCACCACATAATAAAATCTTCTACCTTCACATAATAAAACTAATAAACCTAACATCCTAGTCTTCACCATCAATAACTTCAGGTTTTGTAAATTAAAGTACATACATTAGAATATTGCACTAAATCATACATTGAAAATGTTTTAATACTATTTCTACAATATATTATGTTATTGTAATGCAGCTGTAATTCTTTAAACTTAAAATAAATTAAAATAAACTTGCTCGCCTGCTTTAGGTTGTGTTAAATATTCTTAATAGAATAATTAAAATATTTTAGTAGTAGTTTTTATGAAAAATTGTAAGTTCTACTTTTATTAATATAAATAATGTTGTACCTAACGATAATGCTGTAATCAGCTAAAAAGTGTTTTACCTAGAACTTGCCTTATGAAAAAGTGTATTAACAAGTATCTGTAAAGTGCTATTGGCTTGTCATAATAAATAAATTAAAATTATTGTAAGATGCTTTGAAATATAATTTATTAGTCGTCTTATTTTTATTATATATTATTTAATATACAAAATTTTTAATAAATGTATCAGGCAAAAATAGAAACCAATTACCCTCATTTCTTTTACTCTCTTCTTTATTCAGTCTAATTGTGTCTAAAATTATATTTAAATACTTGTATCATCTAATATTTAAGTAATGAACTATCAATAGAAACATCTGTAAAATCTTAATTAAAAAATTGATGAAGGCTTTTTCTGGTAGATTAAAGGTAAACCGTGATGGTAACGTCGACCAAATCGATTGCAAACATCACCTGGGTGTTCTTGCCGTGCCTGGAGTTGGCCATGGCGTGAGGCGCCGGCAGCGGTTTGTTCGCCCACACCGAATCTGCGGCGCGCACCGACCGCGTCTCCAACATGACCCTCGGGACCCTCGCTTGGCTCTCACCGCCCTGGGCTCTCACTGATACATATCGCCTACCACTGCACTGCACCACACTGCACCACTACACGAACACTAAACCTACTCGCAAGACTGTTAAACAATATTTCTATAGCAAAAACTGGCTATTGTTTATTGCGGGACCTGCGAAATTAAGATCGAAAGCGATTTCACATTTAGCGAGAGATGATGACTATGACTCCATCGCTTTAAACAAATACGGAATTTTTGATAAAATTACGACCTCATAAAAACTAGCATAGTACGCGTTTTACGATTTTTATGTAATTTTCAGACAATTTTATCACATTTGTAATTTTTTTTTACAAAATTCACATCAATCGGTGGGGCAGCTACGAATCAATAGACAAAAGAATGGATTTGATTTTTTTCGCCGTTCGTATATAGCATAGACAATACAAATTACAAACCTATTTCTTATGTATTTTTACTTTTAATATTTTCGTACTATTTTTAAAATAGTTTATGACAAGCAATTTTTAAAATTGATTTAAAGGATTTTTCAACAAAACTTTTTTTTTATCGCATCGTATAGTTGTATAAATAAAATGCTAGCAGATTAGTATCTATCTATCTATTAGTAGTCTATGATGTTTTATCTGTTTATGACATTCGATTCTATGCATGGTAGTCTACGTTTTTTACGTAGTGATGTGCGTATTGCATCGAATAGTCACGATCTTTAATAAATTCGATTAAATAAAAAATCGTTTGGAATGTTATGTAGACATGACACAAATTGGATTATTAAATTTTACAAACAGTTTTCACACTTAAAAACAAGTTACACAAATCATATAACAACATTTCTCATGTGTTTTTATTCATTTCTTATGTGTTTTTATTCATTTCTTATGTGTGTCTGAACCCAATAAGTCCAATAACTCAAGCTTTAATGTTGCTTCAGCTGTATTTTATGTAGCGTGTAATTTCTAACATGTTTTGAAACTTGAAATTTTTAGAACTTCAATATTTTCAATATTTATATATTTGTTTAATATTTTATTTTAGCAAATGTTTTCCTGGTGATATATGTTAATAATTCTATAACAACCGCTATCGTATTACTTAGATTAGGAAGAGGACAACTAATTCAAAATTAAGTTGTACAACACTACTGTCACGTTTACATCCGAAAAATCGGTTTCGCTGAAAAATATATTTTGTAATACAATATTGCTAATAACATACAAAGATACCGTATGAAAATCTAATGTGCAGTGAACATGTCCGATTCGGAGGGCAGTATTTATTCCGGTAGCGGTTCAGACGCTGGAAGTGTTGCTTCGAATCGTTCACGAAGGAGTGCTGCTTCGAATCATTCCGCTAGGTCAGCGTCGCGTTCAAGATCGAGGTCGCAGTCTGGTAGCAGGGCAAGCCGTAGCCGTAGTCCCTCCAGATCGCCCTCCAGGTCGCGTTCCCGCTCCAGATCGAGGTCGCGCTCCCGCTCTCGCTCGAGGTAGCTCTCATTAGTGTAGCACTGAAATGTAATTATCTGTAACGCGATATACATTAAGTGCATTGTAACAGGAGCCGCTCCGTTGCGTCCGACGCCAGTCGCAATAAAGATGACGAAGCCAAAGAAGCCTCCGGCGACGAGGAAGTCGAGGTATAAGCATTACTTTTTAGGTTATGCTGAAAATTATCCTTGTAAATAATCAAATGCAATTTGTGGATAGGTATAGTGTAAATACTTGGTTTGTAATTGAATTAGATAGTTGTATAATTTATAGAATTAGGCGTTACTTTGCAGAGATCCATAATACAAAAGTAATAATAAAATTATTTGCATCGCGGATTCTAGCAAAATAATTTTATTATTACTTTTGTTTTTAGATAGTTGCTTTAAATAGTTCAGGTGTCTGTGTAGAAGTCAGTGTGTTGAACTAGTGTGTGTATATTAGAACTATTAGAACAGAATCTATGTCTAAAAGTTGTTACTCAGAAGAACAATCCATGAGTTTACCACTTCCTGTCAATTGATGGTAATTTTGTTTCAAATTATTTACATGGAATGAAATATTTCCTTTTGTTCAATAAAGAGACTACAAACAAACAAAACCCCTGTTTGTCCTACATTTGTTTATCTGCTAACATGTCGGGGATTATAATAAAAACAAATGAAAATATTATTTTGCTATAATCCGCGATATAATTAATCATGGATTATAGAAAATTAATATTTTCATTATTTTTGTACTATGTACCTCCACAAAGTAATGCCTAATTCTATAAATAATTATAATCGAATTTAATTTTTTATTTTGAAATTAATTCCTGATGAAATTTTTTTATAGAAATATATTTTGTAATTAAAAGGAAGATACATATAAATAGCAGTGTAAGCTGTCTGAGCAAAGTCCAGGAAAATGTTGTTATTAGTGTATTAGATGCCTTGATAGTTAGGTTGTTTTGTAGTAGTGTTTATCTGGGCAATAAATACTGCAATTTTATAACTTTTGCACATTTTACAATGCAGTCTATGATAATGTTATCTTCAAAGTACAAAAATAATTAAGGCTTAATCATTAAGAAATAAAATTTACATAACTGCAGTGTTGCCATCATAGTGGATTTTCCACTAAAACTGGTGGTTTTAACTAACCACATAGTCTTGGTAAAATATATTAGCAGTTAAAAAGTTAGATTTAACTCCATTTTACGATTTTTTTTATATATCTGTTCGTTTTCCTTTTTGAATATGCATATATATATATATATTGGTGTACAAGCTTAAATCCGCTGTTTGCTCATGGTTGGTGTTAAATGTTAATGAACGTATGAATCAGATATGACCATGCCATATTTTTATTTTTAAGTGTACGACCTCGGTCAAAAATATTGAGTCAACATTATTTGTCATTTCATACGAAATCCTAATTCATGAGAATCCTAAACAAAAAAACCGTGGTTTCATCCCGGCCGACCTTCAACATCCACTCCAAGATGGAATCACTTTGGGCGGAGGACGTTTATTGATCTGTTGGCAACACTGCATAACTGATATTTATGCATATACTTAAGACTAGCAATCGCCATTGGCTGCGCCCGCATGGAAAGATTAAAGCCGTAATATAGTATTTTGATAACAATAAAAGCTAGACATATGCTGTCTCCGATTTTATTTAGAACTTTTAGATTGGAACAATTTTGTAATACATGATTTTTTGATAACTATCACAGTTTACATAGCGCATGCAAGGAAAGCTTTAAATTTTGCCATTATTGTAATATATCTTATTGTTTCTCCTCTCCTTTCATCTTAGCGTGATGTTATATAGCCTATAGCTAATCTCGATATATGGACTATCTTACACTGAAAGAATTTCTCAAATCGGTCCAGTAGTTCCTGAGATTAGCGTGTTCAAACAATCAAACAAACAAACTTTTCAGCTTTTTATATTAGTATAGATATACTCTAATTATATATTACAGGATGAACAAGAACCTGAAGGTGAAGACTTAGTGGACTCAGAAGAGTATGACGAAGATGAAGAAGAGGAAAGAAGAAGAAAGAAGAGAAAGAAGGACAGCCGCTATGGAGGCTTCATCATTGATGAGGCTGAGGTAACATTAACATAGTTATAAAATTTGCTACTCAATATAATTTGTTACATACAACTTTAAAATATTGTTTTACTCATCTTTAAAATTAATTACTAATTAAAATTACCAGAAATCAAATTAAACAGGGTTTATAGTTAATGTATAGAACCGGCTATACTCACGTCTTATTCTATCGGGTTAGCCCGACTAGTTTCGAACCCAACCGGGGCTCTTATTCATGAGCTCTTTACACGATGTTATCGCGGCGGGAACTGCGTCCCGCAGCTCGCTGGGCGCGACTCGTGGGTGGTGGGGGTGCGGGGGGACACGTTGGCGGCGGTGGCCGCGCCTCTTCCAAGTGTTCCCTGTCGCTCTGGTCTTCGTCATCGCATGCACGGATGAAGTTTGTGCACGCGACGCTTACGGTGTCGGGTTCAAAGCGGTCTTTATATGAACCAGTAGTGTCAAAAATCGGTTTCCACGCTGGAGGTAGTGTCCATCCACCGTCTCTGTTAAAATTCGGGTACCGGCCAATTTCAAACAGGGTTTAGAATTAGTTACTTGTTTCTAATATTGATCATACATTATCTCATCAAATAAATTATGATCTATCTATCTCTTAGATATCTTTTTCTAACTTTGTATAGAATAATACATTATAGTGACTGTATAAAAGCTCCTAAAATAATATTTTTGTTTTCAAGGTTGATGATGAAGTTGATGAAGATGATGAATGGGAAGAGGGTGCACAGGAAATGGGTATTGTTGGCAATGAAGTTGATGAGATTGGTCCGACCGCTCGGGAAATTGAGGGTCGCCGCCGAGGCACCAACCTATGGGACTCGCAGAAAGAAGAAGAAATAGAAGAATACCTTAGAAATAAATATGCTGATGAGTCGGCTGCACTCAGACATTTCGGCGAGGGTGGTGAAGAGATGTCAGATGAGATCACCCAACAGACGCTGCTGCCAGGAATAAAGGATCCTAACTTATGGATGGTCAAATGTAAAATAGGCGAAGAGAAAGCAACAGTTCTGTTGCTCATGAGAAAGTTTATCACTTACCAAAACTCTGAAGAACCATTTCAAATCAAATCAGTCGTAGCACCAGAAGGTGTTAAAGGCTACATTTACGTAGAGGCTTACAAACAAACACACGTTAAAGCGATCATAGAAAATGTAGGAAATTTGAGAGTGGGTATTTGGAAACAGGAGATGGTGCCCATAAAAGAGATGACTGATGTCCTCAGGGTAGTGAAAGAGCAGTCAGGCTTAAAACCAAAACAGTGGGTCAGGTTAAAAAGAGGTCTCTATAAAGATGACATAGCCCAGGTCGACTATGTGGATCTGGCCCAAAATCAAGTTCACCTGAAGTTACTGCCTAGAATCGATTATACAAGATTAAGAGGAGCTTTAAGAACAGCACAGAGCGACAATGAAGCTGCTAAAAGAAAGAAGAAACGTAGGCCCGGGGCGAAACCTTTCGATCCCGAAGCGATTAGAGCTATCGGCGGGGAGGTTACGTCCGACGGTGATTTCTTAATATTCGAAGGCAACAGATACTCAAGAAAGGGATTTTTATACAAAAACTTTACTATGTCAGCTATTTTGGCTGAAGGCGTGAAGCCCACATTAACAGAATTAGAACGGTTTGAAGAACAACCCGAAGGTATAGATATAGAACTGGCCGCGCCTGCTAAAGACGATCCGACCAGCTTACACTCCTTCTCTATGGGAGACAACGTGGAGGTGTGCTCCGGCGATTTAGCCAATTTGCAGGCTCGGATCATAGCAATCGATGGCTCCATGATCACCGTGATGCCAAAACATGACGCTTTAAAAGACGCCCTCGTGTTCAAACCGAACGAGCTGCGGAAGTACTTCAAACAGGGTGATCACGTGAAAGTCTTAGCGGGTCGATACGAAGGTGACACCGGCCTCATAGTGCGTGTAGAACCTCATCGGGTGGTATTGGTTTCTGACTTGACAATGCACGAGCTCGAAGTGTTGCCCAGAGATCTGCAGCTATGCTCGGATATGGCGACCGGCGTGGACTCCCTCGGTCAGTTCCAGTGGGGCGACATGGTGCAGCTCGACCCGCAAACCGTCGGCGTGATCGTGCGGCTCGAGAAGGAGAACTTCCACGTGCTCGGTATGCAAGGAAAGGTCATCGAGTGCAAGCCGCAGGCGCTGCAGAAACGGCGCGAGAATCGCTTCACTATGGCTCTAGATTCAGAGCAGAATTCTATCCAGAAGAAGGACATCGTTAAGGTTATCGACGGACCGCACGCGGGGCGCGAGGGCGAGATAAAGCATCTGTACAGAAATTTCGCATTTTTACAGTCGCGAATGTATCTAGACAACGGGGGGATATTCGTGTGTAAGACGAGACATTTGCAGCTGGCTGGAGGGGCTAAGAACTCGGCGACGACGAACGGGCTCGCTCTAGGGTTCATGTCGCCTCGAATCCAATCCCCCATGCACCCCTCAGGGCGAGGGGGCGGCAGGGGCAGGGGGCGCGGCGGAAGGGGTCCCATCGCCCGGGACAGGGAGTTCATCGGGCAGACCATCAAGATCACGGGCGGGCCGTACAAGGGCAACGTGGGCATCGTGCGCGACGCCAACGTGAGCACCGCCCGCGTGGAGCTGCACACGGCGTGCCAGACCATCTCCGTGGACCGCGGGCATATTGCGGCGGCGGGCGGGGCGGCCGGCGCTGCGCGGGGCGGAGTCTCCAGGTTAGCATTTTGTCAACTATTATACTATACCATTACATCTTACATCTACATATCTGAGTGTCTTGTTTTCACCTGGGAGACAAGTCTTGTGTCATTTAATATTTTCCATTATGGAATTGAAGGGAGTCCTAAGTGCTATTGTGAATATTCTACAAAACTTGTTATGTAATAAAAAGTTCTGGTTGTAAAGTTTACTTTCCCGTCCAACGTAAATACTCATTAGGGTATGACATTAACCCGCGTTATGTATACCAGCTACGGGCGCACGCCCAACCCGCTGGCGGGCGCCAACACGCCGACGTACCGCGAGGCGGGCTTCAAGACGCCGATGCAGGGCGCCGCGACGCCCGTGTACGAGGCCGGCAGCCGCACGCCGCACTACGGCGCGTCCACGCCCGCGCACGACGGCAGCCGCACGCCCGCGCACCCCGCCTGGGACGCGGCCGCGCACACGCCGCGCCCCGACCTGGACCTGGGCCTGGGCGGGCCCTCCTCGCCGCCGCCCGCCTACGACTCCGCCTACTCGCAGGTACCGCGCGACCGCTACACTCGCAACAACAACCGCGCGACCGCTGCACTCGCAACAACAACCGTGCGACCTCTACACTCGCAACTACAACCGCGCGACCGCTACACTCGCAACAACAATCACACGACTGCGACACTCGCCACAACAACCACACGACTGTGACACTCGCGACAATAATCACACGACTGTGACACTCTTAACAACAACCACACGACTACGCCACTCGCAACAACAACGACACGACTGCGACACTCGCAACATCCACCGCACGACTACAATACTCGCATCAACATTCACAACAAAACACGATCGGACTGAGCGCGCGACTTTACGCCGATAATGACACTAACTTATCATGTGAACAACAAAACCGTATCAACAAGGTGTAAATGAGCACGCGGGTTACCTAAAGTAATCATCGTCATCTCTTACAGAGCGAACGCGTTGTCTTGACCTTTGAAATCGCAATTAAGCGAACTCGATGGTGCTCGGAATGATGTTCTATATTGTATATTTTTGGTTGTTTCAATATAAACGCGGTCGGCAGGGTCCGTTCACGCCGCAGACGCCGGGCACCATGTACGGCTCGGACCACACGTACAGCCCGTACCGGCCCAGCCCCAGCCCCGGCGCCTACGGGCCCGGCTACCTCGGCACGCCCAGCCCCGCGCCCTACTCGCCGCGCTCGCCCTACGCCGGCGAGGAGGACGCCGACTGGCACACGCCCGACCTCGAGGTGAGCGCATGCATCTGGATCTGATACATCCGAGTACCGATACATCATTCAAGATACTAAAACGAACAATCCCCTTTGGATCTCTTGAGCTAACGGTATTTTATACACAGCTACTAAATGGACACAAGTCACTGGACTGATTGCTCTCTTAATTCTCACAATTTGCTGAATGTTCATTATAGAGATTGCGTTGAATACTTCTTTATAATGGGCGCTAATCGATGTAGCGTGAGCACGATCGTGTAGAGCAGTGTTTACCAACGTGGGGCCCACGACCCGCAGGGTGGGAATTTGATGGTTAAGGAGGGGGGCAGGTCGACACGAGCTTAAGCCTTTCGCTCTGGATCATTTAAGTGCAATTATAGATTTCGGTGCCAAATTTAACAAAAAAAAGCAAATTTTCTTCCTAAAACCTATTATTTATGTTCTTAAGTGGAAAATTCAATTTTTAATATTTAAATTTATGTATCTTACTTAAGGGGGCAATAACTTTTAACGTGGTATTTTTAACGTTTTTGGCATGGTCGAGAAACACTGTAGAAGGTATATTTGGTAGTACTCGCCGATCATCGTTTATGATTGCCTACAATCACGTACAACCTGGAAATTAACTTTTGTCGGACACGAATCGTACGGAATCTTGCTGGAGCAAACTGAGTGATGACAAGTTTCACGTATATCGAGATGTTGTTTTTGGTCCCTCGAGCCGGATTGTCTTTTCCTTTGCAGGTGCGGGTGCGGGCGAGCGCGGAGCCGGCGCTGCGCGGGCAGACGGGCGCGCTGCGCGGCGTGTCGGGCTCGTCGTGCGCCGTGCTGCTCGCGCAGGAGGACCGCGTGCTGAACCTGCCCTCGCAGCTGCTGGAGCCCGTGCTGCCGCAGAGCGGGGACCGCGTCAAGGTGACCGCACATCACTATTCTATTATCTTATTCTATTATATTTCTTTTGTTTCAACTTATGGACGGCCGCTACTAGACATAGGTCTCTTATAGGGATATCCACACCCCACGATCTTATGCCACTTGGTTCGGCTCCACGCCACCTTTTGGGCTCGTCAGTCCATCTTGTAGAACAACGACACCGAGTTTGGCGAGGTCGATTCCAGCACCTTAGGCCCCCAACGCCCATCGGTTCTCAACACTATGTGCCGTCCATCGCCACTTCGGCTTCGCAACTCGCTGAGCTATGTTTGACTTTGGTTCGGTGACTTTGGTTCTTCTACGGATCTGATCTGATTTGGTCACATAGAGATACTCTAAGTATCTCTGAGCTTTCCTATTCCTCCGTAAGTCATAACTGGCATTGTTCGACGACCTTTTCTACTTACTTACCTGTTATATATGTTGTAATTGTATGCGTGCGGGCTGCGACCCGCTGTTACCTTGTTCAATAAACAGTCAGTGCCCATCGAGCTGTCGTATTATTTGCACGCGTCCCGTATATCTAACAGTGGCGGCGAGAAAAACAATTTTGAAGTAATAATAATGGCAAATCCCTCGTATTTT
Source organism: Morpho achilles (assembly GCA_947086495.1). Lineage (NCBI taxonomy): Eukaryota > Metazoa > Arthropoda > Insecta > Lepidoptera > Nymphalidae > Morpho > Morpho achilles. The sequence continues at coordinate 19,413,527 of CAMTZB010000007.1, read as the reverse complement.
GGGATCCTAGCCACGTTTGACCATACCTGCCAAGACTGGCTAACTTTTAGAAGTCGGTTAAACCAGTGGTTCATCGCAAACGATATTTCGCCTTCTACTGACAAAGCTGGTGTTAAGCGTCGGGCAATTCTGCTAACGGCATTAAGCGAAACGACACATAAGTTAGCGAGCGATTTAGTTCTTCCAAGAAATATAGAAAGTTTGGACTATGATGGATTACTGGAAATTCTGGATAGACACTTCGTGCCAAAGCGATGCGGGTTTGCGGAACGGTCAAAGTTTTACGCGGCTACGCAAAGGTCAGACGAAGGACATGCACAGTGGGCGGCTAGACTACGTGGACTGGCAGCATATTGCGGATTTAGCAATTTAGAGGAACTGTTACTGGACCGATTCGTTATGGGAATGGCAAACGGACCGGAACGTGACAAGTTGTTTGCGCAAGACATTAAGAAGATGACGCTGATGAAGGCGGTGGATCTAGCGGAGAGCGTGCGCTGTGCGCGCGCTGCCGCTGTCGCTGTGGCGTCTTCTAGTGCAGTGTTTAAAATAGCAAATGAAAAGTCATTAAGTTCAGTGAAATGTGCAGTGTGCGGGTTTAAAAACCATAAGTCGAATGAATGCAGGTTTAAAAATTATAATTGTAGGAAATGTAACCAAAAGGGTCACTTGCGTCGTATATCATTTTTGTACTGTGTAAGCACCTTCTATAGTAAAGTTAAATAACTTACTGTTCCACTGCTGGGCATAGGCCTTCTCTTTATTTAAATAGAGTAAGGTTAGATTGGTAATGTAAGACATGGGATATGTCTGATTTCTCTAGAGATATGTAGATTTCCTCACAATGGTTTTCCTTCACCGAAAAGGATGTGACAAATTACAATTATCAATAAGACATTGAAACACTTAAACGTTGCGCTATTTTTCAAATTTTCTTCCATTTAACGGTTTTTTTTATGGGACAATTCTACATTTGCCACCGGTGGCTCATCCCGTCCCATGAGACAGACAGAGATGTACTCCGTCGCGAACGTGTTAAACTCGTGACCCCATCGAAAGAGTCACGATCGATCGAAGGTTATCTGCTACTGGGTTATCACAGCTTATATATATAAGATTCACTATATAAAAACAACCATATTTCTCCTTGATACTTCAATAATAAAAAGCAATTTTCCCAAATTCAACCCATTAACTCTTTCTCAACAACTCAATGACACATAATGACGGTCACAATGTTTTTTCATATTAATGACGAACTCTATGAAGGAGGTTGTATTAGAAACATGTTGTAACAATTATTTTATCATTAAATCTACTAGTATTATTATTATGGTGGAACACAATTAACATCATCTTCCTGCCCTTATCTCACTCTAAGTGGGGTCGGCACAACATGTTATAAACATGCTGTCACATGATTTGTCTGCGTTTTTACGACCGGCCGCCTGCCTGACGTCATCTTACCTCGTTCGTACTTAACGACACCTCGTTAAGGAAGAGGGTGGTCTATTCTATTCAGCTGGATTCCACACGGCGTGGTGGAACACAATAAACATTTTTTTTCAAATTATTCTAAATCAATTTCGTACGGCTATGACGACTTATGTTAAGTTAAGACATGCGACTAACTTATTTCTTATTTGAACACCACATATTAAATTTCTGATACAGCATAGCACTAGATGGGTTAGCAGTTCGTTTTTATCACACAGGTGATAGCTGGCGAGGATCGAGAAGCTGTGGGCCAGCTCATCTCCATCGAGAACCAGGAAGGGCTCGTCAAGTTTGGTACCGACGATATCAAGATAATGCAGCTGCGGCACCTCTGCAAGATGGCCACCACCTAGCCGTACCACCATCCCATGATCCCCGGACTACCCTCGACCGTGGCACACTCCCTAAAGTGGGCCACTTTGACCTCGTCAATCGTGAACCTTTTAAGCGATTCCCTGATAAAAATGTTATTGAATATTTAAGGATATCATTCGCTGGAATAAACGTTTATTAAAATTATTTATCATCATCATCTTCCTGCCCTTATCCCACTCTAAGAGGGGTCGGCACATGTTATAAACATGCTGTCACATGATTTGGCTGCATTTTTACGACCGGCCGCCAGCCTGACGTCAACTTACCTCAGTCGTATTCTACGACACCTCGGTAAGAAAGAGGGTGAGCTATTCTACTAAACCGGAAACCACACGGTGGGTCGACTTAACTTAGTCGCCTTTTACAACACCTCGGTAAGAAATGAAGTTGGTCTATTCTACTCAGCCGGATACCACACGGCGGGTCGACTTACCTTAGTCGCCTTTTACGACACCTCGGTTAGAAATGAGGGCAGTACTATTCTATTCAGCCGAATACCACACGGCTAATTAAACTTATTTATGATATTTATTATTATCCAAATATAACATACTAGCTTTTACCCGTGTTTTGCCTGTGTTTACGTGATAGGTTGATAAGATGGCGCATTTCAATGTCATTCTGTACCTGATAAATTAACAGGAGATCGATAGACTATATGTTACCCCTGTATAGGGAATAATTGTGCCAAATTTCATCAATATTGGTTCAGCGCATTCGCCGTAAAAGAGTAACAAACATACAGTCATACCCACAAATTTTCGCATTTATAATATTAGTAATAAATCATCAAAAAATCGAATATATTACACATCTATATTTAACAACTTTTTAGAGTTAAATGTCTAACAGGTATACAATGAAAATAAAACATCGAACACTGATTTTATTAACATTTATTGAATAAATAATACAAAAATGTTTCTCCAGTTGAAATTTCCAGAATTCCAAACGCAAACGAACTGAGCAAATAACTCCTACTTACAATACGAAACATCCAAATAGTATTCGATTCAAAACGATTATATCGAAAAATATGACGTCACCCGTCGGCAACACACATCGCTCGACCGACTACATTAATTATTATTATATAATTTCAAACGCGAATATTCCTATCGGAAATGTAACAATGGCAGCTACATTACGACATTTATCAATATTATTAAATATATTACAACATATAACGCGTATTATCGGGGTTTTTAAATGCCTGGCGAGATGAGACGAGCGTCTGATTAAAATGCTTTACGATATCGGCTACATCTGCACTGTCGGAAAGGAATAATAAAAACTTAAGAATTAATAAAATAATCAAAACTTAAACCCTAGGGATGAGAAAAATTTATTTGACTTTTATATTAGTCGATTATTTTCATTAATCTCTTTATGTTTTTACTCTTGTTTCTTGTTTTTTAAGACAAGATACACATTGTTAGAAGAAACCAGCGTAGCCAAACTACACATATTAATCCAATTTCACAAACATTGAATCTGTTATTACTAATTAGCCTTTATTCTGATTAATAATTAATATTAAAAAAGCAACGTTTCAAATAGAAAAAAACGATTATTATTATAATCGATTATTTTGTTACATAATAATAGATTTTTTAAATCGATTTATTTAAAAGAGAAAATATCGATTGTTTATTAATCGATTTTTTCTACTCCATATTACATCCCTACCTACTCCCATAAGCAACTTATGGCGTGTGATTGCGTAACTACAATTAATTTGTAAATCGCAATCATGTTGACTAGCGCAACGAGATATATTACTAAAAAAAATTCGTTAAATTCCACTTTTTCACCGTAATATATTATTATTTATTTATTATTCTAAAAGGTAATATCGCTAATATCATCAGAGTTGAAGACTCGAAAATACTTTTTTACGAGTTTATTCAAGTAATAATTTAAATTTCATACGACTTATAAAAAAACTTTAATTTAAATGCAATCAAACCAGTCATTCTTGTGAAGTTAGTTGTAAATGAATCACAAATAATGCAACGTGATATCTCGTTTTATATTCCGTTCGGACAGTTCAGCAGTGTGACATTCCATTTACCTAAAATTCCATACATGATTTTCCTCTCAGCCACGCAGTACAATCTCAACACGTTACACGTTTACACGTTAACACCCGAATCACAATAACATAGTATTATTAAAAGCATATTGCGGAAACTACAACATTGGCGTACGCTCCCCTACCCCTAAGTACTAAAACAATAACTTAATCTAATAACGTTTCAATTTATTTATAGTAGTGCGCGTCAAGCGTTCTTTATATTTCAAGTCGGAAACCTTATAGAGCCTGCCTTGGACTAGTAGACAAAAATAGACTATAAGAATTCAGTCACATAAAAAAAACTTCTTAAATACAGACTAAAATAAACAGTGATAATTTTTTGCAAGAAAGATACTACAAAGATGATGTTTTAAACAATATTAATAATGTACTTATTTATTTAAGTGAAATATTTTATAAACAAAAATTTTTCTTATTATCATGAAATAATAATTTTATTTTATGTAAAATAAATAAAAGTAGTTTGTAGAATAAAAAATCTAATCTCACCTTAATCTCATTACATACAATAATAATACATTATGTGCTTGACTGAAATATTTAGTAACAAATCAGAAGTTCTATATTAGAATCCGATACTAATTTCACTTTGATACTTATATAATTAGAAACTTTATATATATATATATAGAGGTTTTTTTACATAATTTAAATGTATTGAACCAATTAAAATTATACATAAAAGATACAAAGTAATGATAATTATTATATTTATTATTACTTTATTGAAAAAGTTTTATATTCACTAATTGATAGCAATGGCAATTTTAAAGGAATACTTTTACAATCTCATACAATATTCTAAAATCTCATGTCACATCGTTAAGGTTTAAAAATCAGACTGATTTTATTAGGGTTCCGACTCATAATTGTTGGTCTGTGACGCGACAATGCTGCCATAACTATATACACAAATGTGACGCGACAGCCCTACCTTGATATTAATATATAAAATAAAATTAAAAAATTATTGCATTCAAATTATTATGCCTAAACGTGCATTGATAGAAGTCTACATTTGCTTTAATATAGGAAAAATAAATTCCTTTTTAATCAAAGTCGAATAAACGCAGATTATCTACTATTTGTTAAAAGCTAAAACCACGCGATAAATCCATGTTGAGAACAAATATCATATAATTCGACTATAGACAATATCCAAGTAATTACGTAACGCGATTAAAGTTATGAAGTAATCCTGGTGAACAATGGATTTGAGTAACATAAACTGATTTTTTATTACCAATCTTGATAAAATGCTATAGAAATGCAAACGGTTTCCTTGTTTTTACTCCAAACGCGATTCTAGAGTTAAGAGGCATTTTTGAAAAAAAATTAATATAATCAAAAGTAATATAAAAATATTTCAACAGAAAATATAACAAAAAAAATACAAATTTGATAAATAATTTCCCATTTATAATTGTAAAGTACTAGCTCAGGCATTATTTCGACATATCATGCATGTTAAACTTTTTGTGACATTTAATCTAATTTTACTTATAATAAAAGTTTATTAAAATTAAGTTACATTCGTTATGTGAATACATCTGTAAATCATTTTATTTATAATAAATAAATAATATACATAATGTCTTGAAAATAAATAAAGGTATCTGTTAACACAGATCTTGGATAAAATGTAATGTTTTGAATTCCAAATGATTCTGTCACATAGTTTGAATCACGATTTTCGTAACCCAACCAAAATTAATAACTAAATTCAGACCGTTTTATTATTTAACTTAACGTTGATTATATTAAATGTTGGGAACTATTAACATCAAGTCGCAATCAAAGCGATAAACATAGCGGATGCGTTACGTAATTAGCCCGATGTTGGTTATCGCGTGACTTTATTTTTCCAAAACACGATCTAATCTCACTTTAATTTATCCAGTCTACATCAGATCTAATTATTTATAATTCCATTCTAAATCCCTACAAAAGCAATAGAGTACATGACTCGAAGCAAATGTATATAGTTTAATTACGTAAGAGAAAAATAAACTGGTTCTTATATTTTTATTATTAAATTAAGGTTCCTTAAACAATATATGTAAGTTTTCTTTTAAAATTTAATTACATTTGTTAATAATCGTATTGCCGCTTATTTATAATTTCTTTTTAAAGTTAAATTTTAATGACATAATTCATATATAATACGTTTTAGATAGCTAAAAAAGGAATCTTTATTTCAAGGAATTGACAAGTTTTTAGTGAGATCAAATTGATATAATTTTCTTTGTAAAATACATATCGAATCTTTGTAACCAAACTGAGTCATGTACCCACCACGCAAGCAACAAAATGACGAATATACAGACTATAATTTCAATATAAACATAAATAAATATGTACAAGACTTATCAAAAATTTAACGAATAGAAACTGGACCGAGCCCAATATGATTGTAAGTTTCTATTATTATTATTTTTAATTCTCATTATTATTTGTTTTAAATAATAAATTATTCGAATTGATATTATTATTATGCTTGATGACGTATTCATCATCACATTATAGGCTAACCGTTTAACTTAGTCTGCGCCTTAGGTAGGTGTAGCGTGATATACAAGAGGTACCTAAGAGGTACCTATCTCAGACCCATTCTGGTACCTTCACACCTTTTTATCCGGTAGGCGAGGACTAAGTTAAACGTTTGGCCTATAGATAGTTTGTGATAGTAACTAAAACAAACGTTTTATGGCCCTTTCACCAAAATCAGGCCGGGTACAAAAAAAATCCCCAATTATATGAGACAGACACATCTCGAAGGAATAATGTGGTATTTCTAAGAGGTAATAAAAACATAATTTATCTCGGTATTTGTTATCTTTTTGGTCGTGATTTCATTTATGTTGTGGGGAAACTAAAATATACAAAGTACTTTACAAGTAACATGCAAAAGGTTTTTTTTAGTGGAACTTCTTTGGCGAATAGTCAGGCAGATTTTTTCATTTTTGTGCAATTTTTAATTATTTCAATTGGCGTTAACGACAACAGAAAGTATGGAGGAAGAAAATAGAAACTAATTTATTAAAAAAAACGAATATTAAATGAAAAAAAAAAATCCTTTATGTTATCCATGAAAGTGACGATGTGGCATTTTAAGGTTTTTTTTTTAATATGAAGAAACAGATTATTTAACGTTAAAATTATTACGCCAATATAATTTATCAATATCATCGATCATTTTTTTGTCTAAATATGAAGATACCGCTGAAGGTAAGATTCTTAAGCCGAAGTTACTGACCGATTTTTATGTAAAAATATGAAGATAGATATCTCCTGAAGGTAAGATTCTCAAACCAAATGAAGTTACTAATCGATTTTATGTAAAATTTGAAGAGATCTCCCGATGGTAAAATTTTGAAAACCAATTGAAGTTAATAATTAATTTCTATGTAAAAATATGAAGAAATATCCTGACGCCAATCGAAGTTACTAATATGATTTTTTTTACTATGAAGTGAAGTATCACCACAGATTACGAAAAACATGGAAGCAGCAAAACAATCGGAGCTAAAATATAACATTTCACCAAAGAGGTTCCTCTACGGGCGCGCGGTTCCCGCCTGCGGTGGGGGCGGCAGGGGGTCACGAGGCGTACATCCGCTTGATGTCCTCCTTGTACCGCTCCTGGATGTCCTTTCTCTTGATCTTGAAGGCGGCGGTGACCAGCCCCATGTCGGGGGACCACACCTCCGTGCACAGCTTCACCGCCGCCGGCACTTCGAACTTCTCCAGCCCGCCTGGTGGGCAATTCAATTTTAATTTAACCTAATGTATCAATTATTTTCATTTAAATGTAATTGAATGGGAAGGAATAAACGCGAGCAATAGTTATAATTGATGAATTTGACTGGATTATGGGATAGGAGGATGATTAGGGGAAGCTAAAAAGGGGGAAGGATTGTGTGCATATGCAGTATTGAGGTTAAGTAATTGATTTAATTTAGATGAAAATACACGGTAGTTTCAAACAAAATAAACGACTAAACTAATGGTTATCACAGCCCAAGCTGAACCGGTAAGCAATTGGGGAGAAGCGTGAAATTAATCAGGAGATCCCGAATTTAAACCAAAGGAACTAAAAAAATTGTGTCATTTTTAATTACAATTAATCACTCGCTTCGGTAAAGGAAGGTAGCGTGAAGAAAGCTGCATATCTTTACAGAATTATGGAGATACTCGGTTTTACCCACAACTTCGTTCGCGTGGACTGTTGACGCGTGATAGATTGATGGCGCTTTTCAATGTCGTTTTATATTTATTCGTTTGTGTAGAATTAGTATGTATTCCAAATCGTTAAGAAGCGATAAGACCTTCTCTTGTACTGTATAAAATATTTAGTTTTTGTATAATAAAATAAATTATATAAAAATATACTCCCAAACTTTGGCATTTATAATATTAGTAGAATTTGTATCCCACCAATCAGCTTAAAGCCTTAGCTTCAACCCTTCTCTCTAAATAGGCCCAGCTATGGGATAATAAGTGGTACGCCGTGTGGTATCCGGCTGAATAGAATAGTACCACCCTCATTTCTTACCGAAGTGTCGTAAAAGGCGACTAAGGTAAGACGACCCGCCGTGTGGTATCCGGCTGAATAGAATAGTACCACCCTCATTTCTTACCGAGGTGTCGTAAGAGGCGACTAAGGTAAGACGACCCGCCGTGTGGTATCCGGCTGAATAGAATAGTACCACCCTCATTTCTTACCGAGGTGTCGTAAGAGGCGACTAAGGTAAGACGACCCGCCGTGTGGTATCCGGCTGAATAGAATAGTACCACCCTCATTTCTTACCGAGGTGTCGTAAAAGGCGACTAAGGTAAGTCGACCCACCGTGTGGTATCCGGTTGAGTAAAATAGACCACCCTCTTTCTTACCGAGGAGTCGTAAAATACGACTAAGGTATGTTGACGTCAGGCAGGCGGCCGGTCGTAAAATACGTAGCCAAATCATATGACAACATGTTTGTAACATGTTGTGCCGACCCCACTTAGAGTGGGATAAGGGCAGGAGGATGATGATGGGATAATAAGTGGTCATTATTTTGAAGCATATCACTCACACTTCCTGGCGTGTTCGGCCAGCTCCTTGACCACGGCCTTCTCCACGGCGCTGTTCCTGCAGAGCTGGTCGAAGTCCGCCGAAGGCACTCCGATCCTCGCAGCCAGTTCAGCCAGGTGCCGCGGGTTGGGCACCAGCAGCGCCACCGTGTAGGTCTTGGAGCTGTCGCCGTACACGCAGATGTTCTCCACTATGGGACACGTCTTCAGCTCGGCCTCCACCTTGCCCAGGGACACGTACTCGCCCGCTTGCAGCTTCACCAGGTCCTTCTTGCGATCTGAAATCATCGGCAGGAATCGATTTGTGAGGAATAGCACATGGGTGAATGGCGGGGTTACGCCTTTTCTTTATAAGAACTGTCGAAAGCTGCATTAATAAATTTTGTCTTATCCTCCTGCCTTTATCCCACTCTAAGTGGGATCGCCACAACATGTTATTAACACGCTGTTACATGATTTGGCTGCGTTTTTACGACCGGCCGCCTGCCTGACGTCAACTTACCTCTGTCGTATTTTACGACACCTCGGTAAGAATGAGGGTGGTCTATTCTACTAAACCGGATACCACACGGTGGGTCAACTTACCTTAGTCGCCTTTTACGACACCTCGGTAAGAAATGAGGTTGGTGTATTCTACTCAGCCGGATACCAAACGGCGGGTCGACTTACCTTAGTCGCCTTTTACGACACCTCGGTAAGAAAAGAGGGTGGTACTATTCTATTCAGCCGGATACCACACGGCGTGCATTAATAAATTTTGTATCTTAAGATAAGTTAATATTGACGATTACGATACGATTGACTGGCCCGTTGGCGCAGTGGGTAGTGACCCAGCCTTCAAGCTCCAAGGGTCGCGGGTTCGATTCCCGCCAAGGACCAACATTTTCTATAAATGAATTTGTTGGTCTTTGAGCCTGGGTGTATATTTGTATTTAAGTATGTATTTTAAAATATATAAATATATATTCACCAGTTGTCTCTCACCCATAACACAAGTATTAAGTTACTTACTTTGGGGATGGACGACCGTGTGTGTAAGTGTCCCATATATTTATTTATTTATTATATGATACTTTAAATACATCTTTATGCACTTAGTTGTGAATGCGGATGGCAAATAAAAATCTAGTCTATTCTACGCATACGTGCATTTTCATGTAATATTGATACACTTGAGATAAATTTACTGTGCGTGTACGTTAGCTAACATATATATTTTTAGCGTGTTAGTTAACATATATATTTTTTGTAGATGAATACAAAAGATAATTGAAAATTATATTACTGGAACGAATTTATCAACAGTTTTTTTTTATTTTTATTTAAACATTTTGGAAACATACAATATATATAAGCTCTTATAAGTAAAATACACTAAAACATAACTTAAACCATTAACAGTTTCCTACGATAAAAGATACATATAAATGAGAGTATAGCAATAAAAATTACAGACATAATAAATATACGGAAAAAAAAATTATTGTACAAAAAAAATTAATTACCTAATTATTTGTTGGGTTGTTGGGAACACTATTATCAACTGGCAAGAAAATCTGTGGTTGCTCTTATTATGAACTAGCAATTGCCAGCGGCTCCGCCCGCGTGGCAAGATTAAAACCGTAATATAGTATTTTGATAACCATAAAAATGATTAGTGGGTTAACCTTAAAAGATAGACATATGCTGTCGCGGACTTTTAATTTGAACTTTTAGAGGGGATAATTTTGTGCTACATGATTTTTATTGCTGCTCCTCCTATTCATCTTAGCGTGATGTTATATACCCTATAGCCTTCCTCGATAAATTGACTATTTTATAGTCAAAGAATTATTAGTCCCATATATTAGTATAGATTAACAACGTCGATTAGTGACGTAACGATTGGCTGATGTTTCATCCCCATGAAAGTTAAACTATATCATGTGCCTCTCAGGTAATGAATCTACCATCAGGTTTCCACCATCCGGTACAGTCATCCCGAGGTTCTCACCTATGATCTTGATGCATCCATCGTGGTGCAGCTCGCCGATATCTCCCGAGCGGAACCAGCGGCGCCCCTGCAGCTCCTGGAACTCCTCGCGCGTCTTCTCCGGGTTGCGGTAGTAGCCCTCCGCCACGCTGTCCCCGCCGATCACCACCTCACCCTAACAACAGAACGTTACATGAACGCCAAAGTTATGATACTGTTATGGGGATACGGAAGACGATTCGTAAACAGCGTGAATGTTCTGAAGAGTTAAGCGAATTTGAACTCTATGACATATAGTTTACGAACTGATTTTGCATGTTCGTTAACTACCCTCACAAATTTGAACTCTATGGCACATGCATTACTCTTTTGCATATACCAACACTTAACAATACTTTTACTAACATGTAGAATGAGTTTTGGTATCGTGAGAGGAGCTTTGAACCGTACCTGTGCGAACGGTTTGTTGTTCACCCGGTAGTTGCCTTCCACCCAGTTCACCAGCTTGATGTCGGTGCCCGTGGTGGGGGCTCCCACTCGACCCGTTGACCTGCCGACAATACTACCATTATACAACGATTCCATGGTACTACTAGGTTGGTGAAATAGGAACATTGGAATAATATAGCAACGCAAGCCTTTTCTTTTTGGAGAGATTTATGAATGAAAGATTTAACCTACATTGTTACCTACAAATATAATGAGAATTATAACAACATGGCTTATGTCTTATGGCAATAATGCAGAAGATTTGTCGTGAAAATTGAATAGAGAGCAAATTCTGGCATAGTTTTTAACATAAGGAAACTTTGGATGGGTACTTAGATCCATATGGTAAGGTATTGCATTTATGCCGGACTCATATGTGCTAAAACCTTACGTTGTTACACCTTTATGCCTGCTGATGAAGGCAAGAACGCCTATTGGTACCCTCGTTAGCAGTAGCCATTCAAATTAACTATATCTTTTAGGGCCAATATAATTCTCGTTAAACACAGTCGACGAATTGGAATAATTTAATCCATCGGCTCATCATCCTTAGAATGTCGCCTTCAGAGTGCATTCAGTAAAACCAGACCTACGCTTAAAGCAGCGTCGTTAAAGCTTGAATAAAATTGACAAATTCAAACTACCAGAGTACGAACAGGTATACTCGCTAGTGATGGTCAGCCAAAATCATAGTCAAACGTTTATTTCGCGGCACAACTCGGTACAGCGCCATCTGGGACCGAAAGTCGTAAACACGTGGGTCACCTTTCATTCTTTAAACAAACGTTGACCCTTGACTTCTCTAGGTCGAAGAAATTACCCGGGCGAAACAAATTCGCTTGTGAGGACCTGCCCGGGTAAAGAGTTGAATTCTCGAGGTCTGTAGCCCTTTCAGCCACGGCTGATGAGAAGAGGCACTAAGTCAGGTAGGTCACCTGTCGAGCGGGTCCATGACGGTGGCGCAGGAGGTGGTCTCGGTGAGCCCGTAGCCGGCCACCACGTCGCAGCACAGGCACAGCCGCACCTGCGTGTGCGTGTCGGGCGCGAGCGGCGCGCCGCCCGAGATCATGAGCCGCACGCGCCCGCCCAGCAGCGCGCGCACCTTGCTGAACACCTGCCGGGATAGCGCATATAGCTTGAGGGATAGTGCCTTTCAGACATCCTAGAGTCTAAGGAAAGTTGCTGCCCTTATGAACATCAACTTTCAATTCAGAATTGAACAATAACTAAAATTAACTTGAGGTCAAATATCACGTAGTCCAAATATTCGGTCAATAATTCTAATGTTGGATAAGTTAGAATTAGACGCTGATACCCATCGTTCACGTTGCGTACTCAATGCGCAAAATCAACACAAAATATATGCTCATGAAAACACAACTATTGGTTGGCATACTTGAAGTAAATTTATTTCTATAATAGAAAAACATCCATAATTTTGGAATATAGAAATTTCTGGTAAACGCCGTATTACAGCTGCGGCAGTCAAGCTCAACTGGACCCATGTGACAAGTTAATCTGCGACAGCATTCGTTCGTCGTAATTAACGTATAGCAGCGATTGGCCAGCATTCACTTTGGATAAAAACTGGTTGCGTGCGCTAATGAATCTGGTTAAATCGTGGAGTAAAAAATGAATGAAGAACGGTTTAACAACAGAAGTGAGAAGTCATTAAAAAATAGTAAAAGACTGGAGCCAATTTGTTAGGTGATTTTGAAGATACTCACGATGTGGTTGAGCACGGGCGTGTCGTAGCCGCGCCGCATCCACTCCTGCTTGTACGCGTAGGCCCACTTGAAGAAGGCGCCGGCGAAGGGCCCGCTGCGGGACACTTTGTCCGTGATGCCCTTGCTGATCCGGTCCATTATCAACTGCAACACGACAGACAGACACTAGTTACTATTTAAGTACAGTTTATTTTTAACTATATACCTTTTGCCCATAAAATAACCATGTTGTATCCGGCTGAATAGAATTGACCACCGAGGCGTCGTAAAAGCCGATAAGGTAAGTCAACCTACCGTGTGGTATCGAGTTGAGTATAATATACTACCCTTATTTCTTACCGAAGTACGCCGTGTGGTATCCGGCTGAATAGAATAGTACCACCCTCGTTTCTTACCGAGGTGTCGTAAAAGGCGACTAAGGTAAGTCGACCCGCCGTGTGGTATCCGGCTGAGTAGAATAGACCACCCTCATTTCTTACCGAGGTGTCGTAAAAGGCGACTAAGGTAAGTTGACCCACCGTGTGGTATCCGGTTGAGTAAAATAGACCACCCTCTTTCTTACCGAGGAGTCGTAAAATACGACTAAGGTATGTTGACGTCAGGCAGGCGGCCGGTCGTAAAATACGTAGCCAAATCATATGACAACATGTTTGTAACATGATGTGCCGACCCCACTTAAGAGTGGGATAAGGGCAGGAGGATGATGATTGCTTACCGAAGTGTTGTGTATCCCATTCAGTATAATGTTACAGACAGGTATATATTATTATTTTAAGTATCTGCTTGTAACATCATATCTTAATTAATTGATTGTTAATAGATTAATAGACCACCATCTTTTTTACTGAGGTGTCGCAAATTTCGACTAAGGTAAGCTGTCGTCAGGTCCTGCTTGTCGTCAGGCAGGAGGCCGGTCGTAAAATACGTAGCCAAATTATGTGACAACACGATGAGGCTGATGATGAGTCGTGAACTATTCATAAAATTTGTAGGTATCCTTATTTTACCCCAAAACAGATGAATTGTGAGAAACACTCGTGAGTGTTAAAGAGTTTGTAGCGTGATGTCATAGAGAGCAATGAAATAAGGATTACAATGTACCCAACTCAATTAGGCCAAATTTTGAAATCCGTCTATTTAATAATAAGCGTGGGATATCTTTATATTTAAATAAGTTAATCTTGTATATATATATATTTTCCGAATCTCGGAAACGGCTCCAACGATTTTCCTGAAATTCAACATGTAGGAGGTTGTGGGGGAGAAAAATTGATCTAGCTAGGTTTAATGTAAAAAAAATATTGTTTTATCCCTGTTTTTGGACATTTAAAAACACTAACATTTATATTGAATTGAATTTTCGCCATTAACTGTCAAGTCGGCGTAGCTTATTCGGTTAACGGGCAGCCTCGAGAAATGTGAATGCCAAGGATCGATCTCGAGCTAATTAATTGTTTTTTCTTTTTTTTAAGTTTGTTATTTTTTTGTAAAAAATTACCGAGCGAAGCTCGGTCACCCAGATATTACTAATTAAATAAAGTATAACTCACCGGAACAGTGGTTATGCAAGTCGGTTTGAGGATAGTAGCGTCTCCCATCGTTCCCTTCATGATTTTACTGGAATTGTCCAACATCGTGAGCGGAGTCGAGTAGCCGATGGGTACACCTGGAATTTGGATATTCTCATATATATATATAGATCTACAATATATCACCCTATTCGAAGAATAAAGTCACATGTCCCATGTATAGGGATAGGAAATATTACTTTATTCTTCGGATAGGGTGATATGCCTTTGTTTAGAATTGAAATTATAGGTATATTTTGTGTTGGACATCTTTATCTAATATTTAAATGAGTTAATCTTGTATATGTATTTTCTGAACCTTGGAAACCGCTCCAACGATTTTCATGAAATTCAGCATGTAGGGGGCTTTGGAGGCGAAAAATCGATTGAGCTAGGGTTCATTAACAAAAAATGTCGTTTTATCAATGTTTTCGGGCATTGAAAAAAATGTTAATATGCAGAATTAAATACAAATGATATTTTAACTGTCAAACGTAATGCTATAATAGCCCAATGGATAACGGGCGCACTGAAAAAGTAAAAAAAAAAACCCGGGATCGAGTCCAATATGTCACCGGCATGTTCTTTAATTTTTTAATATCATTTTTTATATTATTTATATTAAATTATTAAATTTATTGTTTTATATTGTTACCAGTTCTTGATAAGTGTGCAAAGTTTAAATGAAATCTGCTATTTCAAAGTCAAAAATGTGTTCTAAGGCGTCGGCTACATAAATATAGATGTAAATAAATGTAAAGAGTGTTAAAATTATCTTTAGTTGAATAGCATTGGATAATCCAGTAGCAGAAGGTGGAAGCCTCACCGCCAATGATGCACAGGCTCTCGGCCAGGAGTTCGAAGACGTGCGCCAGCGGCAGGAACCCCATGAGCACGTCCCCCTCGCGGATGGGCATGGCGTCGGCGAAGGCCTTGAGCGTGGCCACCATGTTCCTGTGGGAGAGCACCACGCCCTTGGGCACGCCCGTGGAGCCCGACGTGTACATGATGATCGCCGTGTCGGCCGGCGTCGGCGGTATGGGCTCTGTGAACGGCAGCACCGGTTTACTACATGGACATCACGGATAGTGATGAAATCAATGTTTTATCGCAGATTATAGCAAAGTAAGTTTATTATTAATTGTGTATGGATCACCGCAATGAAACGCCTAATTCCATAAATTATATAAAAGTAGTCATTATAAGTTAACCATAAGAGATAGAGTCATGCTATCGCGGACTTTTTCATAGTATTTTTGTAGATCTACAATTGTAGTAGTACATTACTTTATTGTATCTCTGTCGGTATACAAAAAGCGACTAAAGACTCTCTGCAGACGAGTTTTTTTTATAACTATGTAACCTCTACATAATTTTAAAACTTATATTAAATTTCCGCTTATATTAAAGTTCCGCTAACAAATAGTGACTCCGAATTTCAAGCTAGGATAAACTTGTGTTTTAAAGTCAGTGGTTTAGCTCGTAACTTGAATCAATGGTAACGGCATTCGTTACAAAATTAGATATTATAAGTGATACTTACAAAATTACATTAAAAACAAAAGGATTTGTATTGAATTGTTTTTTTACAAATGCAGAAATAAATAAGATTATAATAAAATACAAATATCTGTGTTTAAACACTCGTACTAAGATTACAAAGATTCTCTAACTTATACATAATCAAGTATTGTAATTGACACGTATGTTGTGTGTGTGTGTGTGTGTGTGTGTGTGTGTGTGTGTGTGTGTGTGTGTGTGTGTGTGTGTGTGTGTGTGTGTGTGTGTGTGTGTATGTGTGTGTGTGCGTGCGTGTGTGTGAATATATGTGTATATGTGTGTGTATGTGTAAACAGGAGCTGACCACCCGTCCCGCACGACATGCGACAGTCGTCACCGATATTAGAATTAGATATACAGTTAAAGGCCCTCACCGATGTCGACCTGCTCGCCCATCTGCAGCACCTCCCGGTAGCCGACGATCCTGATGCCCTCCTTGTAGCCGTCCCGGGGGGTGGTCTTGAGCTGGTCCTCCATGAACACGATGGTGTCGACGCGCGGCGTGCGCGCCAGCACCTTGCGGAACTTGGGCAGCAGCTCGTGCGTGGTGATCACCGTCGACACCTCCGTCTCGTTGATGCCGTGCGCGATGGCCTCGTCGCCGAGGGTGGCGTAGATGGTCACCACTGGAATTAACCAATTTCGGAATCTTAAAGTTTTTTTTTTTAAATAAATATATAGGACACTTACACATACGGTCGTCCGTCCCCAAAGTAAGTAACTTAATACTTGTGTTATGGGTGACAGACAACTGGTGAATATATACTTATATATTTTTAAATACATACTTAAATACAAATATACAACCAAGCTCAAAGGCCAACAAATTATTTTTATAGAAAATGTTGGCCCTCGGCGGAATCGAACCCGTGATCCGCGGAGCTGGAGGCAAGATCACTACCCACTGCTCCAACGGGCCAGTCAAAGTATTGCCGCTTCCGTGCATTTACATCTATGAGATAGCATGCTTTGTAAAACAACATAAGACGGAGTTCTTTGAAGTGTGCTCTAACATTGTTTCATTTAACACGCGATATCCCAACAAGTTGCATTACCCATTTTGTAAAACCGCTCTCAAGTCTAAGGGTTGCTATCATATTATGATGATTCGTATTTATAATAAATTACCGCAATCCTTAAAAGATATACCTTTGACTCAATTTAAAAATCAAATACATTGTAGGTTAACAGATAAATGTTTTTACTCCGTGGAAGATTTTTTAAATTTAATAAATAAAGAAGAATTATATAATAATAATATATAATAATAAGACAATTTCAATTAAATATTAAAATCTTCGACATAAAATAATTCATAAATGTACCTATATAATATTTGCATGTCAGCTAAATGACTAAACGTGTTGTTACTATTACTATTTTATTACACCTTTGTTACCATGTTTTTTGCAAATAAAGTAATTTGAATTTGAATTTGAGTGTTCTTGATATCCCACTAGGGTGGGCGTCCTATGGAGCTATGCTCGAAATGTCTCTCAAGGATAAAATTAGAAATGAGATTATCGAGAGAACCAGAGTAACAAGTTAGCAAGAGAGGCTGAAAGGAGAATTCACTTGGGCTGGGCAGCATTTGGCAAACTTCGTCGAGTCTTCACGTCCGAGATTCCGCAATGCCTGAAGACCAAAGTCTTCGACCAATGCGTGCTGTCTGTGTTAAGGTATGGCGCCGAGACGTGGACACTGACGGCGGGGCTAGTCCACAAGTTTAAAGTCGCTCAGCGTGCTATGGAGCGAACTATGCTCGGATTGTCTCTCAAGAATAAAATTAGAAATGAGATTATCGGCGAGAGAACCAGAGTAACCGATATAGCTAGCAGAATAAGCATCTGAAGTGGCAGCGGGCGGGTCACGTCTTTCGCAGGACTGATGGTCGTTGGAGCAAAACAGTCCTGGAGTGGAGACCGCGTCTTGGCAAACGTAGTAGTGGCAGTGTAGTGCGTCCGCCGTCTCGCTGGACTGACGACATCAGGAAGGTTGTTGGGGCCAGGTGGATGCATTGCGGAGAACCGGGATGTCTGGCGCAGACATGGGGAGGCCTATGTCCAGCAGTGGACTGCGTAAGGCTAATGGATGGATGATATCCCGCTGCTGGGCTCAACTTGGAGAAAAGAGAGAGCTACGGCTCTAGCCGTGTGTTAGCCGGCTGAGCAGACTAGACGACCCTCATTCCTTACCGAGGTGTCGTTAAAGGCGGTTAAACTGAGCAGACTAGACCGAATACCGATACGAAGCGAAATCAAATGTTTATGACATGTGCCATGGGATAAGGGCAGCAGGATGATGATGTAATATATATATATATATATATATATATATATATATATATATATATATATATATATATATATATATATATATATATATATATATATGTGTGTGTGTGTGTGTGTGTGTGTGTGTGTGTGTGTGCGCGCGCGTGTGCGTGTGTGTGTGTAAGTGTAGGTGGCTGTGGGTGGTTTTGGTAGGGTAAAAATCGAGGTAGCTAGCTTTGCTCTTCTCGGTAGGAACAGCTTCAATTCTAGAATTGACGATTCAAAAGCACTTGTTGACAAGTTTGCTTAAATAAAGAATAATTTTAATTTTAATTTATGAAAATTTAAAGAAACTTATCTACTTTAGCTATCACGTTTCTGAGGTAATATATATTCGTATAACAAAGTACGTTGCGAACAACCTTGTGTAGGTAGGTGGGTATCACTTAACACAACGGACTTCGCCCCACATCATTTCCGCAGGACGACTTCTGCGACGTTAGCCTTGGATACGCTATTATTTTCTACACAAATAACATATACTACTTTGTTTATCACAGGTAATTGAGTTCTTAAGTACCCAGCAAAATGCATTATATAATATTTGTATTTCCTTTATAAATAAAAAACTATATAGAACAACCTACTAATCATTTTTAATTTGTAAAAAGAAACTATTTTATTTTCTTATACTTTATTAGAAATTGTCTTTTCTTTCGTTACATTTTTGTTTATTTTATAAATTTCTTTTTCCTTATTTTTCTAGTGGTATATTTTTATTATATTTAAATATTTTTATACATCTCAATTTTATAATTAAATGAGTGGTATTCGGCTAAGTAGAATAGTCCAGCCTCATTTATTACCGAGGTATTGTAAACCCGTCGTTTGGTATCCGGTTGAGTAGGATAGACCATCCTCATTCTTATCGAGGTGTCGTAAAATACGACTGAGATAAGTTGACGTCAGACAGGCGGCCGGTCGTAAAATACGTAGCCAAATCATGTGACCACATGTTTATGACATGTTGTGCCGACCCCACTTAGAGTGGGATAAGGGCAGGATGATGATGAGTCAGTTACCAGGTATGCTCTGCGTGAAGCAGCCGTGCGCGGCCAGCATCCACTCGGCGCGGGTCTCGGCGAACATCACCACGTTCTTCTGGGGCCGAGCGCCCAGCGCGCGGAGCCCGGCGCCGAACAGCCTGGCCTCGGCCTCCACGTCCGTGTACGTACGCCACACGTAGTCGCCCATTTTGTACTGGAATTAACAGATCACTTTAATATCGAACCTCGATAAAATCATCAACAAAATAATTGAGAAAGTAGGGCTCGAGCCAGAGTATTATCACTACTTTAGTCCGCCCATTATGCCTGGTTCACATTATTCCAGCCCAGCGCTGGAATGCTACTGGAATAATGTGAACCTGCACTGGAATGTACCAATCCAGTGATCAATCCAGTCCAGTCTGCTCGCCCATTCCAGTGCCACTGGAATAGTGTGAACGGCCAATCCAATTGAATCCAGTGCTTGACTACCACGCTAAACAGTGAACACGTATTGTTTTATTTGTGGAATTCTATTGGTACAGATGCGACAGCTTTTAGTGACTGGAATAATGTAAACGATATAATCCAGTCCAGCACTGGACTGGATTGACTCGCTAGATTATTGGACTGGAATAATGTGAACTGGGCATTATCCGACAACTTTATAATTGATTGACAACTAAAATATCATTTGCATTACGTACCAAATTTTAGGATTTATTCAGTGCCCGAACAGGGATAGGTCATTTTTTAATGAAACCTAGCAAGATAATTTATCAATAACCACTTACATGCTGAATTTCATATAAATGAATGAATTTCTCGAAGCCTCGTCCAATGGTTTATACAATGTCAGACGGCTACACGATATGCCTTGTCACCTCTCACCTTCTCGGAGACACGTCCTTTGATTCCTACTATGTTAGACGGCTACACGATATGCTTTGTCATGTCTCACCTTCTTGAAGACTCATCCTTTGATTCCTACTATGTCAGACGGCTACACGATATGCCTTGTCACCTCTCACCTTCTCGGAGACACGTCCTTTGATTCCTACTATGTTAGACGGCTACACGATATGCTTTGTCATGTCTCACCTTCTTGAAGACTCATCCTTTGATTCCTACTATGTCAGACGGCTACACGATATGCCTTGTCACCTCTCACCTTCTCGGAGACACGTCCTTTGATTCCTACTATGTTAGACGGCTACACGATATGCTTTGTCATGTCTCACCTTCTTGAAGACTCATCCTTTGATTCCTACTATGTCAGACGGCTACACGATATGCCTTGTCACCTCTCACCTTCTCGGAGACACGTCCTTTGATTCCTACTATGTCAGACGGCTACACGATATGCCTTGTCACCTCTCACCTTCTCGGAGACACGTCCTTTGATTCCTACTATGTTAGACGGCTACACGATATGCTTTGTCATCTCTTACCTTCTTGAAGACTCTTCCGTTGGGCTGCGGCTCGTCCTCCTCGCTGAGCACTGTCCTGGTGCCGAGGCTGGGCCGGCCCTGCCAGCGAACCGCCGCTGCCCGCAGCATGCTCTCCATGGTGGTGACGCCATCGCGCAACAGCCACAGATGCAGGTCGCATGGCGTCGACACCGACCTGACAGTCACGCTGTCCTCGTCAGACTCTATGACCCGGGCCTGGGAGAGTAACAACACGATTTACACCCATCTAACCAACTAACCAAAAAAGACTTAAAAAATCCATTCGCAGTGACCTTAAATAACAGTTCTTAGGTTCAAATAAACAAGCGTCATCAGTAACAAGGAATCACGTCTTTACTAGCCTAGATGTAGCTGGCGATTATGATTTGATCATTAGGATTAACTGAGACCCCTTTTAGCCGTTCTAATTTACGTTAAGTCTGAGGAGTTAAGTTTGAGGAGTTCCCACACCTTGAGCCAATCCCGGCAACAGGGATCAGGTCATGCTTATCATAAACGCGCAATGTCATCGGGATTGGACCATTATGTAAAATTTCAGCTCAATCGGACACCGGGAAGTAGGTTAAATTTAACTTGTAACATTCCACCTTTACATACGTACATAGCAACTCAAGTAAAAGTTAAAAAAAATGTTGAAATGCTTGACTAAGATTCTTGCTGATTCTTGTGGGTAAGAGCAACATGTTGAACCAGTTGCTTCTTTAAATCTAGTACCTGGATGACCTGGTGAGCCTTCCTCGGTATTTTTTTAAGAAATACAAAAAAAAAAAGAAAAAAAGCATTGGGTGACATGTGGGAATCGAACCTAGGTTTCAAACCTTTTTGGTCCGCCCGTTACCATTAGTCTGCCACAGCTTTTCATTTGACAGTTCAAATTATTAGTTGGTATCCCTATTTTCTTAGTTTTTTTTTAGTAACTAAAAACAGGGATAAAACTAGATTTTTTTTAATAAAACCTAGCTAGATCGATTTTTCTCCCCTTCATGCTGAATTTCAAGAAAATCGTTGAAGTCGTTTCCGAGATTCAGAAAATAGATTTATATTTATATATTTATTTATATTTAAATATGCTGCATTTGCATATATATACATACAAGATTAACTCATTTTTAATATTTATTATTTGACGATTCAAAACTTCTTGTAAAATTTTATCATCATACTCCTGCCCTTATCCCTCTCTAAGTGGGGTCGGCACAACATGTTATAAACATGCTGTCATTGATTTGGCTGCTATTTTACGAAAGGCCGCCTGCCTGACGCCAACTTACCTTGGTCCTTACCTTTACGACACCTCGGTAAGAAAGAGGGTGGTCTATTTTACTAAACCGGATACCACACGGTGGGTCAACTTACCTTAGTCGCCTTTTACGACACCTCGGTAAGAAATGAGGTTGGTCAATTCTACTCAGCCGGATACTACACGGCGGTTCTTGTAAAATTTTATATGGCTAAAAATTATTTTAATTTAATTAGAAATGGGTTTTTTATTTCGTTAGCATGTTTATTTGACATCGATCATGTTGGAATTATGTACGTGATGTAAAAAAAAGTAATGTAACAAAGAAAATGATTAAAAAACCTATCTGAACCAGTTTTCGCGCCGATAATTGTCTCATGGGCATACCCGTTTTCACTGTCGTATTAACCAATAAATACATAGTATAAATAACATACAAGATACATAATGCCATTTTAATGGATATTTTTGTTATTTTCCTCAACTAATCTTCTTGTTATCGAGACAAGTACTTAATCATATGTTTTTTCCACCTGCTATTCAGTCATAATTTTAATGACATTGCGATGTGGCTACTTTTATATAGCGACAAAATTTTAATATCATAATACAAAAGATATAGTAGACGCCGTGTGGTATCCGGCTGAATAGAATAGTACCACCCTCATTTCTTACCGAGGTGTCGTAAAAGGCGACTAAGGTAAGTCGACCCGCCGTGTGGTATCCGGCTGAGTAGAATAGACCAACCTCCTTTCTTACCGAGGTGTCGTAAAAGGCGACTAAGGTAAGTTGACCCACCGTGTGGTATTCGGTTTAGTAAAATAGACCACCCTCTTTCTTACCGAGGTGTCGTAAAATACGACTGAGGTAAGTTGACGTCAGGCAGGCGGCCGGTCGTAAAAACGCAGCCAAATCATGTGACAGCATGTTTAGAACATGTTGTGCCGACCTCACTTAGAGTGGGATAAGGGCAGGAAGATGATGAAAAGATATAGTAGAAATAATTTTACATAATGTAATTATATTATAATTTTCTTTATAAAATCTTACTAGTACAGAAAATACGTAAATAATAATCAACAGGTAAGTATTCATTATGTTTAGAGGCACGTGCGTGCGCGCACGTTCACGCACGTGCACGCTCGCATGTACACCCAAGCACACGAGTATTGAAATGTATGTATGCATGCACATATATTTCAAATCGTCTTCCACATTTCCAGTAAATTGATTCACAGTTTGTTGATACAGAGGCCGTTTGTTGAAATTGCTACGGAGTTAGGCGTTCCGTAGCATAAACAACTTATGTAAACACAAACGGCCATTGGCCTGTACCCGCCGCCGCCGGAGTGTCAATGTATACATATTATAAAACAATGTCCTCGAAGCCGTCTGTCTGTATGTGATCGATTTTCTAAAATCTATTGAAAGGATTTTCTTCCTAAAAGGTAATGCAATTTTTTAACATTACCAGATTGTAGCACTACTTTTTTATATGTATTATTATTATTTTAGTTTTTACTGTTTTTAATGTGGTGTTCAATAAAAGTGTTCATTCATTCATTCATTAATTCATTACGGTTTTATGTAAATTGTATTGAGTGACGTGCAGTTTTAAAAATATTCGTCCGTTGGATGCTTGCCCACATGTGCCGCGTAAACCAACAGAGATGCACTAAAGTAATGTACTAAACAATTGTCGATCTACAAAAATACTGTAAAAAAAGTCCGCGACAGCATGTCTCTTTCTCTTATAGTTAACTCACAATAACTACTTTTTCGAACTTTTTGCAACTCGACACGAGTTAAGCCATTCGCTCTGGGCCATTTAATGCTAGATTTCGGTGCCAAATTTAACAAATAAAAAAATTCGTTCTAAAACCTAAAACCTATTATGTATGTTCTTTAAATGGACAATTCAATTTTTAATATTTAAATTTATGTATGTTACTTAAGGGGGCCAAATAATTTTTAACGTTGGGCATGGACCAAAAAAGGTCGGGAAACACTGATTTAAAGATTATTTTGATTTGCTTTACAATACAGGCATTCATTTGAATTGAATCGTGTAATACCTTGATCCGTCGCGACATGGCCCGCTTCCTCCAGGGCCGCTGCAGCAGCAAGTGCACGGGGAAGGTCAGCACGTCGAACACCAGCGCCACCGCGCGGATGGTGCCCAGCACCGCCGACACCCACCACGAGTCCGGCCTATAGCAATAAAACACCATTTAAGAATATTTACACTGGCCTTCAACTTCAAGGGTTCCGTTTGTGTTCGATATTGCCATTACAGCAGTTTAAAAACACTATGAATAAAAAGCTAATACAGAAAGCCTACTATACTATTGATGATTACTTAGATGATAAGAATGCGTGGACGTAGCTATTCTTCGACCCTAGATAGTAATGACTTGAATGCAAGTTTAGCCGCCAAAGATGGGAACTGGAACATTCGATGGGGATCTCAGTCACAGAAGACAGCTTAAAAGACATTGTAAAGAATAAAGAACAAGTTAAGAAATATATAGAATATGGACTAAATATCGTAAATAAAGTTAATATCAGAAATAAAAGTAAAATAGTTAATATCACACAGCACTAAAATATTTATATATAAAAAAAAAGTTAGTTAAAAATGGACATTTAAATAGACAATGAAGTTGTTGCATTATAAATAGCAACAGTAATTATATATATATATATATATATATATATATATATATATATATATATATATATATATATATATATATATATATATATATATATATTTATATATATATATATATTTTTATATATATATATATATATATATATATATATATATATATATATATATATATATATATAAACAAATGATAGTAATGACTTAATGTAACTAATTATAAGTATTATGTTGAAAAGAGCAACCGCCGAGTTTCTTGGTGGCTTTTCTCGGTAGCAACAGCTTTGCCAACCAGCAGTAGAATTGACGATTCACAAGCATTGGTCGCGCATGTATAAGGTATGAGAATTGGAATTACAAAGATTTTCTTAATAAACACGGGTTACATCAAAATAATTTTATTGTAACTTCTGTCTGTTACGCGTTCACGGCTAATTCACTGGAACAATATCGGATATTCGGGAAAAAAAAACAGCATACAGTCGAGTATATTTTAAACCAAAATTCAACCTAAACGAATTAGCGGTAAAGAATATTTCTAGTAAGGTTATAGTCAGGTCTCAGACAATATTCACAGAATATCTATCGATCCGTTGAATTATGTCCTAGCAGTTTGTCCTAGTTTCATCACAAGCACCGTCATGTTATAAACTGTTACAAGGTATTTAACTATTTGTCGGTAGACTACTATTATCACTACATAGTGTAAAACAAAGTCACATTCTTTGTTTGTCCATGTATCCCTATGTATGCTTAAATCTTTAAAACTACGCAACAGATTTTGATGCGGTTTTTTAAAATAGATAGTGATTAAAGAGGAAGGTTTATATGTATAATAACATTCAATACCGAGTAGAAAAATACTGTAATTTTTGAGGTTTTAAATGTGATGTCGTAAATAATTACATTTTTTCCGCTTATATTGCAAACGCAGCTATATTCAAGAGTTTAATGACAAGAAAGCTGTGAATGTTGTATATAAAGACATTCTGTAATTAATTGTAAAAATAAATAGGTAGTTTACGAATTTAGATATTCCAAAGATAGCAGGAAATCTTCTTAGAATAGGGAGAGGGGAATTGTTTTTCTTAACGCTTGCGGGCCACGGGCAGTAAATAGTGATGCATAAATAAAAACTACTGGATCGATTTTAATCATTTTTTTTTTTCACTGAGTGACATGGGCTATACCCGTGCGAAGCAGGGGCAGGCCGCTAGTATTATTATATAATAAAGTCCCCCGCGGTGCCTGTCTAAATATTTAGTAGACAAAATCGTTTGTATGATAAAATAACGGGTGTTTTACTCGGGGTTCGAACCAGCGTCTATCTATTTTTACCTATCCGAATATGGTGACCAAATAAGGTGGCCTACTCATCTCATATTCTATAACATGTTGTGGCATCTTTTAAATACATTTTAAATATTCATGTTTTTATCTATCCCTAACTTGATAGTTAAATCGGGACCTATAGACTGCAGAGAGATACAGAACGTTCCACACAGTCTATTGCGCAGTAACTTTATGTTAACTACAGTATTATCACCAATAGTTCAAGTGTGTTCAAAATGGACTTTACACTTGTACAGTTATCTGTTTACAAGTAAATTACAAACTTTACAGTTATACTAACTATATAAAAATCTCCATCTGCGTCTGTCCGTCCTTTCGTGATGAATTCAAAACTACTGATTTATAAAATTGCGGATAATTTATAGAATTAGGCGTTACTTTGCGGAGACCCATAATACAAAAGTAATAATAAAATTATTTTGCTATAATCCGCGATGAAGTAAAATAGAAAATATATATAATGCTAAATGTAGAGTGGACAATCGGTTATCATACCTGATACATGCAGGAGTCGTAAAATACACATGCACAAACCTCCACCACCGCCACCATGATACACAAGCACTATATACGTTCACTATCACAAACTCAACAATCGTTTCGCCCCGCAACCGAAGCATCGTCAGGAGATAGACTCCACGACCAAAATCGCAAAGCGAAGCAATACCCAAATAAGTTTAGTTATATACTAATCGGTTCAATCCCACCCTTTATTTTATTTTGCCTGCAAACAAGTGTAACAAGCTTGAACTAGAAACATTTATTTGCTCGTTAATGAGGGTGCCATTGTTATGTTTAATAATCTCAAGGTTTTCCAAAAGGCTCAGCTTAAGTCCTTTATTAGAACACGTGTGCAATACTTCGAAACTATGGTCATTAGGAACTTTATGACCTCTTTCTATCAGATGTTTGGCGAAATGTGAATTTTGTGGTTTATTATTCCTGAACGCGGCCATATGTTCTTTAAAACGAGTTTCAAAATTACGACCAGTCTGACCCACATATGTATCATTGCATTCAGGACATTTTATTTTATAAACACCACACTTTACTTCTTCGCGGATTATAGCAAAATAATTTTATTATTACTTTTGTAAATTGCGGATATTTAAAAATTTACGGAGGTGCATAATATAAAAGTAATAATAAAATTATTATGCTATAATTCGATAAAGTAAATGGAAAATGTATAATGCTAAATGTAAAGTGGACTATCCGTTTTCATACCCGATACATGCAGGATTCGTAAAAACACGTGCACATCCCTCCACCAGACTCGGCGGTGGAAAACAATATCTATACTAATAGGTATATAAAGCTGAATAGTTTGTTTGTTTGAACGCGCTGATCTCAGGAACTTATACTACATACTTTTCCCCTATACAGAGATTGATTTATATGACATATACATTAAAATAGATCAGTTAAATTTATCCAGTGATCAAAACCCAAAATATATATAGAAACTTTTTTAAATTAACTTTTTCGACGTAAGGCAAACAGCGTAATATAACCTATTTCATTAAATTACAGATTTCACTCGAGTTTGACACATCGTGAATAAAACATCAATTTTTAACAACAATTTGAATTAAATCACAGAAATGTAATATACAGAATTAGGCGTTACTTTGCGGAGGTCCAAAATACAAAAGTAATGAGAATATTATTTTGCTATAATCCGCGATAAAAGAAAATATATTTAATGCTAAATGTAGACTACCCCATACCCGATACATGCAGAATTTGTAAGAACTCAAACACTAACCGACACCGATAACACAACAATACACAAGCACTGCACACATTTACCACCACAATCTCAACAATTGTTCCCCCGTAACCGAAGCATCGTCAGGAGATAGACTCCACGACGAAATTGCAAAGGCTTTTCGATTTTGTCTCACACTGTACATTTAGCATTACATATATTTTCTTTTATAGCGGATTATAGCAAAATAATATTCTCATTAGTTTTGTTTCACAGAAATGTTCAAAGAAAACCACTTCTAGTCGGTACTCGTTAACGTGATAGTAGTCAAGGGCGAAATCCAAAAAACTGCAGTGTGCAAAAGTCGCGTAGAATTCAGCCAGTATGCGATACGAGATGTTAAAATAACCTTTATTGCACAGTTGCAGATTATCATTTGGCACGGTCCGTTTACGAGATTTTTTTACATCATCTCTTCATCTGTTATTTAATATGCAATATTTTTGGTCGACCTCCATTCGACTTTTTGCGCGGAATTCACGTTTTAGCGGCTGGGATATGTATTCTGGTATAAGCATATTTTGCAATTTTCATGTATAAACCAACTTTATGGTTAAAATACGTCATATTTAAATTCATGGTTAAAATGCGCCATCTTTAATATTTAAATGAGTTAAAGTTAAGTCTTGTGTACATATATTTTTCTGAATTTTGGAAATGGCTCCAACGATTTTCATGAAATTTAGCATGTACGGGGTTTTGGGGGAGAAAAATCGATGTAGCTAGGTTTTATAAAAAAATGATGTTATATCCCTGTCTTCGGACATGAAAAAAACTGCCAAAATTGAAATAGATTGTAAAGCTTAAATTTTGGTATCATTTGTCAAATTGTAATAGCGCAATGGTAAACGGGCGGATTAAATATGTAAAAATACCTGAGTTCAAATATCGCATGTTTATTTCTTTTTTAATTTTTGTTATTTCATTTATGCCTACGGCGGGTCGATTTCCCTTAGTCGCCTTTCACGACACTTCGGTAAGAAATGAAGGTAAGCTATTCTACTCAGCCGGATTTTAGCGAGTCGACTTACCTTAGTCGCCTTTCACGACACTTCGGTAAGAAATGAAGGTAAGCTATTCTACTCAGCCGGATTTTAGTGAGTCGACTTACCTTAGTCGCCTTTCACGACACTTCGGTCAGAAGTGAAGGTAAGCTATTCTACTCAGCCGGATTTTAGCGAGTCGACTTACCTTAGTCGCCTTTCACGACACCGGTCAGAAGTGAAGGTAAGCTATTCTACTCAGCCGGATTTTAGCGAGTCGACTTACCTTAGTCGCCTTTCACGACACTTCGGTAAGAAATGAAGGTAAGCTATTCTACTCAGCCGGATTTTAGTGAGTCGACTTACCTTAGTCGCCTTTCACGACACTTCGGTCAGAAGTGAAGGTAAGTTATTCTACTCAGCCGGATTTTAGCGAGTCGACTTACCTTAGTCGCCTTTCACGACACCGGTCAGAAGTGAAGGTAAGCTATTCTACTCAGCCGGATTTTAGCGAGTCGACTTATCTTAGCCGCCTTTCACGACACTTCGGTAAGAAATGAAGGTAAGCTATTCTACTCAGCCGGATTTTAGCGAGTCGACTTATCTTAGCCGCCTTTCACGACACTTCGGTAAGAAATGAAGGTAAGCTATTCTACTCAGCCGGATTTTAGCGAGTCGACTTATCTTAGCCGCCTTTCACGACACTTCGGTCAGAAGTGAAGGTAAGCTATTCTACTCAGCCGGATTTTAGCGAGTCGACTTATCTTAGCCGCCTTTCACGACACTTCGGTAAGAAATGAAGGTAAGCTATTCTACTCAGCCGGATTTTAGCGAGTCGACTTATCTTAGCCGCCTTTCACGACACTTCGGTAAGAAATGAAGGTAAGCTATTCTACTCAGCCGGATTTTAGCGAGTCGACTTATCTTAGCCGCCTTTCACGACACTTCGGTCAGAAGTGAAGGTAAGCTATTCTACTCAGCCGGATTTTAGCGAGTCGACTTATCTTAGCCGCCTTTCACGACACTTCGGTAAGAAATGAAGGTAAGCTATTCTACTCAGCCGGATTTTAGCGAGTCGACTTACCTTAGTCGCCTTTCACGACACTTCGGTAAGAAATGAAGGTAAGCTATTCTACTCAGCCGGATTTTAGCGAGTCGACTTACCTTAGTCGCCTTTCACGATACTTCGGTAAGAAATGAAGGTAAGCTATTCTACGCAGCCGGATTTTAGCGAGTCGACTTACCTTAGTCGCCTTTCACGACACTTCGGTAAGAAATGAAGGTAAGCTATTCTACTCAGTCTGATTTTAGCGAGTCGACTTACCTTAGTCGCCTTTCACGACACTTCGGTAAGAAATGAAGGTAAGCTATTCTACTCAGCCGGATTTTAGCGAGTCGACTTATCTTAGCCGCCTTTTACGACACTTCGGTAAAAAATGAGCGTGGTCTATTCTACTCAGCCGGATACAACACAGCTAAGCTAAATCATGTAACATGTTGAAAACATGTTGTGCCGACCCCACTTAGAGTGGGATAAGGGTGATAAACGATTATTAAATTAAGTACTATATTAATTATAGATGGCAACAGCATGCGCAGATTGACAACAACTGTGAAGAACTATGTAGATAAAATGACTGATGAATGATGATTAATAATACTAGTATATGTCCCCTTGCCTTTCCCTGCCTTAATTCGCTCAGCAAGCAAATTTTGCACTATAATATGCGTTTCACGACATTGTTTTCGGTGTCATCGGCCGGTGACGCGGTAAACGCCGTTAGGGCGAACGGCATATGAACGAAGACATCACGCTGGGCACATGTACGTTTAACAAAACAACGAATATGTTCAAAGAATAAATTCCCGTTAGACCTTTACATTCTAATCGTTTTAGGATACCCGATCGATTTAAGATTAACGCTTTGCGGTTTGAATTGGTCATCCCAACTTCTATACATATAAAAGTCCCCCGCCGCGTGTCTGACTGTTTGCGATAAACTGTAATATTAACTTACTAATTTTCATACGATCACTGGTTGAGTTAGGTTGAGTTGACAATCTCAACAATTGTTTCGCCCCGTATTGTTGAGATTGTGGTGGTGAATGTGTGCAGTGCTTGTGTATTGTTGTGTTACCAGTGGCGGGTGTGCATGAATTTTTACAAATTCCCGAATACGCTAGGCTGACTTTATAATTTACGGCAAAAATAGTGTTTTATATTCAATGTAAATTTTAGTATTTTTTTTATGCCCAAAAACAGAGGTAAACGATTTTATTAAATTTAAAAACTAGCTATATCGATTTTTCTCCCCTAAAACCCCCTACCTACTGAATTTCAGGAAAATCATTGGAGCCGGTTCCGAGATTCCGAAAATATGTATACACACAAGATTAACTTATTTAAATATGCTTAATAAAGCTGTGATGGCCCAGCGGTGCAACCGTATGAATATCTAGAGACGATCATGGGTTCAAACCCGGGCAGACACCAATGAGTTTTTCTATTAAAATAACCTAAACATGCATATACGTTGAATTAATCAAGTAATTAGATTAATAAAGACTGTTTTAAATAAATAAAGGGAATACATATCTAAACATATTGAATATTACTTCACTTATTCTTAAAGTTACCTTAGTTGCTTTTTTCAACCACCACGGTAAGAAATGAGGGTGGTCTATTCTACTCAGCTAGATACCACACGGGGGTCAACTTACCTCGGTAAGAAAGAGGTTGAACTATTCTACTTAGCCGGATACCACACGGAGGTCAACTTACCTTAGTCGTATTTTACACCACCTCGGTGGGAAAGAGTTTGGACTATTCTATTTAGCCGGATATCACACGGAGGTCAACTTACTTTAGTCGCCGTTTACGACACCTCGGTAAGAAAGAGGTTAGACTATTTTATTTAGGCGGATACCACACGGCGGGTTTACTTACCTGTGTTACATTTTACGACACCTCGGTAAGAAAGAGGCTGGACTATTCTACTTAGCCGGATACCACACGGAGGTTAACTTAGCTTAGTCGCCTTTTACGACACCTTGGTAAGAAAGAGGGTGGTCTATTCTACTCAGCCGGATACCGCACGGGAGGTTAACTTACCTGAATTGCTTTTTACGACCCCTCGGTAAGAAAGATGCTGGATTATTCTACTCAGCCGGATACCACACGGCAGCTTAACTTAACTTAATCGCCTTTTACGACGCGTTGGTAAGAAAGAAGCTGGACTATTCTACTTAGCCGGATAACACACGGTGGGTTAACTTACCTGAGTCGCCTTTTACGAAACCTCGGTAAGAAATGAGGTTTGACTATTCTACTTTTTTTTTTTTTTTTTTTTTTTTTTTTTTTTTTTTTTTTTTTTTTTTTTTTTTTTTTTTTTTTTTTTTTTTTTTTTTTTTTTTTTTTTTTTTTTTTTTTTTTTTTTTTTTTTTAATGTCAGGAAAACCCATTATGGGTCATCACCGCCCGACGGGGACGAGCGGCGGGTATGTCGGACTCGCACCGACTAAAAACCTGACAGTGCTCCACCACGCTGCTGGTGGCGGGGACAGGGTACCTATGTAAACATTGCCCCCCATCCCCGGCAGCAGCAACTCTAAACCCCAGAGCGCGCCTCCTCTGGGTCGGGGCCTCTGTAATAGTGGCCCCTTCCTCCGCTAATCGATGCATCGGGAGCACCAGATGCATCGACCGCCTCGGGGACCTTACTCCAGCGAGCGTCCAATACCCCGTTCGGACCGCTCGGAGGTCCCCGTTAGGGCGGCATGCGACGGACTTCGGCGAGTCGCCTGCGCCCCGCTCGCCTGCGGCGGATCGGATCCAAGGACTCGACTTCCCGGATCCGTCCCGCCGCCTCCTTCCGCGAGACAACGTCCTCGCAGAAGGAGGCCATCGCTGCCCACGATCGCTCCCTGTCCACCATGGCGCGAACCACAGTGGGCAGGGAGAGATCGTGCCCCACCTGAGCCACGAGTTCCGCCCGCTGAACCGCCCAAGCTGGACAGTCCGCGAGCGTGTGCAGCGCCGTGTCGAATTCGGCGCCGCACTCGTGGCACTCACCGGTCGGTTCACACCGGGCCACCCGCCACAGATACCTCCCGAAGCAACCATGTCCGGAAAGCACCTGTGTCAGGCGGAAGGTGAGGACCCCATGCCTCCTGGCGACCCAGCCCTGGTGAATGGGCTGGATAGCTGAAATCGTCCAGAATCCAGCACTGGGCGATTCCAGCCGCCGCCCCCATTGGCGGAGGAGCTCCTGCTGAGCTTCACGCCGCCAATCCACTACAACCGCCGCAGAGTTTCCCCCCGAAGAACGGGCTTCAACTTTGCGGCGGTAGGCCTGAGCAAGCACCTTGGCCTCTAGATCCCATGGAGGGGACCCGGCCAAGGCGCAGGCCGCCTCGCCAGAGATAGTCCGGTAGCCCCGCACAAGTCTGACTGCCAAAATCTTCTGCGCCCCGCGCAAAAGGGGCAGGGACTTGGCAGTCAGCCGCTCCGCCCATACGGGAGCGCCGTACAAGGCCATTGACCGGACCACTCCAGCGTAAAGGCGCCGGCAGCCTGCATTCGGCCCCCCCACATTCGGGAGGAGCCTGCTCAGGGCTCTGGCGGCTCGCCCCAAGATTGAAGGCGACCGCCTCAAACGTCCATCGGCTGTCGAGGGTTAATCCCAGGTACTGTAAAGTACCTGAGATTCCGACAGACGTCCCGCCCACCACCAACCGGGAGCCCACTGGGGGTGCCATCCGAGGCCTGTGGAAACAAATGGCCTCGGATTTCTCCAAGGCCACCCCTAGACCTAACCGACGAATCCGGGCCACGACGTGAGCTGTGGCCGCGGTCGCCAGTAGACGGGCCTACCGGTGGGTGCCCGCGCGGGCGGTCACGAGAGTGTCGTCTGCGTAACAGAACAGACGAACTCCCGGGAGCATTTGCCCACGCAGCACCCAGTCGTAGCCGATGTTCCAAAGGAGAGGGCCTAGAACCGACCCCTGTGGAACACCGCACGACATCCTCCGCTCCTTCCACCTACCCCCAGCTATCGGGTACCGAACAGCGCGGTCAGCCAGATAATCGCCGACAACGCGCTGCAGGTACAAGGGGATACGGTGGAAGCGTAGGGCCTCCTTGATCACGCTCCAAGGCAAGGTATTGAATGCATTGGCAATATCCAATGACACTGCCAACACCACCTCGCGCTCGGCTGTCGCCTCCTCCGCCAGGACTCTCACACCCTCGATACAGTCTAGGGTGGATTTACCCCGGCGAAATCCGCACTGGAGGCGACTGAGATTAGGCCCTACCTCCTGGAGTTGACTATTCTACTTAGCCGGATACCACACGGCGAGACATAAGTTCACTAACACACACTAACATGTTTAATTTGTTTTTTTCGCCAGTCGCTAATCGAGGTAGCAGCTGGTGTTCATGTTATCATCATTAATATTCATGATACCGTACACTTTGCGGAGCGAAGCTGAACGAGCGCCGCCAGTGACCTTTGAGAGCGACCTTCAGTTCGCATTAATTTAGGTCAGGTGTATATGTTGCACCTTTTATGCAGTAAAAGATAACGGTGCTCGACGGCGTTATGCTAAAGTGTATTATAACGCGAAAGAATTGTGCAGTAATAAATAACTGCAAATGAAATATATAGACAGAGGCATCATCCACCTGCCCTTATCCCATTCTAAGTGGGCTCAGCACATGTTATAAACATGTTGTCACGTGATTTAGGACTGGCCTGTTGGCGCAGTGGGTAGTGATCCTGCATTCAGCTTCACAGGTCGCGGGTTCGATTCCCGCC
Source organism: Morpho achilles (assembly GCA_947086495.1). NCBI lineage: Eukaryota > Metazoa > Arthropoda > Insecta > Lepidoptera > Nymphalidae > Morpho > Morpho achilles. The sequence goes on along the minus strand of CAMTZB010000007.1, from coordinate 19,378,540 downwards.
GAGGGCCAACATTTTCTATAATAGGATTTGTTGGCTCTTTGAGCCTGGGTGTATATAAATGTATACACCCATAACACAAGTATTAAGTTATTTAATTTGTGGACGACCGCATTTATTTATTAATATTATTTGGCTGCGTATTTTATAACTGGCCGCCTGCCTGACGTCAACTTACGTTAGTTGTATTTTACGACACCTCGATAAGAAAGTTGATCTATTCTACTCAACCGGATACTACACGGCAAAAAAATATAGATAGAATATATTTATAATATGCCGTGTGGTATTCAGCCGCTGAGTATAAAAAACCACCCTCATTTGTTACTGAGGTATTGTAAAAGGCGACTAAGGTAAGTTGACCCGCCGTTTAGTTTCTGGCTTAATAGAATAGACCACCCGCTAGCGACTAAGGTAACTTGAAGGCAGACAGCCGGTCTTGAAATACGTAGCCGAATAATGCGACATGTTATATCATGTTGTGCCGACTCTACTGTGAGTGGGATAAGGGCAGGAGAATGATGATGAATAAAATTGATAATGTACAAATGTTTATATGAATGCATTGTGCAGTAATAAACTAGGGAAAACGAATAATAACACTATCAATAGACAGTGTGTACATGTTTATGTGAATACATGGTTCAATAATAACTTAGGGCAAACGCACAACACGGTCAGTTTAAACATGTTTATATGAATGTATTGTCCAGTAATAAATAACCGCACGCGACAATGTTATTGATTGATTGATGCATGCACGTCAATGTGAATGCATGGTGCGGTAATATACAATGACTGAGGACAGCTTTATTTACAATTACGAATAATATATAAAGCTGAAGAATTTGTTTGTTTGAACGCATTAATCTCAGGAACTACTGGACCGATTTGAAACATTCTTTGAGTGTAAGATAGTCCATTTATCGAGGAAGGCTATAGACTGTATAACATCACGCTAAGATAAATAGAAGAGCAGCAATAAAAAAATATTGTGAAAATGCAAATATTTAAAGCTTTCTTTGCGTGCGCTAAGTTAACGGTGAAAGTTATTCAAAAACCTGTTATGTGAGGTAATTACTCACGATAAGTACTTTTATGTTCAAACGCCGTGTGGTATCCGGTTTAGTAGAATAGACCACCCTCTTTCTTACCGAGGTGTCGTAAAAGGCGACTAAGGTAAGTTGACCCAGCGTGTGGTATCCGGTTTAGCAGAATAGACCACCCTCTTTCTTAGCGAGGTGTCGTAAAATACGACAGAGGTAAGTTGACATCAAGCAGGTGGCCGGTCTTAAAAACGCAGCCAAATCATGTGACAGCATGTTTATAATATGTTGTGCCGATCCCACTTAGAGTGGCATAAGGGCAGGAAGATGATGAAGTACATTTATGGTTCAAAATTTCAATTTGGGATAAATTTTGTGACACACTGATATCCATGCGGGCGAACCTGCTGGTACAACTAGTTTACTATATGCATACGAATAGTATAGTGAAATACTGGAACACGAGGCTGTTACGTCGAATTTTATGCGTGCTTGTGCGTACGAAATTTGCAATAACAAAACATAACTTCGCGTTAGACTTTATGCATAATGCATGTACCTATGGAAATTCGAACGAATTATGCTCAAATTAAATTGACTTTATATTTTTCGAACTGTATGCTGTGAGCGTTAACAGCTTTTAAAGCGTCACCAGGCAGGACGGGCGAGCGCAGAAGTTCACTAACTTCTCAGAAACTCACACTCACTTCTTCTTCAGAAGCTCACTAACGTCGGAGAACTTAGTCCTAAGGGTGCCTCCTGTGAGACCGGACCACGGTTTAGGGCGACGTGTAGTGGAGGGTTGATGGTATGACTTTAATTAGTCATTACGACATCGGAAAAGTGGCGAAAACGGCCAACCGAAATCAGAAAACTAGAACGTCGTCTTAGCCGGCGAAGACGCTCTTTGTAAATTGACTTAAAAAAAAGTGTTAATCTTAGCGAAAAATGCATATTTTGCAGCATTTCGATATTATTCAGATGTTTTATCTCATTTTAGTGACCGTTATTTTTTTAGTTGAAAGTTTAAACGTAACTATTATCAGCAACACTATTAGTTTAATGGATAAGCCGATTGACGCTAAATTGGCTATATGGGACATACAAGGTGCCGACATGGTAATCGGTTTATGATTAACTCGACAGTCGACTGATCGCGTGTAAAGTGCTACTTTGGTAATCGTTGATTTATTTATTACTGGTTGTACCCGCGACTTTGTTTGCATCGAATTAACTTTTTAACTACCCTCAAATGTACTAAATTCTTTTGTCCTATTATCGATAAACAGTAATTGTTTCATACTATATGTTATCAGTATATAAGCTCAATTACCTTAATAACCAATTACTTAAGGTAATTAATTACCAAAGTACCTTTATTCACATGTTTAACATTCATTGCTCTTTCGGATAAGCTGTGCAAGCGTAACAGAAAGGCAGATAGACAGATTTTTGTACATATAATGTTAGTATGAGCCTCATAAGAAAGCTCAGAGTCAGGGGGCGATGTAACGAGCTAAGCTCGTAGTATCTTTACGTGATAAAAGCAGGAATGAGGAGATCCAAAGTCAAAGTAGTCAAAAGTAGAAGAACTAAAGCCACAACATAGCTCAGCGTGTTGCGAAGCTGAAATGGCGATGGGCGGGGCAAGTGGAGCGATGGGCGTTGGGTACTTAAGGAGTTTTATTTTTAAGGGTATTTTTTGTTTTTTTAAATCAATTTACGGAACATAAACGTGGTCGCTGACTATTTGCTCTCATAAGAAAGCTCAGAGTCACTCAGCAGGCAATGGAGCGAGCTATGCTTGGTGTATCTCTACGCGATCAAATCAGGGATGAGGAGATCCGTAGGAGAACCAGAGTAATTGACATAGCTCATCGTATCGCGAAGCTGAAGTGGCAATGGGCTGGTCACTTAGTACGTAGAACCTATGGGCGTTGGGGTCCTAAGGTGCTGGAATGACGACCTCGCACCGGAAAGCTCGGTGTCTAGAGTAGACTCCCTACGAAGTGGACTGACGACCCCAAAAAGCTCACGAGAGACGTTGGATCCAAGCAGCACAAGATTGTGGTGTGTGCAGATTCTACGAAGAGACCTATGTCCAGCAGTGACGAAGAAGAATAATAATAGTATTTCTTTGTACTGTATGCTCTAATTTAGTTACGCAATATCGGGCTACGATGCGGTCTGCATATAACTGTGTATTGTTGCGTTGTGTTGCGCTTCCGTGCGTGACGGCCTTTGCTATGCAACTTTCTCGACGACAACTAGCCGATACTGTTCATTGCAAATGTTACAATAAACAATTATACCATAACAACCTATTTGGAAACCATTAATTATTTAAATAATTATAAAAAAATTTTGAGATGTATATAACAGACCAAGTACGAACCGACGTATGCTTGCGGCACCTGTTTTGCGCCTTGCAAAAGTACGTAAGTCGTTTGTGGGTTTGGGTATAAGATTCTATAATAAAATTCCGCTATCAATTTTAGCTTTACCAATACAGCAGTTTAAAAACACTGTTGAAGGAGGCTAATACAGAAAGCCTGTTATACTTTTGGGGATTACATAGATGATAAGAATGCATGGATATGGCTACTCTTTTTTAAAAATAAAAAATATAAATTAAATAAACGTAACAAATCGAAAGAATTATGTTTTGAAGTAAGCAACCGCCGAGTTTCTTACTGGCTCTTCTCGGTAGGAACATCTTTCCGAACCAGCAGTAGTTGACAATTCATAAACACATGCTTAGAAGTTTACTTGAGTTAAGAATATTTTAAATTTAAAGATTCAACAATTAAACATAAACAAAAAAAATCCTTTAATCAGCGATTACAGAAAATCTATTTTAATGCTAAAGGTAGAGTGGAGCCGCGAATTAAGGCATGAATTACCCTCAATTTTGGAATATATTGTTTTTAACCTATGCCCAAAAGCACAACGGATTTCTAAATTTACAAAAACTTACAAGTTTAGCATATATACACCCATAGCTGTATCCTTAGTTATCCGATCAGTGGAACACAAATAACTGATGTCGCACACACGCCGGCAACAATTCAACTAAAGGTGGGGTATCACGAATATTATATATAGGACGCGTTGATAAGGTATCTGATAACAATCGTCTTGTAAACCGATAGACAACTATAGTTTGATATACTATACTTTTGTTATACGGATGTTTTTGTCTGTGAAGGACTCAAGGAATCAATATGAAGGAAGAAAAGTATCAATCAAAAAACCGGACGTGCATTGCTGTGGCTCAGTCTGTTTCCGACTTACCCTCTACAATCCCGGACAAACACCAATGAGTTTTTCTATTATACCTGTGTCTAATATAAGTTGTGGTAGCCCAGCGGTAACACCCTGCGACTCTTTCGAGGAGGTCACGGGTTCAAACCCGGGCAGACACCAATGAGTTTTTCTGTTAAAACTTATGCGTCTAATTGATAGTTGCAATTTATCACACATTTTTCGGTGAAGGAAAACACCGTGAAGAAACCTACATATCTCTAGAGAATTCTGGAGATATGTGTAACCTACCAATCCGCACTGGAGCAGCGTGGTAGGTCTTAGCTCCAATCCTTCTCTCCAAAAACGGAGAGAAGAGGCCTATTCTCAGCAGTGGGATAGTAACAGGCCGCTTCTTATTATTTTTTACTGTGTCTAATTGATAGTTGCAATTTATCACACGCTTTTCGGCGAAAGAACCATCGTGAGGAAACCTGTATATCTCTAGAGAATTCTAGGGATATGTGTAACCTACCAATACCCATTGCAGCAGCGTGGTGGGCCTTAATCTTTCTCTCTAGAAACGGAGAGCCTGCGTCCAGCAGTGGGACAGTAGCAAAGCTGGTAATGAACCATATTCATTTAATACTCACGTGTCATTCTCGTCTATAAACATTTCAGTGCGCCTTCAATCTGAAACAAAAGATATCTCTTCAAAAAAAGCAATTTTGTGAATTGAATTTGTGAATGAATATGGACGTATATTTGTAACTTTTTTACGGCGAATCCGCTGAACCAATAGCGATGAAATTTAGCACAATTTTTCGGGTAACATATAGGCTAGAGAAATCCTGTTAATTATACAGGAATAGGATGACATTGAAAAGCGCCATCTACTATCAATCTATCGCGCGGTAACAGTCCGCGAAGTTGCATATTATTTTTACCCCATACATTAAAAAATATAAAGGCAGTAAAAAATAATTAGATAGTCGGGTATCCCACCCATTTGGTATGAAAGGTTGTTGTATATAAAGAGTTGGTATAAGGAATGGAGGGTGCAAAATGTGAGAAGTGGAATGTAAGAATAGACACATACAGACTCCGTCCCCTTTGATGGAGGTGATAGTAAACAAATAAAGTTTTCCGCGAACAAAAAGACAGACAGGTAGACGCGGCGACTTTTTTAAATATGTATTGATAGATTATCGATATTATATCGGTCTCGGTTTATAAGTTTGCAATCGTATCTCATTGTTCAGCCGCCTCATTATCATGCGTCAGACACGCTGATCTGATTCAATGATACCACTGTATCCACAATACGCCAGACATGTCTTGACTCATCCATTCTACTTATACTACTTCCTACTAATATTATTTTGAAAGTTTGTGAATATGGAAGTAGGTTTGCTATTCTTTCAAGGCGAAACCGCTGAATTAATATCGATGAATTTGGCAACGATTGTTCCCTATACACCGGGGTAACATATAGGCTATAGAAATCCTGTTAATTATACAGGAATAAGGATGACATTGCAAAGCGCCAGCTATTATCAAAGTTTTTTTTATTTACGATATGTCAAAGTCAAGTGAAATCTGGAATTTAAAGAAGGTTCTATATCAAGTCGTTTGGTCGACACGTCAAAAGAGTTATTTTAAGGAAAATTTTTATACATTTTGGTTTCTATTTACTGGATAAATTTAAACTCTGTCTGTTAGGTTTCATGGGCAATCCGCTGACCAATATAGATGAAATTTAGCACAATTAATAACATATAGGCTATAAGAAAACATACAAAAGTACAGCATGAGAGTATTTTACGATTAAGTTCAAATATAATGAACCCACGTAAGAAAGGCATGTACAGAATACAGAGTGCGGTTGGGTCGATGACATCATTACTGCATGGTGTTTAGACAACACCACGCCCCGTCGAGCCCCCGTCTAATTATGGAACACACGAGTGCCGGCCGGCATAGCGAATCTTGGCAACGAGACGACTATTAAATATCTAAGGAAGAATGTGATAAGAACATAGGTATGTGACTTGGAGTAGAAGAAATCGATTAATAAATAATCGATTTTTATCACTTTAAAAATCGTTTTTTTTCTGACTATTTCAAAAGTTGTCTTTTTTAATATTAATAATTAATTACAATAAAGGCTAATAATTAAAGTGGCAACTTCCAAGAAATATTATCAGATGCGCTGTTTTTGAAATTGGATTAAAATGTGTAGTTTATGCATATCTAATCTTAAAAATCAAGAAAAAATGTAAAAAGAAAAAGGGATACCCAAAATAATCGATTATAAAAAAATCGATTATTTTGAAAATATAATCGATTATTTTTTCACATCACTATAAGAACCCCGATAGCTTATTTGGGCGACGGATAGGGACCGATTAGTTTTAATGCCAAAAATAATGTGCTTTATAGAATTAGGAGTTACTTTGCGGAGATTCATAATACAAAAGAATGGGATAAGAATCCTGATAGCTTATTTCGCCGACGGGTAGGAAACGATTACTTTTTATGCCAAAAGTAATGTGATTTATAGAATTAGGCGTTATTTTGCGGAGATCCATGATACAAAAATAAAATTAATTAAAAAAATATTATTTGTTTTGGACTAATGCTTGACTATTAACATTTTCACCTACCTTGCATAAAATAGCGATGACGAATATATATTTAGTCATGGGAGTTAATTTTGGAAAGAGCACCCTTTAAGTTTTTTTTCTGGCTCTCTTTGGTATATTGTCGGTTCCAGAATACTTTTGAATTTTAATTGAATACCTATAACGCTTTGGCTTCATAACTCTATAACAGAAGCGAAAATGAAGTTGTAATTCTATTCGAAACTAATTTCACTCCCGTTCGCGGTAACATCCGGTACTCAAACTTCCTCTTCCGGTTTCAGGATCTACTGTATTGTGTTATAATTTTTTTATAGAAGTAGGCACTTTTAGTGTATGTGCGTTGCGATGTTTGATTATTATTTTGTATATATAAAAACACAAAAATATTATACATATATCATTATCCATACCTACACTGTCTTATGCGCACCACGTCAGTAGCGCCAGAGTCGTAGGCAAGAGTGGACGTGTGGACATACTATTAGTGCGTTTTTGAGTCTGCGTAAAACTTATAGACCACAGTGCTACTTTGAGGAATTTTTTATAGTACAAAAGCAATAATAGAATTAGTTACATATTTTAATTACTTTTTAACTTTTTCTAATATCATAAATAGTGACAGACATACATCATACATCCACATGCACACACACACGGCTGTAATATTAGTTTTAATTTTCGTTTTTACTTTTGGTCAATAACATTTTAACGTTGTTTTTATTAGTTTTATACAAATTCCTTTTTTTTCTTATTAATTGTAATTTTTTGTCATCGTAATTTATATTTTTTTACTCCTGTACATATATAAGTTGAACCAAGTTAAGGTGGGCACTGGTTCCCAAAATACAGTTTAAACTAGCTTGGGAGCCAGGGACACAATAATTGTACATGTGCATTGTTGTAAAAAAAAAGACAGACTTCCGTATTCGAAAAGAAAGGAATCCATAAAAAGTAAAACTGGGCAATGGTCTCCTCTCTTCTTTTAGAGAGGAGGACATTGATGCAGCACGTAGGGTCTTAACGCCAAGCTTCAGTGCAAATTGGTACGTCACGAATTGTTGATTTTCTCACGATTTTGTAGTTTTCCTATAAAAAAATATATAACATAGTACAAGTGCAAGGCCGGTACGCGCAAGCATTACATATTTTACCCTTTAAACTGATACAAAGTTCATATTTCGATGACGAACGAGGTAAACTACAAGGTCCAAGTTTATTATGACACAAACGACTGCTTAAATAATTTTCCCTGATACGGGTAGACGCATGGTATGATACTCAGTAAAAAAACCATGTATTCCCCATGTGTCAACGGTTTCATTTGAAATTGCAAATCACTCTCACTTGCCATACAAATAGGCTTCAGCAATTGTCACCCACACATTTACCTAGACTATAGCGGGCGTATAGATACACCACTAGTCTAGTTCATTTTAAAAATATCTTTATGTACTATTTTTTCGTTTCCCGAAAGAAAAACAGGATGTTTCTATTGACCTATGATCATGAATACACAACATATTTTGGCTACCATTCTCTCCTATCATTCATCAACTCTGGCGCTTTTCCTTTTATATGCATTGCATACTTAACACAATCCAAACACTTCTTTTAAGGCCTCCTTCTAGTCCCATATTTAAAAATCATTTGGTCGCATGTTCATGTGGTTTTAGTTACCTTATACACTGTCCATTATATTAACCATCTTTTGACAGATTGACGATTTACATATTTAGTGATGTCCTAAAGATTCTCGTATGCGATACCATTCCGATTATAGTACCTACTATCATTAATCGAATTACGTACCTAAGTAATTCGATTAATGATAACCTACGTAAACTAATAACAGATATAGAAATCAATATTTTGATTTAATATTGCCTTAGTTTTTTGAAAATAAATGTTAATCCGTGTGTATTTATTATAATCATAAAAAATATATTATACATCAACTGGCAACATCAACAGACCTTCCGCTCGGCCGCCATTTTGACGTGATCTGTCACTCTCAACGAAACGCCCGTGATAGTCACACGCATTTACGTTCGCTGAGTGTTCTCTCGCATCTGTTACACCTTGAGTTAAGTAGCTTTATTCCTCGGAAAAACTTTTGTGAAACTTATATTAATTGATCGTGAAAATGCCGAAAGGACGTGTGTTGAAAGCACAATCGAGACAGTTAGTGTTAAAACTTCATGAGTATTTTGAGCAAGAAAATCAAAATGGCGGACCTCTTATACCTATCACGCAAGTCCGAAACCGTGTTGCAGCCGCGTTGGGGATCAGTCTATCAACTGTGACTAAAATCACTACTGATGCCTACGGCAGGAGCGGCTTGGAGCAAAACAAACCATCTACACCAAAAAGAAAGCGCCGGGCTCATAAGGTGACAGCTGTTGATGACTTTGACGCTGACGCTATTCGTCGTCATGTATATGATTACTACTTGAGAAAAGAAATTCCAACTTTGAGAAAACTTATTGTTTCTTTGAAAAGAAGTGGTCTATTTCATGGTGAAAAATCTTCTTTGGTCAAAGTTTTGAACACAATTGGCTTTTCATATAAAAAGTTAAATAAAAGAAAATTATTAATGGAACGCACAGATATAGCTATAGCACGTTGTGATTTTTTAAGAGAGGCAAAGAAAATACAAGATTGGGCAAATATTGTTTTCACGGATGAAACATGGCTCAACGCTAACCACACACTATCTCGTTTCTGGACTGATGATACTGCTGATTCCACTTCCTCAGTACCAATGGGAAAAGGTGAGCGCCTAATCATTTGCCATGCAGGTACAGCAAAAGGATTTGTACAAGACGCACTGTTGGCATTTAAATCGAAGAAATCAAATGACTACCACGAAGAGATGAATGCAAATGTGTATGAAGAGTGGTTCAAAAAAATGCTCATTTCATTGGAAGAACCATCAATAATTTTTATTGATAATGCGCCCTACCACTCCCGTCAAATAGACAAAATGCCAACACAGGCTAATAAAAAGAATGAAATAATTAATTGGCTTCGGGACAATGGAGAAAATGTGGACGACTCAATGTTAAAAGTTGAATTAATAAAAATATTAAAAACCAAAAAGAGAGCAAAACGCTATGTAATCAATGAAATGGCAGCAGAATATGGCCATACTGTTCTTCGGATTCCTCCATACCACTGCCAGTACAACGCAATAGAACTTATATGGGCACAAGTAAAAGGGCATGCTGCGAGATGCAATACAAGCCCCCCATTCACAGCGAATAAAATGTTGCAATTGCTAAAAATTGCTTGCACCCACGTAACGGCCGAGAACTGGGCAAGTGTGGTGGAAAGAACTAAAAGAGTAATATTCTCTGATTGGGAACGTGATATTGCGTTTGATAATATATTATCCACACAAGAGCTAATAATAACTGCTACTGAAGACTCCTCATCGGAGGAGTCTAGTGTTGATTATCATTCCGACGACTCGTGCTAATAAAATAAATTAAAATATCCTGATTGTTTTATTTGTATTCATGTATTAACTAAGAAGAAAGTAAAACTTTATATAATGTTATTAATGTCTTTTAATACTCGTAACATCGATTTCTACCGATTATTTTTAATCTGTGGCATAATCGTAGTAACCATTATGTGTGACATCACTAAGTGGGCGGTACCCATCCATAAAGTACAAATATTATTTGTACGTAAGCAATACAAAACTTAATGAGCGTGAGCTGTCAAAAGACTGATAATATGATGGACGCAGTATAGAGGTTTTAATGACCTGAAGTGATCAGTTTATGTTTAACAACACGATTTCAAGGTTCTAGCTAAACGACGTACGGTTTAGCGATCATTGCCGTTGTATGGTCTAAATCCTTGAAAATTCTGGAGACTAATAAAATATGCGACAGTGGTGACCGAAGAAGTTTTACAGACCAACGCGAGTTTTAGCGACAAGGTTCTAACCACGTCTGAGGTTATAGCGGCCCACTAAATTTCTAGTTATACAAAGAGTTTTTAGCGAATTACAAGATACTACATAGTTTCCGCAAACAAGACAGTTCTTGCAATCCTTGCGGTTCTAATAATCTTAAAAAACCTAACCTAGGAGAATTTAGACTAAAGCGAAAAGCACGCTTTTAGCAATGTTGGGGTATTACAACAATCCTTAGTTATTACCTTAGTTATAATAGCTCCTTATTACGCTTGAACTTGACAGATTGTCAAAGGTCAAGCGTAATAAGGAGTTGTGGTGGATCTAATTACGTACGTAATTGACGTTAGCATAACGCCAATTTGTATGGCACTGGAACAGCTTTCACTAGATGTCGCTTTTGCAGTGTCATACAAATTGGCGCTACGGTAACGCGATCGAGTAGGTTAAAAAACTCGCACCAAGCACATAGTACTCTAATAACCTACGTAGCTCATGCCACCCACTGAGTTTCAGTGACAATGATTTTCAAGCAAATATATACCAACTTCTACTAGCTTAATTGTTTTTACAAATGGTTTCCCAGCATTTTGCGCAGAAAAAAATACTATAGAACAAAATCAAGGTGACAAGAGTTAATTTCATTATGAGCATGACGCATCTGTAATGGGCCTGATAATTCTCAATTAACAACGGCGCCTATAACACTAAATTAACACATATATGTAAAACTTCACTTACGACTACTTCGCTGACGAAATTTATCGCTTTTGAAGAGTAATATAACACAAAAGTTATTTTACTGAAGTGTTGAGATACCCTCATTTGTAGATAGTTATTATCTTCGAATGCGATATCAAGCTTATGCAAACGCAACAGTCTTAAGCTACGGCTATACAAGATAACGATTCGCGATACGTTTGAGAGAACGAAATGAAATTAAAATATGTTTACATTAAATGCGCAATTCGATCAAAAAAGCGACAAAAAGATTTCTTCATAATTTTTTTTCTTATATGTGATTGGTTGTAAGAGATTCCGATTCCAGAATAAATCCGCCGCTGTGCATTCATTTTGTATATTATGATTGATATTAGTTAAAATTTTATTGTGACAATTAGGTACTTAATTTTTTTTAATTTTCTTTAAGTTTGATTTTGGCGAACATTGTATCCAAAATGCCCTTAAAATCAGTATTGAATACGTATTAATTTTTGTACATAAAATATAAAAAATTATAAAACGATAGGTGATGTATATAATAGACAAAGTGGAACAGATATAAGCTTGGGGCTCCTGCTTTGCGCCTTGCAAAGGTATGTAAGTCCTTTGTGAGTTTGGGTATAAGAATATCTAATAAAATTCTGCAATCAATTTTGGCTTTGCCAATAACGGCAGTTTAAAAAAAACTGTTAAAGAGAGGCTGATACAGAAAGCCTACTATAACGTACTGTACTGTTAAGGATTATTTGGATGATAAGAATGCGTGGATATAGCTACTCTTCGTTCTATCCTGTACAGAACAGTGGTTTTAAAAGACAGTGATTTTTAACAGAGCAACCGCCGAGTTACTTGCTGGTTCTTCTCGGTAGGAACAGCTTTCAGAACCAGCAGTAGAATTGATTCAAAAGTACTTGTTTACAAGTTTATTTGAATAAAGAAAAATTTGAATTTGAATATTAATTTTAATCGCTTATTTATCACGTGTTGCGTCGCTTACTGATATAAACTCAGTGTAATAGGCGATTACAGCGATAATTGTTACAAAATCGCCGTCTCCGATGGCTGGACACGATAATGGTTACAGACAATGCGGTCCGAAGTCCAACGCGGCAATTGTTGGATAGCGGGCGCACGGGCCCGACCGGTGGCTCGTTAGGGTTGACAACTACTTTAAAATAGTTTTTTTTATGACGTAGGTATTATATCATAAACATAATCATTGACATGATAAAATTTAAATGTTAGACGTGTGTACAATATTTTGCAACGCCCTAACCGGGCAAATATGTAACATATTTAAATGCAAATAAATGAATCAATAAGTACCTAATCGCATGTAGTTACCCGCAGTGCATAGATTATTAATAATAACGATATTCGCGCTTTATTGGTTGTCTACTCTGGCCTTTATTTTACTCTAGACTAGATCCAGCCACGCGTTGTTGTGCTCAATCTGGTTTTGAATGTTCTCGCAACAGAAATCAACAGTTAAATAAAAATGCTCCGATGCTGCCACCAAACGTAACCATCTGCTAGGTTATTCTAAAGATTATCTGAAAATTTAATTAAAATCGATCCAGTAGTTTCGGAGTTTGTAAAGGACATACAGAAAAACAATTATTTTTATATAAGTGTGGCAGTCTGGCCATGCGTGGCTATGGCTTAGTCTGATTTCAAATTCCCCTCGAAATAGAACTCAGCAGTTAAAATAATGTTCCGATCGCCACCAAAATTTACAGGATCATGCGTTGGATCATTTTAAAGATTTTCTAAAAATTTCATTTAAATCGATCCTTCATTTCGGAGTCTATAAAGGACTTACAGACAAACATTGATTTTTATATGTTAGAGTATGTAAAAATTCATACAATTCAGTTAAGCCGTTGGAGTGTGATAACAATACAACCACAAACTCAAAATATCACCTTTACAATATCAGTAGGATTTAATGAAATCACACCTGTTTAAATAATGAGAATTATGAATCCAGTTCAATTCACAAGTTACTGAACGTGTGCTTTTACGTAATCCATTACATCAGTTTAATACAATCCATGATCCAACTTTAAATGCCGCCTTATTAAATAAGCGTTTAAATCTAATGACGCTATGCGAATCGTAAGTAATGGGCCTAGACGCTCTAACTGCCGATCTCACGGGATTTCAAAATTTCAACTATTACCGTTGGCAAAAATTGTTGTATTTCGGAAGCTTACAACACCTTGATGGATTTATTGAATGTGACTGATGTACTCCCAAAATTTCAAAACTATTAGAAGTTTTTTAATCTTTTGTTTGCGTGCATCATAGAAATGTCGTATACACGCATGCATGGCCAATATTATGCGTTTGCTATTCTAATGGTGATAGACCGTAATATTCTCGGTATTCGCTTCTACAATAAAATTCCGGAAACACAACAGTCTACAGAAAGGTTTAAATTAAGTATAAAAGATATGCTTGATATGATATAGGAAATATTAGGTAAATTGAATATTAAAAACGATAACCAAATTTGGGATCAATTCGCAAAATTTAACTTACGAAGTGAGCGACCTTTGATTTGGCTAGGTATTTTACGACCGGCTGCCTGCATGACATCAACTTATCTAAGTCGCCTTTTACACTAAGGTACGAAATGTGGCGGTACTATTCAAAATATTCAAATAAACTTGTAAACAAGTGCAATAGACTATTACAATAGGCTATTATTCTAATCAGCCAGATACGAGTACCACACGGCGATTCTTAAACAATCAGGTTGAATTTAAATCTTCTGCGCTCTTGTTGAGGAATGACTAAAGCGTCTAGACAAAAGGATCTTAAACATTGCGCAGAGAATGTCACAACACGTCTGATAGCTTATCTAAAAACTGAAACATACATTGAATCTATCATAATCTTCAGACAACAAAACAAGTCATCTACACTTATATGTACTAAAAGTACTTGCTAAAGATTTTTATCTTCTTGTAACGTTTTGGGTATGTTTCAAATTATCGTCAGTTAGAACTGTTATGCCGGAAACTTGTGATTGATAAGTCAAAACCGCAGAATTACTCTTAAACGGCAAGAGTTATGATGTTTGTGAGACGATGACATATACAAAATAATATAGAAACGCTACGTAACTTAAAAAATCTCAGAAATCACATGTAAAATCGTGACCGTCTTCTATGCCTAAAAATCACTTGTCATCTCGCCTTACAATATCGTATATTTTGCTAAATCTTTAACAGTTCTTTCGGCACGTACTATGGAATTCGTTGCGTTTACACATAAATTAATCGAGTTTTATCGATAAAAGTACCATTTTAAGTCATAATATATTTTTTAATGCCTGCAAAATATATTATTTTACTTGGCAATTTTGGTGATTAAGTAAAATTATATATGGGTAATTGGATGATGGATACTTTTTGTTATTATGCCTAATAAGTAAAAGTTCCTTTTTTGACGAGTTGTCAACCCTACAGATAACCGTTCAGCCGATCTTGAAACGAAAACACGGACTTTAGACCGCAGCCAACGTGACCGTTTGTACGCTATTGATAAAACAGGGCCATTCATCCGGCAAAATCGTATTGTGGATTATACACAAGGTAAACGAATACACTAACCACCATGGAAAATCCATGCATAGTAAATAAATAATATACTACAGACGACCCAAAGTCTTGGAATAGAGCGTCATGCCAGATATGAAACGGAAGTTTGGTCGTTGATTATGGGCATAAGACAGCTAAAGTCAGTTGACGATTGAGTGATGCTTGAAGGCTCTCACTGTGATTAGCCTAATTAAAAGAGAGGGTCTTGAAGAGAGAGATTTGACTGTTTGTCGCAGTTGGCAGTGACTCTGCTTTCAGCTCCACGGATCGCGGGTTCAATTTGTTCAAGTCTGGGTATATCTATCTATTTAAAATTATCTCCTATCCTACTATTCTACTTTCTACTAATATTATGAATTCGAAAGTTTGTGAGTATGGATGTATGTTTGATACTCTATCACAGCGAATCCGCTGCACAATATCGATGAAATTTGGCGCAATTATTCCTTATACACCAGGGTGACATATAGCTATAAAAATCCTGTTAATTCTACAGAAATAGGATGATACTAAAAAGGGTCCATCTATTATTAACCTATTAAAAAGTGTTGTGATTAATACCCTATTAAAATTTAAACCTATTAAAATTTGCAGGGTTGCAAGGTGACAGAAGCTACTGGTTTATTCCAAGTCTACAGTACACGTGAACAAAGTTGCAATAGCTAGTATGTACTCGTATATTTTCACCTGTCTGTCACCGATAACAAATATAAGTAACTTACTTTGGGGACGGACGACCGTGTGTGTAATTGTCCCATATATAATAATTTCGGATCAGTAGAACCAAAATTACATATATACGCGCATCGTCGCGAAGTTTAAGTTGCAATGGGCAACGATATATTACAAAAAAACGATGAGCGTTTTGGTCCCACGGTCTTCAAACGGTTCCTGGACTGCCAAAACAGAGTTCGTTAACCCCTACAAGGTAGACGGACTACCTAAAAAGGATTGAGGGGATTTTATTTTTCATCAACAATAGAATCGGCTGGGATGCACCGACTTTGTTATTACCAGACCACTTGTAGCAAGTGCGCTTTTCATTATTGCAATTTTTATGTTAAATTTTGTTGATAAAAATCATTCGGTATAGGGACATGAGTGGTGAGCCTAAAACAGCAGACGTTGCAAATAAAATATGACCTCGAGAGGCTTTCAGATGGAACATGACTTTGGAACGAGGCCAATGAAACATTATTGGAATAACGAGAATCCGCTGTGATTCGACTGAAAAACAAATAAAACAGACAAAAAATTACGGCAATGAATAGATTAAAGTGCACTGTATTTGTTTGTTAAACTGTGAGAGTCCAGCAGTGTGATCGTGCGACTCTTTCCGAGAGGGACACAAATTCAAACCCGGTCACCAATGGTTTTAAAAAAACTTATGTATCTAATCGAATTTTACAAATTACAACACACTTCGGCACAAGGAAACTCGCATATTTCCGGAGAATTCTTGGGATATGTGTAACCATATCAATCCACATTGGGCATAGGTCTAATGATGTGATAGGTCTAAGCTAACGCCTACTTTCCAAAAGTAGAGAGGAGGCCTGCGTTCAGAAGTGGGATAGCAACAGGTTGCTATTTTTTTAATCTTTCTTGAATGAAATGCACCTATTCCAGCTATCGTTTTAATAAATTGCATATGCGTAAACGATTTGTTTTGCTTATAAGACGACGACTATTAGCCGATTGTCATGATTGCTCGCGTAATAACAATTAAATCCATGTCTCGCCACCAATTTAAGATACATTAACTACATTGTAACAACTCCATCAGATAACATCAATTTAGCAGTGTTCGTTAGATAAATCCAAATTGATTGATTCAATGGAACTAAAAAAGTCACACCAATAAGGATGACCGTTAGTGTTATTGTTCAATACCAGAAGTGGGATTAGTAAATGAGTACTAATACTTTAAATATCGGACTTTGTCGTATTGGGATTACATTCATTCATTAATAGGTGACTTGATTCGACTAGATAAGTCTAAGTGGGTGTTGATATTAAATTTTTTTTAATAGGTACAGGCATACCATACTCGGATTCAAAATATTCTTTATTCAAATAAACTTGTAAACAAGTGCTTTTGAATCGTAAACTCTACTGCTGGTTCGGGAAGCTGTAACCAAGAAGAGCCAGCAATAAACTCGGCGGCTGCTCTTTTAAAAATATAACTCTTATTACTGGTTACATTTAGTTAGGTCGAAGAGTAGCTAAGTCCACGCATTCTTATCATCTAAGTAATCCTCAATAGTACAATAGGTTTTATGTATTAGCTTTTTATTTAGTGTTTTAAACTGTAATGGCAAAGCTAAAATTGAATTAATGACCCCGACAAAGTGGGTGTAGTCAGTTAGACATCTAAACTGGGACGAGCTTCTCCAAATTTGCCGCCCCCGTCAAAATTTTATTTAATTTCGCAATTTTGGTACAAGTCTTATTCCACTATTAAAAGAATATAAACAAATTACTTTTTCTCATCCAGACATCGGACATCCTCTCAATTCGTGCGGCATTGACCTCGTATTTAGTAGAATTAGACAACGCCACGTGACGCATTATGTCACCTACTAATGTATCCCTCATGAGCTGCAATAGTGGTACAACTCAAAAAATCATGTTTTTAGATAAATGCGTTAAAAGTTTTCATTGCTAAGGAAAATGCATAAAAAATAGTTTGCTTCCAAATATTGTTGACTTAATAATGAATTCAGAGTTCTACAAGTATTGCTGCTGAAGAAATGTGTAATTTAACGTTAAAACCTTTCTTAATACAAAAACGTGTTTTTTGAGTTGCCACTATTGCAGCCTATGAGTGATATATTTATGTGTTATTGAATCTAGTTAGTAATTTGAAAAAAATAATCGGCTCAATGATCTAAGGTTTTGAAATTTTTTAGCCCGCACGTTAACTATTAGGCTATGACATTACGTTTGACAGCTCAAATATCATTTGCATTCAATTCTACATCTTAAATGCCCGAAAACATGGATAAAACGGCGTTTTTTTTTCAATGAAACATAGCTAGATCGATTTTGCCCAC
Source organism: Morpho achilles (assembly GCA_947086495.1). Taxonomy (NCBI): domain Eukaryota; kingdom Metazoa; phylum Arthropoda; class Insecta; order Lepidoptera; family Nymphalidae; genus Morpho; species Morpho achilles. The sequence continues at coordinate 19,360,297 of CAMTZB010000007.1, read as the reverse complement.
CCGAAGCCCCTACATGCTGAATTTCATGAAAATCGTTGAAGCCGATTCCGAAATTCAGAAAAAAAATGTACAAGATTAAAGAAAGATTAAAAATCCCTGTATAAAAATGCTTCACTTTTTTGACAAGAGTAGGTGACTCATTTGTTGATCTGACCTTGAACGTTCAACGGTTGAAACAATTATCGCAAAAAAAAACGTGTTTGTAATTTTTTGCCAAATAAACAAAGACCTTTCAACGCTCTTATTACACGTGTAATTTGGACTTTGGACTTCGTCTTTGTGTGAAGCGGATAAGGAAAACCTTTGCCTTTATCCGCGTTATCATTTTTCTGTCACACTGGGTCAAGTGTTTCCTTAGTCATTGCTTGTATAAGTCACGTCTTTTGTTCACTAATCTATTTATTATTGTACCCCAATTACAGGCTATAAAGATCAATTTAGGTTATGTACCTAGTTGATCGAGCCTCGGAATTTTTTTTAAAAAATATAAAAAAAATTTAAAATATGAAAATTGAAAAAAAAATGAAAAAATAGTCGATTAGAAGGGCTCGAACCTAGGTATTTTCACCTCTTTAGACCGCACATTCCCCAAGAAAGCTACCATGTTTTTACGTTTAACAGTGAAAATTGTCTTTTGAATTCAACGTTAAAGTTTTTGAATTTTCCCGAGAATAGGGAAAAAAATGACTTTTTTTAAATGAAACCTGGGTAAATCTCCCCAAAAATCCCCCACATGTCGATTTTTTGTCTAGTACATTACTTTAGTAATAGCGGCGTTTTGTGACACGTGTTGTAACTAATCCTACATGTATCAGGTATGAGAACTGTCTTTGCTTCCTACACTTAGCATGAAATAGATTTTCTTATATTATCTTAGATTATAGCAAAATAAATCTAATAAGCTTTTGTACAAAGGTAATAAAAAAAATGCATTATTGAGGCTCCGTCGTGTGGTATTTGGCTGAATAGAATACCTCATTTCTTACCGAGGTGTCGTAAAAAGTGACTATGGGAAGTCAACCCGCCGTGTGGTATCCGGCTGAGTAGAATAGACCACCCACATTTCTTACTGAGATGTCGTAAAAGGCGACTAAGGTAAGTTGACCCACCCTGTGATATCTGGTTGAGTAAAATAGACCATCCTCTTTCTTACCAAGGTGTCGTAAAATACGACTGAGGTAACTTGACGTTAGGCAGGTGGCCGCTCGTAAAATACGTAGCCAAATCATGTGACAACATGTTTGTAACATGTCCGACCCGACTTAAGAGTGGGATAAGGGCAGGAAGATGATTGCATATTGAAGCTACTTAAATACTTAAGTTGAACGGATGAAATGAAGGAACAGACAGGATATAGTCAGGTTCCAAAGAGCGTCGGCTATCGGTCAGTCTGTAGGTGATAAATAGCACATATGGGTCCGTGTTATCAACCGGTGATAACCCGCAGGGCGCCGCCACGAAGATGGATCGAGAGAGTGCTGATAAGTAATATCAACATGTTTTCAGTGATGTGTACGAATTAACATGCATACTACATTGAGCGTTCAGCAAGTTGATGTGCGTGATACGTCCAAGCGCTACCAAGGTTGAGTTGAGGCGGCATGTCATGGAAAAAGCTAATAATTTTTTTGGTGGCGTATAATCTTCAGTGCCTAGGTGACAGTCTTGCTCGGTAATTGTATTTTAAAGATATAAAAAAATGCAATGAAAAAAATAAGCAGATGATATTTCGGACTTGATCTCAGGTATTTTTTAACTTTTATAATTCAAACTCAATAAAAAAATGCAATTAAAAAAAGAAGCAGATGATATCTGGGACTTGATCTCAGGTATTTTTTAACTTTTACAATTCAAATTCAATAAAAAAATGCAATTAAAAAAAGAAGCAGATGATATCTGGGACTTGATCTCAGGTATTTTTTAACTTTTACAATTCAAATTCAATAAAAAAATGCAATTAAAAAAAGAAGCAGATGATATCTGGGACTTGATCTCAGGTATTTTTTAACTTTTACAATTCAAATTCAATAAAAAAATGCAATTAAAAAAAGAAGCAGATGATATCTGGGACTTGATCTCAGGTATTTTTTAACTTTTACAATTCAAATTCAATAAAAAAATGCAATTAAAAAAAGAAGCAGATGATATCTGGGACTTGATCTCAGGTATTTTTTAACTTTTACAAATCAAATCTTTCTTTGTTTTATAATAAACTAGCAATCGCCAGCGGCTCCGCACGTGTGGAAAGATTAAAAGCGTAATAAAGTATTTTGATAACCATAAAAATGGTTAAAGTGGGTTAACCTTAAAAGCTAGACATATGCTGTCGCGGACTTTTATTTAGAACATTTAGAGGGTAACAATTTTGTAATACATGATTTTCGAATAACTATTACCGTTTACTCAGCGCACGCAAAGAAAGCTTTAAATTTTTCCCGTTTCGCGTAATATTTTTTATTGCCGCTCCTCTCGTATTCATCTTAGCGTGATGTTATATAGCCTAAAGCCTTCCTCAATAAATCGTACACTGAAGGAATTTCAAATCGGTCCTGAGATTAGCTCGTTCAAACAATCGAACAAACAAGCTCTTATAAATACACTAACAATCGCGGAATTTGTTGTTAGCTCTTTTAGTCAGAAGCAATATTCCGAAATTCGCGTATATGTTCTAGGCCATAAATATAATAAATATATTACATAATTCGTTATCTTAATCCATTTTTATCTATAGTTATAGTAATTGACATATTATGATTAACTCTTATCGTGTTGATGTTTAGTCTAAACATGAGTGCTTTGTAAACATAATAACCAATTAATTATATACTTAATAATATAATTGGATTATCTAACGTTATAGTGGAGATATATAAGAAATTATGGGCGAATGGCATAGATAATAGCAACATGTACTAATTATTGTTTTTACACTACTCTGGCCGCCGCAGGCAAATATTCTTTCCATGATTTTCAAGGCTTTTCGATTCATCAAATTATAATGAAGGTTAGGATAAATTTATTTATCTATATTTACGTCGTATTTTTTCAAATATCCTACCTATTTTATGACTATGGATATATGTTTGTTACTCTTTCACGGGGAATTCACTGAGCCAATATCGATGAAATTTCGCGGAATTATTCTTACACAACGGACTAACAAATAGGCTAGAGAAAACCTGTTAATTCTACAGGAATAGGATTTCATTGAAAAGCGCTATTTATTATCGACCTAACACTAGACAACAGCCCACGAAAACGAAGTTGCGGGTAATTTAATATTTAATATTATAAATGCAAAAGTTTGTGTATATTACTGTAAACAAAAAACCTATATTACTATATTACTGTACAACCTATATTACTGTAAACTTTTATCCAGATCCGTCCAATAGTATTTTAGTGAAAGAGTCACAAACATACACATCCATAGTCACAAACTTTCACATTTATAATATTAGTAGGAGTAGGAAGTAGGATTAAAAAGTAAAGTAGTTGTCTGTTACTATCCTACTGAGAATAGGCCTTTTTTCTCTCCGTTTTTGGAGAGGATTGGAGCTAAGATCTACCACGCTGCTCCAATGCGGATTGGTACACTACACATATCTCCAGACATTTTCCTTCGCCGTGTGATAAATTGCAATAATGAATTAGATACATAAGTTTTAAATGAAAAACTCATGGTGGCTGCCCAGGTTTGAACCCGTGACCTCCTCGAAAGAGTCGCACTGTGTTACCGCTGGGCTACCACAGTAGGATGAAATTAACAACTAAGAAATTGTTAGTCGCGTTATAATTGTCCAATGTATATAGATTATATGACGTCATACTAATTTCAAAATGGCGTCGGTTAATATGAGAGTTAATATTCAGAGGGTGATACGAATGAAATTTCTTTACTAGTTCCAAGTTTTTTATTAATCATATCTTGTAAAAAAACGTGACACACAACGTACTGTATGTCGCAAGATAATGTGTGTAATTAAGAAATACTGACGCGTACAACGAAACGAACGAGCGATTCCAAAAATTGTTTAAACAGTTTTTCCCTTTATACTGACAGCCATAAGGCGATTTCTTGCTTGATAAATTATTTACAAAATGATTTTCTGTTTAGTAACGCAGTATGGAATGCGACTTGGAACGAGAAAATCAAAGCGTGACGGAAACAATGCAAGTACATGTACATCAAAAGAGCATAAATTAACTTCATTCTTACATTATAAACACGAAAATCTGTCTGTTACGATTCCATGGATAATCCGCTGAATTCATGATATAATTTGCATTGGTATAATTGAATTTCCGGGTGCTATCCGGATGAGTAGAACCACCCTCATTTCTTATCGTAGTCGTAAAAGGCGACTATGATAAGTTAACGCCAGGCAAGCGGCCGGTCATAAAATAAATCTGAACCACTTTACAACATGTTTATGCCCATATAAGAGAAACGTGTCTTACAAAGTTGTCCTTCACCTTAACAAAGACTTCGTAAGTCTCGCTACTACAATCTAATAACTTGTTCCACTGTTAAGCCTTCCTATACCGCATACTGTCTTCTCTATAGTTAACTTCTATACTTAACTAAAATAAATAATGTTAAAAAAAGGCATTTATAGCGAAGTAAAAATTATTCTTATTTTGGAAGAAAATTATAACAAAAATATATGTCATCATTCTCCTGCCCTTATCCCATTCTAAGTGAGCTCAACACAACATGTTTCAAACATGTTGTTAGTTGATTTGGCTAGTTATTTCACGACCCCCGCCTGCCTGACGTCAAATTACCTTAGTCGCCTTTTACGATACCTCGATAAGAAATAAAAATGGTAAATTCAATCCAAGCGGATCCGGCTAAATAGAATAGTACCACCCTTATTTCTTACCGAGGTGTCGTAAAAGGCGACTAAGGTAAGTGACGTATCCGGTTAAGTAGAATAGACCACCCTTTTTCTTATAGAGGTGTCGTAAAATACGACTAATTATTTTAGTCGTAGTTAACGTCAGGCAGGCAGCCGGTCGTTCAATACGTAGCCAAATTATGTGACAACATGTTTATAACATGTTGTGCCGACCCCACTTAGAGTGGGATAAGGGCAGGAGGATGATGTCCACAAGCGGATATTTATATAGAAATGTATACACCCATAACGCAAGTATTAAGTTACATACTTTGGATAGTTAAGTTACATACTTTGGGGACGGATATAATTGTACATTTTTGTAATATACATATTTATTTTATATATTACACATAAATAAAGCAAGCGTTACCGCGATAAAAAGCTAGTCTCCCGTAAACCTCCTAAGAATTAAAGCTAGATATCTAGGTTTACCGCACTCCGGAAGGTAACGGTCAATCGATCATATTGCCGATCCGCTAGCCACTATTGTGGCGAACTTAACGAGCCGTGATAATGCTCGATGAAATAGAAAATACCTGGTTGACCGACCGTTGCTCAGTTTTTAGAAAATTAAAAAAAAAGTAACTAATTATTGGGTAGGTAGTGCTCGATCCTAGGTATTTTCATTTCTCAAGACTACCCGTTCCCCGAAACTACGCTGACTCGACAATTTACGGCAAAAATAGTTTTATATATTCAATGTAAATTTTAGTATTCTTTTAATGTCCAAAAACTGGGATAAAACGAGTTTTTTTTAATAAAACCTAGTTAGATTAATTTTTCTTCCCCAAAACCTCCTGCATGCTGAATTTCAGGAAACCCATTGGAGCCATTTTTAGATTTAAAAAAAAAACATACATACAAGATTGTCATTTAAATATTCAAGATATTTTACCGCAAAATGTTGTGACAAAATGTTTCATACACAATCTCCTTCAAATAGTTAGGTTAATCATTCTCTTACTCGTATCCCACTCTAAGTGGGGTCGGCACAACATGTCTTCTTCTTCCATTCACCTCTATCATTCGTCAACTCTGGTGCCACTCCTTTAACATGCATATCATTCACACAATCCATCCATCTTTTTATCGGCCTCCCCCTAGCCATACATCCATCCACATTCATATTTAAAAGTCTTTTGATCACATGATTTTCATCTCTCCTCATTTCATGACCATACCAAATAGTTAGGTCAATAATATAAAAAAACATTTTACAACGGTTGCATCAACTGGCCTTTTATTCGTGTTTTATTTTAAGAAAATTTCATTTTATCCTTGTTTTCTTGCAATGGAAAAACTGCAACAATATAACTTGAATACGAAGGTTAATTTCATTGGCATTTAAAAAGTCATAATAGATCAGTAATCAAAAAAAAATATATTATTGGGTACCCTATATAAACAAATCTAATCCATATTTAAGTATATCTTGTTTGATTTTGAAAAAATTTCATTTTATCATTGCTTTCAAACAATGAAAAACTGCAACAATATAATTAGAATACGAAATTTGATTTCGCTGTCATTATAAAGCCATGATAGATCAATAATCAGAAATAAAAATTTGGGTAACCCTTCATAAAAAAATCTAATCCATATTTAAGTATATCTTATAATAAAAAATACCGAGCTAAAGCTCAGTTGTCCGGATATTATATTCTATAGAAAATATTAAAATTAACGTGAACTTCACTTATCTTTACTTTTTTTCGCCAGTAAAATTTTGGCATTTCAAAAATTTTGCTGGCTCTCAAACAATGCCGCCCTAGACCCACACAGGCTTTTTATAAATACTGTGGTTCCCGGTTAATTTGGCGCCAAGGAAATCCAAGAAAATAAAGTAAGTACCTTCAATGAAATACGCGTTTTATCCACGTTCCTGAGAGAAAAACGAGAATGTCTATTCCATATATTTTCCTGGTGAGTTAGCTTTAATTGTGTCAAATTTCATCAATATTGCTCCAGCGGCTTACACGTACAAGCGGAACAGACAGACAAATTTTCGTATTTATAATACTAGTACGGAATATTTACAATCGTAAGTTTTATTACATTCTTTACCGCCTTAATTTAAAGCAAAAAAATCATAATTAGCTTTTCTAAACCTGTAACGTTCTTATCAGATGAATAATTATAATTCAAATATATTATAATAGACTTCTTTATTTTCTATTTAAATACCCGCATTTACATAGAACAAATCAAATTACGCAAAGGTACCACGTATTAAGCCGGTAAAAATGTACAATTGCTCAAAACATACGGTTTATACTTGCATAAATGACTACTTACCGAATTTCCTTGTGAATATAAAAATTAAATAAACACTTATACTATATCACAGCCACTTGGTAAATGTTGGAAATAAAAATAAAAAGAAAGTTATAAAGCGCAGTTAAATACGTACGCTCTAAACGACGCACGATCGGAAACTGAATTCGTAATTCGAACGTTGCCGGCTCGGCTGCTGTGTGCTGTTCCCGCCTTTAGACACTCCGTGGCCGTGATCCGTGCCTAGGGTTGACACGTCATCGGAAAAAGCTAATTTAAATTTTAAACAGACAGATTGTCTACCATAGAGCTATTATAGTATAAGAGCCAGCCTAAAATGTGTCCATTGACAATAAAGAGAAAGTAAATGAGATTTGTCTATTTGATGTGTGATTACACAAAGATAAAGTATACTCATAGTATAGTATAATGTATAAAGCCATATTGTGTGGTATCCGGCTGAGTAGAATAGATCACCATCATTTCTTACCGAGGTGTCGTAAAAGGCGACTAAGGTAAGTTGACCCGCCGTGTGGTATCCGGCTAGGTAGAATAGACCAACCTCACTTCTTACCGAGGTGTCGCAAATGGCGGCAAAAAATGACCACTGAGTTTCTTGCCAGTTCGTCTTAAGGGGATTAGAGCTCCGAACTGGTGGTAGAATCATTCTGTCGTTGGATTTCGTAGTGAAAAGTGTTGGTGTTGGTGGACAGTAATATTTCCGCCGTGATTCTTTAAACGGATTTTTTTATCTTTTAATTATTTATTTTAAATTAGATTTAGACAATGTTATAACAGTAGTATAATCGGCGTGTAAAAAGTGTAAATTGTTTGTGGTCAACCCTGTTTTCACTGAGACACAAGCTAAAATAGAAGGTTCCCAGTCCGCGCGCACTCAACTGACCGCCAAGCGATGGCATGTAGGGCGGGATTCGAAAATCGAACTCCACACAAACAAATTAAGAAAGGTTATGGACGAACAATCAATGTTTGAAACGGGAATAACATCGGCACAAAACAAATTATTAAAAATTTGTACAGTGAGATATTAGAGTATAAGAAATTCGGCGTAAACCAATTATCAAAAAAATATACAAAGAGAGTAATCATTCAAAAATCGAATGACGAACTCATACAAACAAAATATGAAAAGTTGTATACGAGATTCTCGCAAATAAATAATTACAACTTATGTATGGCGAGTGGAAAAATGGTTGCGCAAAAAAAATTCAACGGTTTGCACTCAGACACTGCCGGCTGAAGTGAAAACTTACATATTAACGTTGTGCATTTTGAATATTTTGGAATGTGTTGGATATGCGGGAATGATTCTACCACCAGTTCGGAAAACTATTCACTTAAGAAGAACTTGCAAGAAAATAGGTGTCGCTCTTTCACTAATAGCGATTATTTGAGGTTAGATTCTATTAATAAGAAAATACAAAAGTGGTCTCCCAAACAAGTCTACCTCCTACGAATGCTGCACGACACAAAAAAAGAGCGAATTGCGTCAGCTTTTGTCTTATATAGGCAGTCACAGATTAGAAATCTGGATTACTAACAATATTGGATTTTTCCATTTTATGCAGATAATTAAGGTAGACCATAATTTTTCCCTAACCATTCTGTCGTATATGTTTTATTCGTGCATATTATTTTAACGAAAAAAACTTTATACGAACAAAATGCAAGCGATTATAAAAGATGCGATAATTTTTAAACATTGTACATAGAGCAGCACAGATTCAATCTAAAGGAATTAGGAAAAGAGTACGACCAACACATATTAGCATTTTTATGAGTACTTGTAATTTTTATTATAAATAAAATTTGAATTATTTACATATTATTTTTATAGTTATTATTTAAACCGTATAACGTTTGATTAATAAATTCATCATCATGTTGGTACACCGCTAATCCACACAAAGCGAGCGTGTTTTTGTTTCTCTTACCTTACACCTATCTTCATATGTAAATTCACTAGGAAAACTTATATGACGCATTCGATTAGCCGAAATTGGACCGAAAGTAATTAATATTAGTCATACTCCATATTAAGATCATAAAATCGAAAATCTATTATACTTTCTCGACTAAACCTCTGCGTTGCGTTGCGTGAGAAACATTTATAAAAATTTGTATGATTAACATATAGAAAAAAATCACGCTCGCCGGGACATCAAAAATAATAATAGATGGTGTTTGAAGATCACACGTATAAACGTGATCTAATTCAAAATGTTTGAGGCCAATTGCAATTAAGCATAACGACCGCAAAACTCATGGGTGTTAAAGAGTTTTTAACTTGCTAAGTGGGGTCGGACATGATATAAACATGTTGTCACATGATTTGGCTTCGTATCTTACGACCTGTCGCCTGCCTGACGTCAACTTACCATAGTCACCTTTTACGACACCTCGGTAAGAAATCAGGGTTGTCTATTCTACTTAGCCGGATACTACACGGCGGCACTGACCTACTTATTATTAATAGATAGTTCATTGACATTCAAATTACTTATTACATTAGTTATGTCACTGAAATTTGGCCCTTTACCAAAGAGGTCGTTGACATTACTACCGAAATTCGTAGTAACGTCAAACAAATAAATAAAGACCTATCACTATCCCAAAACTGGACAAAGACCTAGGATTCGGGTCCACTATTTTTTTTTCTGTTCCCGAAGGAAGAATGCGGTATTTTTTATCTTATATATTAGCTCGGTATATAGCTTTGAAAGAACTACAAATTACTTTGCAGAGATCCATAATACAAAAGTAATAATAAAAATATTTTGCTATAATCCGTAATAAAGTAAAAAAGAAATATATATAATGCTTAATGTAAATATATATAATGATTATTCAAAACACATGCACTACATGCGTTCACTATCACAAACTCAAGAATTGTTTCGCTCCGCAACTGAAGCATCATCAGGAGATAATTTTATTATTACGCTCGGTATATAGTTTCAATTGTGTCAAACTTCATCATTATTGCTCCAGCGGATTAGGCGTGAAGGCGTAACAGACAGCGGATTAATTTATTTTCGCACGGAATAAGAACAGTGTGGGAATCTGTTAATAAACCATTTGTAAGATTTATAAAGACTCCTACACGCGTAAGACAATAGCGAAGTGTCTGAGACCTAATGAATGACCTAAGTTATGATAGGGATAGGGTAACCATGACTTTAAAATTTATCATCATCCTCCTGTCCTTATCCCACTCTAAGGGGGGTCGGCACAACATGTTATAAACATGCTGTCACATGATTTCGCTGCGTTTTTACGACCGGCCGCCTGCCTGACGTAAACTTACCTTTAGCATATTTTACGATACCTCGGTAAAAAAAGAGTGTGGTCTATTCTACCAAACCGGATACCACACGGTCGGTCAACTTACCTTAGTCGCCTCTTACGACACCTCGGTAAGAAATGAGGTTGGTCCATTCTACTCAGCCGGATACCTCACAGCGGGTTAACTTACCTTAGTCGCCTTTACGGCACTTTTCTAGTCCCGAGGCCATTTGCTTCCACAGGCCTCGGATGGCGCCCCCAGCGGGTTCCCGGTTGGTGGTGGGCGGGACGTCCATCGAAATCTCGGGTACACTACAGTACCTGGGATTGCTCCTCGACAGCCGATGGACGTTCGAGGCCCACTTCCGGCGGCTCGTCCCCAAGCTAATGGCGACCACCGGAGCCCTGAGCAGGCTCCTCCCGAATTTGGGAGGGCCTAATGCAGGCTGCCGGCGCCTATACGCTGGAGTGGTGCGGTCCATGGCCCTGTACGGCGCTCCCGTATGGGCGGGGCGGCTGACCGCCGGATCCCTGCCCCTGCTGCGCAGGGCGCAGAGGGTCATGGCGATCAGACTTGTGCGGGGCTACCGGACCATCTCCGGCGAGGTGGCCTGCGCCTTGGCCGGGTCCCCTCCATGGGACCTAGAGGCCAAGGTGCTAGCTCAGGCCTACCACTGCAGAGTCGAAGCCCGTTCACCGGGGGGAGACTCAGCGGTGGTAGAGGTGGACTGGCGGAGGGCAGCTCAGGAGGAGCTCCTCCGCCAATGGAGGCGGCGGCTGGAATCGCCCAGTGCAGGAGCCTGGACGATTTCAGCCATCCAGCCCATTCTCCAGGGCTGGGTCGCCAGAAGGCATGGGGTCCTCACCTTCCGCCTGACACAGGTGCTTTCCGGACATGGTTGCTTTGGGAGGTATCTGTGGCGGGTGGCTCAGTGCGAAGCGACTGGTGAGTGCCACGAATGCGGCGCCGAGTTTGACACGGCGCTGCACACGCTCGCGGACTGTCCAGCTTGGGCGGTTCAGCGGGCAGAACTCGTGGCACAGGTGGGGCATGATCTCTCCCTGCCCACTGTGGTTCGTGCCATGGTGGACAGGGAGGGATCGTGGGCTGCGATGGCCTCTTTCTGCGAGGATGTTATCTCGCGGAAGGAGGCGGCGGGTCGGGTCCGGGAAGTCGAGTCCTTGGATCCGATCCGCCGCAGGCGAGTGGGGCGCAGACGACTCGCCGAAGCCCGTCGTATGCCGCCCTAACGGGGACCTCTGGGCGTTCCGAACGGGGTTTTATCGGACGCCCATCGAAAATGTCCCCGCGGCGGTCGATGCATCTGGTGCTGCCGATGCATCGTCAAGCGGAGAGAGGGGCCACTGTTAGAGAGGCCCCGACCCAGAGGTGGCGCACTCTGGGGTACAGAGTTGCTGCTGGCGGGGATGGGGGTAATGTCTTCATAGGTACCCTATACCCGTCACCAGCAGCGTGGAGCACACAGGTTATTTTAGTCGGTGCAAGTCCGACATAACCGTCGCCTGCCCCCGTCGGGTGGCGGTACCCATAAGGGGTTTTTTCCTGTTAAAAAAAAAAACTAAAAAAACTAGAACTTTTCTAGTCAGCCACATTTATATATAAAAAAATAAGTTAGCTAATATTACTATCCCACAGCTGGGCATAGGCCTCCCGCTCCTTATTTGGTGTGAAGACCAAAATTAAATGATTTATAGAAACAGAGGTTAATTTGCGGAATCCCGTAGTACAGAAGTTACAATAGACCTACACACACACACACGTACGCACACACACACATCCACACACACACACACACACACGCGCACGCGCTAAAAAGCGACTAAGGTATGTTGACCCACCGCGTTTTTTGGTGGTTTTGATAGAATAGACCACCCTCTTTCTTACCGAGGTGTCGTAAAATAAGACAAAGGTAAGTTGACGTCAGGCAGGCGGCCGGTCGTTAAAACGCAGCCAAATTTATAACATGTTGTGCCGACCCCGCTTAGAGTGGGATAAGGGCAGGAGGATGATAATGATGATGTAACTTCCTTTCAAGATCAAAATTGAATACAAACAACTACAAATGATTTCGATCAATATTATATTTACAGATCACAAGGTCATCAAAGCTCTTATATAATTTTGCAATTATTAAATATAATTATTTAAATGATTGCATATCTTTAGGTGTCACTTTCTAGTGACGTCTGTCGATGAAAAGATACAAGAGTTTAATATACCTTCTTTAAGATTAATTGAAAGAATTTAAAAATTGTTTTCAGACATGTTTTATATCGTTTCTAACTGATAAGTATTGTTTATAAAACACGATTCAGTCACTGCACATTTGTTACTGACTTGTTAGCTATTAAACGCTATCTTATTTGAGGTTGATAATATAAATTGAATGAAATTATCCGATAACAGGTGTTAAATGTATAATGTCATTTGCTTGTCAATGACACTGTACATATGGTACAAGCTTTTCGCGATTTCTTTCGCATCAACTTAAGTGTTCAAATACTCTTTTTTCTATCTATACTAATATATAAAGCTGAAGAATTTGTTTGTTTGATTGTTTGAACGAGCTAATCTCAGGAACTACAGGACCGATCTGAAAAATTCTTTCAGTATAAGTAAGTCCATGTAACATCACGCTAAGATGAATAGGAGAGGTGCAGCAATAAAAAATATTATGAAAACGGCAATATTTAAGCTTTCCTTGCGTACGCTGAGTAAACGGTAATAGTTATTAAAAGATCATGTATCCGCGACAGCATATGTCTAGCTTTTAAGGTTAACCTACTTCAACCATTTTTGCGGTTATCAAAATACTAAATTACGATTCTAATCTATCCACACGGGCGGAGCCGCTGGCGATTGCGAGTCTTATATAAAATTTTCTGTTGCCAAAAGAAAAACAGGTTATTTTAGTATTTAAATATTATTTAAAATTATGTAAGTATATACTTACCCGTTGCCTGTAACCCATGAGACAAGTATTCATTTACTTTTGGGCGGACGATCGTTTGTGCAACCGTTTCATATATTTAATTACTATTGTAGTAACAAATTCCATCAACATCTAATAGGATACGGCGTATCCTATTATATGTCGATTTTGGAGGCATTCTAGTAAATAAAGAATATCCTGCAAAGACCAAAAGGGTTAGCGACAGTACAAGCGGATGGCGGGTAAAGGAAGAGGTCACTCGGTATCCTTGCGCGGCGGGAGCGGTGGGATAATGGACCGGGCCAAAGTCCAATGTCTCAGACGAGAATAGAACCCACGAAAGATGACGTCACTTACTTAGTCGCCTTTTACGATACCTCGGTAAGCAATGAGGGTGGTACTATTCAGATGGCGTTCAATATTTTGTAAACATTACGTCTATTTTTCCCGTCCCAGAAACTGTTTTTAAAGAGAAATAATGGCAAGGAATAAAAAAATCAATAAATAAATAAATCCACTGATATAAGTTGACGTCAGACAGACAGCCGATCGTAAAAATAGAACATATATGTTGTGCCCACTTAGAGTGGGATAAAGGCAAGATAATAATGAATTAAATAATCGAAAAAATATATTCTATGCTAGGAAAAAGGGCACGTGGTCGAGCTTTCTAGCATTTTTTATTGTACATTGTCCCAAATGCACTTTACCCGGAGCTTATTGATAAAGATAATTGCTATCACCAGTCCATGTCAATTGGATTGCCTTATCATCAGACAGTCTGTGCAGACGCGATAAATAACAACTGACCTTCGCACTGTGCCGGGTCTGAAGTTCAGGGCCTGCGTGTGTCGGACAAGAGGTATATACTTTTTATCAAACTACCATCCACACCAACATACTTGCGAAAAGATTCTATTTATTTTAGCTTTGCCATTATAGCAGTTTAAAAACACTGTTAAAAAAAACGCTGATTCAGAAAGCCTACTATACTGTTGACTTCGATGATAAGAATATGTGGATATAGCTACTCTTCGACACTGTACAAGACAGTAATAACTAAATCTAACTAGTAATAAGAATTATATTTTTAAAGAGCAACCGCTGAGTTTCTTGCTGGCTCTTCTCGGAGTTGACGATCCAAAATCAGTTGTTTACAAGTTTATTTGAATAAAGAATATTTCGAACCCACCCTCATTTCCCGGTGTCGTAAAGGCGACTTAAAAAAAGATACAATTTCAGATAATAACTGCTGCCTATTATTATATGCTTTTAAAAAAATATCCACTCCTACAATCTTCATCTTAGCAGCAGGTGACTTAGCGGTTAACTACTTAATCATCATCATCATCATGCCCTTATCCCACTCTAAGTGGGGTCGGGACAACATGTTACAAACATATTGTCATATGATTTGGCTACGTATTTTACGACCGGCCGCCTGCCTGACGTCAACATACCTTAGTCGTATTTTACGACTCCTCGGTAAGAAAGAGGGTGGTCTATTTTACTCAACCGGATACCACACGGTGGGTCAACTTACCTTAGTCGCCTTTTACGACACCTCGGTAAGAAATGAGGGTGGTCTATTCTACTCAGCCGGATACCACACGGCGGGTCGACTTACCTTAGTCGCCTTTTACGACACCTCGGTAAGAAATGAGGGTGGTACTATTCTATTCAGCCGGATACCACACGGCGTCGGTTAACTACTTAATAGAAACTTAAAATACTACATTTTTACAACTAATACGTACTTAGGTAAGAGGGACACGTAATAAGGCGGATTTTTCTGTATAAGATAAGGACAGACAAAGATTACAAATATGAGTTTCAAGATAGTGTAACCAACACAATATTCTTCAGGTTAATTTGAATAAAATAATGTGCTATTTCACGAGCGTAACGAGATATCAACTCACTGACTATCTTATGAAAACATAGAGAAGGAATATACAAAATTTATTATATTTCAGTGTTAAATAAAAAGTTTGATTTAAATTGTGTATTATAATACTTTTTTATCTTTAATATTCAAATGAGTTTATCTTGTGTGTATATATAAAATCTTATAACAAAATCTTTTGAAATATGAATATTTTATAATATCAGGAACTGCTCCAAAGTTTTACATGAAATTCAGCATGTTTTTGTGGTGAAAAATCGATCTAGCTAGGTTTCATTAAAAAAATGTCTTTTTAATCCTCTTTTCAGGCTTTGGAAAAATGCAAATGATATTTTAGTTATCATTTGTGAAGTTCTAATACCTTAGTGGATAATGGGTGGACTAAAGAAGCCAAAATACTGCAGCCGGGCCCATCTGCCCAATTATTTTTAAATTTACCTTGTTTATATATTTAAAAAAGTTACCGAGCAAGGCTTGATCACTCAGGTATATATTATTGTTTTCCTTAGCTACTATCCAGCATTTATGTCCTTCCCAAAAAGAAATAAAAGCACAAACTTTAAGCTAAGATTCAAAAGATAGATATATTTATAGAATTAGGAATTACTTTGTGAAGATGCAAACATTAATAATAATGTTATTTTGGTATAATCTGAGATAAAGTGAAAATACTTTATTGTGGATTGAAGCAAAATACTTGTATTGTAGTATTGTATTTAGTACCTGGTTGGCTGAGTCTTGCTCAGTGATTTTTAAAAAAAAAAATGTAACTTAGAGAGAAGGATTGGAGCTAAAATCTAACACATTGCTCCAATATTAATTGGTAGGCTACACATATCCCTAGAATGCTCAAGGGATATGCAGGTTTCCTTATTATGTTTTCCTTCACCGAAAAGCATGTGATAAATTGCACATATCAATTAGACACATACAAGTTTTAATAGAAAAACTCATCAGTGCCTGCCCAGGGTTTGAACTCAAGACCCCATTTAAGGAGTTGCATGGTCTCTCCTCTCAGCAATCACAGCTCTCTATTGGTATATTGCGGTTGTATAACTGGCAAGTAGTATTAATTTTAATCTGTATTAGAATAAATTTTAAGCTAGTATTTTATAAGATATAGTCTGATTGAAAATTTAACAACATACATGGAAACTTGTCAACTATGTCAACACAAAATAAGAAATAATACATATAAGAAATTCACTAGTCAAAAGAAGTAAGAAAAAATACAGTGAGTTAATGACTGTTTTATAAATATCAAAGTGAGTCTTGCAGTTAAAAATTCTTTAATGATAAGAAGTTTTACCAAAATAAAAAATCATGCTAAATAGTACTGAGCTGTAGAAACATAATATAGAATATTTCTTCAATTTTGAATTTATTATGGAAAACGCAACGTATGACCAAATAAATTTTATTAGAAACAAGATCCTATTAAGTATATTTCGTTGTAGTAAATGTGTAATAAAACATCAGTAATTTCTAGAAAACAATATGCAACAATAAGATGCTTCATAAAAATAAAGGAATGATTATAAACGTATGAAAATTGAAAAAATATAATAATTTAAGTGGGTAGAAACTGCGAATTTCACGCGCCGCGCATTTCCATTTTTACAGATCAAATGAGGTACTTTAGCAGTTTTTACATGACGACTTATATTTTTTGCGATACAATGGTTCGTCCGAATATTTATCATTTAATACAATCACTGAGAAATATTAAAATTTTCACATTTAAAAAGTAGTTATAGGTTATAACCAGTACGTTAGTCAATAAAAACACCCGCAATATTGTCTACAATAAAAAAAATAAAACTCACCACAGATTTTATTACTTCTGTTTTCTCTGGATATTTAACACTTGTAAATTATCACCGAATTTTAAATTAAACTTGACAAACACTAGCGGAACCTAATATAAATCTGCTTTCTTTTCAATCCAAAGAATTAGTGACGTACAAACGTAATATTATGTTAATGTCAAAGTTTCGATTCCGATGCTATCGATTTTTTAATCTAATTATTTGTGTTTGTATAATATATATTTCAAGGCTCAAACTATCTAAATTTTGACTTTTTAAGCTCTTTTAAGCTTAAAAGTTTTTCGTTTATTACAAATGAATTTATCTAGAATGGTTTGTAAATGTTTCTACTCGATTAAAGTTAAAGACGATAATCGATTAACGGTTACAACACTGTACATGTTGAATGTGCCGTGTTTTCATTCGGGGTGGGGAAATCCTCCAATCAGGGAACGGCAAGCAGTCTGAAAAGGTGGCGTGATCCCTACGTCACGTTGTATACATACATAGAGATAGGTACTCTGTCGAGTATGGATCAATACTTATTATAATTTCGAAACTACTATCAGTAGCTTCTAGATAATATTATGTAAAATAAAATGTATGAATAAAACTGCGACATTTTATTGATCAACGTAGGCCCCTTAAAAATATTTAAGACTAGCTTAATGACATCTATCGTTTGCTATGCGAATTACTTCAGGAATTTTTTATACGCATATGTTTGTAAATATTATAATTATATATTGGCATAACAAGTTATACTCTATTCGAATATGAATTGAATATTTGTATGTTATATTATGTATCAACCCAAAGCCGTGTTGTATACGACTGAGTAGAATAGCCGCCCCCTTTCTTACCGAGGTGTCGTAAAAGGCGACTAAGGTTGACCCACAGTGGTATCCGGTGGAGTAGAATAGACCACCCTCTTTCTTACCGAGGTGTAAAATACAGCTGAGGTAAGATGACGACAGGCAGGCGGCCGGTCGTAAAATACTTAGCCAAATTATGACATGTTTATAACATGCTGTTCCGACCCCACTTAGAGTGGCATAAGGGCAGAATGATGTGGGTAGGTAGTGTATATTTTATAGTATTAAGTTTATAATCGTACCTACTTAGATTGTATTTAAACGATTTTCGATATTAATATACTAGGGATACTAGGTAATTATGAAAATTGTTTGCCCAAAGACTAAAACGCACAACATAGAATTTGATTAAAAATGTCTCGTAGATAGATAATAGATTATGACAGTGCTATTCTATTAAACCATAAACACAAGTTACTGATTTTTAAATGTAAATTATAAAATTAAGAAGTGAATGAAGATTACCTAATAATTTTCTCAATAATTCTAAATAAAATTCAGTATGTTTAAAAATTATAAAGATATCACAGATGTGGTATCACTATTTGTGTATTGTCCATCGGAGCGTGCATTCCTATTAACTAAAGAATCAAGTGGCGAATATTGGATACCTTCCAGTAAAACAGTAAAGAATTGTTGGAAAATAACAGCTCATCAGATGAACTTTGAGGTTGAGTTTGGAATTTAAGACTAGGATTTTTTATTTTTTAACAAAAATGTATATATATCCTAGAATACTTACACGCTAGGACTACACAAATCATGCCCACGTGGAATGGTCCCAAGAATGCTCGCACCGTTTGCGCGCTGAATCGCTACGCTGATTCTTTGTGCGAAAAATGAGCCTAACCTTTTGTTACCTGAAGAGGCAATTAACCGAGGTGCTAAAACGGATATTTTTTTTGCATTTTGACTCCATGGGCCTAGAGGGTCAACTGCAAATGGAACAAATATATAACTCTATGTGAGAGCCTTACCAACCTAACGATAAAACCTTACTTTATACTAAATCTTACGACACCTCGGTAAGTAAGAAGGTGGTCTCTTTTACTCAACCGGATACCACACGGTGGGTCAACTTACCTTCTTCGACCTTAGTCGCTTTTTACGACACCTCGTCCAGAAATTCAATTCAAAGAATTCTTCATTCGTGGATTATAGCAATAGAATTGATACTTTTTTATTACAGAATTTTAAGAAAGGTGCAATTGAAAACAGATAGTCTTAGCAAGCGGAGACGGTTTTAGTAAAGTAGCGGCCTATTCTCTCCGTTTTTGGAGAAAAGGATTGGAGCTAAGACCTACCACGCTGCTCCAATGCTGATTGGTAGGTTACACATATTTCCAGAATTCTCTAGAGATATGCAGGTTTCCTCACGATGTTTTCCTTCACCGAAAGGAGTGTGATAAATTCCAATTATCAATTAGACAGATAAGTTTTAACAGAAAAACTTATTAGTGCCTGCCCGGGCTCGAACCCGCGACCTACGGTTTTGCTAGTATTATCTTATTATTCCAGTTGTTCGGAATGGACACATCTTCACAGTGCCAACCGCTGCGGGTGTACAAAATATGGTTACCAAACCATGCCAAGGCGTGCGTTTACCACGCGGTCTACAAGGTGGCGGTCAAATCTGACATCAAAAGACGGACTAAGCTAAGAGCAGTAAGTGGAAAGCATGCTCAACTTTTAGTCCACAGATAGAAAAAGGAAGAAAAGAATATAGAGAACTAAAACAACGACATTTTCCATTTCTACGGGCAATATACAAATTAACCCTACTGCTAGTTACAGAACAATTGAAATTAGCTTTGTCTACACAATATATTAGCAGTTATCTATACTTATTATAAAACGAAGTCCCCAAAAGCTGTCTGTCTGTATGTGACCGATTTTCTCAAAATCTACTGAACGGATTTTTGAACGGTTTTAGGTAAATAGCATATAACGGTTTTATGTAAATTGTGATAGGTTTTGCGTCGCGTTCTTCGCGTAAACCAACAGATACACTAAAGTGTTCTATGGAATTGTACATCTATAAAATACTACAAAAAAGTCCGCGACAGCATGTCTCTGTCTCTTATGGTAAAATCAAAATCACTACTAGAATATTTAAAATTTCAATTAAATACACGCGAGTGAAATCGCAAACCTTAGGACCCCAACACCCATTAGTTCTACGTACTACGTGCCCCGCCCGTTGCCACTTCAGATTCGCGATGCGACGAGCTATGTCGGTAACTCTGGTTCTTCTACGGACCTCCTCATTCCTGATTTGATCGCGTAGAGATAGCTAAGTGGCTCTGAGCTTTCTTATGAGGCCCATAGTCAGCGACCACGTTTCTGATCCGTAGGTCATCACTGGCAACACGCACTGTTCGAAGACCTGGGTCTTCACAACTTACGTTACTCACAACGTCTACACCAAAGCCTATGTTTTGTTCAAATGCTCGTATGCGTCATAGTACATGGAATAGAAAGTTGAAGCAGTTTATTTGTTGAATACTAAGCTAGCTCTCCTTAAACGAACACAATAACGCACACGTTTTCTCTAAACTAAACAGAGAATAAAGAATATTAGCATATGGATTATTAGAATCCTGGATCTTTGAATTTTAACGACATGAAGAGGTTCCAGGGAATCCGGAACCGTTTGCAGTGGGTATCAGCTGCTGAGCTGGATCGTCAGGGAGCGCACGCGACACTTCGCAGTCCTGAACTCGTGCTCTTCTCGCAGATGGCCGTCGGAGATGTGCCTAAGGATAATGATTCTGTGAGGACAAAGTAAAGTAATATAATAATAACTTAGCGGTCCATTACTGTCTCCCTGGTCAAAAGAATCTTCTCTCCTTATACAGAGTTTAGAGTAAACATGACTTTTTGATAACAGGATACATTTTCGTCGCCGCTCGATAGGGACGAGCGGTATATATGTCGGATTTTCATAGACTAAAAAGCTGTCAGTGCTTGACGCTACTGGTGTAGAAGACAGGGTGACGATGTGCGCTTTGCCCTCATCCCCACCAGCAGCTCCTTGATCTAGAGATAGCCACCTCCGGTTTGGGCATCCAAACAGTGGCCCCTCCCTCCACTAAATGCCTCAGGAGCACCAGATCAATCAACCGCCTCTAGGACCTATGATCAACTGGGCCTTCTATTCCCGTTAAAAGCGTTCGTAGGTCTCCATTAGGGCGGCATGCGACGGACTACAGTTATCATGCTGCTCCAATGGATAATGATAGATTAGATATATCCCTGGAAATCTGTAGGGATGTGTTCATTTCCTCACGATTTTTTATCTTCCATCAAGCACAAAATGTAAGGTAACTTACCCATCTTCAGTAGTGATGTTACTAAGCTTCAACTTTGATTCCGCAGGGCCGAAGTTTCGAATTAAATCCACATACACGACTTTTGTTCGATCTTGCGCTTCATTACTTGCTTGTATAATAGACAATAACACTTGGATAAAGAATACACACTACGTCCATGCAATAACATATTATACCTAATTAGAATTATTTTTTAAAATATTTTATTTAAGTCATTGACTCTCTTTACTACGCCAACTCCGAGTCGGCTTTTCTAAAATCTTTCGTCTACAGGGCTTAGAAACCGGTATGCTTATCGAAATATGCGAAGACAATGCGCTGGTAGGCGTCGATGTAGCGGGCGGGGCTATCGCATTGGCGACTCCGCACTGCCAGTTGCTGCAGGCTGCTAATTACACTAAAGACGGTTAAATATAAATTATAGTATGTATGTATAGTGGTTACTGTCTTGTACAGGTTCGAAGAGAGCTATATCCACACATTCTTATCATTTAAGTAATCCTCAACAGTATAGTAGGCTATCTATATCAGCCTCTTTAACAGTGTTTTTAAACTGATGTAATGACAAAGCTATCTTATTTATACCCAAGCCCACAAACGACTTACAAACCTTTGCAAGGCGCAAAGCAGGAGCCGCAAGCTTATGTCGGTTCCTACTTTGTCTATTATATATATCACGTATCGTTTTATAATTCTTTATATTTTTATGTTCATAAATTAAATTCAATTGAATAATGGTCCAATCCCTATGATAAACCTGATGTGTGATGTTTATGATAAACCTGACCTGATCCTGCTGCCAGGAATGACTCCAGACGAGAGATCTCCACAACGGTTAACAGTAGAAATTGTGTAAAAAACTTTATTTTAAGCTTTTTTATCTTGACTTATTCTTTAGCTTATTTCTAATACCATTCTACACTTGCTTTATTTTAACCTTTGTAAATTCTATGTCAAGTCAAGGGTAAATAAGTAAGTAGCGGCCTGTTACTATCCCACTGCTGAGAATAGGCCTCTTCTTTCCATTTCTAGCGAGAAGGTTTGGAGCTTAGACCTACCACGCTACTCCAATGCGGATTGGTAGGTTACAAATATCTCCAGAATTCTCTAGAGATATGCAGGTTTCCTCACGATGTTTTCCTTCACCGAAAAGCGTGTGATAAATTGCAATTATCAATTAGACACATAAGTTTTAACAGAAAAACTCATTGGTGCTCGCCCGGGTTTGAACCCATGGCCTCCTCGAAAGAGTCGCACGGTGTTGCCGCTGGGCTACCACAGCTTTAGTGCTTTAGGACCTGTGCATATTTGTATAAAGAAATTGGTAGTTATCGTTCAGGTGTATTTCAGATCAGGTCCGATTATATCGTGAGTTCGTCACCATGGTGTACCCAGCGGTGTACATGAGCGTGAGCGTGTTTACCCAGTTCATGGTTGACCACGGCTGGGAACGGGCCCAATGCCCCAGTCTCTTTAGGTATGATTATCTTTGGACATTATCACCTAGAGTATTTTTATTATATTATTATCTAAATCTGTTTAATTCCAAAATAATTTTATCATGACTTATCAAAATTCTGTCTTTAAAAGTTTATTTTACTTCGCACCCTTAATCTTATTGCATAGAAGATAGATATCTTTTGTTGCTCTCTGGGTGAATTCACAAAGATAGCAAGTTGGACTATTTGTTATAGCAAGGTTGTTCGAACCGTTATAGATTTTAAGATAAAATAAGTTTTTGTGTTTTGACTGGTCCGTTGGCGCAGTGGGTAGTGACCCTGCCTTCAGCTCCACGGGTTCGATTCCTGCCGAGGGCCAACATTTTCTATAATGAATTTGTTGGCCTTTGAGTCTGGGTGTATATTTGTATTTAAGTATGTATTTAAAAATATATAAGTATATATTCACCAGTTGTCTGTCACCCATAACACAAGTATTAAGTTACTTACTTTGGGGACGGACGACCGTGTGTGTAGAGGTCCCATATATTTATTTATTAATTAACAAAACATATACAACTTTAGCTCATATAATTTTTTTTTTGTACTCCATTATCGCATTGGCTAGCTGTTAGGGTAATGGATGCTGTTCAATAAATAAATAAATAACTTTTACTAGCTTTAAGACGAGACTTCGTTCGCGTGGACTGTTGTCGTGTGATAGGTCGATAGTAGATGCCGCTTTTCAATGTCATCTTATTCATGTAGAATTAACAGGATTTCTATAGCCTATATATATGTAGGGAATATTGTGCCAAATGTCATCGATATTGGTTCAGCGGATTTTCCGCGAAAGAATAACAAACATACATCCATACTCACTGATTTTCGCATTTATACTCGTAATATTAGTAGGACAGGATAGTAGGCAATAGCTTTGCTTGTTAATTCGACCGCGTGGAAATCAGTATATTTAATTAAAACTTTGAATATATTAGTAGTCATTGTGTGTTAACCATAAGAGATAGAAACATGCTGTTCCAGATTTTATTATAGTATTTTTGTAGATCTATAATGTTGAATACCACTAACACGCCTAACCCGTCATAGTCCATAGACTTCCGGTAGTGCACATTGATATCTACGATATTTGATTGTTGATTAATAAATATTCTAATAATTAAATATAAATATTATAATAAACTAAACAATATATAATTATGCATAAAATAAGTAAGAATATCAAATAGTGTTATAACGACTGATTCTTGGCGGGCTATTGTTAATATAAATAAGGGGGTGGGTAGATGTTGTTTGTCAGTATAACAGTGCTCGTGTTAGCAGTAACGCTGCTGGAATAAAAGTTGATTGTACCAGGAGATATTATTTTTAATTTCATCATCCCGAGATACTTCTGTAACAATAATTCTCTAGTAAATTACTTTAGTGTATCTCTGTTGCTTTCCGCAGCGCACCCGACTAAAGCTCGCCAAGCGAAGTTTTTTTTACAACTACGCGTTTTATTTTTATAACTAGCAATCGCCAACGGTTCCGCCCGCAAGATTAAAACCGTAACAGTCTTTTGATAACCATAAGAAATAGTTAAAGTGGGTTAACCTTAAAAGCTAGATATATGCTGTCGTGGACTTTTTAATAACTATCACCATTTACTCAGCGCACACAAGGAAAGCTTTAAATTTTTTATTTTCCGTTTATTATTAGCTGTTTTGGTAATATTTTTTATTGCCGCTCCTCTCCTATTCATCTTGCGTGATGTTATATATTTTTAGGTTTTTATCGGTCCAGTAGTTCCTGAGATTAGCGCGTTCAAACAATCAAACTCTTCAGCTTTATATATAAGTATAGATATAGATGAGTTTTGCATGCATCCAGGGCAGCGGATGTAAGCTGTCGCGGTGGACTATCGTTCCTAGAAGTGCTGCTGTGGTCTGCGGCCTTGGAGCCGAACACCCAGCACAGTGGTCTAGCCGCAGAGATTAGGTGCAGATACATCTTTAGGTAACACGTTTTTCTTATCTTATCTTTAGGTACTCAAACTTCACTGTGTTTATATTTGATGTACCTATAGCACATTTAAGAGTTCATCATTTACGTGAAATTTTTTCATTTAAGATGAAAACTTGACAAACTGAAATATACTCAAATCAAATTATTTTTATTCAAATAAGATCTTTCAAGCACTTGATTGGTCAGGGATCAATATGATTAATGAAGCTACAACTGGTTCGGAATGATGCTTTTATCTAGAGAACCAGCAGGAAACTCAGCGGACTATCTTTCAAACATTTTCAATTTTACATTATCAAACCGCAGTTGTACGAAGCTTAAAGGATTTTCGAATTCAGTCATTTTTATCATCCAAATAATCTTCAATTTTGTGATATGCTTTACGTACCTTTAAGCATATTTCTTACACTTAATTTTCTTTTTGAATTAAATTTCATTACTATCCATAAAATAAATAAACATTTCTACGTTATTTGTTTTATCCATAGAGTGATATTTTTTATTGTTCTGTTTACTCCAACAGATATTTCGACAGTAACCGTGATTTGAAGTTGGAATACTTGGAATTCAAAGAGCTGATGGCGGTGGCGCGCTCGACGAGACAATTGCCGGTCGACGCGCTGAGCGTGACTCGTGATGCCGACCTATGTCTCAAGTAATAACAAAGTCAGGAATTGCACTTATCGATCTCACGTAGAAAAGGCTACATAATAATACATAAACAACAGATAACAGGCCGAACAAGTATTGATTGTTACGTTAAGGATAATTTGGAATTATTATGCCACGAAATACTTAATGACGCGGAACTACCCAAACCAACATTAACGTCACAGTAACTAAAGAGATTTAGATTAGTAATGACTCAACTAGATTTAACCATCACGTCTTCTTCTTCTTCAACCGATGGATGTCCATTGCTGGACATAGGTCTCTTCATGGGATCTCCACCATACACGATCTTGTGCCGCTTGGACCAAGCGGCTCCCCGCGACCTTTTTGAGATGGTCAGTCAATCACGTCTAATCATTGTTTAATAACTGTCTGAGTCGAGTTGTACAACAAGACTGGCGTTGCTACGTCAAGCTCAGCCATTTATAGCAGTCACAAACAAGCCCCCCCTTTCTATCGATCACGTGATTATCGCGTAAATCCGACATAAAAAAAAATAAAGAAAGGGTATTTGACTACAACCGTTCCCGACAATAATATCTAACACAAGTAAACCAGCTATAGTATAGAGAATAAGGTAAACAAACTGTAGTCGTGACTTCGATCAGAACAAACGTAAATCTTAATATAGCACCAATTATGTTTTATATGTCAATCATCTGTTTTTCCTATCATCATCATTCTCTTGCCCTTATCTAAGTGGGGGTCGGCACAACGTGTTATAACATGTTGTCATATGATTTGGCTACGTATTTCACGACCAGCCGCATACCTGATGTCAACTTACCTTAGTCATATTTAACGACACCTCAGTAAGAAAGAGGGTAGTCTATTCTATTTGGGCGGAGCCGCTGGCGATTGCTAGTTCTATATATAATTTATAAAAATAAAATTTAGGTTTCCTAACGATGCTTTCTTTAATCGAAAAGTATGCGAAAAATTGCCAAATGTAAATTAGACATATAAGTTTTATTAGAAAAGGTTAGTACTGCATGCCCGGGGTGAATCCGTGAATGTTAAATTTGACGTACAATTTTGATTGTTCTTAGGCAGCTGGGTTTAAACGCTAACGGGTCGTTGCCTCTGACGGAGTTCCTGCGTGGTGTGGAGGAGCAGCGTATACGCGGCACCAGCACTATGCTGCGCGCGACCACCAGCCTCGCAGCCCACTTACGAGATCTACAGTACGTGCCATCAGGCTCTTAGGGCGCCTGTGAAATCTGTAGAACCTTGGAACCGTGAAAGGATAGTTAAGCAGTTATGCTGTTGCTGTTAGCCCTAACGGCTTTTACAGCGTCACTGATTGGGATGGGCGAGCCCACAAGTTCTACTAGCTATGGGGAACGTCGTCCTAAGGGTGCCTCCTGTGAGGCCGGACCACGGTTTATGATGTAGTGGAGGGCTGATGGTATGACTTTGATTAGTCATTAAGACGACGGAAGGATGGCAAGAAGCCACGACCAACCGACGTCAGAAATCTGGGGAAAGCAACCTATAGTTAGACGCGGCCACTATAAGGGGATTTGGGTGGACGCTATAAGTCTTCGAGAATCGTCTGAAAAGATCAGCTATCGTGGGCATACCAAGGTCTTCATGGAGATTCACGTTGAGCACGAACCGCGGACGTTCAGTGGTTGTGCGCATAAAACGGTATTGAATAAAATTAGTATAAATCTTTTTGTTTCAGGGATCGTGAGCTCGAAAGTACATCAGCGTTGAAGTTAATACCAAGTCAAGGTGAGACAATTAGTTATTTTCGTTTAAATTAATTTAATTACATGTAATTAGTTTTTGATTGTATCGTTATTATTGACACATTGAGTCACGTCGGAGTTACGAATTAGTGATTGTTAGGAAATTTGTTATTTAAACGAGACCGGCACGCATTAATACACTCGTATTATACAATGGATATTATAGGGTGTCTTTTACATGTCGTAATGTATGGATCAGAATGTTAGGCAATAAAAGATAAGGATAAAAGAAATGCGCATGCGAATGAGATGAAAATGTTAAGGTGGATGTGTGGAGTGAAAAAACTTGATAAAATACGCGATGAGTATATCATGGGAAGTCTGAAAGTTGCGCCCATTACAGAAAAGATGAGAAGTGCGAGACTAAGTTGTTATGGTCATGTAATGAAGAGGGATGAAAATCATGTGACGAAAACAGTATTAAATATGAATGTGGATGGATGTATGGCAAGGGGGAGGCCGAAAAAAAGATGGATGTATTGTGTGCAAAATGATATGCATATTAAAGGAGTGGCACCAGAGTTGACGAATGATACGAGTATAATGGAAGAAGACATATTGTGCCGACCCTACTTAGACTGGGATAAGGGTAAGAGAACGAATGAATTATAGGGTGTTTATCTCTCGATGGTTGCCGAAGTAATGTTCTGACTCATGAAACCTTACCTCGTTGTCAACTAGCACTGCGTGACGTTACATCCGGAAACATCGAAACAAACACAGTATAGCCAATATGATGTAACAGTTTTTTTAAAGCAGTTGGGGAAGGCAAGATGTCAGTCGACTTAAGGTCCCGAAATGGTGCTGGGCTCGCAAGCTGCTCCATGTCTTCAGGTGCTATTGGAGACTACGCGCTAGCCAGCTGCGTGGTCCGCTTGAGTCGCTTTACGTCCCCCGAGATGCTGCATCTCAACACTTTCGACGGTGAGCACTTGTACCATCTCAATCTGATAGAGTTGTTCGTATTGAATAACTACCTCTTCTTTTATCTTGATAATTAGCGCCTGTTCCGTAGCCGTGTGGTATTCGGCGGAGTTGAATAGAAGTGGTCTATTTTTTACGAAGTACCTTAAAATGCGACTAAGGTAAGTTGACATGAGACACGCGACCGTCGTAAAATATCTAGCCAAATCATGCAACATCATGTTTAAAACATGTTGTGCTGACCCCGCTTAGAGTGGGATAAGGGAAAAAGAAGAATGATTTGGCATTTATAATATTAGTGTTAAACACATACTTTAGTTTTCGACAGTCTATTTCGTATATCATTTACAAAGTCAGTTGACTCATTTCTTCAAGTACTAGTAATAGTTATTGAAATTCAAATTCAAAACATTCAAGTGGACTGTTTACAGTACTTTTGAATCGTGAAACTACTACAAAGCTACGGTAACCCCTATTTACCTTATTACAAAGAATTTCCTGATAAACATAATGATCCTTTACACTAAATAACTTCAATTAAAATCTTAGAAGGTATCGTAAAACTTAGCTAAGAACGTAAACTAATCACGATTCTCACTCAAGCCATAATATGCTTTCCTATTCACGCAAACCGGTTTAAAGTTTATAAAATGGCTGTAGAAGACGCAGTGAGCCTGTCCACGGCACAACTGGTGTCAGCCGGTACCAATTCACTAGAGCATTTGGGGTCAAACTCGCCAGCTGCTGAAGCGTTCGCCGCCATCAGATACTTCGCTATGGCCGTGGAAAAACCAGTGCAGGTCATCAAGATATCCTCCTATTAACACAAAGACTTATTTAACTCAATACGATTTATATTCTAATAACATTCTATATATTAAATTATTTCACCCAAACATTCAAGAATTATGCAAGGAGGTATATGCGTGCCTGTATACTATTTATTGTATACCGTTGACCTACTAATACTTATATTAATACACGTAAATTGTACATACATGTGATAATCCCGAACACTTCTTTTATAGTTAACTTTTAGTTCCACATGTTTAGTATCTGCGCAACTCACAATCTGCTGAAGCGCTCGCCGCCATCCGATACTTCGCCATGACCGTTGAAAAACCAGTACAGGTCATCGACATATCCTTCTATGACTCATTGAACACTATAAGCTATGAGATTATTATATCCTGCTATAAGATTATTAATACTAAATTATTTCACTCAAACATTCAAGAGTTACGCAAGGAGGTATATCGGTGCCCATATATTATTTATTGTATACTGTTGACCTACTAATAGTTATTATTAATACAGTACTATATATGATGACGTCGTAATCTTCTTTCATTCTTTCCTTTAAGGTTCACATGTTTAGTATCAGTATTACATCTAATACCAAAGTGCCGATCTTTGCGTCTTCCATAACAGAATTAATTTTGCCAAATTAGCACTGTTTTTATTCTGACTACGCTCGACTCCGCCATTAGTGCAGAGTAAATATTTCTCATATTTACTCTGTACGCATAACTCTTTAACTGCAGATCTTCCTTGGAGGATCAATTCTTTTAACTAAGAGTTTCATTCATCTGTCGATTAATCGAGAGCACTTAATCATTGTCTTTCATTTTTGTCCATTGAGGATGCCTGTTCTTTTAAACCTCATATGCCCTCCATAAGGGTTTTTCTACATTGTTATATCTGCATTTACTTTTACATCTACTTCCGTTTCTATTACTACTTAATAAAACTATTTGCTTTTTATAAACCTTCATATGCATTCTTTGCATTCTTATTCCAATAAAATATTTTCAGAAAAGGTTATCAGGAGGTGTTTCGGTAACACAAACCAAGGCAGCGTACGCTTGGTTGGCGGCCAGCGAAGAAGCAGCACTGGGGTCGCTCTTGTGTAGACTGGCTGAGGCTGTTCGACCCATTTGTTTGAACGAGCCCAGGCTGTTGAAACTGAGCTCACCTGTTTATGCTATTGGTTAGATTACATTAATATTGAAGTGATATTTGCTAGCTATTGTCCTTATGAATAATGTGCAAAGTAAGTGGGCGATCAAGAAGGCTAAAATTGTTACAGTGAATTTACATTAACAAAAAGATTTGTAGAACCAGAGTAATAAATATAGCTTAATAGCGACTCGTTCACGTGGGATGACCTTAAGGTTTTGGAATGACATACCTAGACAAAAAAAACTTAGCGCTCCAAATTGTCGCTAGACCTACGAGCGAGCAATGTGGCCAAATTATCGCAGGATCTTCTCCAAAGACTGCCATTGTTCATAGGCACGGCCAAACGGATTGTTTTTCATAGGCACGGCCAAAATGTGAATAGGCACTATGGTATGGCACGACTTTAAGATGCATCGTTTGCAAGAGGCGAGATAATGCTTGCTTACATATATAAAAAAATGCTCACAGTATTATAGGAAGATCAACACCACTACCAGTGTTCGAACGTCAGTGACTATGTGTGTATGT
The DNA here is from genome assembly GCA_947086495.1 of Morpho achilles. Taxonomy (NCBI): domain Eukaryota; kingdom Metazoa; phylum Arthropoda; class Insecta; order Lepidoptera; family Nymphalidae; genus Morpho; species Morpho achilles. Next base: position 19,329,631 of record CAMTZB010000007.1, on the reverse strand, counting down.
TTCCAGGCGACTTGCACGGTAATCTATCGGCTCTGTTGGCTATGGAGGCAGCGCTTTGGCCCAACGGCACCGCGCTTGTGCCCGCCCAGCTGCTGTTCTTGGGAGACTACGTGGACCGTGGGCCTCACGGCACGGAGCTGATGGCGTACCTCTTGGCTGCTAAGCTCCAACGGCCGCATTCGGTCTACTTGATACGTGGAAACCACGAGACCAGGGACATACAAAAAATGTTCACCTTCCATTCGTAAGATGTAGTTGTAATCATAGAAATATAATGTATTATTTTTGTTACGCTTTTTTGTCAAACAAAATAGTAGTTGTATAACACTTTAGTGTCGAAGCCTCGTCTTTAGTATGGAAATGTAACAAGAACTTTAATTGTTACCATTAATTCAACAGAGAATGTGTGACCAAGTATGGTGAGGTGGAAGGTGCTCGGATATGGAATGCAATTAACCAGGTTTTCGATGCACTGGCTTTGGCGGCGGTCGTAGACGATAAAGTAGGAACTATCAATGTCTTATTCCATAGACATTATATACATTTTCTTTTTACGCAAGCACGTACATACACCCATAGACAATTAACCAGTCTTTTATTGATATTATTTCATTATATTACTATAGTTATTTAGTTTTATCATTCATTCGCTATAAATAAAAGTAGTGTTTTTTGCTAAAGTGCCCTTCTTTAATCTGAGGTGTTCTGCTGCCATGGCGGTATCCCACCACCATGGGTGTGTCCGTTGATCTCTGCCATAGACAAGATCCCGGCGCCGCTGCCGCGTCCTAACGAGCAGAGTTCTATCGCGTGGGAGTTGCTATGGAATGACCCCGTTAAGTTAGTCTTACTTATGATATTAAGCGCACAGTGTAGATTCGCTAATTTGGTAGTCATCTACAAGTTTAATTTTGTTTTTTTTTTTTTGGAATATTGCACTCTTTCCTCTATAATCTATTTTAGATTTGGATTCGAATTTTGGATACATATACTGAAGCCCACAAACATCTACGAGCTTTCTAAAGCCGTAGGTAGCCTTAGTATTATTATTAGATTATTTCGGTTCCTGGTTCGCCTTTTTTACGCCTAGGGACGGGATGAAGTCCATATCTCTATTTATTGTACTCTTAAAACTCAGGGCTAATAAAGTAACAGCGACAATGTCGCTAGAACTATCGGCCAACGAAGGCTTTGCGGTAAACGCGCGTCGCGGCGCCGGCCATGTTTTTGACGCGCGCGCTCTTGAGCGATTTCTACGCGCCAACAAACTGTCGCTCGTGCTGCGAGCGCACGAGTTACACCACCATGGTTTTATGGTAAGTATAGTATCACCATAGATCATGGATACTAATATTAAGAAGACCATAAATAGGGATCTCAATTTGAAAACGTGTAGAATTGAGACGTGAGATTAAGGCTGGAGTAATAAATGACTTACTTGAATCATTATTTTAAAAAAATTAACCTTCTGCTATCCTCCATACAAACGGTAACTTAGTCAAATTTCATACTCCTTTGTCCACGCAATGTTCATAAGAAGGGATGCAAAGTTTTCGCTTAACGTATTAATTATATATTAATCTCCTATCAGTTATATATAGATATAGCCTACTTGTTTTTCCTGGTATTAATAGATTATTAGAAGCCCAAAGGTTGCCTGGAAGAAATAGCTAATTAGCGATAAGGTTCTTTTATTGTAGTACTTGATTAATATTGTTTTCTATTTACTTTCATTTTTTAATTCTATGGTGTAATAAAGTATATTGTAGGTATTGAATATTCCAAAAACACTTAACTCGGATATATTATGAGCAGTGTCAGTTGCGTGGACGCCTGGTGTCCGTGTTCTCGTCGTCGCGATATTGCGGCGCGTCCAATGAGTCGTGCGTCGCGCTGCTGCGGCGCGGGAAACTGCGGCTCGTGCGCGTCACAGACTGACATCAGTACCGATTGCCGACCGTCAGCGGTCGCACAACGGCCGCAAATGCCGAACGCCAGCAGTCGTACGACGTTTGCGACTACCGGAAATAAGTCTAAGACTTTGTGACTCGAGCAACGTCCGCAACGCAACACGAATGTTGTTTCGAATATTTATTACTTGGTGTAATTTTTTTGAGTATACTTATACATATTTTACTGTTTTTTTTGGTAATTAAAATCTTTTAAAGTTAATAAATTTTATTACTGCGTACGCGTTACTAACGTAGTATTAAACTAACTAATCACGTTTTTTTTACAAAATTCTTGTTTTTCTACTTTTCTGCAAAAACTGCAAAATATTATTTTTCAGACCCGTAAGAACGCATGACCAGGGTTCATGGTTTTGAACCTCGGAAAGGGCACCAAGAGCTTATAATAAAAATTATTGCTAAAATAGTAGTGGAAGTTACCTGCTTATCCATAGATAACTTCTAGGATAACCTGCCAATTCCTCTCCAGAAAACGAAAAGGCATTCGCCCAACAGTGGGATAGTGACAGGCTGATAAGACTATTTTACACGATTATTGAAAACGTTCTACCGACTTTTTTATATCAATTAGACAAGGGATTTAGTAATAAAAAATAATAATTAAGTTTTTTTTTATTCGATCACTTAGAAAACTTTAAATACACTACATGAAACGGAAACAGTATCAATTATTTTACACGCTGCGGTAATCACTTAATGTAAATTTGATGTCAAATAATATTCATTCCGACCAGGAAATCGTCATTCTAATCTCTGATCATAGTTATTATACTACGAGTAGAGAAGATGGGGTGTTAAAGTGGTCGGCCTCCTCGTGGCGCACCCTGGGCAGGTCTTTGGAATACTAATATGTGTTCCTTAGGCCTAGCGAACGGATCACTGTGGGGTGGCCAATCCAGTTGTCCCTCTGATTAGCAGAGGGCAATCTGGAAGAACCGGGGACTCCGGGGAGTTGGGGTGGACTCCCCTACTGAGCGAAGGGTTCAGTTGGGCTGTCTGGTTGGACACGGTTTTCAGCCACCGTCGGCGAAGCCCGGATGCCCAGTGATAGGAACGGGGATCTTTGGTTTGCGAGGCAGAAAACCTCTATAAAAATTACCCAGTGGGGGCCTTTAAAAAAATTGACGATCAAAAGTATTGTAAACAGTCCACTTGAATAAAGAATATTTTGAATTTGAGTCGAACGCTGCCTCTGTGCGAGTGTTTGCGTCGGACGCGCAAGTCATGTAGCCCATAATATAATCGCATCATCAATAAATCGTTTTGTCCATTATTGTCTTTTTAGTAATATTTTAAGGGTAACTATATCAGCCGCATCTGCAATTTTTGCGTCTCGAGTTGCCAGAGTTTTTTTTCTAGTGACGAATGCCATGCGTGCTTGTTTGTTTGCTCAGCTTGAGCATACGTCTTTGACGAACGATGCCAATTGACGATTGTGATGAACTATTCGCGACGCACGCCTCGTGATGATAAGAAAATGCCAGTTAAAAAATTTTCGAAATTAAAATTAAGAGGTAAAATCTCTTTTAGCGTCACCTTCAATAATTAAAATCAAATAAATAATTGTAATAAGGTAATGCATTAATTTGTTATAAGAGATTGAAATTAAAATTCATTTGGATTTTTTTAATGCTTCGAAATTATAGGCTTCTTAATAAGATGACTTATGTTAGATTAACTTAACTTTAATCATTTAAATACTAAATCCATTCACATCTTAACACAACACCGCGTCCGGACAGGTCGATTCATTATAATATGTTACAACATGTTTCAAATATAATCTCCTACATATACTTAGGTCAGTAATACAAATTAAGTTAAAAAAACTTTACAAAAGCTTTTAACAAAATTTCGTTCCCCTACTGTTAACCCTTGAAGAGTTCCCTCGCCTGGAGCTAATCCTGGCAGAAGCATCAGGTCATGCTTATCATAAACTTCCATTGTCATCGGGACTGGACCAGTATGTAACATTTTAACTAAATCAGATCCCCGTAAGTGGGTTAAATTTAACTTGAAAGATTCCACCTTCACATACATACGCAGCAAGTTAAATAAAAGTTTTAAAAATTTAACTGTCCACTAAAGAAACTTAAATGATAGGTTTTAGACAGAGGAATTTCATTTTTTAGTTATATTTGGCACTAAAATCTAGTTTTGCATTTAAGCGGCTTTTAATTTTTTTTTGTGATGCGGATAACTGGGTTTAAACTTTTGTCTTTTACAAAGTCAACTAGCTATACTGGAATTTTCATCGTTAGAACATCGCAATAACACAATTTCATCGTTTTCACGCTATTTTGTACGAAACCTTGAAATAAGTTCAGATTTTTTAAAGGTTTTTTCAAAGACCCTACCGTTAAGGATTTCGTTGATAATAATTTTTAATAAGTTGATATTAATTGATTAAAATACTCTTTTTCTACCCTTTAAATCCATTGCCAATAGAATTTATTAAAAATTACATTTTTTAGGAAAACATTTTCCGTCAACAGATTATGTTTACTCTACATTTTTGTCCATAGATAACAAAATTATGTCAAAATAGTGACGTTCGAAATTAGAATGCGACCGATATTTCAGATACTTTAAGAACATCGATCCGAACGCAGCTTATGTTCTTATAATAAGTTTTATTTTAGACGAACGCAATCGTTCCATAAATTATTTACATTACTGCTTAATTATTAATTACATCTAGGACATATCTAATATTCGTCTAACATTCGAATCAGTCTTGACTTTTGGATCTATGGTACTATTGATTATGTCGTAATGTAGACAAGTCTGATTAGAAATGTTAGATGCACAAATACTCTTGTGCATTCATGAGACAGTATGGTTTTGAAAATGCATTGTAAATTACCGATTATACTTGTGTTAAGACAAAATTAATTACTTAATTTATTGACTCCGGCTCGAAGGACCAATTTTTAACGAACCTTCGATACAATGGAATATTAATTACAAGTACAAATAAACAAGAATAACAATTACTACAAAAATATCACTTAAGGGAAGATCATAATCAAAAGAAAATTATAATATTTGATATATTCTCTTTGTAGTCATTATATGAAAATGAAAATAATTTTATTGATATAAGATTTCATTATACACTAATATCAGTAATTGATTGATTTTATAATGATTGATGCATGCATTCTTCATCATTACCGTTCTGTAGTTAAATGGCGTAAAATATAATCCATATTATTTAATTATAGAAATATCCCACAAACATTTAGGAAACGCATAGGACGCATTTCATTTAAATAAATTGTTCATAAACAATAACTTAGTATAATTAAGAATCATAAAAACACCTAGGTCGTGTAAGATCGGTGAAAAAATACATTATACTTCGAATTCCTAGTTTTCAATGAACACTGAAATTATATCAATTCAAAAACCATACTGTCCATAATGCTGGACATTTGAACAACATACAGACTTATTAAATAATTACATAACATTCACATGTGCAATTAATGGGTAAATGTAGGATAGGTTTGTGTCAGGAAGAATATTGCACTCAGATATAAGCAGTAATAGATTTCTATATGTTCTAGGGAGATTTTTTCTCATCACTTAAAGTACAGCCTAAATTAATATGATTGTAAAAATAGTGATTTATTTGACACCGGCAGCAATACAGCAATTGAGCTTTGAGGTTGAAGCTACTTTAAAGTTTTAATTTATTATCCAATGCAGCTCATGTGGCGCAGTATATAACTTGTTTATTATGTAACATTAGAATTGGACAATGTGTTGGCAGTCTTTGTCATAAGGCGTAGACTGAAAAACAGCTTTGTGCTGAATCTACAACCTTTTCCTCAGCAAACGTTCTTATATATATACAAAAATGTTTTAAATAATCTTTGTTGATTTTGTTGAAATGCATGTTGTTGAATAAAGTTCATTTTATTTATTTATCTAATTTGTGCTGCACATCACACAATATTGTTTTTGTGGTAAATAAGGTTTTATTACAAAGATTGGCCCTTTGTCTCCTCAATTGCTGGTTGAGTTTTTGGTGTTCGTATTATTTAACTCATTTGTATCATTTGACAAAAATAAAACTCGGTAGTATTATCTTTATATGATCAGATTTCCAACCTGTAAAGCTGATATTACTGACGCTAACCTAGGTGAAGATATTGGAGATTGCCTGGGGTCTATTATATAAACCAAAGTAGTTAGGTTTTTTAAAAATAATTTATTACTACAGATGATCCTACCGACTGCGCCACTTTATTCATAAACTAAGGTTATTCATAATAAATGGCTGAAAAAAAAACATTACCCTTGAATATTCGAGTATAATATACTGAACCAAATTACTGTCACATTGAGGACAGCATTATTACAACATGGAGTTCATGGTTTGTGAACTTTGGGGTCGGGGGTGGTTTCTCATGAGTTTTTACTATTTGTTCCTGAATGCATCCAGAATTAAAAATAATACATACATATGTTTTGTAAAGTTTAGCCAAATAGTAAAAAAAAATTATATTTTAGATTAGAAATATTTATTTTTAAGTTTAGATTTTTTAAAAATCGATTATTTTTTATTATCCTTTTTCTATTTTTTCTTATTTTTAAGATTAGATATATGCATTGATGGATGAAACCAATGTAGCCAAACTACACATTTTAATCGTATTTCATAAACAGCCCATTTGTTATTATTTATTGGTAGCTGTCCACTTTAATGAGGCATTATTATAATTATTTATTAAATAAAAAAAGTAACTTTTCTAATAGAAAAATCGACTATTTAAATACGAATTAATAGATTTTTAAAAGTGGAATAATTTTTAACGGGAAAAAATCGATTATTTATTAATTGTAGGGGGAAGGGAGCAGATTATTTTTTGAACTTACAGAGGTTTTTAACTTATACGAGTTATAAAATATGGAGGTTCTTCTGTATTTGAATTTTGATTATATTAATACAGAGTGCAATATTCAAGAATTAAGTTCAGTTATGGAGTTTGATTATCAAAGATACAGGAAATTATGGACAGGATATCACCAATACAGGCGGAGACTGATCTGGTATGGAGGTGTCCAGGCGTGGTCCCGGGGGTTAGAGCAGGAGACGTCCCTGCAGGATCTCGAGCGCGGCCTTGCGGCGCAGGTAGGGCATGTGCGCTTGGGTGAACGTGTAGGGCGCCCCGCGTGACGAAAACTCCGCGAATGTGCAGGCGAACATGCCGCAATCGCTGCCGTTCATTTGCTGAGGGATATCCTGTGGAATATTGAATAGCTGTAGAAATCAATTGCATTTAGTACTACTCATTACGTCACCACTACATTTTTTTTTTTATTTATTTATTTTTATACATATAGTTAGAAAAGAGAAAGAAAAATTATAAAAGCACATGTATAAAGGCGGACTTATCCCTAAAAGGGATTTCTTCCAGTCAACATTTAATCCAGCTTTAAAGCTAAATCTACAGAAACAATTTAGTAACCTTTTGTTTCAACAATCGCTGAATTTAGCCGTGTGGTATCCGATTAAGTAGAATAGTACCACCCTCATTTCTTACCGAGGTGTAGTAAAAGGCGACTAAGGTGAGCCGACCCGCCGTGTGGTATCGCTGAATTGTTAATGTATATTTTACTTCATTTATTGTATGTCTATTAACACAACCTCTACGATCGTTTCGTTTCGCTCCGTAACCGATGCATCATCAGGAGGATAGGCTCTACAAACTAAATCGTAATGCATGGTGGTGAGTGTGTGTGGTGCTTTGTATGGAGTGTTGGTGTTGGCGCCGTCTTGTGATACGTGTGGCGGCTTGTCCTGGATGTATGTGGTATGTGATTGCTGCCTGCTTCATACACTTAGCATTGCATGTATTCTATTAACGAACGCGGATTACAGCAAAGTAATTTTATTGTAACTACTGTACTATGGAATTCAGCAAAGTAAGCCTGCTTTTATAAATCATTATGCTGTAGGAATTAAGTAAGTATAAATTGTATATATCTTTAATATTTAAATGAGTTAATCTTGTATGTATATATATTTTTGGTATCTCGGAAACGGCTTCAACGATTTTCTTGAAATTCAGCATGTAGGGGGTTTTGGGGGAGAATAATCGATCTAGGTTTTATTTAAAAAAAAAAATTTATCCCTGTTTTTGGGTTTCAAATATACTAAAATTTATATTGAATATTATTTTTGCCACAAACTGTCAAGTCAGCGTAGCTTATTCGAGGAATGGGTGGACTCGAGGAATGTAAATACCTAGGGTTGATACCTACCTAATAATTTTTTCTTTTTTTTTAATTTTGTAAAAAATTACCGACCAAGGTTCCGTCAACTATGTATGTGTCGGCAGGTAGCAGTACTTTGAATATCAACATCACGCAATTTGATATAGATTCAATTCAATTTTCCATTAATGGCTTTTAGTAGTGCCTTGTTGGCACAAATTACTTTGCCAATGTCACGTAAGGTGAAGTACACACAAAGGAGATTGTATTTGATATAGATTGTTATTATGAAGTTTAATCTGACGATAACTACCTTCATTTCTAAAATAAAAACACGCGGTCAATATTTTTACCACGTGTTCAGAATTAACACTGATTTATATTAACTAGTTACATTGTAATACATTTAAAACATTTCATTTTAAAATTAAGAACATTTCTTTGTATTTGAAGAATAGTTTTAGTTGAAAATGTGGGTAGTTGTTCAATCGAATGACACACACAGTTTTTCTATTAAAAGCCGAGCGCGCGACGGCTCATGGCATTATTCTGTCTCGGACCGCCGCAGCGAACGGAGCTCTTGGAAAATAAAATCATCATCTTCCTGCCCTTATCCCACTCTAAGTGGGGTCGGCAGAACATGTTATAAACATGCTGTCACATGATTTGGCTGTTTTTACGACCGGCCGCCTGCCTGACGTCAACTTACCTCAGTCGTATTTTACGACACCTCGGTAAGAAATGAGGTTGGTCTATTCTACTCAGCTGGATACCACACGGTGGGTCAACTTACCTAAGTCGTATTTTACGACACCTCGGTAAGAAATGAGGTTAGTCTATTCTACTCAGCCAGATACCACACGGCGGGTTGCCTTACCTTAGTCGCCTTTTACGACACCTCGGTAAGATAGAGGGTGGTCTATTCTACTAAACCGGATACCACACGGTGGGTCGCCTTTTACGACACGTCGGTAAGAAATGAGGTTGGTCTATTCTACTCAGCCGGATACCACACGGCGGGTCGACTTACCTTAGTCGCCTTTTACGACAGCTCGGTAAGAAAAGAGGGTGGTACTATTCTATTCAACTGGATACCATACGGCGTCTCTTGAAAAATAAAAAGTTTATCAAAATTATCTACTCTGTTTGTATTGAACACCAAGTATGGGTGATAGCCCTGCTCGTGACGTCAGCAATAATGACGTCACACTTTTTAAAAATAATCGCGGCGAGCCTCGTCCGTCATATAAAAAAAAATCAATTTCAATTGGCTCGGTCAGTCAAATAACCTACCTTCAGGTTCTCAGTGACCCACCCCTTCTCGTCGAAGGCCTGCCCCTTCTTGTCCTCGTGTTCGTCGCGCAGGTACTGCAGCAGCGCGTCCAGGCAGGGCTGGTTGCGGCCGCCCATGCTGTCCAGGTACGAGATCCTCTTCTCCCGGAAGTCGATCAGGCTGAGGCACCAGTGCACGCCCAGGTGGACCGGCACCACCATCAGCTCGTGCGAGAACACGTCCACCTGGTAATTATTTGACATTTATATATGTACCTAGCTTTTTAGCCGTGTGGTATCCGGCTAAATAGAATAGTACCACTAAAAACTACTAAAGGGAAGTACTATGCTGCTCTTCAGCCAGACATTCCAAGACGACCATGGTTTTTTCTCCATAGATATGCAGACAGATGGATCTCATCCACTATCTCCCGCTTACGTCTTGGTCACTCATGCACACCTGTACACTTGGCAAAACTGCGGATCAGGGACAACTCCATCTGCGAGAGTGGTTTAGACGAAGGCACTGTATCCCATATCCTTTTGAATTGTCCTAAGCTCCTTCACCCTCTATATGACATTCTCCCATCCAAAATCCCTCGTCCATTAAATGTTGAATGTTTGTTAACGTCTGTATTTAGTCCCTATTGTAAATATTTATGTAAATATATTAAATGTAATAAAATAAAATTGTAATATAATTTATTTTTAAGTATAACTATTTGTAAGTAATATATATATTCATATTGTGTCGTCCTTTTGTTTCAGGTGAAGGGTTATAAAAGGTTCCAACTATTTGTAAATAATCAAAATTTTAGTTTTTTTTTCTTTGTTTCACCGTACAATCTCCTTTGTGTGTACTTCACCTTACGTGACATTGGCAAAGTAATTTGTGCCAACAAGGCACTACTAAAAGCCATTAATGGAAAATTGAAATGAGATTAGTACCACCCTCATTTCTTACCGAGGTGTCGTAAAAGGCGATTAAGGTAAGTCGACCCGCCGTGTGATATGATGATAATGTGTGTGAGTGAGAATGATGATAGTTTCAGGAGATTAGCTATGTAAGTGTAACAAAAACAGACAGACTTTTGCATTTATACAGTTCCGATCATATGACTTTAATTTTAATTCGTGGTAAGTATACAACTTAGCAGCTGATATAAAAAAAATTCAGTCAATTTAGTGAAGTATTTAGGAAAAGGAATTATTTTACATCTCGAATCAAAATATACATGATATAGAAGGGTGAATGACCGTACCCCCATTCCATTTAGTATCTAAAGCATAACCTTGACCGAAAGACTAGATGCAAGTGCGAGGGAGACAGAACTATAATGTTATTGTTTTCTCCTACTTTATTAAATTAAACAAGCGAGCCGCGCCAGGTCAGGCAACCATCACTTGCTAGCCAGTTTTCCATGAAATTATATTTATTTTCGAAATTTTTTTTTTTAGCGGGATGTTGTGACAATGCAGCATCAGTTGAACTTTTATGAGGTGGACAACCTCAGAAAGGTTGCGGGCAGACGCTGGATCGAAGCAGCACAAGATTGTGTGCTGAGGATTTCATTAAAAGACCTACGTTCAGCAGTGGACCTCTATCGAGAAAGAAGCATTTTGTACCTTTCTAGTCCACCTGCGAAGACCAGCCTGTCCGCTTTGCATGAGCTTAGGATAGAAGAATGTGTTCGTAGCGTACACCCTCGGCAGATCCTTCTTGTCCTCACTCCTCTGCATCAGCAGGTTCATGTAGAAGTTTATGACCTCGTCGTTCAGCCAGTTCAATCCAGCCAACGTAAGCAAATCACACCTGGAAATAATGCATTATCAAATTAAAATATGACAATCATTAATTAGTAGTTGACAGTTAAATAAAATGCTCCAATAACTACCAAAGCAGACTCGTTTATACGCATCATCCTCCTGCCCTTATCCCCCTCTAAGAAGGGGGTGTTTATACAACACGACGTTATAAACATGTCACATGATTTGCCTAGGTGTTTTAGGACCGGCCGTCTGCCTGATGTCAATTTATAGCCTTTTACGACACCTCGGTAAGAAATGAGGGCGGTCTATTCTACTCAGCAGGATACCACACGGCAGGTCAGTTTACCATAGTCGCCTTTTACGATATCTCGGTAAGAGAGAGGGTGATCTATTCTACTTCGCCGGATACCACATGGCGGGTCAACTTAGCTTAGTCGCCATTTACGACACCTCGGTAAGAAAGAGGGCGGTCTTTTCTACTCTGCAGAAAGTGTAGACAGAAACATGATATTATTGTAAAAAGCATACCTGTGTATCCTTAAATTGAATTTCTCCACTAAAAGTTGACCCGGAGGTCCAGGGCCTAATGCTTTTTTCACTAATTTCTCTTGCTCAAGAGTCAACGGTGGAAGTTCCACAGTAGGTTGGGGCTCCTCTATGAGACTCTCTGGTATACTTAACTCATGTTTTAACTTATGCTCTAAATGTGCTAACTTCTGCTCGTAATTAACTTTAGAAATTATATCAGATTCTCTTCTCGCATCTACCAATTTCTCTTGTGTATCACGATGTTTTTTCTTGTACTTAGAATCTAATTTCGAAAGCCAGTCGTGTGATACAATCGCTTTATCTTTAAAGGAATCTTTCAATGTGTTTATTCTATCAATTTTAACTGAAGACGACGTGGATGATTCTGATGGTACTATTTCAATTTCTGAATCTGACGAGTTGATCGAGGCAACAGTGATTGGGTCATATTCCTTTAAATCAGTGAGATCTTTCTCAATATTTAACCCTTTCTCCACAAGCTTTATTTCATTTAACGCACTCCGCTGCGCTCTTTGTGTTAGCCGAAAAGCTGCTGAATCTTCTGCTATATTGACAATATCTAATGGTTTTCCTGTTGCCACTGGGTTCATGGAGTTAGCCACTTTCTTTATGAGCTCCTGATAACTTCTTTTTTCATCTAAATTAAAAACCTCAGCTAATGTTGATCGTGCATTGCCATTTAAAATAGTAAATCTATTTCTAGACTGTGATAGTGTTGGTTGCATCCACCTAGGCAGCGGTGTAGATTTCTTATAAACTTTACTTATTCCACTTAATTTATTTTCTCTGGGAGAATTACTAGTGCCTCTTTCATTTATGTTACGACATATTTTGTAATATTTTACACCATTATTGCCTACGGAATCTTTTCTTTCATTATTACTGATGTAATAGGAGGGCTGTGGAGGTGATGGAACCTCTTTTATGAATATAACATCATCTTCATCATTATCACTACTTACAGCTTTATAAACTTTTGAGAGTTTTCTTGTAGGAGGTTTTGTTTCAACCAATATTACCTGAAATAGTATTCAAAAGTTGAGAACAATTTTCTACTTATAATGCATACAAATATAAATGTGAAATTATTTAATCAATCATTATTTATTTTTCCATGATTATTTATTATTACTTTTAGCTGGACAATGACAAAAGAGTTAGAGTTACTAACTAACTAAGCCCCGTAAATACTTGAATGACTTTCGTTGAAACATTCCCTATGCAGTGCTGCAGGTGCGTTCCATTCACATTTGATTAAAATAAGTGCGAAAATTGAATTAGTGATAAAAATATAGTATTTTTCTTCCTATATTATTTTTCAATAATATATAGTAACAATTGACCAAAATATAGTGCGATACTATATAATATAGTATGGGTGGCAACACTGGCCAGATACCACATGGTATATAATGATAAAATTAAAATATTAGTAAAATAAGTACCTCCTGGTCCTCCTCATCATCCACTGCAGAATCTATGGGCTTTACAGATGTAAGAACGCGCGTGCTTCTTAACGGAGTTGAACGGCCATTTGAACAGGATTCAGGTAGCTTTATAGGAACAGTTTTTACTCGACTCCCTAACTGTAAAGGTACTTCATTGGGTGTCGATGTACTTGGGTGTCCAGCTTCAACATGAATTGGCACATACCTAATACTTTTGTTTTTTTCCTCTTCATGCCACATATCTGTAAAACATTAAGGTTTAGTAAGCTTCAGTCAATTATAATCTTGTTGAAATGGATAGAATATTACCTTTAGAATCGAATATACCGGGAAAGGACGTTCTCCCTAATTTCTTTCTTTTCACACTATGGTTTCCATCATCAGACGACAATTCATCGTCGGACCTGTAAAGAGGGGTTAGTTTAAATGGTAATGTTACATCAAAATATCACGAATATAAAATAACATATACACACTTCCACAATTTTGAAGCCACGTCTAAAGAAATTTTAATCATATTCACTTATTTTTATTTGAATCCCTTCTTGCGATTCTTCGCAGACTTTGCCGCCATAACTAAAATAATGTTCTATGTTGTAAACAAGAAATGTCAATCCCATACCTGTCTCTTTTGAAGCTTGTATGGCTGGCGGTATCATCTTCACCTAGTAGCCGACTGAGGAAATTTCGCAATTGGGCCACTATCATGGACTTCATTTTAGAAAACTAATATTTCCATCACCTTAACTGGTTTTCCTGAATATATAAAATCAAAAAACTGAAAACAACTCAAGCCGCAAGTCGCAACGACAGCAGCAATACAGACAAATAACTTGACTAAAAATCATAGACTACTAAAACTTAGTTCAGGAATGATTGCAACAAGGACTGTAGAGGTAGACCCATTAGTATGAGGCACTTTTAATTCTTTTTTTTTTTTATACAGGAAAAAACCCCTTATGGGTACCGCCGCCCGACGGGGACAGACGGCGGTTATGTCGGACTCGCACCGGTTAAAACGACCTGTGTGCTCTACCACGCTGCCGATGGCAAGGACAGGGTATCATTGTACATATTGCCCCCATCCCGCCGACAGCTCTGATCCCAGAGAACAAACCTTCTCCGGGTAGGGGCCCCTCGAAAGAGAAGCCCCCCTCCGCTAACCGGTGCATCGGGAGCACCAGATGCACCGACCGCCTCTGGGACCTGTAAGCCAGACGTCCGATTACCCCGTTCGGAACGTCCGAAGGTCCCCTGACAGGGCAGCAGTCGATGGGCTTAGGCAAGTTCCTACCACTTGGACTCACCAGCAGCAGATTGGATCCAGAATAAGAGTTCCCGGAACCGCGCCGCCGCCTCCCTCCGCAGAGCAGAAGGAGGTCATCGCTGCCCGCGATTGCTCCCTGCCCACCGATGATTCATGATACGGTGGACAAGGAGAGACCGCGCCCCAAGTAGGGACCCCAGCGCCTTGGTGGGCGTTGCCGCCCCCACCGGGTAATTTTTTATAGAGGTTTTCTTCCTCGCAACCCGAAGGTCCCCGTTCCCATTGCTGGGCTTACGGGTTTTGCCGACGGTGGCCTAAGACCATGTCCAGCCAGACTTAAAGTAAGCCCAACTGAACCCGTCGCTCCGCCGCGGCCCGTCCAGATTGCCCTCTGCTAATCAGAGGGACAACTGGATTGGCCACCCCACAGTGGTCCGTTCGCCAAGACTAAGCTTGCCCAGGGTGCGCCACGAGGAGGCCGACCACTTTGGCACCCCCACTTTTAATTCTAGTCTAGTCTAAAATAAGTCTTAATTACAATTACGGTAAACAATACTTTCTAATTTTGGCTGAAATATTTATTTTATTCAAATGAAATCTATTGGAAAACCTTCACTTTTAGGCAAATTCACAGTTCTTCGGATTAACAAAATTAAGATCTTCGGAATTCTACTAATTTTTTGACAGCAATCTAATGATGAAATATGTTATCAACGTTACTGTCATAAAATGTACTCTGTGGTCACTGTCATTTTTGCATTTTATTGATTTTCTGATATGTACATATTTGAGTCTTTTGAATTAAAGTAAATTAATGTAACCATTTTCAAACAACTCGTAGTACTTTAATCATTTTGAACTAATATTGTTCTCATTCAAATCAAACCTTCAAACCACTTTATCTTTGAGGCATTGTTATATTATAACCTAAAATGTTGCAACCAATTATGCATGTTTTGAAAAAGAAAAATATAGTTCTTGCGAGTGGCTCACCAAGGAGAAGAGAATTAATAGAAAATATTGTAAGATATACTTTGTACACGTTAAACGCTCTTATTTTCAACTACATAAATTTTTGTTGTGAAAGAATGGTTAAAATAGATATTAGGATGATATGATCGGATACGATTTATACGGGAAATAATGAGATAAGGAAATGTAGGTATTCTTTTACCGGATTTTGATTTTAACACCCGACCTTATTATGGTTACTAATATATATAGATTTAAATTTATTTATTTCATCTTCATTTTTTGTTATGAATTTTTAATGTATAGATAATATACAGTTGTTTCATATCTGCTAGGTGTAATGTAGATTTAATGTTAATTATAATAAATATATTTTTATGTATACTAGCAAAAAATAACTGAGTAATAAACTTTCACTTTGTAATAAAAACATGCTGCTTTGTAATAAAAAAATTATATCAACTCACATATAAATGGCTTCTATTAAGTTGTCAATTAATCAGTTCTCTGTAACTTAATATTTGGAAATTTACCAGTCTGCAGAAAGGTTTAAATTAAGTGTAAGAGATATTATACCTAAAGCCATATTACAAAATTGAAGATTATTGGGATGATAAAAAAGCCTGGATTTAAAAATCCTTTCAGCTTCATATAAACTGCAGTTTAATACTGTAAAATTTAAAAAGGTTAAAAAATTGAACACTTTGGTGTTCAACAATTGATTCAATGTTTGCATTGAATCAATTGTTAAAGATTCAAAAGTGCTCTAAGTGTATTTGAATAAAGATTATTTTGGTTTAATTTAATAGATTATAACCACATTTGTCATAGCGATTTAAATATATGTAGTTTGCATAATAAGTTTAAATTTTTTTGGCATTTTATGTAGTGTTCAAATGCTTGTAACTAAACACCTACTAACTGTGAGAGTTAAGTTTTTTTAAAAATTTATTTAAAAATTTAAACATATTAAAAAATGTTAGTTAACACTTTAAAAAAACCAAAGAGGTTTGTATCTAGTGATACTGTCATCATATTATATACTACAGTGCACACACAGTTAAAGTAACACTGTGCTTATAGTAATAACTGTTAATATTTTCATGCTATGTGGTATCTGGCTGAATAGAATAGTACCACCATCATTTCTTACCGAGGTATCATAAAAGGCGACTAAGGCAAGTCAACCCTGCTGTGTGGTATCCGGCTGAGTAAAATAGACCATCCTCATCTCTTACCGAGGTCTCATAAAAGGCGACTAAGATAAGTTAACCCACCATGTGGTATCCGGTCAAGTAGAATAGACTATCCTCTTGCTTATCGAAGTGTCGTAAAATACGACTGACTTAAGTTCACGTCAGGAAAGCGGCGCCCGTAAAATAGGTAGCCAAATCATGTGAATACATGTTTATAACGTGTTGTGCAGACCCCACTTAGAGTAGGATAAGGTCAGGAAGATGATGATTTTATCTTATTTATTTTCAGGGCTTGAAAGTAAACCTTTGTCCTTCGCTGTTTGAGGAAGATTTGGATCCTAAAAATTTTGAAACCTTCACAGCATATGTGGAGGAGACGGCACTTGAAAAAGTCCTAGAAGTTGAGAACAGGCTAAAGATACAAGGTACTCCCGCTGATGTAGTGATTGGAGCTGATACCATGGTCACATTGGGTACTAAAATGTTTGGCAAACCATCATCAGAAAAAGAAGCTTTTGATATGCTCAGAAGGTTATTAAGTTTAAGTTATTATAAAGTGACTGAATTCAAAAAAGTTTTTTTAAGGCAAATGCAGAGCATAGTGTACACAAAAATCGTGAGTGTTAAAGAAACCCATAATGTGAAATTATGGGTTTCTTTAACATGAAAACATTAGCTGTATTAATAGTTCATGGTGATGGCATTAAAATAGGCATTACAATGTATCTACATTCATAATTTTGAAAAGTTACTTAGGTTTAGTAAGTTACTACTAGGTTCCTTGCTAGTGTCTCTTACATTGTCCCAGTAAGACTAATCGATAATTGTTATTATTGTATTGCACCATATTGAAAAGGTACTTGAAGCTGCGGTAGCTGTATGGTTCTGTTAACGGATTTGCGATGCAGGTCATTATACTAACTATGTGAACCCAGTTTTAACACAAGCATTTAGCTTAGTTGGAGGGGTTAATGAGTTAGTAATTTGTAACGCAAATTGCTAGTAACCTTTAAATTGTTTATTGTAGTCTAGTTAAATTTGAGCTGTTTGTACTTTGTTGTTTGAACATTGATTGATGATTTTCTCCAGCCTTTCAGGTAGAAGTCACACAGTTTACACAGGGGTTGTGGTAAAGTCACTGGACAAAGTTGTAAAGTTTACAGAGAAAACTATTGTTGTATTTGGAAGCCTAGATGACGAACAGATCAAAGGTTACATAGCAACAGGAGAACCTATGTAAGTAGTAATTTATTGTACTTGCAGAAGAATATATAACTTAATAAAAAATCAGAGTAAATCTTTTTAATGGTAAAAAAAGGGTGTACTATGCATAAAACACATGCACTACAATATTACGATACATATAACTGGCACTGCACACTTTCACTACCACAACCTCAACAATTCTTTCGCCCTGTAACCAAAGCATCGTTATGAGATACAGACCATGGAAAACGAGGGAGGGATATGTGTATCCTACCAATTCATATTTGAACAGGATTGTCAGTCTTAGTTCCAACCAGTCCAATTGCCTAGCATTGGGATAAGCACAGTCTGTTACTTTTTTTTATACACATGGTTGTCCGTCCCCAAACTAATTAACTTAATACTTGTGTTATGGTAGTCAGACAACTGGTGAATATATACTTATATATTTTTTAAATACATACTTAAATACAAATATACATCCAGACTCGAAGACCAGCAAATTCATTTATAGAAAATGTTGGCCCTCGGCGGGTATCGAACCTGCGACCCGCGGAGCTGAAGGCAGGGTCACTACCCACTGCGCCAATGGGCCAGTCATTTACTACCACTGTACTATGAAGCACAGGAATGGATATGGTTTAATAATATTTAATAGAGATGAGAAAAAAATAATCGATTTTTATAATAATCGATACAATTTTTTCAGGGACAAAGCTGGAGGTTACGGCATCCAAGGAGTGGGGGGTACTTTTGTGGCGAGAGTGGAAGGGGATTACTTCACTGTGGTTGGGCTACCTTTGTATAAACTGTGTACAGTGCTCTATGATTTATTTAAGGACAATAAATAGTCAAGAAATAACTTTCAATCTTCTTATATTAGATAATTGAGTAATTGAGAATATTATATTCATAAATTCCGTTTGACTATTTCTGAACAATTTTCGAATGAATATTGTTATAATATGTGTAAGCTCCGGACATATAATATAGAGTAATACGTATAGACAATTCTGAGCTAAAGAAAAATATATTATCATTTATCCCACTTCTGATGTGGAATGTGATGGTAATTTAAGAATGACGGATAATAATTTTCTCAACAAAAATTGCATTTATCCTTACGTAAAATAATTTCGTAGTTAACGTAAATATGAATATAATAAGATAAAAAAATAAATAAGCTGTGGTAGCTCAGCGGTAGCACCGTGCGACTCTTTCGAGGAGGTCACGGGCTCAAACCTAGGCAGACACCCGGTTTTCTGTAAAAACTTATGTGTCTAATTGATAATTGCAATTTATCACACGCTTTTCGGTGAAGGAAACCTGCATGTCTCTAGAGAATTCTGGAGATATGTGTAACCTACCAATCCGCATTGGAGCAGCGTGGTAGGTCTTAGCTCCGATCCTTGTTTCCAAAAACGGAGAGAAGAGGCCTATTCCCAGCAGTGGGAGAGTAATAGGCTGTACTAACTTTTCATGATAATTGACAATGCCTGTATTGTGATAAAGTAATGTATAAAGAAATATTGTTTTTTATTTATTTATAAGTTTTGTCATTTCAGTCATGTAGTGTGATATAAATCAAAGATTAAGTTTATATACGTATGAACTGTCAAATAATTTGAAAGTAGGTGTTACTTAGTGATATTATATAGTACAAATTTAATGATAAATACTATTCTGTTATAATCTTGTGTTATCCATTTTAGTACCATACAAGTACTACAGTTTTCTTTCTGATTATTCTATTTTTTTGTCTTCTAGTATTTTCTTTCTGTTCTGGAAGACAAACTGAAAAATATGAATGGATAAGTACGGATAGATTTTTAGACGCACTTTAATCATTTCTTCGTAGATTAATTAATATCAATTTTATTAGCTATTTAAACCGTAATATAGTATTTTGATAACCATAAAAATGGTTAAAGTGGTTCAACCTTGAAAGCTAGACATATGCTGTCGCGGACTTAGTCGCGGAATATTAGAGGGAACAACTTTGTAATACGTTTTCGTACTATTTTTTATTGCTGCTCCTCTCCTATACATCTTAGCGTGATGCTTTATAGCCTATAGCCTTCCTCGATAAATGGACTATCTTACACTGAAATAATTTTTCAAACCGGTCCAGTTTTACTGGGATCCAGTTACGGTCCAGTTACGCTTACGGTCCAGTTTAACTGAGATTAGCGCGTTCAAACAATCAATCAATCAAAGAAACAAAGTCTTCAGCTTTATTAGTATAGATATTATAATTATTTTTACTGTATATCTTTGTTATAAAAATGTGTTATACAAAATCTGAAATATAAATTGTTTTATTTAATCCTTAATTTATGTGCTATCGAAATAAATCCTTTTCTTCCTTTAATTAATATGCTGCCCACATGTTTATCACAGAGTAATTATACTAGGGGGTTATAAGTTATTAAAGCTAGTAGAAAATATCAGCCTAAACTGAATATAAAATAATATTCAGTTTAAGAATAAGAATAAATTAGAAGACAAAAATGCCTGAATTTGAAAATCCTTTCAGTTTTATACAGGACTGCGGTTTAGTAATGTAAAATTAAAAATGTTTAAAAGATTGACCGGCGATTTTTCTTTCTGGTTCTTCTCGGTAAGAGCAACATTCGGAACCAGTTATAGCTTCAGTAATTATATTGATTCTAGATGATTCAAAACTGCTTGTAAAAAACATTATTTAAATAATTATTATTTTGATTTGATTTAATTTCACCCTTGCATAAAAATAAAGAATATCTCTTATTATGAACCGCAACGGAAACGGCTCCAACGATTTTTCTGAAATTCAGCATGTAGGGGTTTTAGGGAAGAAGAATCAATCTAGTTGTTTTATGTAAAAAGATAACGTTTTATCCCTATTTTCGGGCATTAAAAATACTAAAATTTATATTAATACAATTTTGCCATAAATTGTAAAGTAAGCGTAGCTTATTCGGGGAACGAGCAGTCTCGAGAAATGTAAATACCTAGGATCGTTCCCCAACTATATATTTTTTTTTTTTTGTTTCTTTTCTGTACTGTATAATAATGTAATTGCTCCGTGACCTCAGATTTAGCCAGGTGCAATCTAGCGAGACAAATCATCAGTGCAGCTCGTGACAATAGAGCAGTTAAGAGTGACTCAGTCGTATCATTACACAACTAACATTGCAATGCGGAGATTCGTGTACCTACCAATGAACATGATATGATCGTAATTACGTTCAATTATATCTGCATAATGCACATAATACAGAATTAAATTCAAAATATCCTTTACTAGCGGACCGCTCCGGCTTCGCACGGGTATAAAATATATAGCCCATGTCATTCAGTGAACTCAGTCACTCCTCGCGGCATTTTAAATCTGTAATATCTTCGAAAATATTAATTTAAATTATATGCTGTAAACGGCCAATTGACATATATTAAATCAACAATGTATTTTAGGTACTTCATTGGATAAGGATTAAAGCTGTATTGTTTGAAATTGCTTCGATTATAAGGCATTATTTTTCGTAAAAAGAAAATGCCAAAAAATGCTATTGTGGGTTATCCATAAGGGATAGACATATACCATCTCGGAGTTTTCTGTAGACCTTTTCAAGGTGTACAAATACTTAGTACATTATTTTGATAAATCTCGTAAGGTTCAGCCTGGTTTGCAATGTAAGCGGAAAAAATGTAATTATTTACGACATCAAATTCAAATTCAAATTCAAAATATTCTTTATTCAAATAAACTTGTAAACAAGTGCTTTTGAATCGTCAACTCTACTGCTGGTTCGGAAAGCTGTTGCCGAGATTACGGAGATGAAGGAGAAAATGACGCAACAGACTAATCTGCTGGAGCTAAATATCAAACAAACAGCCGCAATGAAAGAAGAAATCACTAAAATAAGAAGTGAGCAATCAACAAACGCTGCATGCAGCATAGGACACAATCTCGAGGCAAATCAAATGGAATCATATGCAAGTATTGCGTCGAGAAATGTCCCAAAGAAGAAAATGCCGACACTTCATTCCATAGCGATAACCTCCAAAGATGAGACAAAAACGGGGGAAGAAATTCTCACTGAAGTACGAGAAGTGGTGAAAGCAAAAGAGAGCAACATACGAGTGGAAAATGTACGAAAGGCGAAAGACCGGAAAGTCATCCTCGGGTTTGGCACAAGAGAAGAAAGAGGTAGACTAGTCAATAAAATAAAGGCAGCTGGAGAAAACCTAATCGTTGAAAACATAGAGAATAAAGATCCTCTCATAGTGTTAAGGGATGTCCTCTCCTATAACAAGGATGAGGACGTCATTAGCGCTGTGAAAAACCAGAATGAGGAGGCTTTCCAAGGTATACCGGATAGTGAAAGGAGAATAGAAGTAAAATTCCGAAGGCGAGCCAGGAATCCTCATACAAATCATGTTGTGTTGAGGGTGTCCCCTCTCCTGCACAGCAGATTTGTGGGTATAGGTGTGGTCTATATAGATCTTCAAAGGGTACGCGTAGAAGACCAGTCGCCACTCGTGCAGTGCTCCCAATGTTTGGGCTATGGCCACACTAGGAGGTACTGCACGATGGAACAGGAGGCGTGCAGCCACTGCGGTGGTCCCCACAGAAGGACAGCGTGTGAGCAATTGCGTGTCGGTACCGAACCGCAGTGCTGCAACTGCAAAAAGGCGAAGCTGGCGGATACTGCACACAATGCGTTTAGCGACGACTGCGTTATCAGGAAAAAGTGGGACAAGTTGGCCAGGGCGACGGTGGCATACTGCTAAGGGCGCCCTGGGCAACAATGGCCAACGAACGCAAACAAAAATAAGAAGAAAAAAGCAAACTGTGATACTCCAGCCAAATTTGTCAGCATTTTTGGAATACTTAGATATTGCACTGGCAAATGAGTAGCGGACAATGTCACAGAAACTAATTAATTCCTGAAAGAAAAAATTTAAAGATTAAAACTAACTAAAGAAGACAAGGAAGACATAACGTTGCAAAAATAGGATAATCAAGAGTATAATAGTATACTTATCTGTGATTATTCGAATAGAAGTAATATTAAGGAAAATATTAGGAAAAAAAGTAATGTAAATAATAAGACTTTAATCGTAGTGTCATATGAATAAACGTTATAGAAAGATGTCGCAAAAACGTATTGAAAACAAAAAACAAGGAGAATTAGAAATTGTAAAATAAAATAATATAGAATAAAATAATTATAGTAATTAGAATAAAATTTATAGTATACATTGTAAAATAAACATGTACAGAAGAAGTACCTAAATGTAATTAGAATAGTAAAATAGATTTAAATAAAATTGTCATTAAAGAAGCACCTGAGCTGTAGATTAGTTGTAACATAAAATTGTAAATAATATTAGAGTTAGAAAATAAAAATTGTAATACCCTTTCGGGGTAGTAAAATAACACATAAATGTATAAAACATGTTGGCTTACAAAAAGCCTTGATTACGTCAGGGGAAGTGGATCAAAAAAAAAACAAAAAAAAAAAAAAAAAAAAAATGTAAGAATACCTGTTTCCTTAAACTTCTCTCGCAGGGAATCACGCGGTCTTAAATTATAAATGCCACGTATAGCTCTTTTTTGTAAAACAAAAATTTTTTCACTATCCGCGCATTTACCCCATAGCAATATTCCATAAGACATAATGCTATGGAAGTAGGCAAAATAAACAAGTTTTGCTGTTTCGACGTCTGTGAATTGTCTTATCTTTCGAACAGCGTAGGCCGTTGAACTCAGTTTCCCTGCAAGAGTTGTTACGTGTGTGCTCCATTGGAGTTTTGTATCCAAGGATACTCCCAAAAATACAGTTGAATTTTCTGTTTTTAGTGGTACATTATTTAAAGAGAGTCTATTTGCTGTTTTTGCAGCATTAGGTAATGCAAATTCAATACATTTAGTTTTATTCGAGTTCAGTACCAAATTATTTAGCCTGAACCAATGAGCTACTTGCGATAAACCCCTGTTTACTTCGTCAATATTATCGTTACTTCTATTTACTTTAAAAATTAATGATGTGTCATCCGCAAACAGTACAATATCGCAAATATGATGAATAAAATATGGTAAATCATTTATATATACTAAAAACAGAAACGGACCAAGGATTGATCCTTGAGGCACACCCATAACTAAGGCCGTTCCGGATGACTGCACATCATTAATGCACACTCTTTGAATCCGGCTGTGAAGGTACGATGCAACGAGACGAAGTGCATTGTCTTTAATGCCATAATAGCCAAGCTTTAACAATAAAATTTCGTGTTGAACGCAATCAAATGCTTTGGATAAGTCACAAAATACCCCTATGGCATTTTGTGAGTTCTCCCACGCATCAAAGACATGCTTCAACAACCTCACACCCGCATCCGTTGTTGACCGACCCTTAGTAAACCCATACTGCTCAGGATGAAGTAAATTATGTAAATTAAAATGCTGGAGCAGCTGCTTTAGAATGATTTTCTCAAAAATCTTGCTTAGAGTTGGCAAGACCGAAATGGGTCTATAGTTCTGAGGGTCGCTCTTATCGCCGGACTTAAAAAGGGGGATCAATTTACTATGTTTCATTAAATTGGGAAATATTCCTGTATCTACAGATTTGTTAAAGATCTTGGCCATAATCGGGGCGATAATATCAATAATATTATTAATTAATTTTACGGACATTCCCCACAGATCAGTTGTTTTTTTAATATTTAATGTTTTAAAAGTTTTGACGATATCGTATGGGGAAATGTGTTCAAATTTAAAATTAACACTGCACTCCGTGACGCTGTCCTTCAAAACATTAAAAGCTTCCATTGGGGATGAGTTTATTGAGCTAGTGGTGGAAATAGGTATGTTCTGAAAGAAATGCTCAAATGCACTAGTTACTGCTGTATCAGAATTAATAAGTTCATTCCCAATTTTAAGCTCTATGGTAGAATTATGCATTTTACGTCTACCTGTTTCTTCTCCAATAATATTCCAGGTTGTTTTTATTTTATTTTTAGAATTAATTATTTTACTTTTAATGTGAAGAGATTTGGCCTGTGTGCAGACACTTCTAAACGTTTTTGAATATTTTCTTACATATTCTAGAAAAGTGGGGGACTGATTATATTGTTTTTCTGCATACAGATCAAATAACTTGTTTCTACTCTTATAAATGCCATTAGTGGCCCATTCGCTAAACCTAAGATTTTTGTACACTTTTTTTTCTATAATATTAAAGGTCTTATTAAACTCACAACCGATCATTCCAAAGAGGGCATTAAAAAGTTCATCTGAGCTACCGCGACTTTTGTCGAATTGTAATATCTTTGATGATATTTTTGATTGAAATCGTTTTATTTTATGAGAAGTGATCAGCCTGCACTTGATATAATGATTTTTTTCATGCACATAGTTAGGGACAGATATAATTTGCCCACTATGGTCAGACCTTAAACGACTTATTATAGACTTTTCTAAGATATTACAACTGTAATTAGTAAAAATATTATCAACACCGGTAGCCGAAGTTATCCTGGTAGGTTCGTTAAATACATTGGTCATATCAAAACATTGAAATAAATTAAGTAACCTACAACGATTACAGGTATCCACTAAGATATCAACATTAAAGTCTCCACATATTAAAACTTGTTTTGAAGATTTAGAGATCTTCTTAAGAACTTCCTCCATGACGCTCTCAAATAATATATAATCACTGGAGGGTGGGCGGTACACAGAAACTATAATATAGCGCTCTAACTCCACACAAGACAGCTCAATGGTACGTTCAACAGAAAGACCGACAATATCATTTCGTTCTTTACAATGAACTTTAGAATGAGTTAATATTAAAGATCCCCCACGCTGGACGGTGTTCCTCAAGAACGCACTGGACACTTTATAATTTTTAATATTTAATAAGAAATTAGAACTGTTTAGCCAATGCTCGGTTATACATAAAATATCAATACTAAATTTATTCATAAACAGTTCTATTTCAAATTCCTCGCCAGATAGACCTTGCAGATTCTGGTGTACAATATTCAAGTTACAAGGTCTATCTATTGTCTTATTATCTAGTTTAAAGTAACATTTTCCGTACCTAAAATGTTACTTGAAATACTATTAGTACTACTACTAGTACACATGTCAATATATGAATAATTAGTACTTAATGTACAGTTTGTATATGAGTCAATAGACTTAGTTACATCACATGTAACTGTATCATTTAAATTATACGCTAGCAGTGAAGCTAGAATCCGATAACATTTTTTAGACAGATACATAGTATCTCTAGTCAATTTAAACGACGAAATAAATTTATTAATGTCAAAATAAAATATAGCGTCACTATGACGGTATGTCAAATTATACATGTGTATGTTTAAATTGTATATGTGCTCATTCTGCCTACTAGTCAGTATATCTGAGCACACATAACAAATTTACATTTAAATTTCTCATTTAAAAACATTAATTTTTCAATGCATTTAGTAATCTGTGGTTTTTTCACATTTAAGCTGTCACCAAACATTAATATGACTGTAGTATTAGAGTCAAAATCATTACAATTCCAATTATTCATTATGTAATGATAAGTTGCTCCAGGTGAACATTTATTAATTACTGAATGTCTTAAGTACATATTCATAATTGCTCCAAAACCTTTGCCCAACCTGTCAGAGAAAATAATGGTTTTTTTCTCTGGTTTTACAACATTGTTTATATTTAAAGTGTTTGATAGATTAACAGTATTAATATATGATGGTGAAGTGCTTTCAATGTGCTTCCTCAAAGAGCATTGACATTCCTTATCCTCATACTCTTTATACTTATTTGACAATGACACGAATCGTTCCATGTTGTCATTGCAAATTTCCAATAGACCGTCGAAGGAAGCAATATGTTCATTAATTTGAATTTGAGATTTTGAATACAAGTCTGTCATATGTTTCAAAGATTTTTCTAATTTTTCTATTTTTGTTTCAAGTTGCAAAATTTCACGATCATATATATATTTATTATGATGTAATTTATGATTAATTGATTTAATCTTATTAATTAAGCTCATACGTTCTTTTCTACTTTTTCCTAACTGTTGAATGCAGTTCTTGGTTTTCATAATCTTTTTAGTTTTATTAATAAATTTGTTAATTTTAATGTATTTTTTTAATTTTCTATGACTACTAAAGTGTACGGTCTTTAGTGAGTCAGTCTCAGAGGATAAATCAATTATTTGTGGGTTTTGCTCTAAACCACAAACAGAACCACACTCAACTAATTCCTTGAAAAGGCTTTGTGTCGCATTAACCTCATGAGATTTATTTATCTGTTCCAATTGAAACATTGTTTGCTGAGTCTCATGTAGACTGGTTTCTAATTCACTAATGCGACTCAGGGCCCTTTCATGTACATGGCTACATTGATAAAATGAGTCTACAGTATCCTTACATCACATTAGAAACCTCAAAAATTGCAGTATTTCTCCACTCCATATTGAATGTTATTATACATATAAACCTTCATCTTTAATCATTCTATCTATTAAAAAACCGCATCAAAATCTTTTGCGTAGTTTTAAAGATTTAGGCATACATAGGGACATATGGACAAACACAGAAAGCGACTTTGTTTCATGCTATGTAGTGATTCAAGTAAACTTGTAAACAAGTGCTTTCAAATTGTCAAATCTATTTTGGGCTGCTTACAAAATTAAACCTTACAAAATTACGTAAGTCATTTGTAGGTTCAGGTATAAGATTCTATAATAAAATTCTGCAATCATTTTTAGCTTTGCAGTTTAAAAACACTGTTATAAGAGACTGATACAGAAAGCCTATTATACTGTAAAGGATTATATAGATGATAAGAATACGTGGATTTAGCTAATGTACAAAATAGTAACGACTAAATGTAACTAGTCATAAGAATTATATTTCTGATAGAGCAACCGCCGAGTTTCTTGCTGGCTCTTCTCGGGAGGAAGAGCTTTCCGAACCAGCAGTAGAGTTGACGATTCAAAAGCACTTGTTTACAAATTTACTTGAATAATGTATTGAGTATTTTGAGTAATGAGTATTTTTGAATTTGAATATAAAGTATTAGAACCTAGTATTACGTAGATTTTCTTTAAAACGCGTAATATAGCAAAGTACTTACTATTCATATCTGAAAAAGTGAAATTTTTGTTTTAAAATAAGGCCATTACCAACATCGATGTGAAAATCGATATTTCAACAAGCTGTTCTCGACTCTATTGTTATTTTTTGCTTGTAAAAGATGTTAGAGAGTGCAGAAAAAAGGCTATTATATTTTGTGGGAACTAGGAACTAGAAATTTGCCACCTGCTTCGTTTAGAAGCGCCTGCTTAACACGCAGTATTCGTCTTAGTTGCTTGCGAGTTAAGATCCATTTTAACTTACACTTTGTAAATGTCATTTTAGGAATACGTGCGTATGTCACTTATATTTTGTCTATTGTGGTTTTTTAATTACCATATTGTTTTTACGCCGTGTGGTATCCGGCTGAATAGAATAGTACCACCCTCTTTTCTTACCGAGGTGTCGTAAAAGGCGACTAAGGTAAGTTGACCCATCGTGTGGTATCCGGCTGAGTAGTAAAGTCCATCTCATTTCTTACCGAGGTGTCGTAAAAGGCGATTAAGGTAAGTCGATCCACCGCGTGGTATCCGGCTGAGTAGAAAAGTCCACCCTCATTTCTTAACGGGGTGTCGTAAAATACGACTAAGGTAAGTTGACGTCAGGCAGGCGCACGGTCGTAAAATACGAAGCCAAATCATGTGACAACATATTTGTAACATGTTGTGCCGACCCCACTTAGAGTGGGATAAGTGCAGGAGGATGATGATTTATTCAATCAATAAGAAACAATTTTTCCCAAAGTCAACTCATTTACTCTAACGCAACAACTCAAAGACAATGAATGAGATGATAATGACAGCCATAGATAATACACTATATAGGATAATAACAGCCAAAATGTTTTTCATATTATTGGCGAAATATAAAGGAGGTTGTATTTAAAACATTTTGTAACATTATTGCTCTATGTTTATTTTATTAATACTGTTATGTAGTAAACTAATATTATGACTCAAATTAAATTTATTAACAAAACAAAAGTAATAATAAAATTAATTTGCTTTAATACGCGAAGAAGTAAAATAGAAAATATTATGGATCTCCACAAAGTAACGTCTAATTCTATAAATTATTTATTGACAAAACTTCTTACGCAGCATCTTCATCTCATACCAATTAAAGTTAGAAAAAAACCGTATATGCAAGTAGCGGGTGTGGGAACATCAGACAGATGTATCTCCGCCGGATCTCCGGCATGTGTTCACGATTCTGTTCCGCAATTCCACAATAAGTGTACATTTAAAATAATCTATTCAAATTTCCTTAAGTCTATACCATTTACGAGTAGAAGCAGTTAGTTTTTTAGTTTAATCCAATTGATTAAGATTCAATCATTTTTAGCTTTGCAGTTTAAAGACACTGTTAAAGAGGCTGATATAGAAAGCCTATTATACTGTAGAGGATAACAAAGATGATAAGAATGTGTGGATATAGCTAGTGTAAAAGATAATAATGACTAAATGTAACTAGTCATAAGAATTATGTTTCGAATAGAGCAACTGCTGACTTTCTTGCTAGCTCTTTTCTGTAGGAACAGCTTTCCAAACCAGCAGTAGAGTTGACGATTCAAAAGGACTTTTTTATAGGTAAGTTTAATCCAATTGATTAAACTAAAAAACTAACTGCTTTATTTTAAGGAAATGCAATTAATTATATTAAATTTTAAATATTAAATAATGGGTTCTGAGCTTTTAGGCTGTTAATAGATGTCAACAGGTAATTACAATTTTTTTTTTTTAGCTATAACTAACAAAACTCTAATTATTTAAAATTTCATACAAAATGGTCAACTACTAGTAAATGGTCAATTACTAGTGCCCTTACACCTTAAATGTTAGTTATCATCCTCCTGCCTTATCCCAAGTGGGGTCGGCACAGTTGTGGGGTGGTGGTGAATAGACCATCCAAGAGGCCATTTTACGACACCTCGGCAAGAAAGATCTTGCCGAGGTGTCGTAAAATAGACTAAAGTAAATTGACGTCAGGCAGGCGGCCGGTCGTTAAATACGTAGCCAAATCATGTGACATGTTTATAACATGTTGTGCCGACCCCATTGAGAGTGGGATAAGGGTATGAGGATGATTGGTTAAAAGAGACACGAACATTACCTGCAATGGCATGAAAGCCATTTGCTTAAATTTTACATAAAGTTACACAAACTTTACATAATTATCTTCTTCCTACCCTTATCCCACTCTAAGTGGGGTCGGTACAATGTTACAAACACGTTGTCACATGATTTGGCTACGTATTTTACGGCCGGCCGTCTGCCTGATCTCAACTTACCTTAGTCGCCCTTTACGAGATTTCGGTATGAAATGAGGATAGTACTATTCTATTGAGCCGGATATACAAAAAGTTTAAATAATTAAACTCGTAACTAACGATATAGTTTAAAAAAAGTTTAAAATGTAACCCGAAAGGTATTATAAAATTGCGCTCTGTACCTAGGTACATTTACACGCTGTGGCCATACACAATGTTATTGCCTTACAACTTAATACAAACAAACCCTGGGGTACAAAATTAGATCGCGCCTTTACGCGTGACGGTTTGCTCTTTGATGCTTCGTTTACGGTAGTCGAGTTTATTCGCTTGTCTCAATGGTCTAGAGAGAACTTCTCTCTAAATTTCCAAATACTATCACGTAGTAAATGTGTTAGTTGTAAAAACAATGTCTAGCAAAAAAAACCAGTAGTGCTATTTATAATTTTATTCGTGTTATGCTTTTTATGAATGAATGACTTATGGAAATGAAGTGTGTCAGAATGTTTTTCCCGAATTGAAATTTTATGTTATTTATTTTAATATAGGAAGCCAACAGGGTACAGAATATACAATATAACATTTAAATATAATCATCTTAGCATTACTACCCCGTACATCTCACTTACAGGCTAACTCATCATGATATATAAACAATGTCAAAGAATGAAAAAATATTTCAATGGTTATTAGCAAATTGCTTTTATAGTGTAAATGAAATATATATATATATATATATATATATATATATATATATATATATATATATATATATATATATATATATATATATATATATATCCTTGACATAATTTATAATAAATAATTTAATAACAATAATATAATATATATATATATATATACACACACACCTAATAATACCTATATATATATACCTAATAAATGAACTTTTATTTTACTTTGTTAAATAATTTGCATGTCAAACTTGACTAAACATGTTCTAAAATTAGTTATTAACATCTACTTGTAATCCATGTTTTAAGCAAATAAATGATTTTGACTTAGACTTTGACTTTGTCAAACAGTGATTAAAATAAATTTAAAACAAAGAAAATAACTTTATTGTTTTAAAAAACTAAACATATAAAATACTTCGCATTTCTCAATTTGAAAAAAAATGAATATTTATATAATACAATTTTAGAAAATTTATAATTTAACCTTTCTTATTTATAAGACCTTGAAAAAAGTATATTTTTTATCTTTATTTTTATTTTGAACATAAAAGCAGTTACAGTGAGTTAATTATAAGAGATTTTTGAATACCTTTCACCGTTTACTAAGTGCACGCAAGGAAAGCTTTATTTTTTTCCGTTTTCGTACTATTTTTTATTGCTGCTCCTCTCCTATTTATCTTAGCGTGATGTTATATAGCCTATAACCTTCCTCGGTAAATGGACTATCTTACACTGAATTTTTTTTTAAATCGGTTTAGTGGTTCTTGAGATTAGCGCGTTGAAACAAGCAAACTTTTCAGCTATATATATTAGTATAGATTACATATATTTTGTATTTGTGATATTCTTTTATGTATTTTACAATATAAAAGATTATTTAGTAAATATTAAAATATTAGTAATTAATAAACTTTCGATAGTTTCTCGCTCATTTTAAACGTAGCTTTTAGCCCTTCTCCGAAACATTGTAACCCCTTTGGCCGTTTCCGCCGCTGTTCCGCACTTCCGGCCGCGCAACATCAAGTTCACGTCTGTAAACAACCATTTACTTTGACTTCTAAAGTAAAGTTAATATGGATTTACTCAAGTTCAGAAATATCTTAAAATAACGCTTGTTACTGAAGCTATTTTAAAATATATTAAAACCAAGATTGACTAAAGAGTGATTGAATAGAAAAGGAAACTGATGTAAAAATATGAAAATGAGGACAATTAATAATTTTATTAGTTAACAATAATAAATTAATTTTAACAATAAATTAAATTTATAAGTAAGTACCGGCCTGTTACTCTCCCACAGCTGGGAATAGGCCTCTTTCCGTTTTTGGAGAGAAGGATTAGAGCTAAGACCTACCACGCTGCTCCTGTGCGGATTGGTAGGTTACTTATATCTCCAGAATTCTCTAGAGATATGCAGGTTTCCTCACGATGTTTTCCTTCACCGAAAAGCGTGTAATAAATTTAAATTATCAATTAGACACATAGGTAAGTTATAATAGAAAAACTCTTTGGCTTGCCCGGTTTTGAACCCATGACCTCCTCGAAAGAGTTGCACGGTGCTACCGTTGGGCTATCACAAATTTATAACTTAACTATTAATCAAAATTTAAAGAGTTATAAAAGATTTAGTAAATGTGATTTTCTGAACTTGTAATATATTAAACTAATGATGAATGGCAATGGTAAACTATTACTAACTTTGTTATGCCTTGTAAATTATTTGTAAAATATGATTTTTGAAATTTCCAGAATTCCACATTCGCTAATGAAATTCAACAGTTAAAATCGAATAAACCCTTAACGCAACCCTTGCGAAAACTTAACTGCTCCTCTCCTATTCATCTTAGCGTGTTGTTATATTCTATAGCCTTCCAATAAATGGACTATTTTACACTCAAATATTTTTTTCAAATCGGTCTCGTAGCTTCTGAGATTAGTGCGTTCAAATAATCAAACAAACTCTTCAACTTTATATATTAGTACAGCGGCTCCGCCCGCGTGGAAAAATTACAACCCTAATACCATAAAAATGGCTAAAGTGGGTTAATCATAAAAGCTAGACATATGCTGTCGCGGACTTTTATTTAGAATTTTTTGTAATACATGATTTTTGAAAAACTTTCACCCTTTACTTCTAAAAAGAAAGGTTTCAATTTTGCTGTTTTCTCAATATTTTTTATTATTGCTCCTATCCTATTCATCTTGGCGTGATGTTATTTATATAGCCTATAGCCTTCCTTAATAAATGGACTATCTTACACTCAAATAATTTTTTCAAATCAGTCTCGCAGCTTCTAAAATTAGCGCGTTCAAATAATCAAACAAACAAACTCTTCAACCTTACATATTAGTATGCATTACTTAGATACGCCGTGTGGTATCCGGCCGAATAGAATAGTACCACCCTCATTTCTTACCGAGGTGTCGTAAAAGGCGACTAAGGTAAGTCGACCCGCTGTGTGGTATCCGGCTGAGTAGAATAGACCAACCTCATTTCTTACCGAGGTGTCGTAAAAGGCGACTAAGGTAAGTTGACCCACAGTGTGGCATCCGGTTAAGTAGAATAGATCACCCTCTTTCTTACCGAGGTGTCGTAAAATACGACAGAGGTAAGTTGACGTAAGGCAGGCGGCCGGTCGTAAAAACGCAGCCAAATCATGAGACAGCATGTTTATAACATGTTGTGCCGACCCCACTTATAGTGGGATAAGGGCAGGAGGATGATGACTTAGAACCGTCTCATTTCTTATTTGATGTTCGGAAGCTGGTATATGGACAATTAGATTCGTCTCGAGCGAAATTAAAATAACACGTTCAAAACAAAGAGCTCTTGTGACTTTAGATGGGATGAATGTGTCGACCACCGACATAGCGACGCGTTGGTGGTCTCTTTTACTATATCGCACGCTTAGTATTAAGTGGCAAATTGCAATAAAATGCAGCGTCTACAAAACTCGTGAGTGTTAAATAGCGATGTGAAAATATAATCTACTTTTAATCGATTATTTTTTCATCATGTCAACGCACACTATATACAAGAACACGGTATAATAGAAATACCACAATTCCCGAGATACACTTCTCTTGAATGACGAACAAAGACTGACTGCAATTGAAACGTTTTTTCTTGCTTTTAAGATTAAAAAAAAAGTTGACGTCGCGCAGGCAGCCGGTCGTAAAAACGCAGCCAAATCATGTGACAACATGTTGTGCCGACCCCACTTACAGTGGGATAAGGGAAGGAAGATGATCTTGTTTTTTAAGATTAGATATGCATTGGAGCAGTGGCCCGTTGGAGCAGTGGGTAGTGACCCTGCCTTCAACTCCGCGGGTCGCGGGTTCGATTCCCGCCGAGGGCCAACATTTTCTATAAATGAATTTATTGGTCTTTGAGCCTGGGTGTATATTTGTATTTAAGTATGTATTTAAAAAATATATAAGTATATATTCACCAGTTGTCTCTCACCCATAACACAAGTATTAAGTTACTTACTTTGGGGACGGACGACCGTGTGTAAGTGTCCCATATATTTATTTATTTATTTATTGTTGAATGAAACTATTTTAGTCAAATTACACATTTTAATCCAATTTCACAAACAGCGCATCTGATATTATTTCTTGGTAGTTGTCCACTGTAATTAGCCTAAATCATTAATATTAACAAAGGCAACTTTTCAATAAGTGCAAAAATCTATTTTAAATATATCGATTATTTCGTAACAAAATAATCGATTTTCTTTAAATCGATTCTATTTCATGTATATGAAAACACATTTAAGTTTTTCTATTATATGCCATATGGCTGTATGCAATTTCAAAAGGGTTCAATGATTAAATTAATATGATAATAGTATTTGAATGCAAAACGGCTCGCCCACTGCCCAGCGGTGGGCGGGAAGGGTTTAGTAAATGCTGTAACTGGCACAAAGGGCAGAACCTTGTATATTTTGGTAGGTATTAACATATCGCCCACTGTTTTAGGAGAAAGTCTGATTTATTCAATGGCAATGAATTTAAATATCTACCGTTTCTTATATGTACTGATATCTTAACTTATTTTATCTACTCTAATACTATAATATAAAGATTATAATACTGAAACTAAAATTCTTATGACAAACATTACGTACAGGCCAAAATTAAAAAATTATAAAGTTTTATTACGATACAGGTATTGTAAGGTATGTAAACAAGTTTTGCTGTTTCAACGTCTGTGAATTGTCTTATCTTTCGAACAGCGTAGGCCGCTGAACTCAGTTTCCCTGCAAGAGTTGTTATGTGTGTGCTCCATTGGAGTTTTGTATCCAGGGATACTCCCAAAAATACAGATGAATTAACTGTTTTTAGTGGTACATTATTTAAAGAGAGCCTACTTGCTGTTTTTGCAGCATTAGGTAATGCAAATTCTATACATTTAGTTTTATTTGAGTTCAGTACCAAATTATTTAGCCTGAACCATTGAGCTACTTGCGATGAACCCCTGTTTACTTCAAAAGTAATAATAAAATTATTTTGCTATAATCCGCGAAGAAGTTCTTCGCGGATTATAGCAAAATAATTTTATTATTACTTTTGTATTATGGATCTCCGCAAAGTAACGCCTAATTCTATAAACCCTGTTTACTTCGTCAATTATAAAACTGAAACCAAAATTCTTATGACAAACATTACGTACAGGCCAAAATCAAAAAATTATAAAGTTTTATTACGATACAGGTCTTGTATGGACACCTGTATCATAATACAACCTCCAGCTGGACCAAGGAGGTTGAACCTCTACCTTATAAAAAAAGGTTTCAATGAACGAGTCCGCAGCGACGCAACACGCATGCGCAATTGATGTTTGCGCCTTGGCGCTAATATTTGACATTTAAAAAATCTTTTCAATATTTAAACAAAGTTTGGTTTTTATTAATATTGTTTTACGTATTATAGTATGAGAGTAGATAAAGTAGTGTATAACACTGTACATAACTTGGTCTTATAACACTCGTGTGATACTATAAAAAACCCTTATTATGCAACAGTATCATAATCTACTATTTTTTTAATAACGCCTAAGAATGATGTTTTAGAACTGACGTTATCACATTGCGGGACTGGCGAGTACAAAATAATCATAAGCAAAGAAAAATTGTATATATCAATTATCATCCGCTTGCCCTTATCCCACTCTAAGTGGGGTCTGCACAACTTGTTATCAACATGTTGTCACATGATTTGGCTACTATTTTACGACCGGCCGCCTGCCTGATGTTCAACTTACCTTAGTCGTATTTTACGACACTTCGGTAAGAAAGAGGGTGGTCTATTCTACTCAACAGCATACCACACGGTGGGTCAACTTACTTTAGTCGCCTTTTACAACACCTCGGTTAGAAAGAGGGCGGTCTATTCTGTTCAACCGGATACCACACGGCGGGTCTATTTACCTTTACCGCCTATTACAACACCTCGGTAAGAAAGAGTGTGGTCTATTCTACTTGACCGGATACCAACAACTTACTTTAGTCGCCTTTTACGACACCTCGGTAAGAAATGAGAGTTGTCTATTCTACTCAACCGGACACCACACGGTAGGTCAACTTTCCTTAGTTGCCTTTTACAACACCTCGGTAAGTAATGAGTGTGGTATATTCTATTCGACCGGATACCAACAACTTACATTAGTCGCCTTTTACAACACCTCGGTAAGAAATGAGAGTTGTCTATACTACTTAACCAAATACCACACGGCGGGTCGACTTACCTTAATCGTATTTTAAGACACCCCGGTAAGAAAGAAGGTGGTCTATTCTACTCGACCGGATACCAAACGGCGTAATTTGGATAAAAATTATTGAATTCAAACGATATGACCTACAACATCAAATATCACCTTCCAATAGAGAGGTGGGCGCGCCCACTCTCCCCTTACAAAGGCAAATATCCCAAATCGTTAACCATTTGTTACGAAATGTTTCAAAATCGGATTTGAATATTACACATACCTCAAGATTGTAGTATTTATGAGAATCCCGTTATCACTACATAGTATAAAACAAAGTCGCGAACCCCCAGGGGGGTCGCGAGACTACTGAAAGCAAAGGCGTCGCAAAGATCTGATACTTTTCAATCATTATTGATACAACTACATGGCTGCAGCTGTCCTTTAAAGAACTTTTCTAACAAAGATTTATTGATATTTCTCCTCCTAAGTTCCTTCATTACCCCTTTTCATTAAATTTAATTAAATAGATTTTATTAAATTTATGATTGGTTAGTTTACAACAATTATAAATAAAATTTTAAAATTAGTATACACACTACGTACAAATATAAATACAAATAAAAATCATACAAAATACTATTGTAGTTTTATTATAACTATTTTTTGAAAAAAGTGGCAATGCAAAACTGTTATTTACATTGTAAAATAGTGCGATATTACATCTACATCTACGGTTAATATGTATCTCATTATATGGAGGAGGGGGTCGTTTAAAATTTCCTAAGCTTGAAGGGGGTCGCTATATAAAAAAGTTTAAGAAGCCCTGCTCTATAGTATAATAGGATTTCTGTATCAGTCACTCTTATAACAGTGTTTTTAAACTGCAAAGCTAAAACTGATTGCAGAATTTTATTATAGAATCTTATACCTAAACCTACAAACGACTTACTTAATTTTGTAAGGCACAAAGCAGCCGAAATAGAGTTGACAATTTGAAAGCACTTGTTTACAAGTTTACTTGAATCACTACGTAGCATGAAACAAAGTCGCTTTCTGTGTCTGTCCATATATCCGTATGTATGCTTAAATCTTTAAGACTACGCAACATATTTTGATGCGGTTTTTTTTAATACATAGAGTGATTGAAGAGGAAGATTTAAATGTATAATAACATTCAATACGGAGTAGAGAAATACTATAATTTTTGAGGTTTCTAATGTGATGTCGTAAATAGTTACATTTTTTTCCGCCTACATTGCAAACGCAGGCTGAACCCTACTAGATTTATCAAAATAATGTACTAAGTACTTGTACACCTTGATAAGGTCTACAGAAAACTCCGCGATGGTATATGTCTATCTCTTATGGATAACCCACAATAGCGTTTTTTTGTCATTTTTTATACGAAAAATAATGCCTTATTTTCGAAACAATTTTAAACAATACAGCATTAATCCTTACCCATTTAAGTACCTTAAATACATTGGTGATTTAATATAGATCAATATGACAGTTTACAGCATGTAATTTAAATAAACATTTTTGGATTTTTGGATATTACAGATTTGAAATGCAGGGGCATAGCGCCTTTTGTTTTACTTCAAATTTAACGCGAGAGGGCCATGGGCCCTCGGTGAATAAGTCAAAACTAAAGTAATAATAAAATTATTTTGCTATACTCCACGATGAAATTAAATAGAAATTATATATAATGCTGATACATGTAACATTCATAAACACATGCACAAACCTCCACCACCGCCACCACAATACACAATCACTACATACGTTCACTATCACAAACTCAACAATCGTTTCGCCCCGCAACCGAAGCATCATCAGGAGATAGACTCCACGACAAAGCGCAAAGCTTTGCGATGGTTGAGAACGATTTTACTCAGCTGCATATTACAAACGTACGAAAATACCCCTTTTCCTTTGAGTAATAGGAAAAATCAATAAATAATTGAAGGTATTTTAAAAAAAAGCGAAAAAAGTAGCGAGTTCAACGTAGTACGTTATAAAAAATACACTTGTTTTTTTCTACATAAAGTGAACATGCCCTACTTAAAGGTCCGAAGGCTGCGTGGAGCACGCTGTATATGGGGGCGTGTGGAGGTAAAGTACCAAATATGGACCCGTCGACATTACATGTCGTAAATGTATGATAACGAGTTTAATAATTGGGTTTATATTAAAAAACATTCTCCGTATGTACATGATTTATAAGCATTACAAATAAAACATTTAGGAAACAATAATCGTCTTTTTTAATAAACAGAAATTACGTAATATTATAACTTTAATACAAAACGAACGAAAATATAATATTGCTATAATCCGCGATAAAAGAAAATATACGTAATGCTAAATGTAGAGTGTACAATTCGTGCTCATACCTGATACATGCAGAATTTGCACCGATAACACAACAATACACAACCACTGCACACATTCATTAGTGCAGTCCTTGTGTATTATTGTATTATCGGTGTCGGGTAGTGCATGAGTTTTTACATATTCTGCATGTATCAGGTATGAGAACGAATAGTACACTCTACATTTAGCATTACATATTTTTTGTTTTATCGCGGATTATAGCAAAATATTATATTCGTTAGTTTTGTATTATGGACCTCCGCAAAGTAACGCCTAATTCTATAAATTAATGTAAACTTTAACTTTAATAATAACTTCGCCCAGTATTAAGATCGATTCTTTCGATGGGGTTGCGAGTTCAAACCCTAAATCCATATCAAATTGATAATTGCAATTTATCACACGCTTTTCGGTGAAAGAAAACATCGTGAGGAATTCTGGTGATATTTGTATCCTACAAATTGGCATGGCGTACGCATTGGAGCAGCGTGGTAGGTCTTAGCTCCAACCTTTCTCTCCACAAATGGAGAGAGAAGGCCCATGCCCAGCAGTGGGATTGTAACAGGCCGTTACTTTATGAATCGCCTAATCAAACAAGTCATTTTATTCGCGATAAACTCAAAAAATACTGAATTCGGGTTCATGAGATTTTCACTAATAGACAGAGGGATTAACTAATACAGAAGTGTGGTATCCGGCTAAGTAGAATAGACCACCCTTATTTCTTACTGAAGTGTCGCAAAAAGCGACTAAGGTAAGTTAATCCGCCGTGTGGTATCCGGCTGAATAGAATAGTACCACCCTCATTTCTTACTGAGGTGTCGTAAAAGGCGACTAAGGTAAGTCGACCCGCCTTGTGATATTCGGCTGAGTAGAATAGACCAATCCTATTTCTTACCGAGGTGTCATAAAAAGCGACTAAGGTGAACCCGCCGTGTCATATCCGGCTGAGTAGAATAGACCAGCCTCATTTCTCACCGAGATGTCGTAAAAGGCGACTAAGGAAAGTTGAAGACAGGCAGATGGCCTGTTGTAAAATACCTAGCAAAATCATTAGACAACATGTTTATAACATATTGATAAAGGCAGGAGACAGATGAATGTATACTTTTTTATTTTCTTCATCGACACGAGATAGTCACTCTTGACTTCTCTACTGTCATGAGCTGCACTGAGGATTTGTGTCGGGAGTTTGCACCTGGCTAAATGGTCACGGAGCAATTACATTAATATACATTATTATACAGGTATATTGTGGTTCATAATAAGGTATATAATACCATTCATAATGGTAAAATAATCGCAAAGCTATGCGATTTTGTCGTGAAGTCTATCTCCTGATGATGCTTCGGTTGCGGGGCTAAACGATTGAGTTTGTAATAGTGAACGTATATAGTGCTTGTGTATTGTGGTGGCGGTGGTGGAGGTTTGTGCATGTATCAGGTATGGAAACGGATTGTCCACTCTACATTTAGCATTATATATATATATATATATTTACTACTTTACTTCATCGCGGATTATAGCAAAATAATTTTATTATTACTTTTGTATTATGGATCTCCGCAAAGTAACGCTTACTTCTATAAATTACTATATTTTTTTTCAATCTTTCCACGCTGACGGAGTAGCTGGCGATCGCTAGTAGTAATATAACACGATATCAAATCTCAGTCTGTTTATTCTTCCCATGGCCGTAACAATAAAGGTACGGTTACCCAATGGTTATTGTGCAAATTAAACTAATCAGTTTAGCAATGGCTCAACCGGGAGTCGAATACGACACCGCTCCCACACTATTCCAGATAAGGTAACGCGAGACGATATCAAGTGAATTGTTTTGGACCGTCTTATCTGTAGGAGGCTGTATGTGGCCATCAACACTAATATAAAAATCTGTCTGTCCGTCTAGAAAGCTTTCTCAGTGCGTTGAAGCAAAATTGATGAAATATAGTTAGATTAAAGTTTATTAACCGTTAAAGTTTACGCCGTGTGGTATCCGGCTGAATAGAATAGAGTATACAATCCCACTTTAAGTGGGATCGGCACAACATGTTACAAACATGTTGTCATGTGATTTGGCTATGTATTTTACGACCGGCCGCCTGCCTGACGTCAACTTACCTTAGTTGTATTTTACGACTCCTCGGTAAGAAACCCTCTTTCTTACGGATTCTCTATCTATTCTACTTTACTCAACCGGACACCACACGGCGGGTCGACTTACCTTAGTCGCCTTTTACGACACCTCGGTAAGAAATGAGGTTGGTGTATTCTACTCAGCCGGATACCACACGGCGGGTCGACTTACCTTAGTCGCCTTTTACGACACCTCGGTAAGAAATGAGGGTGGTACTATACATTAAATAGAACGTATTATCTGATAATATCTGGGTGACCGAGCTTAGCTCGGTAATTTTTAAAAAAAAAAAAAAACTTAAAATTCAATATAAATGTTATTGTAATTTAATGCCTAAAAACTGGGATAAAACGTATTTTTTTACATAAAACCTAGCTAGATCAATTTTTCTCGCCCAAAACCTCCTACATGCTGAATTTCAAGAAAATCGTTGGAGCCGTTTATATATATATACACAAGATTAACTCATTTAAATATTAAAGATATGTAGTATATTACACTAAAGTTCAAATTCAATGATTAATGTAGACCGTGAAGCAATATTACTTGGAAAATGTATTATTGTGTTACAGTTTTATTGATGAGAATAATGAGATTACGTGTGATTATTACAGTAATACAATTGCGACCGAAACTGATCTGTTGCGAAATGGGAGCGGATGTTATGAGTATCTTGGTGTTGGAAACGATGTATCAGGTGTTAAAAATAATGACATGGCGTGTACGTCTTGAAAATTATTTGATGGCGACCTGTCTATATTAGAAAAAATCGATTAATAAATAATCGATTTTTATCAGTTTAAAAAAATCGATTATTTTGTAACGAAATAATCGATTTTTTAAAATCGATTTTTTCTGACTATTTCAAAGTTGTATTTTTTAATATTAATAATTAATTACAATAAAGGACGACGTGTGGTATCCGGCTGAAAAGAATAGTACCACCCTCATTTCTTACCGAGGTGTCGTAAAAGGCGACTAAGGTAAGTCGACCCGCCGTGTGGTATCCGGCTGAGTAGAATAGACCAACCTCATTTCTTACCGAGGTGTCGTAAAAGGCGACCCACCGTGTGGTATCCGGTTGAGTAAAATAGACCACCCTCTTTCTTACCGAGGAGTCGTAAAATACGACTAAGGTAAGTTGACGTCAGGCAGGCGGCCGGTCGTAAAATACGTAGCCAAATAATATGACAACATGTTTGTAACATGTTGTGCCGACCCCACTTAGAGTGGGATAAGGACAGGAGGATGATGAATTAATTACAATAAAGGCTTATTAAAGTGGACAACTACCAAGAAATAATATCAGATGCGCTGTTTGTGAAATTGGACTAAAATGTGTAGTTTGGCTGAATTGGTTTCGTCCAACAATGCATATGTAATCTTAAAAAACAAGAAAAAGAGTAAAAAAGAAAAAGCGATACCTAATTTTGAAAATTAATCGAAAATTTTAAAAATCGATTCTTTTTTGACATCGCTAGTCTATATGCCTGTATAACAAATGGAGTGTGTATTAAATGTGTCAAAATAGATTGAAACTACAGAAATGGCGCCTAAATGAGGCTATACTGGTAATTACGTCTGATAGTAATAGTCACTATTGTAGTGACACCTGTAATTATCTGAAAATATAGTCTAATTCATGTTGGATAGCCGTGTGGTATCCGGCTTAGTAGAATAGTACCACCCTCATTTCTTACCGAGGTGTCGTAAAAGGCGAATAAGGTAAGTCGACACGCCGTGTGGCATCCGGCTGAGTTGAATAGACCACCCTCAT
The DNA here is from genome assembly GCA_947086495.1 of Morpho achilles. Classification (NCBI taxonomy): domain Eukaryota; kingdom Metazoa; phylum Arthropoda; class Insecta; order Lepidoptera; family Nymphalidae; genus Morpho; species Morpho achilles. The sequence goes on along the minus strand of CAMTZB010000007.1, from coordinate 19,286,622 downwards.
TTCTTACCGAGGTGTCGTAAAAGGCGACTAAGGTAACTTGACCCACCGTGTGGTATCCGGTTCAGTAGAATAGACTACCCTCTTTCGTACCGAGGTGTCGTAAAATACGACAAAGGTAAGTTGATCTCAGGCAGGCGGCCGATCATAAAATACGTAGCCAAAACATGTGACAACATGTTTATATCATGTTGTGCCGACCCCACTTAGAGTGGGATAAGGGCAGGAGGATGATGATGATGAGTAGTAGTCACTAGAGTAGTGAAACCTGTAGTTATCTGAAAATTAGACTAATTGATGATAAAAATTGCAAAATAATTTTCTTTTTTAAAAAAACTCATAAAGTAAAAAATGTTTACAATATTTAAATTTACAACGCGCTACAAATATTTCTCTGCAAATTTTTAATTAAACAGAGACAAGTATAGGTTTCTCATATTCCTTCTTTTATTATTTGTTATTACTCTATGTATACTAAATCTTTATTTGTCTACGTTTCAAACGGACGCAATTTACCAATATGGCGTCATTTACGCGCCAAATTAGTTAATTTTGGATCTATTTCGACACATTAAATACACGTTCCATTTGTTAGTTTTGACATTTGCGTATTACAAATATTACGTTTAACAGGAATTGATTTTTCGATTAATTATTGACGTAACTATATTACGTTAATTTCTGTTAGTAAATTATTGTTGTCAAATATCAATATTTTTTAACTCTATATTGTTCTATATGAACATGCATATCCTGAGCTTTATTATAAATCTGAAATTTTTTTATAAATTCTAGTTAATGATTGTGTTGTGAACTGTTTTGTATTCACCTATACTAATGTATAATGCTGAAGAGTTTGTTTGTTTGAACGCGCTAAACTCAGGAACTATTGAACTAAATTGAAAAATCTTTGAATGTTAGATAGTCCATTTATTGAGAAAGGCTATAGGCTATATAACATCACGCTAAGATGAATAGGAGAGGAGCAGCAATAAAAAATATTACGAAAACGACAAAATTTAAAGCTTTCCTTGCATGCGCTTCAAAGTAAATGGTGAAAGTTATTCAAAAAATCATGTATTACAAAATTGTTCCTCTCTAAAAGTTCTAAATAAAAGTCCGCGACAGCATATGTCTTACTATTAAAGTTAACCCGCTTTAACCATTTTTTATAGTTATTTTAATCTTTTCACGCGGGCGGAGCCGCTGGCGATTGCTAGTATCTAATAAAATAAAATAAAAATGAAATAGTTCTGGTCATATTTTATCGTAAATTGAAATTTGAACGTATGTTAGTTATTTTGTGCACAGCTTAAATATAACTTCATTAAGTCAATGTCAATGTTTTTTTTTTCGTAACTTCCATATTCCTTAGATCTAGGCTTTTAGAGAATAAAACTAATTTGAATATTATTTTGCTAAAATCCGATTATAGCAAAATAATATTCTCATTAGTTTTGTATTATGGACTTCCGCAAAGGAACGCCTAATTCTATAAATTACTCTTAGAGAATAAAAGTCGTCGAAGTTGCAAATTGCTGAAAGTAGAGTGTAATAGCAATACTACTGTGGGAAAACATTTTTAAAGAGTGCTTGCTGTGAGGATATCAGATATGTTGGCCCTCAGGTTCAGGCGGAAACGTTGTTTGGTGTTGCGATTGTGATTTAATAATTCCTGAGGATCAGAAATACTAATAAATTAACGGGAGTGCGAATTTAAGCCTCTGGTATGAATAGGTCCTTATGTATTTTTAATTTTTAATTGGGAAACAAACAGTACAATATATCTTCCTGTCCTTATCCCACTCTTAAGTGGAGTCGGCACAACATGTTTTACTCTTCCATTCAGCTTCCACTCTTTAAATTCAGCCTACATTATCCGGTAGGACAGCGGTGGACGTTGAGGTCATATCGCCCAATTTACCTTTGTCGCCTTTTACGACACCTCGGTAAGAAATGAGGGTGGTACTATTCTACTTAGCTGGTACCCTCACGGCTAGAAACACACAGTACAAATCGACAGTACAAATTGAACATAAATATATTAAATTACTAGTGGCCCGCTCCGGCTTCGCACGGGTATAAAATATATAGCCTATGTCACTCAGTAAAAAAAATGATTAAAATCTATCCAGCAGTTTTGTTTATTCATTACTGCCCGTGGCCCACACGCGTCAAATTTGGAGTAAAACAAATCCCCTGGGGTGCCAAAGTGGTCGGCCTCCTCGTGGCGCACTCTGGGCAAGCTTAGTCTTGGCGAACGGACCACTGTGGGGTGGCCAATTAATTTGTCCTTCTGATTAGCAGAGGGCCATCTGGACAGGCCGGGGACTCCGGGGGGACTGGGGTGGGGTTCCTAATGAGCGACGGGTCCGGTTGGGCTTACTCTAAGTCTAGCTGGACATGGTTACGGCCACCGTCGGTGAATCCCGGAAGCACAGCAATGGAAACGGGGACCTTCGGTTTGCAAGGAAGAAAACCTCTATAAAAAATTACCCGGTAGGGGCGGAAACGCCCACCAAGGCGTTTTGGCCTCTACTTGGGGCGCGGTCTCTCCCTGTTGACCGTCACATAACAAACACGGTGGGCAGGGAGCGACCCCTTGTTCTGCGGAGGGGGGTGAAGGGAGGCGGCGGAGCGGTTCCACGAACTGTTGTTCTGGATCCAATCTGCTGCTGGTGAGTCCAGGTGTTAGTGACTCGCCCAAGCCCATCGTCTGCCGCCCTAACTGGGGACCTTCGGGTGTTCCGAACGGGGTATATCGGACGCCTGGCTTACAGGTCCCCGAGGCGGTCGGTGCATCTGGTACTACCGATGCACCGGTTAGCGGAAATATGATTTTATGGATACTAACACAACATCGGCACAACATGCTATAAACACGTTGTCACATGATTTGGCTACGTATTTTAGGACCGGCCGCCTACCTGACGTCAACTAACCTTAGTCGTATTTATGACACCTCGGTAAGAAAGAGGATGGTCTATTCTACTGAACCGGATACCACGCTATCTAAGTGTTACAACATGTTTTTAATACAACCTCCTTCATAGAGTTGGCGATTAATATGAAAAAGCATTGTGGCTGTCATATTTTTATGTGTCATTATTTGAGTTGTTTCGAAAGAGTAAATGGGTTGACTCTGGGAAAACTGTTTTTTATTTATTGAATAAGAATAAAGGAGAAATATCGTCGTTAATTATATTCAGAAGGGGATGTAACCTAAACTCACAAATAGAGTGGACAAAAGGAATATCTGGAAATTAAAGAGTTTAAAGAAAAGACAAATGACGATCAATATCTTGAGACAACACGGGGAGTGCGAATTTCGTTAATATGAGAGATAGCTGCGATATGCGATGCTATGGAATAAAAAATGAGAGTTTTTATTTCAGAGATTATTGATGGTAATTGGTATTCGGTTAATTAATTCTGTGGGATCAACGTGACGATGTGCTATGTGAGGCCTTAGACGCGCCCGTGACTTTTGTTCGATGAAACTGTCAGCTAGAATGACGATTGTTCTCTGGATCTTTCCAGTTGTAACGATTGTTTTCTAGACTGTGGACATCTGCAACGACTGTCAGCTAGGCTCTGCCTGGAAGTGGTGATTGTTCTTTGAGCGTTATCATTTGCGAGTCTGTTTACGTGTGTATCTGCTGAGTTGGTTGCCACTAATTGAGCTGTGTTATGCCATGACAGTGATTGAGGGTGAGCTTGAGGTGCGAAATGCTTATGGTGCGAAAAGCTTAAGGAGTTGAGGAGTTGAGCTTAAAGGGTTGAGCATAAAGCGTGAGCTTAGAGTTGAGCATAAAGCGTGAGCGTAGTCCTGTCATGTCATGGCATTTGCAGTTTTCTTTTACAGATTAAAAGAGCAAGTACTGAGTTTCTTGCCGATTCTTCTCAGTACAATCAGCATTCCGAATCGGTGTTAGATTCATTCCCAGAAGTCAGCTTATGAGATTTGCGGGGTCGCAAATGTTGTCAGGATGGTCGACTGTTACAACATGTTTTTAATACAACCTCCTTCATAGAGTTGGCGATTAATATGAAAAAGCATTGTGGCTGTCATATTTTTATGTGTCATTATTTGAGTTGTTTCGAAAGAGTAAATGGGTTGACTCTGGGAAAACTGTTTTTTATTTATTGAATAAGAATAAAGGAGAAATATCGTCGTTTATTATATAAGTTAACAAGTGTTAAAGCAGCCAACATTTTTGCATCTGGTGCTCCCGATGCACCGGTTAGCGGAGGGGGGCTTCTCTTTCGAGGGGCCCCTACCCGAAGAAGGTGTTTGTTCTCTGGAATCAGAGCTGTTGGCGGGATGGGGGTAATATGTACAATGATACCCTGTCCTTGCCATCGGCAGCGTGGTGGAGCACACAGGTCGTTTTAGTCGGTGCGAGTCCGACATAACTGCCGCCTGTCCCCGTCGGGCGGCGGTACCCATAAGGAGCTTTTTTCTGTAATTCCCAATTCCCCTTTCCCTATACCATGAAGATTCCCTGCTATCTTTGGAATATCTAAATTCATATACTACATTTTTACTTATTTACTTTTACATTTTCCCTGAGTATTATATTTTTACAATTAATTACAGAATGTCTTTATATACAACATTCACAGCTTTTTTGTCATAAAGAAAGAATCTTCATTACACAATACAAACATGTTTTCTTTAGAGGTTACTCTTGATAAAGCGACATATATCGGCCATGTGAAAAAAAACCCGTCCAATCGCAGCTAAATTCGAAGTGCTATAAGAGAAAGCGCGCAATCGCTATACCCTGCATTTTAAATCTGTAATATCTTCGAAGATGTTCATTTAAATTACAAATGAAGAAGAAATGTCAATAAAATGCTATTGTGGGTCCATAAGAGATAGACATAATATGTATACCATCGCGGAGTTTTCTGTAGACCTTTTCAAGGTGTACAAATACTTAGTACATTATTTCGACAAATATTGTAGGGTTCGGCCTGCGTTTGCAATGTAAACGGAAAATAAATTATAACAAAACGACGATATTTGTCCTTTATCCTTATTCAATAAATAAAAAACAGTTTTCCCAGAGTCAACCCATTTACTCTTTCGCAACAACTCAATGAATGACACATAAAAATATGACAGCCACAATGCTTTTTCATATTAATCGCCAACTCTATGAAGGAGGTCGTATTAAAAACATGTTGTAACAGTCGACCATCCTGACAACATTTGCGACCCCGCAAATCTCATAAGCTGACTTCTGGGAATGAATCTACCACCGATTCGGAATGCTGATTGTACTGAGAAGAATCGGCAAGAAACTCAGTACTTGCTCTTTTAATCTGTAAAAGAAAACCGCACATGCCATGACATGACAGGACTACGCTCACGCTTTATGCTCAACTCTAAGCTCACGCTTTATGCTCAACTCTTTAAGCTCAACTCCTCAACTCCTCAACTCCTTAAGCTTTTCGCACCATAAGCATTTCGCACCTCAAGCTCACCCACAATCACTGTCATGGCATAACACAGCTCAATTAGTGGCAACCAACTCAGCAGATACACACGTAAACAGACTCGCAAATGATAACGCTCAAAGAACAATCACCACTTCTAGGCAGAGCCTAGCTGACAGTCGTTGCAGATGTCCACAGTCTAGAAAACAATCGTTACAACTGGAAAGATCCAGAGAACAATCGTCATTCTAGCTGACAGTTTCATCGAACAAAAGTCACGGGCGCGTCTAAGGCCTCACATAGCACATCGTCACGTTGATCTCACAGAATTAATTTACCGAATACCAATTACCATCAATAATCTCTGAAATAAAAACTCTCATTTTTTATTCCATAGCATCGCATATCGCAGCTATCTCTCATATTAACGAAATTCGCACTCCCCGTGTTGTCTCAAGATATTGATCGTCATTTGTCTTTTCTTTAAACTCTTTAAATTTCCAGATATTCCTTGTATCCACTCTATTTGTGAATATAGGTTACATCCCCTTCTGAATATAATAAAGCGACGATATTTCTCCTTTATCCTTATTCAATAAATAAAAAGCAGTTTTCCCAGAGTCAACCCATTTACTCTTTCGCAACAACTCAATGAATGACACATAAAAATATGACAGCCACAATGCTTTTTCATATTAATCGCCAACTCTATGAAGGAGGTCGTATTAAAAACATGTTGTAACAAAATGTAATTATTTACGACATCACATTGGCAACCTCAAAAGTGATAGTATTTCTTCCATATTGAATGTTTATAATAAAAGTTTATAATATGTTAGATTATACATATAAACCTTTCTCTTCAATCACTCTATCTATTGAAAAACCGCATCAAAATCTGTTGCGTAGTTTTAAAGATTTAAGCATACAAGGGGATATAGGGACATAGGAACAGACAGAGAAAGCGACTTTGTTTTATACTATTTAGTGACGTTTAGCTATTATAACTAACGACGATATTTCTCCTTTATTCTTATGCAATAATAAAAATCAATTTTCCCAAAGTCAACTCATTTACTCTTTCTCAAAAACTACTCAATGACACATATGACAGCCACAATACTTTTTCATATTAACGACTAACTCTGAAGGAGGTTGTATTAAAAACATGTTGTAGCAGTCGACCATCCTGACAACATTTGCGACCCCGCAAATCTCATATGCTGACTTCTGGGAATGAATCTACCACCGATTCGGAATGCTGATTGTACTGAGAAGAATCGGCAAGAAACTCAATACTTGCTCTTTTAATCTGTAAAAGAAAAATCATTTCGCACCTTAAGCTCACCCTCAATCACTGTCATGGCATAATACAGCTCAATAAGTGGCAACCAACTCAGCAGATACACACGTAAACACACTCGCAAATGATAACGCTCAAAGAACAATCACCACATCTAGGCAGAGTCTAGCTGACAGTCGTTGCAGATGGCCACAGTCTAGAAAACAATCGTTACAACTGGAACAAATCCAGAGAATAATCGACATTCTAGCTGACAGTTCTATCGAACAATAGTCACGGGCGCGTCTATGGCCTCACATAGCACATCGTCACGTTGATCTTACAGAGTTAATAAACCGAATACCAATTACCATCATAATATCATCATAATAATCTCTCCAAAAAAAAACTCCATTTTTTATTCCATAGCATCGCATATCGCAACTATCTCTCAAATTATACGAAATTCGCACTCTCCGTGTTGTCTCAAGATATTGATCGTCATTTGTCTTTTCTTTGAACTCTTAAAATTTCCAGATATTCCTTTTGTCTGCTCTATTTGTGAGTTTAGGTTACATCCTCTTCTGAATATAATAAACGACGATATTTCTCCTTTGTACTTATTATATTATTATACTTATTCAATAAATAAAAACAGTTTTCCCAGAATCAACCCATTTACTCTTTCTCAACAACTTAATGACACATATGACAGCCACAATGCTTTTTCATATTAATGACCAACTCTATGAAGCAGGTTGTATTAAAAACATGTTGTAACACTATTATTTTGATAATTGTCAAATATTTGACCATACTTCACCAAAGAAAAATTACGTTTAGCTGTCATCTATGTTTTGTATTCCACTGACATTTGCGTTTTGTTATTCAATGTCATAGTCGTTCTTGTAATATCACGATTTATAGTGACTTGACGGGATAAAATAAATGCTGTCGAACGGGATAAAAGGTATCCTATGTCCGTTTCCTGGTTCTAAACAACCTCTACGAGTTATTAATAGTATAAATACGAGTTATAAATAGTGTAACTTAGACAAACTTTCTTTTATATATATAAATTACTAATTCTCATACCAAAATTAGTTTCCACTTATTACTAATACACTGACAGTGTAAAAGTATATATAGTGAGAAATAAAAAAAATTAACTACAACACAACACAATCAATATCTCGGAGTTCATGAAATCTCACTTCAAGAAACGTTAAAATAGATAATTTATGGTAAAGAGGTAGAGTTCTCTATGGAGGTCGACGTTTGGAACAACCATAGACCAGTGGCTGTCCGCAAGGATATATACTATAGTCTTATGGATCTTGTGCAAGACGGACTTTCGCATTTATAATATTAGTATAAACGTGTAAAATCGACGTGTAATCGTATGTTATAACCCTCCTGCCCTTATCTCACTGTAAGTGTCGCAACATGTTGTTACAAGATTTGGCTACATATTTTACGACCGGCCGTCTGTCTGATGTTAACTTACCGTAGTCGCCTTTTACGACACCTCGGTGAGAAATGAGGGTGGTCTATCCCACTCAGCTGGAAACCACACGGCGGGTCGACTTACCTTAGTTGCCTGTTACAACACTTCGGTAAGAAAGAGGGTGGTCTATTTTACGTAACCGGATACCACACGGCGGGTCGACTTACCTTAGTCGCCTTTTACGACACCTCGGTAAGAAATGAGGGTGGTACTATTCTACTCAGCCGGATACCACACGGCGGGTCGACTTACCTTAGTCGCCTTTTCAACACCTCGGTAAGAAATGAGGGTGGTACTATTCTACTCAGCCGGATACCACACGGTGGGTCGACTTACGTTAGTCGCCTTCTAACGACACCTCGGTAAGAAATGAGGGTGGTACTATTCTACTCAGCCGGATACCACACGGTGGGTCGACTTACGTTAGTCGCCTTCTAACGACACCTCGGTAAGAAATGAGAGTGGTACTATTCTACTCAGCCGGATACCACACGGTGGGTCGACTTACGTTAGTCGCCTTCTAACGACACCTCGGTAAGAAATGAGGGTGGTACTATTCTACTCAGCCGGATACCACACGGTGGGTCGACTTACGTTAGTCGCCTTCTAACGACACCTCGGTAAGAAATGAGAGTGGTACTATTCTACTCAGCCGGATACCACACGGCGGGTCGACTTACGTTAGTCGCCTTCTAACGACACCTCGGTAAGAAATGAGAGTGGTACTATTCTACTCAGCCGGATACCACACGGTGGGTCGACTTACGTTAGTCGCCTTCTAACGACACCCCGGTAAGAAATGAGGGTGGTACTATCCTACTCAGCCGGATACCACACGGCGCGTCGATTTACCTTAGTCGCCTTCTACGACACCCCGGTAAGAAATGAGGGTGGTACTATCCTACTCAGCCGGATACCACACGGCGCGTCGACTTACCTTAGTCGCCTTCTACGACACCCCGGTAAGAAATGAGGGTGGTACTATCCTACTCAGCCGGATACCACACGGCGCGTCGACTTACCTTAGTCGCCTTCTACGACACCCCGGTAAGAAATGAGGGTGGTACTATCCTACTCAGCCGGATACCACACGGCGCGTCGACTTACCTTAGTCGCCTTCTACGACACCCCGGTAAGAAATGATGGTGGTACTATTCTACTCAGCCGGATACTACACAGCGTACGTAATCATATGTGTTGTGTAAGAAGTGATCAATACGAACAGACAGTTACGTCTTACAACCGGTTCTATACGTGAGAAGCGTGAATCTCGGCCGAATTTACACCGAGAGCAAAGGAAATTTGTTTTAAATATCCTACTTGTCCGTATCTTTAACCTTCTTATTGCTAATTTATAAGCTGTGGTAGCCCAGTGGTAATACCGTCCGCCTCTTTCGAGGATGTCTAGGGTTCAAACCCCAATGAGTTTTCTAGTAAAAACTTATTGATAATTGCAATTTATCACACGCTTTTCGGTGAAGGAAAACATCGTGAAGAAACCTGCATATCTCTAGATAATTCTGGGGATATGTGTAGCCTACCAATCCGCATTGGAGCAGCGTGGTAGGTCTTAGCTCCAATCCTTCTCTCCAAAAACGGAGAGAAGAGGCCTATGTCCAGCAGTGGGATAGTAACAGTCTGTTAACAGTAACAGTCAACAGTAACAGTCTGTTACAATCCCAGTGGGATTGTAACAGACTGGGCTGGGCATAGGTCTCCTCTCTACGTTCCTGAAGAGAAGGATTGAAAGCTAAGACCTGCCACGCGATTGGTAGGTTACACATATCCCCAGAATTCTCTTGAGATATGCAGGTTTCCTCACGATGTTTTTCTTCAAAGTAAAGCGTGTGATAAATTGCAATTATCAATTAGACACATAAATTTTAATATAAAAACTCATTGGTGCCTGCCGGGGTTTGAACTCGTGACCCTCTCGAAAGAGTCGCACGGTCACACCGCTGGGCTATCACAGTAGAACAATTCACAGTCTATAAAACTTTATTTAAAATAGATGCTTTCAAATGTATTACTGATTTTTCTTGGTCAGAGCACCCATTCGAACCAGTGGTCATTATAATTTGATTCAAAAGTCATTTAAAAGTAATAATAAAATTATTTTGCTATAATCCGCGATGAACTAAAATAGAAAATATATATAATGCTAAATATAGAGTGGACAATCGGTTATCATACCTGATACATGCAGGATTCGTAAAAAACACATGGACAAACGTTCACTATCACAAACTCAACAATCGTTTCGCCCCGCAACCGAAGCATCATCATTTACGAATCCTGCATGTATCAGGTATGATAACCGATTGTCCACTCTACATTTAGCATTATATATATTTTCTATTTTACTTCATCGCGGATTATAGCAAAATAATTTTTTTATAACTTTTGTATTATGGATCTCCGCAAAGTAACGCCTAATTCTATAAATTATCGAAAGTAATTGTAAGAGCTATCTATCTATACTTATCGTAAAACAAAGTCCCCAAAAGCAACGATTAATTTGTAACTATCAATTTGTAATTATTTTTATCTTTCCGCCGAGTTTCTTGCTGGTTCTTCTCGGTAGAAGCGCTCTTCCCAATCAGTGGTAGCTCCTTTAAAAAAATTGACGATTCAAAAGTACTGTAAACAGTCCATTTGAATAAAGAATATTTTGGATTTTTGTCTGTATATCATAGATTTTCTTAAAAAAATTTAATAAGCAAAATAATCATATAAATTTTGTACTTCGGTGTAAATGCGTTCCGTGTCGACCTCGCAAGGCCGCATCCGGCGCCCAACCCGGCTATCGGCCAACCTAACCACAGTTTTTGCGCTGCTTTTTAGTACATTCCTCAAAAGCTAGCGGTACCACCTCCGTTCGTATCAATGGTGTACTCGCCCCATACATTCTTTGGTTCTAATGTGTACTAAGGCACCGCCATGATTAAAAGCAGCGAGGTGCATCTGCATCCAAACAAACACATAACAAAATATAGAACTGTAATTTATCACGTAATATACTCGTACGGTACCTGGTTGACCAATTTTTTTTAGAAAATATAAGTGGGGTCGGCACAACACGTTATAAATGTGTTGTCATATGATTTGGCTAGGTATTTAACGACAGGCCGCCGGCCTGATGTCAACTTACCTTAGCCGTATTGTACGACACCTCGGTGAGTAAGTGGGTGGTCTGTTCTACTTAATCGGATACCACACGGAGGGTTGACTTACCTTAATTGCCTTTTAAGTTACCTCGATAAGAATTAATGGTGGTTTAATTAATTAATTAATTAACTCAGCCGGATACAACACGGCGGGTCGACTTACCTTAGTCGCCTTTTACGAAACCTCGGCTTGCAATGAGGTTGGTCTATTCTTCTCAGCCGGATACCACACGGCGGGTCAACCTACCTTATTACATTAAGACAGACAGACATTTATAATTTTAGTAAGGTAGTAGATGAGAAACGGGTTGGGTTAATTTGCCCTTTACCGGCAATTATAACGATATGACCATCCTTAAACTGGAAATATAGTGGGTCAGAGAAATTACGAAATTAATTTTGATGAAGCACTTTGTACAGGTACAAAATGCTTTTACATAATGTGCATGAAATAATCGAAGAGCTCATGTTAATTCAAAACAGCATTTCTATATATGAAACACACGCTATACTCGTGTGTTCGTGCCATAGAATTATTATACTAGAACAGGAGAGACACAAATGTGTACATCATCTTCCTGCCCTTATCACACTCTAAGTGGGGTCGGCACAACATGTTATAAACATGCTGTCACATGATTTGGTTGCTTTTTTACCTTTTTTTTAATTTAGGAAAAAACCTCTTATGGATGGGTACCGCCACCCGAAGGGACAGGCGGCGGTTATGTCGGATTCGCACCGATTATAACGACCTGTGTGCTCCACCACGCTGCCGATGGTAAGGACAGGGTATCATTGTACATATTGCCCCCATCCACGCCGACAGCTCTGATCCCAGAGAAGAAACACCTCTGGGGGGCCCCTCGAGAGAGAAGCCCCCCTCCGCTAACCGGTGCATCGAGAGCACCAGATGCACCGACTGTGTCGGGGACCTGTAAGCCAGACGTCCGATATACTTTTTTTACGACCTGCTTGGAGTAAACTTACCTTACCTAAGTAGTCTCCTTTTACGACACCTCGGTAAGAAATGAGGTATTCTATTCAGCCGGATACTACATGGCGTTATAAAAATATTGAATGAGTATACTAATTAAGTAGTACAACATTATTTTATGTTAATCTGCTAATCTTTTCCCATAGCACGCTGGGGTACGAACAATTGCCGAAATGGCTGATAATACGCTATTAACTTGAGGTCGCGTCGTGGCAATTTGTCACGGTCGACTGGACCTTGCCTAAAGAATAGTCGAGAAGGGATGTGACTGATCTCTGGCTGAGTAAATCCATCCTATTGTCAAGAAGCTGTTAGAGCACACGATATACAATAATACTATATGATAGAATACCACTATTCCCGCAGCGAGATCCACTTCTCTTGGATAACGATCAAAAACTGACTGCAACTGAAACGTTTTTCAATAGGAAGACTCCAGCGGAAACAACAACGGCACAGTGTTGCCACCATTTTAATCAAAAAGGGCGCGATACTCTTGTTCCATGACTGTGTTGCTGTAAAATACATAGCGCAAGTCATTGGCGACAACAAAGCCGAATACTTAATCCACTTGAAACAGCCTATTCCAACTACAATCCGGAAAGTACTGCACGAAAGAATGGGTTTGTTGGCGCAATGGGTAGTGATTCTATCTTCCGCTACGCGGGTCGCGGGTCAACATTTTCTAGAAAAAAATTGGTTGGTCTTCCAGTCTGGGTGTATATTTGTATTTAAGTATGTATTTAAAAAATATATAAGTATATATTCATCAGTTGTCTGCCACCCATAACACAAGTATTAAGTTACTTTGGAGACGAGCAAACGTGTGTGTAAGTGTGCCATATATTTATTTATTTAAAAAGAATAAACGAAAGTATCTGGGTGACCGAGCTTTGCTCAGTAATTGTTTTTAGTTGAAAAAAGTGCAATAAAAAAAGAAAAAGATAAAGTTATCTGGAATCGATACTGATCGATGGTATTCTGATTTTGAGACCGCCCGTCATCCATATAAGCTATCGTGATTTTTAAATTGATACCGTAATTAACCTTTGCTTTCTCATAAAATAGTAGCTGTTATTTAAGTGCCTGAAAACAGGGATTAAATGACATTTTTTAAAAATAACTGGCCAGATCGATTTATCGCCTCCGAAACACCTTACATACTAAGTTTCATCAAAATCGTTGGAGCCGTTGCTGAAATTCAGATTCTAAATATAATCAAGATTATATTTAAACTATTAAAAGATAAATTAAATAATTTATTAAAGTTATCGCAATAGCAAAAATAAAATGCGCAATATTTTTTTGTGGAATTTACATATTTATACGTTTAATAGAACCACCCTCACCTTGTATATTTATAAACGCAATGTTGCCTTAATAAAAGGGATTATAGTTAATTTACCAGGTAATAAATATTAATTGGGTAAAAAAGTAATGGGGTAGCGTGTGAACCCGTGGGAACGCCGCGTAGCGACCGCGTCAACCGCAACAGAAGGTTGAAACGTTCCCAAAAAGGTGATTCGCACGGCCGACCGGGACTGTGGCTTGCGACGGGAATGTGGCCGACGTATCACGGTACACCTGTGGGAGAGTGTCGCCTGCGACCGACATTTAAGTCCTGAGAACTAGGGGTGTCAACAAATAATCGATTATTTTTATAGTAAAAATCGATTACTTTAATTATCCTCATTTCTTTTTTACAATAGGTAAACTTTTTTTAATAGCTTTCAGAGCATGTTTAGTCAAATTTGACATGCAAGTATGGCAGCCTAATATTTACTAATAAAACACTTTTTGCTGATAGACAATAGTTTATTCAATTCTTACTTAGATTATTATATAATACTATTAAAAATATCAATATAAAAAATATATAAAAATCAAAACTCAGTTTTTATATATAAAGCAGACTAAGATTCCGCTGCGTGGTATCTAGCTAAGTAGAATAGACCACCCTCTTTTTTAAAATGAGACTAAGGTAAGTCGACCACCCTCTCATCCCTCAACATACCTCATCCCGGTAAGTTGACGTTAGGCAGGCGACCGGTCTTAAAAGACGTAGCCAAATCATGTGACAACATGTTTGTAACATGTTCTGCCGACCCCACTTAAATTGGGATAAGGGTAGGAGAATGATAATGTTAAAATCAAATCAGTTTTTTTTAATTCATATGAGACTGATTTAGACTATAATATTAAATATTATACCATGGAATTCGATGCCTATTGATTTACGGACGGCAACTATTTTCAATACATAGTCATAAATGTCAATTACCGTTAAATAGATTCAAAGACGGTAGGAACCACAAGTCAATATGAAATCCGACGTCGTGCAGGGGGTATGTTTAGTGCAATTATTGTTTCTTACGGGGCGCTGGGTAGTGGCCAAAAGGTGTTAGAAACTGGGATACTCACTAGGTACTTTTACTTTACTTTACTTGCGATTTTGTCTTGGAGTCTATCTCCTGATGATGCTTCGGTAGCGGGGCGAAACGATTGTTGAGTTTGTGATAGTGAACGTATGTAGTGTTTGTGTATTGTAGTGGCGGTGGTGGAAGTTAAGAATCCTGCATGTATCAGGTATGAAAACGGATTGTCCACTCTACATTCAGCATTATATATATTTTTTATTTTACTTTATCGCGGAATAGAAAAATAATTTTATTATTTGCACTAGGTATTTAAAAATCGAATATTTGTGCTGTATAATATTAGTCTGCGGCGATTTCACCTCCATTTGATTGAAGCATATTTATTGTGTAAAACTTAAACTTAAATTGATTTTTGTGAATTAGAATTGTATATTTTCTAGATATGTATTCATTTTAAATTAAATGGCGCTGTACTGAGTTACGAGTTTAAAAACATATGAGCCTTTGACTTGAGTTAAAAATCAAGTGATAAATTAATGACTATATTTCAGGCGGTAAACAAAATTAATTCAAATAATATTGATTCATGTATAGTATGAAGAGATTGATCGAAGTTAATCGTAAGTTCAATAGTTAACATTCTTTTCTATAATCCAAAAAGTTCATAAATACTTCAAAATAAGTCTTTTAAACGGAAATAAAGGAAACAAAATTTAAGTTATATATTGTCTATGACTGACACGGACATGGTCCTTACCTGTGATATAATTTAAAAAATAATATTATGAACAAATCATGGCGACATTAGTCCAGGTGTCGTTTAGTGCAGCGCGCCTTCTATTTTCAGCGCAATTAGAAAAAGCGCGCGCTCGGCTCCGATTTCAAACGCGCCGTATTACAAATATCGAATCTCCATGTAAATATCAACTTTGACGTTCGGTTCGACGACTCTAGATAATGAACACATTCTTAATAACATTGAACAGATTAACATCCGGTTTTTTTAGACTTTAAAAAAAAATATATTGTATTTATATAGAAAATAAAATCTATTTAAAAAAAATATAACATCTATTTTATCTGAGCATCGCTGATATGTGGCTATTGTAACAAATGAATAAAATTGCTTTAATATAAGAAAATCCTACTGATATTATAAAGGCGAAAGTATGTGAGTGTGGATGTGTGTTTGTTACTCTCTCACGGCGAATCTTCTCGAAATTGGCGAAACCAATATCAATCAAAAGCGCCATCTATTATCAACCTATCACACGACAACACTCCACGCAAACGAAGTTGCGAGTAAAAGTAAGTAATTTCCATAAATTCATATATGTATTGTTTAGGGTTTCCAGTATAATAAACAACTAACAATAGGTGTATTTTATTAGTTATAATTAAAAATAATATGCGTGTGAAATGAACGAGGCTTTAAAAGTTAAGAAGAAAAAGAAGACATAAAAAATATTTATAAGATTTGCCTGTATATACGATATATATATATATATATATATATATATATATATATATATATATATATATATATATATATATATATATATATATATATATATATATATATATATATATATATATATATATATATATATACCAAAAAACTTAGCATAATAAGTCATTCGATTTATTTGTGTTTATTATGCAATCGCCAGCGGCTCCATCCGCATGGAAAGATTAAAAACCATTAAAATGGTTAAAGTGGGTTAGCCTTAAAAGCTACACATATGCTGTCACGGACTTTTATTTAGAACTTTTAAAGGGGAACAATTTTGTAGTACATGATTTTTAAATAACTTTCACCGTTTACTCAGCGCACGCAAGTAACGCACTCACTATTCATCTTAGCGTGATGTTATATAGCCTATAGCCTTCCTCGATAAATGGACTATCTTACAATGAAATAATTTTTTAAATCAGTCCAGTAGTTCCCGAGATTAGCGCGATCAAACAATCACACAAACAAACTCATCAGCTATATATTATATATAGCTCATATGAGTATAGATATCATCAGATTAGCATGGCGGGCTGTAGCTTCAATCCTTATCTCAAGCGATGCAGCTTTTGTTCGCCAATGGTATAGTACTAGTAAGTAACGGCCTGTTACTATCCTACTGCTGGGCATAGGCCTCCTCTCTCCGTTTTAGAGAGAACGATTGATGCTAAGACCTACAACGCTGCTCCCTTTCTAGAGATATGCAGGTTTTCTCACTATGTTTTCCTTCACCGAAAAGCGTGTGATAAATTGCAATTATCAATTAGACAGATAACTTTTAATAGAAAAACTCATTGGTGTCTGCCTGGAATTGAACCCATGATCGTCTCTAGAGATTAACACGGTCGCACCGCTGGGCTATCACAGCTATAAATTAGTACTAGTAATATCCCTTTATTTTTGTCATTTTTTTGGCTGCCGTTATCGTATTGCTGTCACGGTTAATTAACTTGCTTGTTGATTTGTCTTTGGCTTTTGGCCCGTGTACAATTTGTAAATAATTATTTAATTAATACCCGTTATTTGTTAAACGGATTTATCGTAGTGCAATAAACCGCCTACAAATCAATATTTGGGTTACGATGTTATGCTGCGTATAGACTGAACGAGTAGCGCAATACATTTACGTTACAATTCGTTCTACTTTGATCGCCATCGAAAATACTTTTCCCACACTTTGTTTTATAAAATCTGTTAAGATAACAACATATTAACCATCAGAAACACACTCGTAATAACAAGTACACGTTGCGACTAATTCAGAATGTAAATTTCTTGACATTTCATCACATGCCAAGGAAAGATTGTTGTGAAAAGAACCAAAATATTTCAAGAAATCTATGTTGTGTTGAATAAAAACCAATATGCACCAATTATTTCGTTAAGTTATATAATAAAGACTTAAACTGCACCCCGCTTTGTGACTGTGTTGTGAAATGTATTTCCTTAGAAAGCTTTTTTACCACTCAAAAAATTTGTTTGCAGCTTAAATTGTGGTAATAATCTCTATTTTTGTGTAAAATGTATAAATTTAGTAAAGTCACCTAGTATGAAGTAATTAGATATCTAAATTCGTTTTCTAAAACGTTGAATATCGTATTATGGCTAAGTTTATTTGAACACAGAATAATAAATAAATAAATATATGGGACCCTTAAATACACGGTCCGTCCCCAAAGTAAGTTTGTGTTATGGGTTAGAGAAAACTGGTCAAAATATATTTATATAATTTTTATATACTTAAATACAAATATATACCCATTATGTTTGTGAATTGGTCAATGTGTTTGAATTAGAATTTATTTTAAAACAAAAAATATATATGCATTCTACTTTCGGTTTGTCTATACAAAGTTTAATAACTTCGTGTGGTAGTGATAAACATTACAGAGAAACGTGTCACGTCTAAGGGCCGCTCCCACGCGTCACAAAATTGAAGATGGCGCCGCGATCGCCTACGTAACAAAAACAAAGGATTATTAAGTTACTTTTTCTACGTACCAATTATGTTACAACTTGCAGTCTTAATTTGCTCGTAGTCAAAACAATCCACGTATCAAGTGCGATGCAGAGTTAAGAAAATGACTACGCAGCCTTGACACAGTAATCAGTTCTCAGAACGTATTTTGTATTTTTATTGCTTGCAGATGTCCGCGTTCTTTCGTTCGATGAATTACATTTTAAATAAGTTGATTTTATTACAATTTATTCATACATACATCCGATAACGACGTGTGGTATCAGGCTGGATAGAATAGTACCACCCTCATTTCTTACCAAGCTGTCGTAAGTCAACCCGCCGCGTGGTATCCAGTTGAGTAAAATAGACCACGCTCTTTTTACCGAGGTGTTGAAAAATACGAATAAGGTAAGTTGACGTCAGGCAGGCAGCCGGTCGTAAAATACGTAGCCAAATCATGTAACAACATGTTTGTAACATGATCCGACTTAGAGTGTGATAAGAGCAAAAGGATAATGTCACTTTACGAAGCTTGCATAGGACTAATAATGTCCAATGCGAGCGTCGCTTTTACGCATGTTTCAAAAGTCATCGCTCATACACCAAAGACTAAAAAACCGATTTAGGAGTACAGCAATTGGTTGTCTATGGTTCATGGGGAACGTCGACCTCCATAAAAACCTCAACAGAACCACTATAGTTAATCTCTTTAAAGGCTTTTCGAAGCCGTATTTCGAAAAAAGCAGAGGTACACTCAAACTTATTCTCAATTTTTAATTTAAACTGCCATCACTCCGTTATTCAAATTAAATAATAAAAATTATTATCAGCCATAAGCGGTGTTGTATAAGGATTATCAAATAAATAGTATACACCGCTGTATAGATTTCCACAATACGTTAGTTCAAAATACTCATAAGCCAAACAACGGAAAGTGTTAGGAAAACAATTGGAATAGCTTGAATTGTCCAGAACCGTTCAGTGGAGCACAACTTCCTGCTTCTGTTTTGAGTTTTCCCGCGAAATTATGTTCGTAGGTTGGCAGCGGTTGTTTTTGGTAATTCTACTTTAATACACATTTAACTAAGTTTCCCGGCCCGGTAACGCTGTAAAAGATTGATTCGTAATCCATACTAGACTTGTCTACAGAAAGGTTTAAATTAAGTGTAAGAAATATACTTATACGTAAAGCATATTACACAATTGAAAATTATTTGGATCATAAAAAATGCCTGGATTTGAATTGATTTGGACGCGGCCACTATAAGGGATTTTGGGTAGACGCTTTCTTCAAGTAAGCCCTCGAGAATCGTCTGAAAAGATCGGCTATCGTGGGTAGGTCGAGGTCTCTATGGAGATTCACGCGTACGAACCACGGACAGCCAGTGGCTGTAAGAATCGATTTTGAGGTGTCTGCAACGGACATAGTAACTTTGAAAGCGACACATACAGCATAAACTTTCGGATTTTTAATATTAGTAGGATAAACTTTATTTTTTTATAGATCGTTTCTCATCCAAAAATACTGTGTATTGATAGAAAGACCATCAGTTTCTCAAATATAAAACTTTATATAAATTTCGTATTAACTTTTTTAACTGTTTCAGTGACACAAACAAACACTCGTAAACTATCGATTTTCTAATATTGGGATAGGATCTACTTTTATTATTTCTTTATTGATTGTTTCTGTTGTCGCCATTGACTTCCGCTTTGTATTTTATAGCAACATGGTCATGAAACAAGAGTATTGCGCCCTTTTTGATTAATACAGTGGCAGAACTGTGCCGTTGTTGTTATCGGTTTAGTCTTCTTATTGATAAAACGTTTCAGTGACAGTCAGTCTTTGTTCGTCATTCAAGAGAAGAGCATCTCAGAACGGGAATTGTGGTATTCCTATTATATCGTGTTATTGTATATAGTGTGCGTTAACATTTCTTATCAAAAATTCTTTATAAAAATTTCGTATTAACTCTTTTAACTCTTTCAGCGACACTAATATTAGTAGGATATATAGATTTTATAAAGTCTATACAATCCGATACTGTGCAAGACAAGTAAACTGTCACTTCGCAACAAAGTGACACTTTACAAAACTTGCATCAGACCCATTATAACCTATGCGAGCGTCGCGTTCGCGCACGTTCCGAAATCACGACTGTGTCCGTTGCAGACACTTCAAAATCTATTCATGCGTACAGCCACTGGCTGGTACGTGGTTCGTGCGCAACGTGAACCTCCATAGAGATCTCGACCTACCTACGATAGGCGATCTTTTCAGACGATTTTCGACGACTTACTTCGAGAAAGCGTACATCCACCCATACCCCCTTATAGTTGCCGCGTCCAACTATAAGGTGCTCAGGCACCCCAACAAGATTCACAGGAGCCCGAAGAGCGTCCTTAACGACCCCGACGATGCTATCACAGCATCCAACAAGATACACACATTACATTCACACAAACAGCGTCTTCGCCGGCGAAGACGAGGTCCCCGCTTGCTTATGTCAAGCGGCCGCAGCCCTCTGCCGCGGCCGCCGTGACGCCGACTTCTTCCAAGTCAATTATTAGATGCAGCCCTCCAAAAACGAGCCGCCTTAAGCCGAGGTTCGGTCTCGCAGGAGACACCCTTAAGGCGACGCCCCCTGTAGGGCGGGTGCTTGTAATGCACCCGCTTGTATTGTCCATTTCTTCTCGGCGATGCTTCCGCGTTCGCCCGTCTTATCGGTGACGCTGTCAAAGCCATTAGGGCTAACAGTATTAGTCAAATTCGAAAAAAAAAAAAAGTCTTTATTCATTGTTTCTAATCGAATTTTCCATAGCGACAGTTTGTTACATATACACGGTAATAAAGTTAAACATTGCCCAATTTCTTACGATGGAAACTCGTAAACACCATATTGTCGATTATAAAATTAATAGCTTACGATAATAAAACTTAAAAATATATTCTTGTATCAACATCGTTGTAAATTATTTTCTATATTCCGTTATTTATGATATTTTTAAGATAGTTAAAATTGTAATTTGGGAGTTAATAACTGTTTATCTCACTCATATTTTATGGGTGAAAATTGTTTGCTGTGTTTTTACTGTTTTAAAGTTCTATACGTTTTGTACGAATTTTTGCGTAGATAGGTGTTACGTTTAAAAACAAAAATCCGATTGTGAGAAAGGAGTAGATTGTCTATCTTCTTCTTCTTCAACCGATGGACGTCCACTGCTGGACATAGGTCTCTTTTATTTATTTATTTTTCTTTTTACACATATATTTAGAAAAGAGAAAAAAAATAAAAATAAAAAAAACACATGTATAAAGCCGGGCTTAACCCTAAAAGGGGTCTCTTCCAGTCTACTTTGAGAAAAGGACAAGAATTGAAGAAGAAAGAGAGTACGGGTCATATAGAGAAAAGGAAAAAGTTTATATAAATTGAACTATTTAATCTATTAAATAATTTTGGTAAAATAAATAGATAAAAGTGAGATGCTTTTAATATATAATTACCTATGATAAATATTTTCTAATCTGTAACTTAAATGCTGAAAGGGAAGGAGATTTGCGGATTGATACTGGTAAATCATTCCATAGCTTAGCACCATGAAAGCTAAATGATCTCGAGTAAGTCAGTGAGGAGAATTTAGGGAAAGCAAGATCTAAGGTATTTATAGATCACTTCATGGGATCACTTCGATCTAGAACACACGATCTTGTGCCGCTGTGAGATCGTCAGTCCATCTAATAAGGGGTCTTCCAATACTGCGCTTTCCGGTGCGGGGTCTCCATTTCAACACGTTGAGACCCCAACGCCCATGGGTTCTCCCATTTATCATACCCAAGCCAATAGTTCTCCGCACTACGTGCCCCGCCCATCGCCACTTCAACTTCGTGATCCACTGAGCTATATCGGTGACTCTGGTTCTTATACGGATCTCCTCATTTCTGATTTGATCACGTAGAGATACTACATCGCTCGCTGAGCGACTCTGAGCCTTCTTATGAGGCTCATTCTCAGCGACCAAGTTTCGGCTCCGTATGTCATCACTAGCAACACGCATTGTTCGAAGACTTTTGTCTTACAAAAGTAATGAGAATATTATTTTGCTATAATCCGCGCTAAACGAGAATATATGTAATGCTAAATGTAGAGTGTACTATTCGCTCTCATACCTGATACTTCTTACAAATTCTGCATGTATCAGGTGTGAGAGCGAATAGTACACTCTACATTTAGCATTACGTATATTCTCTTTTATCGCGGATTATAGCAAAATAATATTCTCATTACTTTTGTATTATGGACCTCCGCAAAGTAACGCCTAATTCTATAAAAGACTTTTGTCTTGTCTATGCGTTGCGTCTAGGAGGGTTATGAATTGCAGGAGAATGATGGTTTTTATATTTTCTCTTAGTTTTTATATGGTTGTAATAATCCAATACGGTGTATTTCCCATTTTCAAAGTCGGTAGTGAAGTTAGTGTCGGTCACAGTGCAGTAGATGTTGCCGCTCCTCTTCACGCCACTTGCACACCGTAATGACACCGCCCCTACCATTGTACCAGAGCTGAATAAATAATCCTATCCTATTACGATCCTTGACGATTTAAAAGCTTACTTGGATTAAGATTATTATGATTTGATTTGAATAGGCCTTTAGGACATGTTCACAATTAATATAACACTACCTGGTTAACGAGCCTAGCTCTGTATTTTTTACAAAATAAAAAAATATATAAAAAATAATTGGGTTGGTGGGGCTCGTTCCTAGGTATTATTTTCATTTCTAGAGACCACCCATTCATTCCCCGAATAAGCTAGTGGTAATGTAGTTGTAGTGTAACAGCCTGTTACAATTCCACTGCTGGGCATAGGGTCTCTCCATTTCTGAAGAGAATGAGACGTTGGAGAACTCACGATGTTTTCCTTCACCGAAAAGCGTGTGATAAGTTGCAATTATCATTTAGACACAGAAGTTTTTAAGTTTTTACAGAAAAACTCAGAGGTGTTTGCCCGGGTTCGAACCCGTGACCTCCACGAAAGAGTCGCACGGTGTTACCGCTGGGCTATCACAGCTCAGTACCGGATACTATACGGCGGAATATTTTTATGTATATATATTCTTTCGAAAATGTTTCAAGTGAGATACAAGTGACATTGGGAACCTTAGTAACCATCGTTTATCCATTGTCCGTGTTATTGTTGGAACGAAACCAGAAGCACTTACAGTGCTAAGTTCAAGGGAATGTGATGTCGTTAAGATGATGGATCTCAGAAAATAATCTTTGATAATGGCGTCGTTATACCGGTAGATGATTATCTTTAGTAAATGTTTCATTGCGATGTTTTTTTACCTATTTTTTGCTATATAAATATTATCAAATAATTTATACAAGTAGTTACTTTGCGCAATTCTGTAGAAGACATGTAAGGTTAAAACTACTTTTCTTTCATCCGCATTTGTTAGAAAATCTACCAATGCTAAGTGTATCATCCATTCTTATACTTTATACAAGCAATATTAGTTACCACACAAACACAACACATTACACACATTCACTCCGACAATTTTTACGAACGCCCTGTATCCGAAGCATCATCAGAAGATGGCCACCAAATTTTTCGAAATTCGATGATTTTAGAAAGCTCTTAAGACGATCCATATTAAACTTGCCTGCAGAAAGCTTTTAATGAAATGAAATAAATATTTATACGTAAAGCATATTCCACAATAGACGATTACATAAAAGATGCTTAGATGCTTTTAAAATGCTAAGATTCAAAAATATTTTCACTTCATACAGGACTGCGGTTTAATAATGTAAATTGAAAATGTTTAAAAAATTGACCACCGAAACAAAAAAAATAGTGCTTGCAAAAGCTTACTTTAATAATGATATGACGGGGAACTTAATTTTATAATATTTAGTGCCTATTACTTTTAAATGGGGCCTCGAATGCTTGTATGCCCAAG
Source organism: Morpho achilles (assembly GCA_947086495.1). NCBI lineage: Eukaryota > Metazoa > Arthropoda > Insecta > Lepidoptera > Nymphalidae > Morpho > Morpho achilles. The sequence continues at coordinate 19,262,410 of CAMTZB010000007.1, read as the reverse complement.
GTTGTTAAGACGCCTGCTTATCCCAGACACATCATTTGTCGTAAATAGCGACGAGAAGTTAAATTTCAGCGCAAATGAAGCCGGCCCATTGTTTCAATGGATGGATCGCTGCTATTGTTGAGGATTGATAATATTTTAACGCGGCAAAGCAACCGTGAAGGTAACAGAGTAATTTATTCTACTCTTTTGTTGGATTGTTAATACAAAATAATGTTGTTGTTTTAGCTTTGACTAAAGTTATGTTTAAAAAAAAAGGTATAAAATGTTTGGGGTGCCAAAGTGGTCGGCCTATTCATGGCGCACCCTTGGCAGGCTTCTGGAATAATTTAATATGTATTCCTTAGTCTTGGCGAAAGGACCACTGTGGGGTGGCCGATCCAGTTGTCCCTCTGATTAGCAGAAGGCAATTGGGATGGGCCGGGAACTCCGGGTGGTGGTAGGGGTGGAGTCTCTAATGAGCGTCGGGTTCAGTTAGGCTTGGTTAAGTCTGGCCGCTGAAGTCCGTCGCATGCCACCCTAACGGCGACTTTTGGGCGCTCTAAACGAGGAATCGGACACCTAATTAGATCAAGTCTCCGAGGCGGTCGATGCATCTGGTGCTCCCAATGGATCGATTTGCGGAGAGAGGGGCCAATGTTTAGAGAGGCCCCGACCCGGAGGTGGCGCTCTCCGGGGTACAGAGCTGCTGCTGGCAGGGATGGGGGCAATGTGTTCAACGACACCCTGTCCTTGCCACCAGTAGCGTGGAGCACTGTCTGGTTTTTAGTCGGTGAGAGTCCGACATACCGCCATTCGCCCCCGTCGAGCGGTGATGACCCATAACGGGATTTACAGAAAAAAAATGGTTAAGTCTGGCTGGACGTGGTTTTCGGCCACCGTCGGCGAAGCCTGGAAGCCCAGCAATAGGAACGGGGACCTTCGGGTTGCGAGGAAGAAAACCTCTATAAACATTCGCCGGTGGGGGCGGAAACGTTTCCTACTCTTGGCGTGGTCTCTCCTTGTCCACCGTATTATACAGCTTCGGTGAGCGATGGCGGGCAGCGATGGCCTCCTGCTCTGCAGAGGGAGGCGGCAGAGAGGTTCCAGGAACTATATCGTGCGTCATTTATGGGCTACTTTTATCATAGAGTTCCCGCGGAATCAGAATTTACGCGATAAAAACTTTGCAACACACTGATTGCCACGTAAACCATGCTGTTGGCATATCTAGTGTAACGATAATGAAAATATTTTGAATTTGAACTGGCTTGCATCTAGCAATAAAGTTATAAACTCTATTTACTGAAGTTCGGATTGTTCGCTCATAGTTTAATAGCACATGTTATAGCGTTTATTTACTCAACTGTGCATAAAACGACGCCTTTTGTTCACACGGCGCCTGAGTCAGCTTAGAAAATATTTACGTTTCGGTATATGACCCAGTTCTAGTGCTTTGTTTTAAGATAATTAAAGCAGCTTATTATAACGTTGCAGATGCATGTTAAAATTTTTCTTAATGCCATGTGATCAAGAAACTTCGTCGCTGACTATAGGCCTAATAAGAAGGTTTAGAATCGCTCAGCGAGCGCTGGAGCTGCCTATGCTTAGAATATCTCTACGTGATCAAATCAGAAATGAGGAGATCTGTAGATCTTCTTCTTTGTCAACCGATGGACGTCCACTGCTGGACATAGGTCTCTTCACGGGATCTCCATACCACACGATCTTGTGCCGCTTGGACCCAGCGGCTCCCCATGACCTTTTTCGTCACTCCATCTCGTGGGGGGTCTACCAACACTGCGTTTTCCGGTGCGGGGTCGCCATTCCAACACCTTGAGACCCCAACGTCCATCGGTTCTACGCACTATGTGCCCCGCCCATCGCCACTGCAGCTTCGCGACATGCTGAGCTATGGTCGGTAACTCTGGTTCTTCTACGGATCTCCTCATTTCTGATTTGATCACGTAGAGATACTCCGAGCATAGCTCGCTCCATCGCCCGCTGAGCGACTCTGAGCCTTCTTATGAGGCCCATAGTCAGCGACCACGTTTCAGATCCGTAGGTCATCACTGGCAACACGCACTGTTCGAAGATTTTGGTCTTCAAGCACTGAGGTATTTTGGACGAAAAGATCTCGCGTAGCTTCCCAAACGCTGCCCATCCGAGTTGGATTCGGCGGCTAACCTCTTTCTCGAAATTGGACCTACCTAATCGGACTGTATGTCCTAGGTATATATACTGGTCTACAATTTCGAGTGCATAGTTCTCAACGAAAACCGGGTGGAGCGGAACATGTGAGTTCGACATGATTTTCGTCTTACTCATGTTCATTTTAAGGCCCACCTGTTGAGATACTCTGCTGAGGTCTTCGAGCATTGTGTTAAGATCCTCCAGAGACTCTGCCATAAGGACTATATCGTCGGCAAATCTAAGGTGAGTGATGTACTCGCCGTTAATGTTGATGCCGTATCCGTTCCAATCCAAAAGCTTAAAGACGTCCTCCAATGCAGCGGTAAACAGCTTTGGGGAGATGACATCTCCCTGTCGCACACCTCGCTGCATTTGGATTGGTCTCGTAGTTCTGTCTTGGATACGGACAGACATTGTGGCGTTTTCATACAAACACTTCAACACTTGGACGTACCGATAGTCGATTCGGCATCTCTGGAGCGATCTTAACACGGCCCATGTTTCCACCGAATCAAAGGCCTTCTCATAGTCCACAAACGCCAAGCAAAGTGGCTGGTTATACTCCTCGGTCTTCTGTATAACCTGCCGCAGCGTGAATATGTGGTCTATGGTACTATAGCCTTTGCGGAAACCGGCTTGTTCGGGAGGCTGGAAGTCGTCGAACCTACGAGCGAGACGATTCGTAATGACTCTCGAAAACAACTTATAAACCTGACTCAGCAGCGCGATGGGTCTGTAATTCTTCAATAAGGTGTTATCACCCTTCTTGAAGAAAAGAACCACCACGCTCCTGTGCCACGCTTCCGGCGTAGTACCTTCGTGAATGACGGAATTGAACAATCGCTGAAGGACTTTTAATATGGGTTTGCCACCCGCCTTCAGGAGTTCTGTTGTGATTCCGTCATCACCTGGTGCCTTGTTGTTGTTGAGTTGTTTGAGAGCCATACTAATCTCGTATAGGCTGACGTCCGGGATATCTTCGGTATAGTGTCGGGTCAACTTGGCTCTTGGGTCTTTTGCCAAATTGACAACAGGCTGTTGTGTTGAGGTGTATAACTGCCCAAAGAACTTCTCAACCTCTCCCAAAATCTCAGGTCGAGACGAAATGATACTACCAGTATCGGTCTTCAGTCGCGTTAGCTGCCTCTGCCCAATAGACAGATCTCTTGCGAACACTTTTGAGCCCCTGTTACGCTCAATTGTGCCTTAATTATTATTATTATTTTTTTTTTCGAACTGACTATATGCTGTTAGCCCTAACGGCTTTTACAGCGTCACCGGGTGGGACGGGCGAACGCAGAAGCATCGCCGAAGTTGCGAAATGCGGAGAGTAGAGCGCAGAAGCTCTACTAGCGTCGAGGAACGCCGCCCTAAGGGTGCCTCCTGTGAGGCCGGACCACGGCTTAGGGCGACGTGTAGTGGAGGGCTGGTGGTATGACTTTGATTAGTCAATACGGACGACGGAAGGGTGGCAAGAAACCACGACCAACCGATGTCACAAATCTGGGACCTCGTCTTCGCCGGCGAAGACGCTGTATGTGTGTATTACGTGTTTCTGTGTGTTGCGATCGTTATTTGATCGTCAGGGTCATATAGGACGCTTTTTGGACGCCTATATTTTCGGTGGTCAGACCTAACTGGGATGTAGGTGGCAGCAACTGAAATGAGAGGGTTTGGGTGAACCTCGGATTTCTCGAAGTAAGACTTCGAAAAACGTTTAAAGAGGTGAGTAATGGTAGGGAGGTCGAGGTCTCTATGGAGGTCAACGTTCCGCATGAACCACGGACAACCAGTGGCTGTCCGCATAAATCGGTTTTGCATTCTTTGAAGCGTGAGCAATTTGACCTTTGAAACGTGCGCGAACGCAACGCTCGCATAGGACATTATTGGTCTTATGCATGTTTTGTAGTGTCACTTTGTTGCGGAGTGACATTTTACTTTTCTTGCATAACATCGGATAAAGTCGTCCCATGACATACGCAGCCTTATTGCAGACTATGCGTATGTGCTCGTGGAAGGTCATGGAAGGTTGGAAAGTGACACCTAGGTACTTGACTTTCTGTTGCCAGTGAGTTGGTGTATCGTAAAGGGAAATTTCCGTAGGTGTGTCTATGTGAGATCGGAAACGATTACCGATAAAGTGCATAGCTGCACTTTTATCAGGGTTTATTTTGATTCTCCATCGGCGGAACCAGCGTCCGAGGCTGTCTACCGCTTTCTGGAGACGTCTAGTGATAACTTGAGGTTGGCGAGATGTGGTAAATACAGCTGTATCATCCGCGAAAAGGGCAAGATGAGTGCGCTCTTTAATAGGCGCCCGTGGAATGTCACTCGTGTAGAGCGAGTACAATAAGGGTGCCAGCACAGATCCTTGAGGGACACCGGCACGGATAGGGTGGCGAGATGATAGTGTGCCGTCTACGCGGTACCGAAAGGTACGATTGGTGAGGTAGTTTCGTATGATAAGTACGAGTCTGTCAGGTATATTTAATAAGAGCAACTTGTGGATTAAGCCTGCATGCCAGACCTTATCGAAGGCTTTGGCGACATCGAAGAATATGACACCTGTAAACTGCTTGGTTTGTAAACCTTGCAATATGTGCTCCGTGAGGCGGTGCACTTGTTGAACACAGGTGTGTTTTGGACGAAATCCGAACTGTTCGTTGGGAAGGAGATTATAAGTATCGACTACGGATTTTAATCGAGCAAGGATAATTCGCTCGTATATTTTTCCTAAGCTATTTAACAAACTAATGGGACGATAGCTAATCGGGAGATTTCGAGGCTTTCCCGGTTTGGGGATACCTATCACTGTAGCTTCTTTCCACTCGTCAGGAAAGGAGCATCCTGCAAGGAGGGCATTAAAAATCAGTACCAGTAGGTGGATGATTTGGTCGGGAAGGCACTTCAGTGCCCTGTTGGAGATGGAATCAGGACCGGGAGCTTTTTTGGAGCGGAGGTTTTTAATTATGGTTCGGACTTCTTCTCCGGTAGTGGGAAGTAACGGCTCGCTTTCGGGAGTCGTTGCGGAAAGATTGTCTGCCACCTTTTCACTCTGGAGTGGAATTCGGTGAATTCGGGTACACTGGGGTTGGGAGATCATTGGTTTTCCAGACTGTCTGCCAAGCATTTGGCCTTTTCAGCGTCGTCAAACGCAGGTGGGAGATTCGGGCGAAGTAATGGTGGGGTGGCTGCGTACCCATCGGCTTTTAGAGATTTCACCAAGCACCAGTAGGCCTGATGTCCTGGCTTGATCTCCGAGAGCTTTCTATTCCAGGAATCGTTGTGGAAAGAGGTTAATTTTTCTTTAACCACTTTCTGTAATCTATTGAGCGCACTCCGGTTTTCTCGGGTCGGATATCTGTCGCGTGCCCTAGTGGCAGCACGTTTTTTAGCAATTAATTCTCGCAGATCAGCTGGTAGTTCTCGACAACGAAAGTTATCGGGAATTTCCCTAGAGCAATCCTTGAAAGTATCAGATAAGTGAGCTGTGAGATGAGTGGTCGCTGTTTTTGCAGTTTCCACTGAATCTATACGGTCAGGAATCTTTTTGAGGTGATCTGAGTCAAGAATTTGGAGACGCTCGCTAAGTTTTTTCCATTCGATAATGGTTTTGTTTCGAGAAACCGCGGTTGGAGGGGGTCCTAGCTGAAGTAAGACTGGGCGGTGGTCCGAGTCTAGGTCATGAATAACTTGTATGCTATGTAGCTGAAGGGTAATATTTTTGATTAGTGCCATGTCGATGGTACTGGCAGTCGGAATGGGATGGGTAGGCCGAGAGTATCGCGTGGGCTCGTCTGGAGCCAGAATATCAAAGTTCAGGAACGGAGAGTTGCTGAGCCTATGTAAAAGATTGCCATTGGCATTTGGAGACGATCGATTCCATTGACTATGTTTTGAATTGAAGTCCCCGCCTAGTAAGACGGCGTCGCCAAGTTCTAACAGAGTCCTAATGTCGCTTTCTAAGAGAGTTTTAGACGGACTGAGATAGATTGATGCTAATATAACCGGCTGATGGCCGGTCATCCCTAACCACCAATTGTGCCTCGAATGTATTCGGTATTGAAGTGTCGCAAGTCACATTTCTGTGCCTTAGAAATCTGTCTATTGATCAGACGGTAGCGCTTCGCGTCTACTGAAGACTGTAGCCTCATTTCGTTCCTCTCGTCCATAAGTTTGAGAGTCTGGGTCGAGAATTTATTGGTTCTTTTACGGTGTGTCTTATAAAATTTAGACCCCACCGTATGGACAGTTTCCACTAGCCTGTTGTTTAACTCGTCCACAGAATCGCAGTCAGCTAGGCAATCAAAACGGTTCATCAGCTCGAGTTGGAAGTTCTCGGGGTTTTGGATATGAGTTCGAGTTGGTCGGAGCGTAGACTTCACCAGTCTGGATCTTTCCAGCTGTACGCATATATTCAGTGTGCCTCTGACCATACGGTGATCGCTTCCGGTTTTTACGGTATTGATCACAGAGACATCATTGAATACATGACGCCTGGTCGACATGATGAAGTCAATCTCGTTTCTCGTGGAACCGTCGGGACTTATCCATGTCCATTTTCGATGTGGCCGTTTCTTGAAGAAAGAATTCATCATGTAGAGGTCTTCTCTCTCCAAGAAATCGGCCAACATCTGGCCCCTGTGGTTCCGTTCCCCGTATCCAAATTGCCCAACTCTCACCTCTGTACCGCTTCGCTTGCCCAGCTTTGCGTTGAAATCCCCCATCACAACAGTGTAAAAGGGTTTGGAGGCATGCATGGCTCTAGATAAATCCTCATACATGGCCTCTACCTCCTCGTCTGGATGTGCCGATGTCGGTGCGTAGACCTGTATGACCTTCAGCGAATAGCGTTTGGTAATTCTGAGTATCAGGAACGCGACCCTGCTCGACACACTCTCGACTTGAACAATGTTGTTGACAAGGGACTTGTGGACGAGAAACCCGACACCACCTTGGTTGACGACGACTGTTGTTTGCCCTCCCGGTAGTAAAGCAAGTTGCCGGATTTTAGGATCATCGTGTCCTCCCCCTCTCTTCGGACTTCAGATAATCCAATCACGTCCCACCGCAACTTGCTTACTGTTTCTTCCAGCTCGAGTATCTTTTCGTCTTCTCTCAAAGTGCGTGCGTTGTACGTTGCCAGGTCTAGTCGTCGGGGTTAGCAGCGGAATCTCTGCCGGAGATTCTTGACACCCCCTGCCCCGCCGTTACCCAAACCGCTGCCAGAGCTGGGAATAGCGGAGCTGCCGGGAACTAGGGGCTGTGGTTTAATTTGTAATGCCATGAAGGTATTGCCAGTAATCACCACGCTTGGCCTGCGGGTTGGTGATCGCAGTGCTGGCCATGTCGCACCGACAGTGCTGCTGCTCACTGTCGGTCTGATATAATTTAGGTCAGCTATATGAATGGTTATACCGCCATTTGTCGGTCGCCAGAGCCTCGTTGGTTAATCTGCAGGGTGCACCGCGTGCAGGTGAGGTTGACAATTGAGGAGACTGATTGGGACGAGCCTCCCCCTTACACCCCTGTAGATCTAATCAAATCAAAATAATCTTTATTCAAATAAGCTCTTTCATGTACCTTTGAATCGTAAAGGATCAATATGATTAAAGAAGCTACACCTGGTTCGGAATGTTGTTCTTACTGAGAAGAAACAGAAAGAAACTCGGTAGTCAATCTTTTAAACATTTTCAGTTTTACATTATTAAACCGAAGTCCTGTATGAAACTGAAAGGATTTTCAAATCGAGGCTTTTTTATCCAAATAATCTTCCAATTTTGTAATATGCTTTACGAATAAGTACATCTCTTATACTTAACTTAAACCTTTCTTTAGACTGGTCTAGTATGGATTGCGGAATTTTAATGTAGAATACCATCGAAAGAGTTGCTAACTCTATTGAGTCGCGACACAAGTATCACAAGGTTTTTGTGAATCAGAACCAGCTTTTTGTGAATTAGAAGAACCAGAGTCACTGACATAGCTCAGCGTGTGCCGAAGCAAAAGTGGCGATGGGCGGGGCACATAGTGCGTAGAACCGTTGGGCGTTGTGGTCACAAGGTGTTGGAATGGCGTCCTCGCACCGGAAAGCGCAGTGTTGGAAGACCCCCTACTAGATGGAGTGACGACCTCAAAAAGGTCGCAGGGAGCCGCTGGGTCCAAGGGGCAAAAAATCGTGTTTTGTGGACACCCATGTCCAGTAGTGGACGTCCATCGATGAAGAAGAAGATGGGATCTAGAATTAATTGTCTCACATTCCCTATTAGAAACATAATAGGTATGCCTTGTCCTTGTATGAAACGAAAAATACATAAAGGAAAAGGGTAACTGGCTGAGTAGAATAGACATCCCTCTTACTTACCGAGGTGAAGTAAAAGGCGGTATCCGGCTGCAAAGAATAGACCACGCTCTTTCTTAGCGAGGTGTTATAAAAGGCGACTAAGGTAAGGTGACCTGCCGTGTGGTATAACTGAGTAGAATAGACCACCCTCATTTCTAACCGAGGTGACGTAAAGGGCGACTAAGGTAACGTAAAACACCTCGCCAAATCATGTGACAGCATGTTTATAGCATGTTGTGCCGCCCCCACTTAGAGTGGGATAAGGACAGGAGAATGATGATGGGATTTCTAGAAAAGTAACGATGGCAACACTTTTTAGATGCCTGACTTACATCATGAGTCTCACATCATCACAGTAATGACTTTTGAATGGGGAATCACAGGTAAAACCACATATCATTGTTGTTTTCAATAATAACTGATCGTCAACCACAAGTGTAAACATGTGGTTGACAGGCAGTATAACGTACACAAGTATAACGTAACAACACAACTCAAGTATAACGTTAACATGAATCATCTAAATATTACAACAGAAATGACTGACGTATTCGTTAGTAAATAGTAAAAATATAATGGCGTTTACTTACTGTGACAAGAAGGTATGTATTTATTAAAATTCATGTTCTTGCTATACTTATGGTGGTTAAACCAGCGGGGCGGTTCCGCGATCCTATGTTCTCCCCTGCGGATAGGCGGATAAGGCGTATAGTGCAACAACAAGTCAAAGCACTTACCTTAGCGGTTGTGGACTGTATGGTGGTAGCCTGCTCCAGATCTCTCGGGATCCGAAGAAGGCGCGGCGCGGATGACCGTTGCGGTACAAAAACGATGATGCGGAAAAGCGATGCAGACTTGACTTGTCGGCGGTGTCAAGCGTACTGCTGCTGATAAAGAGGGACTATATTTCTGCGCGGCATCCTTAATTTCACAATAAAAATCTTCGAAAGCCCAAATCGCTTCGAAGTTTGCTACATATTTAGGATTTAATAATAAATTAATTTTATTAATTTGATCCACTAGACGGTTAAATTCCGATCGAACGTTTTCTAAATTTGAAATCTTTTTTATAAACAAAGAACATGTGGGATCCTCAATGTTTTCAGGAATTAACGAGTGAATGTTTTTAATTCGTAGAAAATATGACTGCTTCTTAGCTTCTAATATAGCTAAATCACATTCACTTGTATTTGCACATTCTGAAAAGTCACCTTTCTTTGAAGCCATCTTGATACCTTTGTGCTATTGTTTTCAGTTGAAATCGAAAAATTTGAATTGCGTAACGGATAATGATTAAGCGAAAAATGAATATTTAAGCGCGGTGTATACAATAATATGTTGTTTAAACACAGATTAATGAATATTTTAATAACAATTAAATGGCCAATGGGGCAAATAACTTTAAATCTTGGTTCTATAATACTGACTATGAAAAAATAAGAGATTTTAACAGCGGAATGAAAATATAGAATATACAAATGGGTAATAGAACATAGAAATCGCATCCAGGCTCGAAGTAGACCAAATGCGTTGGAAACAGAGTTCGGTTACATCATAATCGGTTCAGCAAAAATTTTAAAAGGCGTCGCCAAGTCATCTACCGCTAGTAAATATATCGCGTATCATTCTTATGTCTGTAATACAGAGAATTCAATGGAAAATTTGATGAATGAATGTCTAAATGTGGAAGATGTTCCTAGCATACAACATATGTCACCCACTGATAAACAATGCGAATTAATTTATACGCAAAACTTTTCCCGCGATAATACTTTGGGACCGCTTGATTCGTTTCATGCTGTTGACATTTCATCTGAACCGCAGTCATTACTTAAACGCAAATATCTGTTGGATGGGATTATTAAAGGTCATTCTTCAAGATGGAAAAATGAATATTTAACAACGTTACAAAACCGACAGAAATGGAATACGCGCACTGATCCTATTACAGTAGGCACAGTTGTTATTTTAAAATCGGATATTTTGCCGGCACTCAAATGGCCCATCGGTGTAATAACCGCTGTTCATCCTGGGTCTGATGGATTAGTCCGAGGTGTTACTGTCCGCACCCGAACTGGCACATATCGAAGGCCGATTGTGAAGGTCTGTCCGTTACCAACACAATAATTTTACTTATCGCATTTTCCCCTTTTTTGTATTAAGTTATTTTCCGCAACTTTATATTTCTTACGCATCCCGCATTTTGTTTATTTTCGCATTCCGCAATTTATTTATTTTTTCCGCATTCCGCAATTTATTTAATTTAACCCCGCATTTTTAGTTAAATCCCGCATTCCGCATTTATATTTAAATGCATTCCGCATGTACGCCCATTTATCCTTCAAGATATACATCGCATCCAGGATTTAGGAAATTCTACCAGGCTTCCTATTTCTTTAGGAGACTCATCTCTCCTAAGGTCGGGGGGATGGTTGGGCGTATTTTGTAATGCATGTCACTGCCACGAACTTAGTGGTGAGTGACAGTGGTGAAGTCGCGCGACCAACTTATAATAAATAAAAAATAAATGATAATTTTTGTATAATGACCTTGGAACTCATTGCCATCTCAGAGGCACTATCCTATGTAAGCGCAACCAATTATAAAAAGGTATTAATATGTTCGGACAGTAGAAGTGCACTTCAACATATAGCTCGATGTGCCTCTGGATTCAGAGGCGTATCGATAGCTTATGTTGTGCTATCTGAGATTAATAAATTTTTGCATGAGGGTAGGGATTTGAGATTGCAATGGGTCCCCTCACATATTGGTCTACCACGTAATGAGGAGGCTGACGCTGTAGCAAAACGAGGATGTAAAGAAGGAAAATTATTTAATTTCATGATTGATTATTCGGAACTATTGCCAAAATATAAAAAAATATGCCATCAGAATTGGAAAGAATACTTTAACTTAATTTCTTTGGAGAAAGGGATTTGGTATAGGACACTGCAGTGTGAGCCTCCTCATATACCGTGGTGGTATAAGAGTTAAATTAGTAGGAAATTGTTAGTATTTGCTCACCGTGTCAGGTCGGGACACGTTCCGAGCAACAAATTCAAGTTTTCGATGGGAAAAACTACTTCCCCCATGTGCGATGTATGTCATCTAATCGATGACATACATCGCATCGATCGACCGATCGAAACATATTTGAAATCTATTTGAAATTATTCTAAAGTTACAATAAAATCACAATGATTTATAAAAGTAGGTGTTACTTTGCGGAATTCCATAGTTCAGATGTTACAGTAGAAGTTTGCTATAATCCACGTTAAGAATAAGTACCTGGGTGACCGAGCCTTGCTCGGTAATTTTTTAAATAATGTAAAAAAAATAATTTAAAAAAAAAGAAAAATAATAGACAGGTGGGGCTCGATCCTAGGTATTTTCACCTCTCTAGACCGCCCGTTCCCCACATGAACTACCATGACTTCACGTTTGACAGCGAAAACATTCAACTTCAATTGTATTCGACGTAAATTTCAAAAGATTTTAGAGCTCGTAAATAGGGATGAAACGACTTTTTTTTAAACTAAAACTTATCTAGATCGATTGTTCTCCCCCAAAACCCCCTAAATGGTGAATTTCAGGAAAATCGTAGAAGCCGTTTCCGAGATTCTGAAAAAATATATTTACACATACAAGATTAACTCATTTAAATATTAAAGAGATGTAATGTATCATTACGATTTTGTCGTGGAGCCTATCCTGCGATGATGCTGCGAATGTGGAGCGGAAAAATGCTTCTGCTTCTATAAATTAGTTAAAATTTTTCAAATTCAAAATATTCTTTATTCAAATAAACTTGTAAACAAGTGCTTTTGAATCGTCAACTCTACTGCTGGTTCGGAAAGCTGTTCCTACCGAGAAGAGCCAGCAAGAAATTAGGCGGTTGCTCTTTTAAAAATATAATTCTTAATATTATTTACATTAAGTCGTTACTGTCTTATACAGGTTCAAAGAGAGCTATACGTATTTATATTTTCAACGTTTAACTTGAACTAAGTCTAATCTTTACTAATATATAAAGCTGAAGAGTTCGTTTGTTTCAACGCGCTAATCTCAGGAACTACTAGACCGATTTGAGAAATTCTTTCAGTGTAAGATAATCCATTTATTCAGAAAGGCTATAGGCTATATAACATCACGCTAAAATGAATAAGAGAGGAACATCAATAAAAATTTGTACGAAAACGGCATAATTTAAAGCTTTCTTTGCGTGCGCTGAGTAAACGGTAACATTTATTCAAAAACCATGTATTACAAAACTGATACCCTCGAAAAGTTCTAAATAAAAGTCCGCAACAGCATATGTCTAGCTTTTAAGGTTTATCTACTGTAACCATTTTTATTGTTATCAAAAGACTATAATTGCTAGTATTAAGATAATGCGCAAAAACGAGACAGATAGGTAGCCTTATTTACTTTCTCTTGTTTCAATAGACGCATTTAAAATGGCTTCCCTGGTCTAGTTTAATAACTCTATGGGTCTCTACTGAGACCACTCTATTCCAAGTTTCTTCGTTGATAATGATGACAGGAAACTTTATTTTTAGGGTCGAATACAATTTGTCTTTTTTCGTTAGTGATAAAACATTTTGAGTTAATTTAGTTTCTTTGTAAGGTTTTTGTCGAAGTCGAGCATGGAGCGGTTATATATTACGTGACAACTTTATCAAAATGATTGCGCATTTCGTGCACAATGTAAAAGTAAAAGAAATACTAAATTGAATCAGGAACACTTTAAAACTATTTATAGCTAGACATTAATTGAAAAGCATAGACAAAGAATAATTTTTAATTTAAATCTTTTTCTTTTTAAATCAATCAAAATTTGATCTATTATGTAAGAACTGTATTTATTATATAGACAAATACTAAAATTATCTTGCTATAATTCGCGATATTCTTTTTTAATTAATTTTTATTACTTTTGTATTGTGGATATTTGCAAAGTATATTAAATATAATATACTTACAAACTTTACAAAGTAATTTTATAAATTACTTATATTTATTATGATAATATTATATTGTTAGCAACTTGTCTCTGATACATGCTACCGGCGACGAAATCCACGTTAGAATTTGATAGCTATTTGTTAAAAAAAATAGTAAAATTTGATTCTTTAATCAAATAAACTCTTTTGTCCAGTTTTTGAATCGTCAACACTACGTCGACGATTTAAAAGCTGGTTCGGAAAGCTGTTCCTACGAAAAGCCAGCAAGAAACTCGGCGGTTGCTCTTTTAAAAATGTATTTTTTTATTATATTTTATTTTTATTCTTTATATTCTTTTAAAACTATACTTTATAACCGTGGCAATCTGGGGAGGGTTACTGGCTATAAAGCTTGTATAGTTTATAGTACAAACGTTATTATAAAATAACAGCATTGTTATACAGTAATTGGTTCAGAAATCACGTGTGCGATAAGCCCGCGGTCTCGTGCTAGCATACGCGATGTCGACTAAAGCCAGGCGTCCATATATCAGCAGCAATCGAACGCATTGCATCAAACTAATTTCGGAAATATCGGATTTGGCAAAGCAACAATTGATATAAAAGAGATATAAAACTAAAGAGTTTCCTTGTTTGAACGCGCTAATCTCGGGAACCGATTTAAAAAATTCTTTGAGTGTAATGTAGTCTATTTATCAAGGAAGGCTATAGAATATAAAATCACGCTATATGAATAAGAAAGGAGCACCAATAAAAAATATTCAAAAACGGCAGAATTTAAGTTTCGGTAAGTAAACGGTGAAGGTTATTCAAAATCTCTTTAAGTTATAATTGATTCACGATAACTACTTTTATGTTCAATTCGGATAAAATTTGTGACACACTGATTTCCCTGCGGGCGAAGCTGCTAGCAAAGCTAGTCAATTATAAAAAAAACTACTTTTGTTTGCCTTAAACTTTTAAGTCAGTTTGCCTTTACGTCTGTTGCGCTTTTAAAAGCCGTGCGGCATCCGGCTGAATAGAACAGACCACACTCATTTCTTAGCGAGGTGTCGTAAAAGGCAACTTAGGTAATTTGACCAACCGAGTGGTATCCAGTTGAGTAGAATCGACCATCCTCATTCTTACCGAGGTGTCGTAAAAGGCGACTACGGTAACTGACCCCCAGCTGGTAGCTGAGTCGACAGAAGACCACTCTATTTCTTGCTGAGGTGGCGTAAGATACGACTTAGGTAAATTGACGTCAGGCAGGCGGCCGGTCTTAAAACACGTAGCCAAATCATGCGCACACATGTTTATAACATACCAACCCCACTTAGAGTGGGATAAGGGCAGGAGGATGATGATGATTTGTTCAGCGGCTTAGCCATGAAAACGTAACAGATTGACAAAATTTCACATTCATAATACTAATACAGATTAAACCAATAATTAAGTAATAATAAACAGTTACAGCTGTGGTAGCCCAGTGGTAGCACCGTGCGCCTCTTTCGAGGAGGTCTAGGGTTCAAACCCCGGGCAGACACCAATGAGTTTTCTAGTAAAACTTATGTGTCTAATTGATAATTGCAATTTATCACACGCTTTTCGGTGAAGGAAAACATCGTGAGAAAACCTGCATATCTCTAGACAATTCTGGGGATATGTGTAACCTACCAATCCGCACTGGAGCAGCGTGGTAGGTCTTAGCTCTAATCCTTCTCTCAAAAAAAAAAACAGAGAGAAGAGGCCTATACCCAGCAGTGGGATAGTAACAGGCCGTTACTTACTTACTTACTTACAAACAGTTCCTGGTCGACCGAACAAGATTAACTCATTAACATATTAATGATTAAAATGTTACTCTAAATCATCCCTTAAATGTGTACTAATTGATTTTCTACAGTGAACTCCTTATTCGCAAGTCCAATGTCCCTTAAGAGGCCACAAAAGGCTCATTTAGTAGAACACAAGGCCACTGGAGCGAGGCGCAGTCGAGTCGCAGTCAACCATGTCGCTGACTCACGCTAGCGTGGTGGGTGACGCGCACGCGCCAACTGTGATATTCCACAAGTACTTATTAAGGTTTTTTTTAATTCAAAAAAAATATTTATTTACAGGAAAAATGTACAACTCATTATATATGCTCCTGCCCTTATCACACGCTAAGTGGGGTCGGCACAACATGTTATAAACATGCTGTAACATGATTTGGCTGCGTTTTTACGACCGTTTTTACGCCTGACGCCAAATTACCTTAGTCGTATTTAACGACACCTCGGTAAGGAAGAAGGTGGTCTATTCTACTCAACCGGATACCCCAAGGTGGGTCAACTTACCTTAGTCGCCTTTTACGACACCTGGGTAAAAAATGAGGGTGGTCTATTCTACTCAGCCGGATACCACACGGTGGTTTAACTTACCTTAGTCGCCATTTACGACACCTCGGTAAGAAATGAGGGTAGTACAATTCTATGCAACTGGATAGCACACGACGTTCATCACTAAATATTAAAAAAAAAAAATACAGGTGTGACCTCTAGAACCTATTAAGGACTTTCCATACGCACGTAACGTTACCAATTGTAATAACGTGACTGGTATCTAAAAATACATTGCACAGATAATTAATATTTCCCCTATATACGAGGTTCATTGAACTGTGACCACACACGGCGACATTGTTATGGGGACATCCGTTCACCGATTATTATCCGATTATGAGAGTTATTCGGAAATATCTATTCGAAGTACAACCTAATAACAATTGTTAGCTTATACGGAGCGTACCACCTAAAGTTTTTGACTCAAAATATACTTAGAAGCTTCTTAAATATATTTTAACCGTGACTTTAGTAACGTAAACTTAAAAGAATATAGCTTAAGAAAAAAAAAAACAGAAACATACACGCACGCACGCACGCACGCACGCACACACACACACACATAAATATATATATTATCCCAATGTAATAATAATTATGTGACATGTCGGAATTGTCAATTCAGCATTTAGTTAAAGTAATAAAAGTAATAATTAAATTCAATCGCCATATTTAAAGTTATATAATCAAGTCAAGAAATGAGGGTGGTACTATTCTATTCAGTTGGATACCACACGGCGTACTATTCCAGCTCATATATCAGAACAATATCTACTTCATCATAGTACTTAAGAACAAACAAAGTCTTCAAAGGCTGTCTGTCTGTGTGTGATCGATTTTTTTAGAACAAATTTTTCAAAATTTATTACCAAGAAGTTGTAGTTTTCAGAACGTTTTAAGTAATAGTAATTACGGTTTTATGTTAATTTTACTGAAGAGGTCGCGAAGTTGTAAGAAAAACTCGGTAAACCAACAGAGATACAATTAAGCAATGTACAAGAGAATTGTTGATCTTAAAAATACTACAAAAAAGGTTCCAACAGTATGTCTCTATCTCTTATGGTTAACTCACAGTATAAATTTTTATGTCAATGAAATACACTGATTTCAACACGGGCGAAGCCGCAATGACAGCTAGTGTTGGATAAGATAATCTGATAATATTTTATCAATAAAAAAGATGCGGTAATTGTGCAAAAGCTGTGGTAGCCCAGCGGTAACACCATGCGACTCTCTCGAAAAGGTCACGGGTTCAAACCCGGGCAGACACCAATGAGTTTTTCTGTAAAAACTTATGTGTCTAATCGATAATTTCAATTTATCACACGCTTTTCGGTGTAGGAAAACACCTGAATATCTCTGGAGATATGTGTAACCTACCAATCCGCGTTGGAGCAGCGTGGTAGGTCTTAGCTCTGATCCTTCTCTCCATAAACGGTGAGAAGTGGCCTATTCTCGGCAGTGGGAGAGTAACAGGCCGCTACTTACTTACTTAGATCTTGACGTAAGCTTATTATCACTAACACTATACGTATAAATAAAGGAAGAACTTTCAAAATTCTTAGTTATTGTTCAACATGATTTCTATCTTCCTTTTCTTTGATCTGAGTTAACCTACCAATCCGCATTGGAGCAGCGTGGTAGGTCTTAGCTCCAAGCCTTCTCTCCAAAAACGGAGAGAAAAGAGGCCCATTCCCAGCAGTGGGATAGTAACAGGCCGCTACTTACTAATTGGTGCAACTTATTTGATAAAATGCAATAAATGTGTAACGACCTCTAAAAATGTTTGTTTTAGAAGCGGCGCACGCGCAGGCTCTCGCGGGGGGCGGCCGCGGTCCGCGAACGCGACGCAGTCATTTCGCGCCGAACCTCCGCGCGCGACGTACGTGTCGCGACGCTCGCAGTGCTGAGCGCGTCCGATGTTTCCGTGTTGTGTATATTGACATGTGTGATATGTGCTATGAATTTGTTTAAGTGTTCGCCCTGAAGGGCTGAATTAGTGATTTATCTGCCAACTGGAATTATTGCAACCGGTGAGTCCTAAGAACGCTTTTACTTTGCACTACATTAAGGTTTTATTAAACAATTTCAATTGTTAAGTTGGTATTTTGCTTTGACTCATACTTGACTCAATTCTCAGCGTTTTTACAGTAAGTACAGAGCTTCTCGAGTA
Source organism: Morpho achilles (assembly GCA_947086495.1). NCBI lineage: Eukaryota > Metazoa > Arthropoda > Insecta > Lepidoptera > Nymphalidae > Morpho > Morpho achilles. The sequence goes on along the minus strand of CAMTZB010000007.1, from coordinate 19,244,398 downwards.
TTAAATTTAATTGCCTTGTGTTTACTCTTGACCTTCAGTCGCCTCGTAATGCTTTAGACCTATTTACTTCCTTTTATTCTTGTGAATCATGAAATCTGATTTTTTTTAAACACTAAGCACTGAATATTGAATATTAAAGTTTTAATTTGTTGTTTTTAAGTATTGTTTTTAAATAAATAAAATTGTGTTGACATGATATAATTCACTTTGGTTTTTTAATTTAGTGTATATTATTTTTACTTTTTGTTTTGTATATGAAAATAGTGTTAAACGAAAATATACAGTACCTAATTACTATATTATAAAAATATTTATATTTATCATTTTCTCAGAAAAGGATAAGTGATAAGATTTAATTTATAGAATAGAAAGGATAGAATTCGGTGTTATTTCACAAAGTTTCTTCTTTCTTTCAATGCTTTTCCACCCTCATAAAAAAATTGGAAAGAGGAGGCCCATGCTCAGCAGTAGTGTAGTAACAGGCCGTACATACTATGTTTATATGTATATATGTGTGTTGTATGTGTGTATGTTTGTATGTATGTTTGTATATATTTGGAAAGTTTCATAATACAAAAATAATATATATGTTTTGCTATCAGTGAAGACAAAATTTATGAAATGTTAAAAGTAAAGTGGGACAACATTTACAAGAAACAGGCGCCTATATCCACAATTTTGAGTACTATTATTTGTAACAATTTCTGTAGTTTTAGGTTACTTTATTGGTTAAAATATGTCTATTCCTCTCACAATTTTTTGACCTTTATAAATGCTTTGCGCTCGCCCGCCTCGCATTACTAAAATCAATGCATGCCTGGTTTTGAACCCGTGACCGCCCGCTAAGAGTTAAAATCTCTTAACGTTCGTCGTAACATCTTACACGGAAATAAATGTAATTACATTGAATGTTATATGTACTTTGTAATGTTATAGTAAATGAATCACTGTGTCATGAACTTTGTAGGACAAGATGTTTTTGTGACTCACTGTATATACTGCAGATCCTCTTTCAAGTGTACATTTTTTATCTATTTATATTTTTATTATTTTACCAAAGGTCAAGTAATAAATTTATAGCCCTGTGGTATCCGGCTGAGTAGAATAGACCACCCTCATTTCTTACCAAGGTCTCGTAAAAGGCGACTAAGGTAAGTCGACCCGCCGTGTGGTATCCGGCTGGATGAATAGACCAACCTCGTTTTTGCCGAGGTGTCGTAAAACACGACTAAGGTAAGTCGACCCACCGTGTGGTATCCGGCTGAGTAGAATAGACCACCCTCATTTCTTACCGAGGTGTCGTAAAAGGCGACTAATGTAAGTTGACCCACCGTGTGGTATCCGGCTGAGTAGAATAGACCACCCTCATTTTTACCGAGCTGTCTTAAAAGGCGACTACGGTAAGTGACCCCCCGTGTGGTATCCGGTTCCGTAGAAAAGACCACCCTCTTTCTTACTGAGAAGTCGTAAAATATAAAGATTGTTGACATTAGGCAGGCGGCCGGTCGTAAAATACCTAGCTGAATCGTGTGTCAACATGTTTATAACATGTTGTGTGGACCCCACTTAGAGTAGAATAAGGGCAAAAGGAAGTTTTTGTCTAAAGCTTATCTTCCTGATGATGCTTCGGTTACGAGCCGAAACGATAGTAGACATTGTCGCAATGAGTCTGTGTAGTATTTCTGTGGAGCGTTGCTGGTGGCGTCATCTTGTGATACGTATAGTGACTGATCCTGCATGTATAACGTATGTGAACGTTACCCGATTGACTGACACTGTCAAATATAATGATTTCAGAGATATAATGATACAAAGGGATCTAACATAGTAACGTTTTTCCTTAACTTGAGGTGGTGATATGATTAAGAAATAATAATTAAGCTACATTATCTTGTCTTTCCTTAATAAACAAAAAAAATTAAAGGCCTTAGTTTTTCGACGTACGGATTTACCGTCACATGTATTCAATATCGTACATCAAAAAACATAAGGGCCGATCGTAGTTAAGCACGTTAAAAACAATAAAACTGTTTACCTTTTAATAGTTAACAGCGTCTTTGTCGGTTAAATAATTGCCGGGAGAAATGCATACAATTACCAAATTCCGTTAATAGGCAGTTGTTTGATGATAACTTAAAATCTCACGAACATCTAATATGGGGCAACCATGCGATTTGATATACCAGGGCTGGACCTAGGGTTCCCACCTTTTTTCTGAAGAAAAATAGTATTTTTCTTTTTAAATCAAAAAAATATAGTGCTTTTAGGAAATTCAGGAAAAAAAATAATACACATCTATTTTCAATCGTTATTTCTTTTTCCATGATTATTTATTATTACTTTTCGCTGGACAATGACAAAGGAGTTTGAGTTACTAACTAACTAAGCCCCGTAAATACATGAATGAGTTTCGTTCAAACATTCCCTATGCAGTGCTGCGGGTGCGTTCCATTCACAGTTGATTCAATAGAAGCGCGACAATTGAATTAGCGATAAAAATATAGTATTTTTCGTCCTATATTGTTTTTCTATAATATATAGTACAATTGACTAAAATATAATATAATACGGCTGGCAACCCTAACTGGACCTGTTGTAGAGTTTTATGTGGACGCGAGATTAAAATGTTATGACTAACACGTGGTTTCTTATAGAGCTAGAGCCCGTGAACCCCAGACCTTTGTCATTTTATAAAAACTGAAAGTTTATCAGCGCATGCTTCCAATACAGGTAACAACGATGGTACATTATGGAATTTGGATCATCGTGGCTTTGGGAGATAAACGGTCATCAAGATGTGTAAAATACCAATCTACTTTTGTCAAAGTATAAAGGCTGATTTTTTGGTATAACCTTCAGAATGCTATTAAAAATCGCGTCAGTTAATGCCAGACACCTAGGTGTCTCGTGTCATCGTTGCAAACCTTTGCCAGACACCCTTAAAGTTAATATAATTCTTTTTACGTCATAGTATAAAAGCTGATTTTAATATATATATAACTTGCATTATAATAAGATGATGTTTCCTCACTAGCCCGGTATTTTCGACAGTTCCAACCCCTGCCAGACAACCATATAGGGTAGCTATAGGAGCGAACACTGTTTAGGAGGATTGTTTATATTTATGTCTAATGCATTTGATGCTAAGTTCGAAATGGACGCACCCTATCCCACTGAATTGATATGATGTACTTGTGTACATCATTGTGTACTTGTGTGTATATCTGTTTATCTCTATATTATGATTTGTTTATTATTGCTTTGCGCCATTACAAAAGTACGTAATTCATTTGTGGGTTTGGGTATAAATATTCCGATATTAATTTTAGTTTTGCCATTAGAGCAATTTTTATTTACCCGTCGTGATAATGTCATGTTAAGAGCTCATGAATAAGTGCCCCGGATGGGTTCGAAACTAGTCGGCCTAACGCGATAGAATAACACGTGAGTATAGCCGGTTCTATACATTAACTATGCAATTACAGCAGTTTAAAAAACTATTTTAAAGAGGCTGGCACAGAAAGCTTACTATACTGTTGAGGATAACTTGAATGATAAGAATTTGTGGAAATAGCTATTGTTTGACACTGTACAAGACAGTAATAACTAAGTAATTAAGATTTATATTTTGTAAAGAGCAACAACAGAGTTTCTTGCTGGCTCTCTCGGTAGGAACAGTTTTCCGAACCAGCAGTAGAGTTGACGATTCAAAAGCACTTGTTTACAAGTTTATGTCATTAAAGAATATTTTGAATTTGGATATCTTTTAGCCTTTAAATTGATTTAATTGCAATTACATGCGGAATGTAATGGAAACTTAAGAACTTTCCAGAACGATCGTTTAAGTATTCAATTTGCTTATTCCTAATGTAGCTTTTTTTACTTACTAATGTAGCTTAGTTCTACAGGGTCTATAAAATCTTTGCTAATGGAAATCTGATCGTCGAACGATGCAGGTGGTCCTTTAAACATAAACAGTCTAATAACATTTTATATGACTTAGATTTCTGCAAATTCTGTACTGTTCACAAATTACACATTTGTATGTATTCTTCAGATAAAACGAGATTGCGTTAAGGCGAATAAACTTACTATATTGTGATAATGATTTCTTAACAGTACATGCAAATGAGATGAGAAGCTTAAGGTCATGTGGTGTAAAAAGACTGGATAAAGTACGAAAGTCTGAAAGCTGCGTCCATTATAGAAAAGACAGGAGTTCAAAATTACGGGAAGCTCAAAATTAAGATGGTATAGACATGTAATGAGGAGGGATGAAAATCATCTGACCAAACGAGAGTTAAATATGGATGGATATGGGACTAGTGGGAGGCCTGAAAAGAGATGGATGGATTGTGGGAAGTACATCATCATCTTCCTGCCCTTATGCCAGTTTAAGCGGGGTCGGCACATGATTTGGCTACGTATTTTAACGACCGGCCACCTGCCTGACGTCAACTTAACTTACTCGTATTTTACGATACGTCGGTAAGAAAGAGGGTGGTCTATTCTACTTAACCGGATACCACACGGTTGGTCAACGTACCTTAGTCGCCTTTTACGACACCTCTGTAAGAAATGAGGTTGATCTATTCTACTCAGCCGGATACCACTCGGCGGGTCGACTTACCTTAGTCGCCTTTTACAACACCACGGTAAGAAAAGAGGGTGGTACTATTCTATTCAGCCGGATACCACACGGCGTGTTTTATATTACTAAAAGAATATTGGTAAATCATTGGAATTTATTTTGTTTGTTCAATTTAGATTCGCATTGCAATACTTATTGTGGTTAAGAAATATATTTACCTTCACTTGATAGTTCTTAATTCGCCAATATTTCACAATTGAGAAATCTAATGTCTATTTGGTAAAAAGTTTTATCTAAAGAACACTTGTTTGAATTAATTTACATTTTTAAATCTTTCAATTATTTAATATAAGTACATACAATTTATTGAAAATATAAATATATTATTATTTTCTACTAGCTGTGCCAAGGCTTTGCTCGAGAGAAAATTATTGCCTAACATTTTTTTTTGCAAAATTTGTAACATAAAAGTAATTATTGTGCGCTAACCATAAGAGATAGAGAAATAGTACTGCGGACTTTTTGGTAGTATTTTATGTTAGCGCACACTATATACAATAACACGATATAATAGGAATACCACCATTTCCGTTCCGAGATGCACTTCTCTAGAATGACGAACAAAGACTGAATGTCACTGAAACGTTTTATCAAAAGGAAGACTCAACCGGAAACAACACGTCACAGTGTTGGTACCATTTTAATCAAAAAGGGCGCGATACTTTTGTTTCATGACTGTGTTGCTGTAAAATACAAAGCATAAGTCAGTGGCGACAACATTTAGTAGATCTACAATTCTCTAGTACATTACTTAAGTGTATATGTGCTGGTTTACGCGCCGCGTGCGAGTTAGGTTCCTAGCAGGCGAGTTTTTTACAACCACGCGATCTCTTCAAACCATCATCATCCGTGCCCTTATGCCACTCTAAGTAGGGTCCGTACACAATTACAATTTGATTTTGTTGTCATATGATTTGGCTACGTATTTTACGACCGGCCTTACCTTAAACTAAACGTCAACTTACCTTAGTCGTATGTTACGACATCTTGGTAAGAAAGAGGGTGGTTTATTTTAGTTAACGGGATACCAAACGGTGGGTCAACTTACCTTGGTCACCTTTTACGACACCTCGGTAAGATGTGAGGGTGGTCTATTCTACTCAGCCTGATACCACACGGCAGGTCGACTTACCTTAGTCGCCTTTTACGACACCTCGGTAAGAAATGATGGTGGTACTTTTCTATTCAGCCGGATACCACACGGCGATAAACTTGTAGTTACGTATAATGCGGTATATTATAAGCTATTTGCTAAATTAAAAAAGTAGGTATATATCCTTATCAAATAAAGTCAGTTACTTATCTTAAGTATTTAATCCTTAAGAAATGAGCATTATTTTTTATACAAAAATCCGTTTAGTAGATTTTGAGAAAATCGACCACATACAGACAAACAGCTTTTAGGGACTTTGATTTATAATAAGTATAAATAAAGATAATCTGCAATGAAAGAAAATCTTTCAGCACTAGGACTAAAAGTCCGCTACTTTTAAAGTATGTTTTTTTGGCTACTTACTGACATTTTGTACCAACTAATTCGGCAAAGTACTTTCAACTCCAATATTTATCGTAGTATTTTAATTGTATAATTAAAATAGCAATTAATTAGTCGTGTGGTATCCGGCTGAATAGAATAGTACAACCCTCATTTCTTACCGAGGTGTCGTAAAATACGACTGAGGTAAGTTGGCGTCAGCCAGGCGGCCGGTCGTAAAAACGTAGCCAAATCATGTGACAGCATGTTTATAACATGTTGTTCCGACCCCACTTATAATGGGATAAGGGCAGGAAGATGATGATGATGATGAATTAAAATAGCAATTAATATCTTAGTTATTTCATATGACTTACGGTTTGACCACTTATTTAACAGTTGACTATAATTTAACCTTAAAGATTGATTATAATTGTTCACCGCACAATTCATCGTACATTCTGTTTATTATTATTGGTTTCATAGTGGTACGTCAAATAAGCGCGTGCAAATTTCCATTTCACGCCTCGTACCGTGATTAATTCAATTAATCGTTGTTATTTATTGTAAGTCTATAAACTTTGTTAGCAGTAAGTAATATTTAGCGACGTACGAGTTTTGGTGTGTGCCATTGGAGGTTTTTCCCCAAAATCACCACGCTGGGCAGACGTGTTGTTGATCGCAGGGCGTAGTATATCGCACCGGTGACGCTGGTGTCCGTTACTGGTCTGTGGTATTTAACTTGTACTTCTTCTTCTTTCTCAACCGATGGACGTCCACTGCTGGACATAGGTCTCTTCATGGGACCTATGTCCAACAGTGGACAAGGACAGGCTCATGATGATGATGATGCCGTGTCGAATTTTTGTATTATAATTTAAGATTTTATGTAATAAAAAAAAAAAAAATAAATGATGAGTTGCCTTGAAATCTAAATAGTCTGCTGAGCTGATGCATGGTAACGAGAATCCACGAAACTACTTTTGCCCAAACGATTTTGCTGAGTGTACTGGCACCTGCTTAAAGTGTTAATGCTACGACATTAATTCAAATCATTAAAAATTAAGCAAAATTTTAATCAGGATGACAGCTACCTAAATTTGTTGTGTAAATACAAGCAAAAGTTAAGAAGTATCGATTGAATATAGTCGTTTACCTCTATAATTTGATTGTAAATCGACGCGGTGCTCTATTTTCTATGAGACTGAGAACGATAAGAAATGCAATTATTACTGTTTCACTTATTCATTAGACGTGTGACTGCTTGGTGGTTTTGTAATCGCGGAGTTTGCAGCAAATATAGTCAAGAAGTTTATATTATCTATTAAGTCTTATAGGACAATATCTTTAGTACTATTTCACGAACTTTGGACCGGTTTTTAACAGCGAAATATATATTTTTTGCATTATCTGCATTTTGACGGTTTAATATGTATGTGGAACCTTGGTTAAAAAAACCAAGATGGAAACACGAATTAAGTAAATAAAGGTTTTATAGATCTTAAATTCAGCATTAAGTTTTTAAAAGGCAGATTGTAGCAAAAATAATTCCATCACTACTTTTGTATTTTAGATTTTCACAAAGTAAAGCCTTCTATAAACTATAGATATCATAGATTCCAGAATACTACAAGATAATAAAAAAGACAGTCTAGAAGATTACGATGCTAAAGACGCTAAAGTGTTAAAAGACCTGATACTAGATAAAAAAAAGGACGACAAAAGGATCTAGTTCATTGCATGATCTGGCACAAGATCCTATGAATTGGAAATCCATTGCAGAAACCTCGTCAAATATTCATCAAAAAAAGAAGAAGACGTAACATAAAATCTAAGTAATAATACTATTTTGACTGCAGTTTGAAATTTTATTCAAATAGATTCGACGATAACCCGTGAACAACAGGTTTTATACTTGTTGTTGATTTTACAGTTAAATAATGGTGTATTATTTATTTAGGATAGTTACAAGAATCGTTTCATTTGCATCTACTGGGGTTTCGGTGAAGGTTGTTGGTTCGCCCCTGCTTGTTCAGTGCAAGGTCAATATTATCTCGTTTTATGGAATTTCATTTCACGCTTTTAAACTTGAGGAATTTATAAAGCAGGCATTTTATTTAAATTATACTTTATCGTGTTCATAATCTTTTACATCGGGCTTAAGTCATTTGATTTAATAATATTATAAGGTATGCATATTTATAAACCTAATGTTACATATTAAAATGGGCTAATTAACCTTTCCCATTGTGCTGGTAAAAACTTGGTTTCCAATTTAAGTTTCAAAAGTACTAGTAATAATTCTTACAGATAATTTACGAGTGCGTTTTTAGATGATGTATTTACAATCACATTTCTCCGTATCCGGTTTGCGGATAAGTAGTTTAGACCACCCTCATTTCTTATCTGTCTTAAATGTCACGTAAGATGACGTTAGGCATGCGGCCGGTCGTAAAATACCAAGCCAAATCACATCCCAACATGGTTAAAACATTTTGTGCCGACCCCACTTAGAGTGGGATAAGGGCAAGGATCTGATGATTATCAAATTTCTGTAGCATTGTCAATTATTTATTTATATACAAATTAGATTCTCATACATCCATACTCAAACTTTTGCATTTATAATATTAGAACGATTAATGGGATTATCGAATGTTGGTCAGCGACATTAACAATAATTGCTCAACGTTTAACATTATTATACTGATTTCACTTTGTGCGAAACAAAAACGACATTATTTGTTCCCATAAATAGAGTTGTCATGCAAGTACACTTAGCTTTGAGAGTTAAGCAAAAAAGTTGATCATTGACCAGCATTCTGTAATCTTGTTTACTGAAAAAAAATCGTTTGTTCTTGAGCAAGCGGAGGCAATTCTCGCGGTTTCTGCATTCTGCTCCACTATTACAGATGCGTTGCACATTTTTGTGTGAGAAATTATGTACAATGGATGTAAGAGTGTCTCACGCTCTCTTGGGTGGTTCTTGCGACAGGGTGTATTGCCGTCCCTTGCGGTTTTAAATCGTAGGGCATGGTAATGAATTAAGTAATTTTTATTTAGTTCTTTTTATACAAATAGTTAGAAAAGAGAAAGAAAAATTTTAAAAAGCACATGTATAAAGGCAGACTTATCCCTAAAAGGGATCTCCTCCAGTCATCCTTTAAGTAACAGAAAAGGACAAGAATTGAAGAAGAAACAGAATTCGGGTAATTTAGCGAAAAAGAAAAAGAATCACAAGATTTACGATGAAGGGCAAAATAAGAATAGCTTGGCAACTACTGGCTTACTTAGGAACTTACGACCCAAAATTGTAGTGCCGAAATTTTAAAATTGTTAAGTGCAATACTTCATCATTACCAACTTTAGTTAGATCGCAATTATATTCTTATTAGTCTGTGACTATCTTCGGTGTAGTCTTTGAAAGGCTTTGCCGGCTATTTTTTTAGTTCACTTCACTTATATCGTTGGCTGTTATGACCTTAAGATACCTTCTTCTAGTCCTTCTAATCGTTTCGCTAGTTTTGTGACTATTCGTGATGTGATCTAGTTAATTAATCAAACACTCTTTAAAATCAATTTTAAAGCTTTTTTTGTAAATCAATTCACTTTACTTACTTATATCTTCGTTGTTATGACCTTCAGCTAATTTAGTTTGATCGGAATTATTCTTTCACTATTTGGTGACATGGTGGTGGTATAGTATTTTAAGGTTGTTTATGAATATGTAAATATTAAGCAAAACCCATGGGAAACAGTTGTGTAGGTCACGCGCTTAAGATAAAATAAAATTAAAAACCAATATAACACGGCCGAGTAGAGTTGAAGAATCTGAGAATAAAAAATATAAAGAGAGCAAGATAAAACTGGTTGAAGAGGTCCTTTTTTTGTCGCTATCCTATAAAAAATTATCTCAAAATAGGGTTGCCACCTGTTTCAATATATCAGGACATTCATAATATCAGAATCGAATTAAAAATATTCTAAATCCAAATAAACTTCTAGACTACTAAATGCTTTTAAATTGCGAATTTTACTGCTGGTTTGGAAAATTTCTTATACCGAAAATAGTTTGTGAGAACTTCGGTGGTTGCTCTTTAGCTTAAGCATAATCGATGCATTTTTATCATTTATGTAATTCTTAAAAGTATATTATGCTTTTATATAAGTCTCCTTGAAATACTAATTATAAAATGCTGTAATGGCAAAGCTAAAAATGATTTTGGTATTTTTGGAAAGCAACCTTCACCTGCGACATTCAAGACACCTTCTGAAACAGTTATAGTTTCTGTTTGTTAATTGTAGCTTCTGTAATCTATACGCGAAAATGGTCTATGGATTTTATTAAAAAAATTCCCATTACAGAGTAATTGATCATATAAATATATGGGACACTTAAATACACAGTCGTCCGTCCTCTAACTTACTTAATACTCGTGCTATGGTTGACAGGCAACTTGTCAACTACTTCAATTCAAGAAACCTTCTGAAACAGTGACAGTTTCTTTTTGCTGTTAATTGTGGCTTTTGTAAAGCCACTAAAGCTTCAAGATACGTGTTGTTATTAATTACAATATTTAACATTGTAAACATGCATTTTTAAAATTAATTATTTGTAAAAAAAGTATTTTCTTAATTATATATATTTGAAAAATAAAAACGATTTCTTTAATAAAATTTGACGGCTCAAGTGCTCATGAATGTCTAACTGAATAAAGATTATTCGGAATTTGATTTTGAATTTTACACATTTTAAAGCATCCTACGCCGTGTGGTATCCGGCTGAATAGAATAGTACCACCCACATTCCTTACCGAGGTGTCGTAAAATACGACTAGGGTAAGTTGATGACAGGCAGGCGGCAAATCATGTGACAAAATGTTTATAACATGTTGTGCCGACCCCACTTAGAGTGAGATAAGGGCAGGAAGATACTCCATATTAAAGCGTCCTGACGCGATCAAATATATGGTATGCCTACATCTGAAGGAGCATCAGTAGTTATCTAACAAGAAAATGACAGGCATCCCTATCGAGTAGGTTATGAGTATTGGAATTAATTACGTCGATGATTGATTGTAACGAATTATAATTGTTAGGCTTGATTTGTTTTTATTGTATTTTAAATCAATAAAGACATGTTCCCTGGGAAAAGAGACTGGATGTACTGGCTAAAAAACTTGCTTGCTAAAAAAATTGTGTTGATACATTAACCTTAACATGTTAGAGTGGGATAAGGGCAGGAGAATGAATGACTTAAATACATCCAGACTTGATGGACCAATAAATTATTTAAAGAAAAGGTTAGTTCTCGGTGGGATTTGAACCCACGGTTACTGTCACTGTATATGTCAATATTGTAACTTGGAAAAATTTAGAATATTAAAGGTGTTAATAGTGATGAAATCATATTAGTTCTGCGAACACTTGTACTATAGCATCATGATGATAGGTGATTCAGTGCGACCTTTGCACAACTATTTTACCTACTACTTACCGGTCTGACCGCGCGTTGCTCTGTCTTGTCTTACTCTGTTTTCTACTTCCCCTCGAAACAAAATATTATTGATAGTTCAAAAATAATGCTCTGATCGCCAACAGCCTTGCCGTTGAGTCAATCTAAAGATAGTCTTTTAATATCGGTCCAGCCGTTTCAAAGTCAATGAGCAATAGATATACATAGGTGAAACTATACTGTTGCATATAAGGCACTAGCTTTTACCCGAAACTTCGTTGAGAGAAGGGTCTTCACGCTTACTCCCCGAGTGGGGGGTAGGCGGGGTACGGGCCTCGAGGAAATCCTCACTACACTGCACTTTAGCCCGGCAAATGTGTTTCGGCCGTAGGCCGAGGTCACCTAGGTGACCTATGGGAGTCGGTATTTGGGTCGAAAGCCCAGTGACCCAATGGATGTCTGGTTCGGTGGGGAGTCTGGGAATGGCAACTTTGTTCGCGTGGATTGTTTTCGTGTGATAGATCGATGGCGCTTTTCAATGTCATTCTATTCCTGTAGAATTAACAAGATTTCTATAACCTATATGTTATTCCGATGTATAAGGAAAAATTGTGCCAAATTTCATCGATATTGGTTCAGCGAATTCGCCGTGAAAGAGTAACAAACATACATCCATACCCACAAACTTTCGCATTTATAATATTAGTACGATGTAAAAAGGATCATCAGTCATGCGTATGTCTCAAATAACGAATTTCTTGTTTGGGAGAAAGCTGTGACCGTATAGAATGCCATTTGTCCACGGTTGACGACGCGTCGCGTGCGAATTGCTTGTTCAACATTCTGGAATTCAACACTTTGTCACTAGAAGTGGCTTAGAGGCGTTTTCTTTAGTTTTTGCTATTGTCGCATACATCAATTTACATTTATATCATCTCTCACGTTTCTAATACGTGTTTAATGTACCGTGGTCTATCGGTATGCTTGATTTCTGTTCTGTGTATTGTTAAAGAAGAAAGCGTACCTCATAAGAAAGCTAGGAGTCGTGCACCGGGCGATGGAAAGAGCTAATAAACCAATGGGTTACGAAATGCAAATCGGTAGGACATGCGCTGATGTTGGGGTGTTACGATTGTAGAATAGCAGCCTTGAAAAATGTAAGGATCGGCATCTCTAAACACGTGTTGTTTCTGCAATTTTTGAGCTCCATTTGCGAGCTCACAAACAGTTAGTTATGTCTCAATTACTTCTTATCGCGTGATAACAACCTCACGAAGGCCATCGATGCCCCTGACCTCTCCATAGTTCATGATATTCTTCTTTTTGTGCCTTTCCGATTAGCGAGGGGTAGCCGTCAGTGCTTAATATATGGTTCTATTTCCCGCGAGGATAAAAAGCTGGGCGTCACATCAGTCCATTTTCGTATATTGCGCAACTATGACTTTACGATATTACAGAGGCTGATTAACTGAGATGACTTTAGTGGAATCCGAATTTCTGAGTGAAATCTTCTTATAACCTTATCCAACTACTAAGTGGAATATCATCTCTTATATCATTCATCAACTTTGGCGCTACTCCTTTTATATGCCTACCTTACACGATCCATCCATCTTATTTTCATCTAGTCATATATCTATCCACATTCACAATCTAATTACCACATTCAATCTTATCTTGGGGAAGTCTGAAAGTTTCGGCCATTATAGAAAAGATGAGAAGTACGAAATTACGTTGGTATGGTCATGTTATGAGAAGGGATGAAAACCATGTGACCGAAAGGGTTTTAGTTATAAACGTGTATGACTAGAGGGTGGGCGAAAAAAAGATGAATGGATTATGTGAAGAATGATAAATAAGGAGTGGAGAGTTTACGAATGTCATAGGAGAATGGGTGATCAAGACTTATTGTGCCGATCACACTTAGAGTGGGATAAGGGTATAAGGGAGAATGGTGATGATGCACATTCTTATTTGAAACCTTGTTTAATCACATGATCAAGTTGGCAAATCATCATTATTCATATTAGAAATCCAAGAGTTGACAAGATAAAAGTGAATTGCTCAGCAAAGTTTTCTAAAACTGTGATTATATATAGTGATTCAATCGTTATAACAATTTCCCGCCGCAATAACCACCTCCAGAACTATGTTAGTTCTGTAATAACAACGAGTACATACTTGTAACTGATGATAGCAATAATGTCATTTGGAAATCAAAACCGGAACGGTTAAAAAGATCTGATTAGTAACGTAATTGAACATTCCGACGTGTTAGTGCCGGTTGAGATGAATTTGGAAGTTAACTACCGAATTGGGTACGTGTTCATATACGTAACGACTACGATAAGTCAACGATATTTTCAGATGACAATGATTTCTGATATTTGAAAAAGATTTGTCTCATATTTTGAATAATTTATAGAATTAGGCGTTACTTTGCGGAGATCCATAATACAAAAGTAATAATAAAATTATTTTGCTATAATCATATAATATAATAATATAACATTATTATATAATTTATTATTATATAATATAACATTATTATATTATTACATAATAATATAATATAACATTTAGCATTATATATATTTTCTATTTTACTTCTTCGCGGATTATAGCAAAATAATTTTATTATTACTTTTGTCATATTTTGATATAATTTTTTTCAAATAACGTTTCTCCCACTTCTGATTTAAAATTATGTCTTTCCTTTTCTGATATGAAAAATTAATAACAGAGTTTCTCCCACTTCTGCTGTGACAACTCTTAGTGGATTATGTTACTATGGACGATACACCAGCATTATAGGTAAAAATTAAGTTCAGAATGTAAGGCCAAAGGTCTCTGTAACAGATATCCGCAATTCACCGCATCTTAGAGGAAGCAGTTCTTTGGTAGGTTTTAAAAGGTCTCTTATGTAGTAGGTGATCCAATACTACGCTTGCAGTCATCAGTTCTTTATGTATGTTCTGTTCATTTCAGCTTCATGACGATAGCTTTAATCTTAGATCTTGAACTTCAGTTTCGATTTAATAGCGTAGAGTTATGCTATAGCTTTATTGCTCGCTGAAAGATTGAGCTGAAATCCATAATCAAGTCCATAATAATTACTGGAACTCTTCGAAGACTTGGTCGTACGATGTAAAACGGATCATGATTGGACGGTTTTCTTGTAGCAGTACGCAGCCGCGAAGCACTTGACTATTGTTCAGACCCGAGACTTGCATTCCATTGTTGGACATTGCCCCGAACGGCTGCCATTGATTTTTGGAATAAAAACATTTATTTGTCGTCACAATGATATTTAATATTACAGCTTTCTGAGTGTTGATAGCTGTAACTCTGTAGTAACTGTAAAATGTATTGGTAAAACTAATTTAATTTTTGTTTTTTTTCTTTTTCATCTGATAACCTTCGAGTACTGGACATAGTTTAAGAGCATGCCGAGTCAAGCCAAAGAACTAGCACAACAAAGTAGTTTATTATAAAAGGACGCATAAAATTTAATGTGTGCATGGACCTTCTCAAGCAAGATATTATTTTAAAACAAATATCTAACCGTCTTACCAGTCTGTGTTCAGATAAAGCCTGACTAAAATATGGTAATGGAAATATTTTACTGTGTCAATCCCATTTCCGGGATTACAATTGACCACTTTAGAAACAACAAATGATATTTGCAGAGAGTCATTATAGTAGTAAGTATGATATACTACAACAAAGATAAAGCACATGTCGGTGATCTGACTGTCTCTCTCTTTTATGTGTAATTAGACAAAGATGAGGTATACGAGTTTTATCCCGTTCATTATTTATTATGTCACTGTCACATACAGGCCTGCCTTTATTATGTCTCCTGTAATCTATGGATATTTGACTATTTCCAATTCCTTGATATCAAAATTGACGAGTAACTCAAAAAATTTGGCTTAAATTGAAATAGAAGTGTAATAAAATAGGAATTATATAATATTTTGGAAGGTTTTCAACCGTTCGTGCACTTGAAATAATTATATTGTTCAGTTTTAGCTATCGCATCCGTTTTTCTAGGTTGTGATAAGAATCTTATTTGTAATTTGTTACTAATTTAAAACGTGTTTTCGCTTTTTGGTTATTTGTGTTTTATTTATATACACGCATTACATAGTTTGCAAATATATGCATATGTTTTTATTTTCAGTTTAAGGAAATGCGTTCACGTGTCCCATATCGCAACCAACTTCAATGCCAGTCAGTACCCGCAGATAACTCCATCATCTATATAAATTTTTTGTTTCGTCTATTGCTTCTCATAATCCATTGTCCGGCAATTTATAAGAGCCATCAAAAATTTCACCGTTTTACATTTATTTTTAATTAAAATAAGCTATCATGTGAAAGGTCAACAGGTCAAGATCATTCATATAATCCTCTGTAGTCTCATTTAAATAGTTTAAAGCTGCTGTTATCACGAAGTTCATCTAAATGTTGATTTTGTTAAGAAAAAGAAAAAAATATTTTGCATTTTGTGATTTTTCTTGAACTACTGCGCTCTACATTTGTCACTGATGATTATGTTTCTGCTTTCGCCCGTCAAAATAAAGGAGCTTTAGAAATAGCCAAGTACATATCGATAATTACCAGTCTAAATAGATTAAATCTCATTGTGTTACTGATACCCAAGTACTTCATTGAGCGGGGCATGGCGCCGAGTTCATTTACTCAATTGCCGCCATCTGCCGACCCCTCGGCTTACTCATCCGTCACACTCCTAGCTTAATGTATGGCCGGTTATAAATATACAGTGCTTGTAGTTATCGTGACTTCTTTAGCGCCAATTTAAATGTTTCAGTATCCTCAATAAAGCAATATGTATTTTGTGTATGGTATGACATAAGTACCTTCAAAAAACGTGTTTTCTACTTTTTTAAAGGACGGCAATGCGCTCGCTCTGCGAGAGGGCTAGGGCGGCGGTGATTACTTTAAGGTAAACCGCATGCTTGTTTGCCGTCCTATACCATAAAAAAATGTCCTGTTCCCGAAAAACGGATTTTTTTCTCTATATGTTACTCTAGTGTAGAAGCTTTAATTGTGCCAAATTTCATCACATAAATACTCATTTCGCATTTATAATATATGCATCATCATCCTCGTGCCCTTATCCTACTCTAAGTGGGGTCGGCACAACTTGTTATAAACATGTTGTCACATAATTTGGCTACGATTTTACGACCAGCCGTCTACCTGACGTTAAAAACTTTCAACATTTTTGAACTCAACCGACAGACCGATTATTCAGTTATAATCAATATTCAATAGGTGTTACATGCACCCAACGCGCAGTTATGCACGAGTAAAGAGCCATACTAATATAAGCTTAACTATTTTTGTAAGGCTCAAGCGATAATAGCAATGCACACATTCCTTATCACAATTTCAAGGATAGGCTATAACGTCGTATAAAGAGCTCATGAATAAGGGTCTCGTAAGGATTTGAAACTAGTTGAGCTCATCCGATAGAATAACACGTGACTATAGCCGGTTTTTACACATAAACTACCTGTGTGGTATCCAGCTGAGTAGAATATATCACTCTCATTTATTACCGAGTTGTCGTTAAAGGAAACTAAGGGAAGTCGACCCACCATGTGGGATCCGGCTGAGTAGAATAGACCACCGTCATTACTTACCGAGGTGTCATAAAAGACGACTAAGTTCAGTCTACCCGTCGTGTTGTATCTGGCTGAGAAGGATAGATCACCCTCATTTCTTACTGACGTGTCGTAAAAGACGACTAAGGTAAGTTGATCCGACGTGTGGTAGGTATCCAGCTGAGTATAATGGACCACCCTCATTTCTGACCAAGGTGTCGTAAAAGGCGACTAAAGTAAGTCGACCCGCCGTGTGGTATCCGGCTGAGTATAATTAGACCACCCTCGTTACTTAATGAGCTTTCGTAAAATGCGACTAAGGTAATTCGACCTACCATGTGGTATCCGGCTGAGTAGAATACACTACCCTCATTTCTTACCGAGATATCATAAAAGTCGACTAAGGTAAGTTGACGTCGGGAAGGCGGCCAATGGTAAAATTCGTTGCCAAATTATGTAACATGTTTATAACATTTTGTACCGACTCCACTTAGATTGGGATAAGGGAATGGTGACGTTAGATAACAGAAATGAATTATTAGAAATTTGCGATTATTTTAACGCATGATAGTCTTGTTATTGTCTTGTCATGTTATTGTATTGTCTTGTCTTGTTATTGTCTTGTCTTGTTGTCTATAGAGTTTAGGGCCGTCTTGGCTATCTTGTCTGGGATCGGCCGGTTTCGATTACGGGCCACACTGTACAAAAACAATGGGCAGTTTATCTGACGCTCGCCCGTTGGTAAGCGTTACATATTTAGAGCGTAACGTGAACGAGCGCAAATGTTCAGTTAGTTCGACTCACCAGTTTCGTCTGCTTATTTGGTCTGTCTTTGTTTATGAACCGTGTAATTATTGATAAAGAGTTGTACATACTAGCGTTCTCGACCCAGCATTCCACCTCGCGAACACAGCATGCTATGTAAATAGTAGTAAATAAATAATAAATATATGGGACACTTACACACACGGTCGTCCGTCCCCAAAGTAAGTAACTTAATACTTGTGTTATGGTATACAGATAACTGTTGAATATATACTTATAGAATTAGCTCCACACGTGGGTACTCCTGTACGGTTAATAGTCATCATTCTCCTGCCCTTATTCCACTCTAAGTGGGGTCGGCACAATATGGTATAAACATATTGTCATATGATTTTGCTACGTATTTTACGACCAGCCACCTGCCTGACGTCAACTTACCTTAGTCGTATTTTACGACTGCTCGTAAGAAAGAGGGTGGTCTATTTTACTCAACCGGATACCACACGGGGGGTCAACTTACCTCAGTCGCCTTTTACGACACCTCGGTAAGAAAGAGGGTGGTCTATTTTACTCAACCGGATACCACACGGGGGGTCGATTTACCTTAGTCGCCTTTTACGACACCTCGGTAAGAAATGAGGTTGGTCTATTCTATTCAGCCGGATTTTACACGGCGTGTATTAATATAATCTTTGCAAAAAATAAAAAATAAATTTACCCTGCCTTCTAAAGCAGTAATGGTGTCGTAAAAGACGACTAAGTCAACGTCAGGCAGGCGGCTGGTCGTAAAAACACAGCCAAATCATGTGAAGGCATGTTTATAATATGTTGTGCCGACCCCACTTGAAGTGGGATAAGGACATGATGATCTTTTAAAGTAATAGCTACAATTATATCATCTTTAATATTTAAATGAGTTAATCTTGTATGTATATTGGAACGGTTCTAACGATTTTCCTGAAATTCAGCATGTAGGTGATTTTAGGGGAGAAAAATCGATTTAGCTAGGTTTTAATAAAAAAAAATCGTTTATCCCTGTTTTTTGGCGTTAAAAATACTAAAATTTATATTGAATATACAACACTATTTTTGCCATAAACTGTAAAGTTAGCGTAACTTATTCGGGGAAAGGGCGGTCTTGAGAAATGTAAATACCTAGGATCGAGCACCCTATTATTTTTCTTTTGTTTCAGAATTTTCTTTTTTTTAATTTGTAAAAAATTACCAAGCAAGGCTCTAATCTGAAGGATTTTATGAATTAAAAATGTGTAACAGGTCAATTTCTTAAAAATTTTAAGTCGCCGTAATTCTTGCTGATTCTCGCCGGTAAAAGAAAAAATCCTGTCTAGCGATATCTTTGCTCGTCTTAGAATCTAATAGTACTTGAAAAGGCTTATTTCAAATTCAAAATATTCTTTATTCAAATAAACTTGTAAACAAGTGCTTTTGAATCGTCAACTCTACTGCTGGTTCGGAAAGCTGTTCCTACCGAGAAGAGCCAGCAAGAAACTCGGCGGTTGCTCTTTTAAAAATATAATTCTTAATACTATTTACATTAAGTCGTTACTGTCTTGTACAGGTTCAAAGAGAGCTATATCCACACATTCTTATCTTCTAAATAATTTTCGAGAGTATAGTAGGCTTTCTGTATCAGCCTCTTTTTAACAGTGTTTTTAAACTGCTGTAATGGGCAAAGCTGAAATATTATTAAAATATTATTTTGATTTAATGAATTTGCAATTGTAATTTGTTCGTCAGGTTCATAAATGGCACTTTTAAGGTGACAATATTTTAGTGGTAAACCAAAAATATTAACCACAGTATTTTCGCGAGGACGTCGAATTGCACCAATAATCGTTCTTTCGGAGCAATTCGTGGCAATTCTGGGAGTGGGAAGCCTGTGTTAATTGAGCTTTAATTGGTAGGAATTAACGGACATTGTGAGATAGCCTCGTTGATATCTTGTTTAAACTAAGAAATGGCTTTAAATTTTCTTAATATTGCATCATCTGGTTCGCAGATAAGATTGGTAATGTAGAATAAATTTGTAGGCTCTGCTTAATTTGTTATCATTAAAACAACTATGTGTTGCTATGGTACAGTCGAGGTCTCGTAAAATACGACTAAGGTAAGTTTACCCGCCGTGTGGTATCCAGCTGAGTAGAATAGACCACTCTCATTTCTTACTGCGGTCTCGGAAAAGGCGACTAAGTTAAGTTGACCCGCCGTGTGGTAGCCAGCTGAGTAGAATTGACCACTCTCATTTCTAACCGAGATGTTGTAAAAGTAAGTTGAACCGCCATGTGGTAGAATAGACCATTCTCATTTCTTACTGAGGTTTTCTACTAATGATGTATTTCACCACATAAATAAAAGTACTTTTATACTGATAACTAAAATCGTGCAAAATGATTTCCGAACCGTTCCAAAATATCATAAATGAACAACGTTAATATTCAAGTTTTCACTTCTGCCGGCACTCCGGTGTATATCCTCCTGCCCTTATCCCACTCTAAGTGGGGTCGGCACACATGCTGTAACATAATTTGGCTACGTATTGACTCCGGTAGTTTTTTTTCAATTTCATTTATTCAAAGCTCCCATTTCCTGAGCTTACGAGATTAATCATCACATAACATAACACTTAACGTTATTTCCCAATAAATAATTGCCGTAATGTATTTCTGTAGTGGAACGGTACCGTAACGTTGATTGCGTCCGTACAATATATTCCGATTGGACGCCCGTTTGTTTTATGGTACTTCAAACGATTGTGAACGTTTTCGGTAGACGCATAATTCATAGACATTAAGGCCGTAGCTTCCGCGCTTCTTTCTCATTTATGAAATCAAGAAGAATAAACAAAACAATGGTACTTACACGTGAATTTTAACAAAGGTTATTTCACACGGTTAATTCCTTTTAAGGTAGGTGACTTCGTCTTTGGCGACTTTACTTAAATAATCTCAATTATGTACGATATTGTATCCTATGCTCGAAGGAAAAACGTGTGTTTTTCAACTCAGTTTGTCCAAAGACAACTGTTTTCTATCATTGTTTCTTGGTAACATTTTTGTATGGGTTCCTAATTTAGCTGCAATCTATATCAATCTGGAGACAAGTCTCTATATATAATTCTAGCTTTTACCCGCAACTTCGTTCGCGTGGACTGTAATTTTGGAATAAGCCAGTAGCGTCTGTCAATCTCCAAACCTGAAAATATCTCCATCACAAAAATCAGATCGACCCGGGAGGACTGAGAAAGATTAATTATTTAAGTCAATAACGCCTTACATGAACTATATATATTTAAATAGCTCAGTTCAATTTATCCAATAAACAAAAACCGTAATATATATAAACTTTATTATAATAACTTTTTCGACGTAAGCTAAAAAGCGTAATATAGAACCTATTTCTTTTATTTTTATTTACAGACTTGACTTAGACTCATAGCAAATAAAAAACAAATAAATTATGTATTGAAAATAGACGGCCTTTTTCATCTTCTGTTTTTCTCATAGAAAACACAGGATTTTTATAGCCTATATAATATACCGGTATATAAGCATTCATATTGTGTGGTATCCGGCTGAATAGAATAGTACCACCCTCATTTCTTACCGAGGTGTCGTAAAAGGCGACTAAGGTAAGTCAACCCGCCATGTGGTATCCGGCTGAGTAGAATAGACCAACCTCAATTCTTACCGAGGTGTCGTAAAAGGCGACTAAGGTAAGTTGACCCACCGAGTGGTATCCGGTTTAGAAGAATAGACCACCCTTTTTCTTACCGAGGCGTCGTAAAATACGACTGAGGTAAGTTGATGTCAGGCAGGCGGCCGGTCGTAAAAACGCAGCCAACTCATATGACAGCATGTTTATAACATGTTGTGCCGACCCCACTTAGAGTGGGATAAGGGCAGGAAGATGATGATGATAACCATTAATATTGCCAAATTCATCGATATTTGTTCACGTGATTCACCGTGAAAGATTAACAAACATACATCCTTACTCACAAACTTTCGCATTTATAATATTAGTATCATGTCACGCTCTCATAGTTAAACTGTTTAATGAAATTTGGTAGTATTAAAGCTGGCGGTCTGTATTTTATTTTGTTTTATTTTAAGTTAATATAAATTAAAGTACCTGGGTGACTGAGCCTTGCTCGGTAATTTTTAAAATGATGAAAATTTTTTTAAAACAATAATCAAAAAATAATATGGCAGGTGGGGCTCGATCCTAGTTATTTTCACCTCTCTAGACCGCCCGTTTCCCCTAAGGAACCACCATGACTTTACGTTTGACAGCGAAAAAATTGTGATTGTATTCAACGTAAATTTAAAAAAAAAAATCAAGTTTTCGGGTTAAAAAAAAATTTGGCGCCCAAAAACAGGGATAAAACGACATTTAAAAAAAAAATCTTATCTAGATCGATTTTTCACCCCCCTAAAACCCCCTACATGCTGAATTTCAGGAAAATCGTTGGAGCCGTTTCCGGGACTTATATATATATGCACACACACACATACAAAATTAAGTCATTTAAATATTAAAGATAAAGTACAGATAGACATATATATTAATGCACAATTTTAAACTCCAAAGCGTTGTCTTAAACATTCGTGACTAGAATGAGATATAAAGAATAATATTTTATTTGTAGAAAGTAAATCCGTGAAATTACACCGTTTAGCAATGTTTAATCGGACAGTCTACACGCGACATCGTTATGTTTCGACGATTAGTTAATTGCATTGCACAAAATTAGTGAATTTTGAAGTAGAATTGTGCTATAATTGAAAAAAAATTGAAGGAAGTTGGGAAACTTTAATGACAAAATCAGAAAGCCTTGCGATTTTGTCGTGGAATCTACCTCCTGATGCTTCGGTTGCGGGGCGAAACGATTGTTGAGTTTGTGATAGTGAACGTGTGTAGTGCTTGTGCATTTTGGTGGCGGTGATTAAGTATTGTGCATGTGTTATTACGAATCCTGCATATATAGGGTTTGAAAACGGATACTCGACTCTACCTTTAGCATTATATATTTTCTATTTACTTCGTCGCGGATTATAGCAAAATATATTTTTTATTACTTTTAAAAATTAAAATATTCAAGTGGTTTAAAAAATGGATAATCGAAATCAAAACATATTTAAAATGGCTCGTTGGCGCAGTGGGTAAGTGACCCTGCCTTCAGCACCGCGGGGCGCGGTTTCAATTCCCGCCGAGAGCTAACGTATTCTATAAATGAATCTGTTAGTCTTCGGGTCTGGGTGTATATTTGTATTTATGTATGCATTTAAAAAATTTATAAGAATATATTCCCCAGGTGTCTGTGTACCATAACACAAGTATTAAGTTACTTACTTTGGGGACGGACGACCGTGTGTGTAAGTGTCCCATATATTCCCATTATATTAATAAATAATTAATAATAATACGAACTTTTTTTTTTTTTTTATTTACAGCAAAAATGTACAAGTTATATCTATCTTAAATTACTTACACGCTAGGACTATACAAATCATGCCCACGTGGAATGGTCCCAAGAATGCTGGCAGCGTTTCCGCGCTGAATCGCTAAGCTGATTCTTTGTGCGAAAAAGGAGCCAGCCCTCTTGTCACCTGAAGAGGCAATCAACCGAGGTGTTAAAACGGATAAAAATCTTTTTGCACTTTGACTCCATGGCCCTAGGGTCTCGACTGCAAACGGCACAAATATATAACTCTCGATGAGAGATGCATACTTCCGCCGTTTGCCGGTTTCGAACTTAAAAACATGGACAGGTATTAAAAACCTTAAGTTTAGTTTGCATTTTTACTCTTTAAAAAGAAAACTTAAACATAATGGTGATAATCCTTATAAAACACTCGTTATAAAGTTATTATCTTAATCAGTATATGTAATTACTAACTACGAGTAAGGTTTAATGCGGACTTATAAGGAATGCCGTTCTAACTATATCTTTGTAGAGTATTAAATTATCAGATGCGTCACTCACTTCACATTGTCCTCTAGATTGTAGCTAAGAAATTCTCCTGCCCTTTTCCCACTCTAAGTGGCACAACATGTTTTAAAAAATGTTGGGTGATTTGGCTAGGTGTTTTACGACAGGCCGCATACCTGACTTTAATTTATCTTATGCGCCTTTTACGACATGTCGCTAAGAAATGAGGAAGGTCTATTCTATAAGTATATCTACTCACACGGCGGAGATTGTAGGTAAGAAAAATGAAGGATTTTGAAATTGTTTATTATGTAATTTTTTAATTACTTATTTATTTATGTATTTCGAAGACATAAAGACAAAAAAAAAACAAATAATACATAACATAATAAACAAAAAAAGAAACAAAAACCACTTCACAATATATTTATTAATAATAAAACTAAAAAAAGTGGATTATAGCAAAATAATATTTTCATTAGTTTTCTATTATGGACCTCCGCAAAATAGCGTCTAATTCTATACATTATTCTATAAATTATATAAAGCGTCCCTAAAGATCCATAAAGTTATTAAACAGGTCAATATTTATAAAAACCCTATGATGTTTTCAAAATTTTGAACCTCAGTTAATTAAGTATTGGGATTACTAACACCATACAGGATAAAAATTACCCGTTTTTCCATACTTAAGAGGGTATTTTAATAATTAACTTAATAAAAGCGAAGTCACGTATACAGTTTGTATATTATAAATGCATTTTTTTTTCTAATATCGTCATTTTTTCATCATTAATTAGGCATATCTTCTGAGATATGTCTAATATTGTCTATATTCTTCCAAGCCTGTTTCATTTAATATGTATATATAAAATTAATGATAAATTATTTCATACCAGCAAAGCTGATTAATTAACGCTGATAAATTAAACGAATTTATATCTTTTCTATTATATATCAATATTAATGAGTAAACTGTGGGAAACAAATAATCGCATCTCAATGCATTATTTATTCTTTGCCATTCATATATGGGTACAGTCGCATGGTTTTGTAACAAACAGCTAGATGGTTATTTTTATATAGCGATTAAGTTCGTGCCGTGGGACCGTTGCGGTTTTGCTACAGTTTAGCTTGTATTGTCTGTCTGTATCATGGTAATTATATGGGATTATAACTATAGCTAATCTATAAGTCTGACTGGATTGCTCGCACGGGATTTTATAATTCAATTATGTTCACACCGTTTAAATTTTCATGATATTTGCCGTATGAAATTTATGTTAATAAGATAACTAACTAACTAATTAAAATTACTGAGATGGAAACGTAGAGTCCATCTCAGTGAGAGGACAAGGTGAAGGTAAAAAAGGCAAACAATTACAATTACAATTTTCACGGAAAATAAATAAAAATGTCTTAAAAAAATTATCAACCATGTGCTTTTACATACATACTATTGCTTTATGAGCAGTTACATTTTTCTGATACGTTTAACGTTCACCAACCCGCCTGTAAAGTGTTGTGATTATTGATAATAACTTACTATAAAATATAACATTATTAAACTAGGATTTAATTCAGAAAGCAGATATATTGGATTGCTTTGTGAACGTGACGTCTCGTACAACGGCATGCGCCCTTCGTGCAAATCAGTTCAAAGGAAAACAGACCTGTAGTTAAAGGTCAAATGATTGAAATTCCCATGAGGTGACCAGCATTCCCATTGGTAAAGTTGTGGTCACACGTGTGTCATATATGAGTTTTACATTCCTAATTTCTTCCTCGGTAAGAAATGAGAGTGGTCTATTCTATTCAGCCGGATACCGCACGTCGTAGTAAAGTATATCAGTTTTTTTTAAATTAGGGGTTGTTATTTGATTCAATTTAAAAACAATAACAACACATTGAAAAATTGAAAAAAGTTCAAAAGCATTTAATTTTTTTATGTTTTTACATTACAAGACTCATGGTTTAAAATAATGCCATGTGTAGCCAGCCTTACGCATCTGCCAAGATATTCGCACGCGATAATAATATTAATGAACACTTTGGTTTCCATTTTGTCATGCACATTGCTCGTTTAGATGAACTTACTTTTGAGAATTTAATTATTTTAATCAATTTATAAGCTCTTGTGTCTTTACTGTTTTTGAACTTGATATTTGTAAAGGATAAATAGAGAGCTGATTTTGAAACGCGATCGACCGATATGCTGAGTAACAAACAGCTTTTAACGCCTTACAGTCGTA
The DNA here is from genome assembly GCA_947086495.1 of Morpho achilles. Classification (NCBI taxonomy): domain Eukaryota; kingdom Metazoa; phylum Arthropoda; class Insecta; order Lepidoptera; family Nymphalidae; genus Morpho; species Morpho achilles. The sequence goes on along the minus strand of CAMTZB010000007.1, from coordinate 19,218,212 downwards.
TAATATTATAAAAATCTATCAGTTATTCACGAAGCAATATTGATAAGATTATGCAAGATTGTAGCTTACCTATATACCTGACCAGCATAGTAAGTAGCGGTCTGTTACTATCCCACTGCCGAGAATAGGGTTCTTCTCTTCGTTTTCGGAGAGACGGATTGGAGTTAAGACCTACCACACTGCTCCAATGCGGATTGGTAGTTGACCGGCATATAGGATAAGAAATTGCCATTATTCTTCGGAACAAAAAAATCTAGTACATAATTATAGCTAAACGTTTAACTCAGACTTTGCCTGTGGGGTCGCCACTCGTAACTACCTCAGTCCCGTTCTCGTTGAACCTCCGCACCCTTGTACCCTGCAGGCGTAGTCTGAGCTAAACGATAAGCCAGTAGGGTAGTTTTCCACTAAAATACATGCTAAGGAAATGTGTCAACAAAGAGAAAATAAAAATTTGAATTTAGGGTCCCAAGCCCGGGCAATCCTTCGATTGCATTACATCCTACTAATATTATAAATGCGAAAGTTTGTGAGTATGCATATATGTTTGTTACTCTTTTACGGCGAATCCGCTGAGCCATTATCGAAGAAGTTTGGTATAATTATTCCTTATATACCGGAATAACATATAGGCTATAGAAATAACATATAAATATGGCTGTTAATTCTACAGGAATATGATGACATTCAAAAATGCTATCTATTATTAATTTATCACATGACAACAGTCCAAGAAAACTAAGTTGCGGGTAAAAGCTAGTATTTTATACTTCGCATTTCGAAAAACGAAAGGGGTTTCAAGCGAAAGTTATAATAAAATTATTTTGCTATAATCCGCGATGAAGTAAAATAGAAAATATATATAATGCTAAATGTAGAGTGGACTATCCGTTTTCACACCTGATACATGCAGGATTCGTAAAAACACACGCACAAACCTCTACCACTGTCACCACAATACACAAGCACTACACACGTTCACTATCACAAAGTCAACAATCTTTTCACCCCGCAACTGAAGCATCATCAAAATTCAAATTCAAAATATTCTTTATTCAAATAAACTTGTAAACAAGTGCTTTTAAATCGTCAACTCTACTGCTGGTTCGGAAAGCTGATCCTACCGAGAAGAGCCAGCAAGAAACTCGGCGGTTGCTCTTATAAAAATATATTTCTTAACACTACTTACATTTCGTCATTCCTGTCCTGTACAGGTTCGAAGAGAGCTATCTATATCCACACATTCTTATCATCCAAATAATCCTCAACAGTATAGTAGGCTTTCTATATCAGCCTCTCTTTAACAGTGTTTTTAAACTGCTGTAATGGAAAAGCTAAAAATCATCAGGATCATTAAAAGGATCAGGAGATAGACTCCACGATAAAATCGCAAAGGGTTTCAAGCGGTATAAATTTCCCATATCATATTAAAAAAATGTTTCTCATACCAGCGTGTCTCAAAGTGTTACACCATCACAATGCACGTCACGTCCTATCGAGGCGTCAAGGTATAATTGTCGGTGTACAACATGATTGGAATGGATAACATGATGTTCGTTTGAGAGCGACTGTATCGCTCTTTCCCTGCTATTACATTATTAACAAGAAAGAACACGAGTTGATGCAAATTTTATAATAACAAATGTATATAATAGACAAAGTAGGAACCGACATAAGCTTGCGGCTCCTGCTTTGTGCCTTGCAAAATAACGTAAATCGTTTGTGGGGCTTGGGTATAAGATTCTATAATAAAATTCCGCAATCAATTTTAGCTTTGCCATTGCCATCAGTCTAAAAACACTGTTAAAAAGAGGCTGCTACAGAAAGCCTACTATACTGTTGATTACTTAGATGATGAGAATTTGTGGATATAGTTACTCGTTGTACCTTATACAAGGCAGTAATGACTAAATGTATCTAATTATAATTTTTTAATAAGTATATAATAAGATCGGTATACATATAGGTTATAATTATGCTAAATTTTATGAATATTTGTCCAGGGGATAAGTCTAGAGTGTGAGAGAATAAATAGTTATTACTCAATAAAACTGCTTTCTGCCAAAATATTAGGAGAAGCGAAGACTATAACAAATTGAGGCACAGCAACGCTTTACCTAGTCTGTTAATCCTATCCTTCTAATCCTATTCTATCATATCCTACTAATATTATAAATGCGAAAGTTTGTAGGTATGGATGTATGTTTGATAATCTTTCACGGCGAATCTGCTGCACCAATATCTATGGAATTCGGCACAATTATTCCTTATTCACCGAAGTAACATATAAGCTATAGAAATCGTGTTAATTCAACAGGATTAGGATGACATTGAAAAGCGCCATCTACTATCAACATATCACACAACAACAATCCATGCAAACGAAGTTGCGGGTAAAAGCTAGTATTATAAATGCGAAACTTTGTGAGTATGGATGTGTATTTGTTATTTCACGGCGAATCCTCTGGACATATATTCAAATTCAAATTCAAAATATTCTTTATTCAAATAAACTTGTAAACAAGTGCTTTTGAATCGTCAACTCTACTGCTGGTTCGGAAAGCTGTTCCTACCGAGAAGAGCCAGCAAGAAACTCGGCGGTTGCTCTTTTAAAAATATAATTCTTAATACTATTTACATTATGTCGTTACTGTCTTGTACAGGTTCAAAGAGAGCTATATCCACACATTCTTATCTTCTAAATAATCTTCAAGAGTATAGTAGGCTTTCTGTATCAGCCTCTTTTTAACAGTGTTTTAAAACTGCTGTAATGGCAAAGCTGAAATTGATTGCGGAATTTTATTATAGAATCTTATACCAAAACCCACAAACGAATTACGTAAGTAAGTACTTTTGCAAGGCGCAAGGCAGGAGCCGCAAGCTTATGTCGGTTCCTGCTTTGTCTATTGTATACATCACCTATCGTTTTGTAATTCTTTATACTTTTATGTACATAAATTAAATTGCTTAAAATATACTGTGAAGCAAATCGCAAAAGTATATCGATGAAATATGGCACAATTGTTTCTTATAGGCCGGAATAACCTATAGGCTTTAGAAATCCTGTTAATTCTACAGCAATATGATGATATTGAAAAGCGCCATCTATTATCAACCTATCACGCGACAACAGTAAAAGCTAGTATTCATATATGTTAACAAACTTTAAGTCTCGTTTTGTTCTTCGAAAAAATGAAACTCAAGTCTATTAAAGACAATACGGTCATCATCTTCCTGCCCTTATCCCACTTTAAGTGGGGTCGGCACAACATGTTTAAACATGTTGTTACATGATTTGGCTGCGTTTTTACGACCGGCCGCCTGCCTGACATCAACTTACCTTAGTCGTGTTTTACGACACCTCGATAAGAGAGAGGGTGGTCTATTCTACTAAACCGGATACCACACGGTGGGTCAACTTACCTTAGTCACCTTTTACGACACCTCGGTAAGAAATGAGGTTGGTCTATTCTACTCAGCCGGATACCACACGGCGGGTCGACTTACCTTAGTCGCCTTTTACGACACCTCTGTAAGAAATGAGGGTGGTACTATTCTATTCAGCCGGATACCACACGGCGTATTAAAGACAATACGGTATTGTTCGATAAATTTTGAGTCACTTGCTTGAAATTCGCGCATCGTACTGTATGATTTGTATGTACCGCGGTGTTTTATGGAATTTTTTGCGAGCGAATTCAGACAGACGGCGTTTCCGCTTGCGGCTTAAATTATCATTAGCCTAAACCACATACAGATCGCATTAAATTAAAGAAAAAAATGGTAATGAGGAATTCAAAATGCAGCTGTTTTTGGCCATTTACGTAGCGATAGGGTTTTTATTATCCCACTGTTTGGTTAAGACCTGATTTCTACTTTAGTTAGACAGTATGGTACTTTGGTAATAGGACGTAATTCGTGTGAGTATAAAATTCTGTAGTAAACTTCCACAATCGATTTAACATTTACCATTCATCATTCTTCTGCCCTTATTTCACTCTAAGTGGGGTCGGCACTATATGTTTTTAACATGTTGTACTATGTTTGGCTAGTTACTTTACGACCGCTCACCTGCCTGCGGTTAAGTTACCTTAGTCGTCTTTTACAACACCTGGGTAAGAAAGAGGGTGGTCTATTCTACTCAGCCGGATACCACACGGCGGGGCAACTTACCGTAGTCGTCTTTTACGACACTGCGCTAGGAAATGAGGATAGTCTATTCTACTTAGTTGGATTTCTCACGGCGAGTCAACTTACCTTAGCCGTCTTTTACGACACTTCGTTAAGAAATGAGGGTGGCTTATTCTACTCAGCCGGATACCACACTATCTTGTACTATGCGTTTATTGGAAAGCGATTAAGACAGTATCGATATCGATGTAAAAATCGATTATTTTATAACCGATTTTTTCGGCTATCAAAGCCTAATAAGTTAAACTAATTACGCATTCCAGATGATAAAAGAATGACCACCTTTCTCCCACGATATCGTTTTAATAGCGGTAGGTAATATAATACGTTATTTGATACGATATACATATTTTTGTAGCATGACCGCGCATCGTGTTACGTGTGTACTCGCCTTAACACCGGTGCGATGACCGGGTGAAATCTACTTAAATAACTATGAGCTATTAAATTACCTTCGCCCCATCCATATTAATATGTCTGCCGGTCTGTCTGTTACACTTTTACATATAATCCGCTGGACAGCGAATTTTGCACACCTAAAATTTTGCACATACCTTTTATCTTTTGTAGATTTTGGTACTAACTTTTAAAAATAATCGCCAGCGGCTTCGCCCGCGTGGGCAGATTAAAACGGTAATATAATATTTTGATAACCATTATATGGTAATGGTTAAAGTGGGTCTATCTTAAAAGCTAGACATATGCTGTCATGGACTTTTATTTAGAACTTTTAGATGGGAACAATTTTGTAATACATAATTTTTGAATTATTTACACCGTTTACTTAGCGCACGCAAGAAAAGCTTTAAATTTGCCGTTTTGTGAAATCATTTCAATTGCTGCTCCTATTCATTTTAACGTGATGCTTAGTCTATAGCCTTCCTCGATAAATGGACTATCTTACACTGAAAGAATTTTCCAAATCGGTCTAGGAGATTAGCGCGTTCAAACAAACAAACTCTTCAGCTTTATATATTAGTATATATTAAGTATAGATAAGAAGAAGTAAAGTCATTCAAGACGTCATTTTCTTACTAAAATTAAGAAATCATTTCAGCACATACAGTACCAGTAAAGGAATGTAGTATTCACAAAACAAACAAACCAACCAGTCCGCTAAGTGCGAGCTATGCATCTTAAAGTGGCTTGTTCCTTTGATTAGTGCATCCAGGTCAGTACCTACCGCAGTAATTGATAAACACTGGAATTACCCATTACAGGTCTAGGCATTCATCATTAGACGTTTACCTAATAACTGGACTACCTATGGCACAACGATGACCGATTTACAACAATTTTTAAGTATTTATTGAATACTATTATTACTATTTTTTTTATTGGATACTAAGATGTGATGGCCCAGCGGGAACACCGCTCGACTTTTTCGGAAAGGTCTAGGGTTCAAACCTGTTAAAACTTATGTACCTAATTAATAATTTCAATTTATCACACCCTTGTCGGTGAAGGAAAACAACGTGAGGAAACCTGCATATCTCTAGAGAATTCTGGAGATATGTGTAACCTACCAATCCACATTGGAGCAGCGTGGTAGGTTTTAGCTCCAATCCTTCTCTCCAAAAACAGAGAGAAGAGGCCTATTCCTTACTCTTACTTATTGGATACTAGGCTCGTGGCGGCTTCTTTTGGACTATAGCTATATGGATATGCCATATTTGCACAAATGTAAATGCCTATAAGTATAAAATTAATATAAATAATCTTAAATGAGGTATTTAATTTAATTAAATTTAATTGAACCTACTTTTCATTGTTTTGTTTGTTTTTTGTTGTTGTTACGAGTGACTAACGGAGAAGTCCAGGACGTTACTTTTAGGGTGCGTCTGAAAATCAGTGCCGCAATAATCATATTATTGCAGCAAAATGCTGAGACGCATCCGTTTTTCTGTGGTGTGCTTTTATATAAATTCCTTTTTATTATTATTATTTTTAGTTTATTGCTTTTTTTGTACTAAACTGAAAAAACAAGTTTATTTTTATTATATATATATATATATATATATATATATATATAAATCGAAATCGAAAATAGATCTAGCTGGGTTTAATTTAAAAAAATGTATTTTATCCCTGTTTTCAGCATTGAAAAAATGCTAAAATGTAGTATAAGTTGCAAACGATATTTAAGCTGTCACTTGTGGAATTGTAATAGCTTAGTGGATAACAGGCGGATTAAAGAAATGGAAATACCCCGGATCGCGCCCCACCTGCCCAATTTCTTTATTATTTTTAATTTTTTTCCAAGTTTCATCTTTTGTATATATTTAAAAACCGGTCACCCAAGTATTATGGATTTGAATCCCGTTGTAGTTTGAAATTTCTAAAGGTGCGTACAGACATCGCGAGGCGTGCGTTGCTAACTACCCGCAAAAGTATATGAATTGCCAGAGGGGAAATTTAAATCATACATAAAAAAAACCTTATGCAGCAAGGGTTATTATAGTATTGACGATTACATAACAGATAAACATGCCTGGACATCTAATAATATTTAAATTAATTATAATAAAATTTATTATTATTACCTACTGTTTGTAATTACCATTATTATAAAATTCTGACGTTCAAAAAGTGTATATATGTACCAATTTTGAATAAAATGTTTGATTTGATTTAATGGTTCGTCTCTCATGCCTCAAGTTTTGTGGACGTGTGTGCTCACAGCGAGCATCCGTGTCATACGGTCGTTGTGAACGCTGCCTCAGTGCGAACCGCGCACTGTAGACTAGTGTTTCCCGATCTTTTTTGGTCCATGCCCCACGTTAATTTTTTTTTCCCCCTTAAGTAACATTTTTAATGATAAAAATTGAATTGTCCACTTAAAGAAATTAAATAATGGGTTTTAGGAAGACAAATTGCTTTTTTTTGTTAAATTTGGCACCGAAATCTAGCATTGTACTTAAATGGCCCAGAGCGAAAGGCTTCAACTCGTGTCGCGTTGCCCTTCCTTAACCATCATATTGCCCCTCTGTGGGTCTTGGGCCCCGTGGACGTTTTGTTTGCGCTGCACGTTCAAGAGCCATGAAGCCCGATACCGAATCAATCGAATCAAAAATCGCTTTGTCCACCAGCATCTTTTATTCTTTTCTCTTTTTTAATATTTTATGATTTACTATTAGGCCGCAGCTGCAATCGGCACGTCTAACCGTGTCGGAACTATTTTTCTACTGACGATTAACGAATACCATGCGTGGACCTGCGGTTGTTTGTGTTCGGGACGCATGTACAAATGTATCGTTGTATGCCTCAGGTTGAGGCATGGGTGATGTATTCGCGACGCACGCCTCGCGATGTCTATACGCGGCATAACATACTCGTAACATACAGTCATCTCCCTTTTAGTTAATTCTAAACGCGTAACCGAAGTGGCTAATGGCACCGGCCGACCTTAGCGTCCAATCAGTTTATAATTTCGTAAACATACACCACATCCCGTCTCCGTTTATGGTTTCCTCAACAAATTACGTTAATTAACTACGTGTTTGGACTGCGTACATATTCCGTCCATTTGGAGGCGTGTAGTAAAGTTTTTGGATTCTTTATAGGGGTTTTTTTAACGCGTATAATTTATCAACCGCGTCGAAAGTTCAAAGAGTTTTCCCGACATTAAAAGATCGTGATGGATGGGAAGGATTGAAGAACGTTTTACCCGCCATCTTTGGAGATTTCCTGGAATATCCTCACCAATCATATTATAAATGCGAATGTATGTGTGTTTGTTACTCTTTCACGACGAATCCGCTGAACCAATATCAATGAAATTTGTGCACAATTATTTCTTATACACCGGAATAACATATATGCAACAGAAATCCTGTTAAATCTACAGGAATAGGATGACATAGAAAAGCGCCATCTATTAACAACCTATCACGCGACAAGAGTCTACACCAACTAAGGGCGAATGAAAGCTAGTATTATAAATGTGCAAATCAAATTGCAATCCTTAATGCAAATCTTGCAAGTTAAAACCCACTTCCCGAGTTTGCAATTATACATACTGGTCTAGTCCCGATAACAATGCATGTTTGATAAGCATGATCTGATGCTGCCAGGATTAGCTCCACACGTGGGTACTCCTGTACGGTTAATAGTCATAATTCATCATTCTCCTGCCCTTACCCGTTCTAAGTGAGGTCGGCACAACATGTCATAAACATGTTGTCACATGATTTGGCTTCGTATTTTACGACCGGCCGCCTGCCTGACGTCAACTTACCTTAGTCATATTTTACGACACCTCGGTAAGGAATGAGGGTGGCACTATCCTATTCAGCCGGATACAACACGGCTATCCTTAATGGTTAACAGTAGATACATAAAAAGCTTTTTGAAATTTCAAATTCATAATATTCTTTATTCGAATAAACTTGTAAACAAGTGCTTTTGAATCGTCAACTCTACTGCTGGTTCGGAAAGCTGTTCCTACCGAGAAGAGCCAGCAAGAAACTCGGCGGTTGCTCTTTTAAAAATATAATTCTTATTACTAATTACATTACGTCATTACTGTCTTGTATGGGGTCGAAGTGAGTTATATCCACAGATTCTTATCACATATTCACATTATCCACATATCCACATATTCTTCTTAGTAATACGCAACAGTATAGTAGGCTTTCTGAATCAGCCTCTTTTTAACTGCCTTTTAAACTTGCCTTATTTGTTTTGCCTACGCTGTCGGGTAACAGGCGCTTGCTACTATAATTGAATACACCGTATCATTAGCGATGTTATTTCAATCAGTAGGAAGAGCGTCTACACGCGGACTTCCTCGCGAGTGATGTAAACTGACACGCAATGCACGCATCAACCGTTCCCAGGGTTACGTGACATTACTGAGGCGTTCAGCTGCTGCCTATGTATTCAACCATACCATTATCATAAATGCAAAAGTCTGTCTATCTGTTTTACTTTCACGACTAATCCGTTAGTGATTGTGAAGAAATTTGCTACGACTGAAGATTATACATATATAGGGCCAAAATCCCTCCGACTTTGTTCGTCAAATTCAAATTTTTCTTTATTCAAATAAACATGTAAACAAGTACTTTTGAATCGTCAATTCTACTGCTGGTTCGGAAAGCTGTTCCTACAGAGAAGAGCTAGAAAGAAACTAGGCGGTTGCTCTTTACAATAAATAATACTTATGACTAGTTACATTAAGTCATTACTATCTTGTGCAGGGTCGGACATTAGCTATATCGACGCATTCTTATCATCTAAATAATCCTCAACAGTATAGTAGGCTTTCTGTATCAGCCTCTCTTTAACAGATTTTTTTAAACTGTTGTAGTGACAAAGCTAAAATTGATTGCGGAATTATGGAATCTTATTTTAAGTTTTTCAAATCGTTCCAGTAGGTTCTGAGATTAGCGCGTTCAAACAATCAAACAAACAAATTCTTTTGCTTTATATATTTGTATTGATTAAAAAAACATTACAGCCGTTTCAATTGAACGTTTTGCATTATACAATGTACACTTACATTAAATAAGTCAATTTTATGTTTCCGCTTACCCAAGTATTTACCAAATCGGGTTCATATAAATTAAACATTGCATTACCTTTATTGTTTTCCATATTCCGACTTACATTTCCGATACATGAGTAGTTGTTTAGACTGGGCCGATTATAGCTTGCATTCCGCAACATTATCCCTTAGCCCTTTTGTTTTGAGTTGAAATGCATCTGATATGGATTTATTTGACTGTAAGCCATGTTAACTTCAGTTTACTGTTTAGGTATGCTAATGTGTCTAGATTTGCATTCAGAAGTGCATATCTTTAGTATAGATTTACCAATGAAATTAATTTATAAATTGAAATAAATTAAAAAGGTAAGTAGCGGCCTGTTAATCTCGCACTGCTGGGAATAGGCCTCGTTTTTTGGAGAGAAGGATTGGAGCTAAGACCTACAGGATACTAGAGAAGAGTACTAGAGAATTGTAGATATACCAAAGTACTAAGAAAAATTCCGCGATAGTATGTGTCTATCCGTTACGGTTAATTCATAATTACTACTTATGTTCAAATTTCAATTCGGCAAAAAAGATTGTGACACACTGAGTTCCACGCAGGCGTAGCCTCGAGCACTGTGTTACATAATCTATTCTGATAAAATAATCCCGTTTTTCCTCTGAGAACAAGGAAATAAAACACGTAATACACAATTGTAGGTATTTTATCATACCCTATAATTAAGTAATAGGTGCAATAATTTTCCAGTGTCCCAATATGACGTCACGGAGACCGGTTCAATAGCAACGTCCGCAGTTCACACGCTTCTGGACCTAACTTGATATATCAGCCATTAATATCACTTTCGTTTGCTGCGAGCTTTCGACACGATATACCGCCGCATCCTGGATTTTGACATGTCCGTTAGTTCATATCTGAGAAATCCCATTTATGAGTATTACTAGCTTTTGCCTGCGATCGCGCTTCGTATTCCATAGCCTCCTCCACTCTAAGTGGGGTCAGCATAGGGTTGCCACCTTTTTTTTGAAGAAAAATAGTATTTAACTTTTTAAATCAAAAAAATATAGTGCGTTTAGGAAATTCAGGAAAAAAATACACATATATTTTCAATCATTTATTATTACATTTCGCTGGACAATGACAAAGGAGTTAGAGTTACTGACTAAGCCCCGTAAATAGATGAATGAGTTTCGTTCAAACATTACCTATGTAGTGCGTTCCATTCACAGTTGATTAAAAAAGCGCGACAATTGAATTAGCGATAAAAAATAAAGTATTTTCGTCCTATATTATTTTTCTATAATATATAGTACAATTGACTTAAATATAGTACGATAATATATAATATAGTACGGGTGGCAACCCTAGATCGGCACAACATATTATAAACATGTTGTCAAATGATTTGGCTATTTGTTTTACGACCGACCGCTAGCCTGACGTCAACTTAACTTAATCGTATTTGACGACACTTTCACCACCTATTTGGTGTTTTATTTTAAGTAATTAAAATGTAATAAAGCATTATTAATTCCATCAATCAGTGAAAGAATAATAAAATGCTCAAAAGCCGGATGCGACTCTATGACCTTTAGCGGTACATAGTTTGCGATTTATTGTTATTAGCTATAAGTAATTATTAATTTACATTGCTTCATAAACACCATGTAGTGTTTCCGTTAGTTTGTAATTACCATAGAGTTAATATTGTAGAACAGGGTAGCCAGCCTAATTTTTTTTCCCGCGGAGTTGTGATTTACAAGGGAAAATTTTAATGACGACATGAATTTCGAGAGTAGCCGCGGGCACATCTTGTACATTATAAATACGTCAGTCTGTTACGATTTCAAGGTTAATCAGTTAAAATAATCTCGATGACATTTCGCGTAATTATAGGGCGTATAGCTGACAATAAACTGATAAAAAATCTTATTTCTTAGAGAACAGAAATAAGTAATACGTAGTTTCAATTCAGTTCAATTCAAAATATTCTTTATTCAAATAAACTTGTAAACAAGTGCTTTTGAATCGTCAACTATACTGCTGGTTCAGAAAGCTGTTCCTACCGAGAAGAGCCAGCAAGAAACTCGGCGGTTGCTCTTTTAAAAATATAATTTTTAATACTATTTACATTAGTCGTTACTGTCTTGTACAGGTTCAAAGAGAGCTATATCCACACATTCTTATCTTTTAGATAATCTTCAAGAGTATAGTAGGCTTTCTGTATCAGCCTCTTTTTAACAGTGTTTTTTTACTGCTGTAATGGCAAAGCTGAGATTGATTGCGGAATTTTATTATAGAATCTTATACCAAAACCCACAAACGAATTACGTACTTTTGCAAGGCGCAAAGCAGGTAGCAGTAGTTAAGGTTATAGTACAAATTTAAGTAAATGCGAATAAAGTCTCGGGTTAAGCTAGTATTAAATATGTATATGATATATCCGGATAGTTAGAGGAAAGATTTTAATGTCCACATCCTTAAGGTCACTCAGGTAGGCATTTCCTGGAAGTGGATCCCTGATTATCTAAATACACAAGGGTCGTTCAAACAACCCGCACGTGCTAAATATTACTTTTCTTGCATGCTTAGCTTTTATTTTTGTTGTCTGAGTAATTTTAATTTTAATCTTACAAAATTAAAAAAATTCTCATAACCTAAGGAAATATATATGTGGGTTGACTTAAATGGATGGATACTATAAATATAAATTGATACTTACCTAATATTATAAATACATATATTCATCCTCCTGGCCTTATCCCACTCTGAGTGGGGTCGGCGCAACATTTTATAAGCATGCTATCACATAATTTGGCTTCGTTTTAACGACCGGCCTCCTGCCTGACGTCAACTTACTATAATCGTATTTTACGACACCTCGGTAAGAAAAAGGGTGGTTTACTCTACTAAACTGGATACCTCACGGTGGGTCAACTAACCTTAGTCGCCTTTTACGACACCTCGGTAAGAAAATAGGTTGGTCAATTCTACTCAGCCGGATACCACACGGCGGATCGACTTACCTTAGTCGCCTTTTGCGACACCTCGGTAAGAAATGAGGGTGGTACTATTCTACTCAGCCGGAAACCACACGGTGGGTCGACTTACCTTAGTCGCCTTTTACGACAACTCGGTAAGAAATGAGGGTGGTACTATTCTACTTAACCGGATACCACACGGCGGATCGACTTACCTTAGTCGCCTTTTACGACACCTCGGTAAGAAAATAGGTTGGTCAATTCTACTCAGCCGGATACCACACGGCGGATCGACTTACCTTAGTCGCCTTTTACGACACCTCGGTAAGAAATGAGGGTGGTACTATTCTACTAAGTAACAATTTAATCTTTTCTCATAATAATTTTTCACCCTCGGCAAAGCTATTATTCCTTACTTGTCTAACTGGTTGTTTATAATAGTTGCATATATCTTTCTGAATAATAATTTCCTTTCACCATCATGTATTGTAAAAGGTTTCTTGTTGTTTCACCAGTGCTGACCAGATGCTCTCCCTCACCAGGTACATCCAGTAGGAATGCTGAAGCACGTGGCGGTGTCGCCGCACCGTGCGCGCGCAGACTCCGTCAGCCTCTCCTCCTCGGCCTCGTGCTGCAGCCTGGGCAGCCTGGACAACCGGCACGACTCAGTGACGGACCTCTCGCATCGCACCGTGAGTACACTGGTTTGTTTATTACAATACTAATTTCACTGGATGTTAAAGAAATTGGGTACAATTCAAGCTATTCTGGGCTACACTGCGTTGTGCGTTGCTGGACTACTCTAGCACCTTGAGACATCGATCAATACATGAGATACATCGATTTTGTCGACCTCGTCAACACAGTTAAAAGTAAGAAGCAGTTAGCATCACGTCTAAATTTAGACGCAGTTCGCAAGTCAATTACACAATTGACTAACGGGTGATATATATTATCGACTGGATTGCTTTGACACTTACTCTAGGTCGCCCTGTTTCGAGTTTTTTACCTTCTTTTACTGCATTATATTGGCACATGTTTAAAACATGCTTAATTTGCAAATTATGACCGTTTTGAAATAAAATAACGTTTTTAATTTTTTTATAATAATTAACAAAGGTAATTCTGATATTTAGTCGATTGTGCCTAATATTTGTCGCTGGCCAAAAAGGATATGGTTTTTTGGATATTGGTTGAGTCTTGTAGCTTATAACAGGTAAAATCCGGAATACGTTATCGTTTAAAACAAATATGAAATAAGGGCATTATAGTAACACTGTAAGCCTAATATTTGCGATTGTTGCTATGTTTTTGCAATGGAAAAAATAGTGTAATAGCAATATCCGCTACATCAACTTACGAGCAAACTTAAAGCGACCAATTTCGTTGTTACTAAATTGTTTAATGATGGTATAAAATATGAAGCAGACTTGTGTTGCTTGAAATTTAGAGGACAAATAGATCTAAAAAGCGGTGTAGGTTATCCGAGAACCAGTCTTCTGCCGAAACTACCGAAAATGGACTATTAGATGCCTTGATATCTAGGTCATGTACTGGGACTATGTGTGGTGATGTGTAGTGTAACTTGTATAACATATATCGCCTTTGCCACATATGTTTCTTGCGTTAAAATTACAAAATTTATAAGTCAGTTTTCTACATCTTCAGATTTAGTAAAGGCTTACCTTTCAATGGCAAGTCGTTTGTGGGTTCGGGTATAAGACTCTATAATAAAATTCCACAATCAATTTTAGCTTTGCCATTACAGCAGCTTAAAAACACTTAATAAAAAGCTAATACAGAAAGCCTATATACTATTGAGGATTACTTAGATGATAAGAATGCGCGGACGTAGCTACTCTTCGACCCTGTACAAGACAATAATAACTAAAAGTAACTAGTAATAAGAATTATGAGACCAACCGAAGAGTTTCTTACTGGCTCTTCTCGGTAGGAACAGCTTTCCGAACCAGCATTAGAATTGACTATTCAAAAGCACTTGTTTACAAGTATATTTGAATAAAGAGTAAATTGAATTTGAATATCAAGTCTCAAGATATAAGTACTTTGAAGTAAGTGCAAACTGTTGACTTTCATTTCGACGAGATATCAAATCCAGATCGCGGAAATTTCTTAATAGCGTGGGTGTACTGTTTATGTGAACAGGTGAGTTACACAAAGACCAGTTATGATACCTGCTTTATGCTGACCACTTGGCCAATCCATTGTTAACCGTTTCAAATTGCTATTGTTGTGTGGAAATTGAGTTCATTAATTAATGTTTCCCTTGTAAACGTTATTGTTTGAAATAACTCGACGAACTGATGTACTTCAGTCCAAATTTATTTCACTGTAATAAGCCAAAAACCTGAATAGGGAATAGGCAAGGAACTTAGATCGTAATATATCCAAAACGAAGGACCTTAACTTTTCAGTCTCAAACCTTATGTTGGCCTCCTTTAAAGTATCGCCCATTACTGACAAACTAAGAGAATCACGGTTGAGATGGTACGGTCACATCACGAGAAGGCCTGACGATCACATAATAAAAAAGTGTCTCGCAATGCCCATGGGAAAGAGAGGAAGAGGCAGGCCCCTGACCAGCTGGCTGACGACTGTCCAAAGGGACATGAGGAATCTAGGACTTTGCCAATCAGATGCTTACTGTAGAGATGAATGGCGCCGCATGATTGGAAAAGCAGACCCCGTGTAGCGGGATAATGCGAGGACAATGATGACTAATATTATAAATGCGAAAGTCTATCTGTCTGCCTCTTACCTAGAGCAATCGATTAAATTGAGTAAAATTGAAGCTTTATATAGGATTAAACAAAATTTACGTTTTCTCTTCCAAACGTTATTTCATAATAATCAAACACGCTTATAAAGTGGTACTGTAATGTATGTTGCTTTAAACCCCGTTTATTTCCAACTGATCAATTTTTTTGACTCTTTGATTTATATTGGCCTTTGCTCTTAGGTAAAATTCTGTAATCCATGAACAAATAGTTAGTTTTCGTTAACATTATGATTTGATCTTTGCTCTACGGCATCACTGCAATCTCTCCTTATTTCCTTTTTCTTTTACATCCGCTCTACAGTGATTATTACTCTGTTTTCTATGGTCTATTAATGTATGGAGCATCATTAATGCCGGTTATTGCGGAAATTGTAAAAGTTGCCCTTTTTTAATGAACTTGCGAAGTTTCCATCAATCTAGAATTATTTCTTCAGTATTATAAAATAATATTTGTGTAGATCACACATATTATAATTAAGGTCCCGCTCGTTATTAGGATTTGTAAGTACAAAAAGTTTGTGACACCATACGCCAAAAGTTATGATAGAATTATTTTGCTATATTCCGCGTTTGTTAAGAAAATCCATGTATCTTTGTAAAACGTGGGGTAATGTCCTGCATGTTTCAGATATGGGAACGGATTTTACTTTTACAATTAGCTTAACATAGATTTTCTTAACAAACGCGGACTATAGCAAAATAATTCTATCATAACTTTTGTACTATGCAATTTCGCAAAGTAGCGTGTTCTTCTATAGATCCATCCATCTTCCTGCCCTTATCCCACTCTAGGTGGGGTCGGCATAACATGTTACACATGATTTTGCTTCGTATTTTACGGCCGTCCTGACGTCAACTCACCTTAGTTGTATTTTACGATACCTCCATAAGAAAGAGGGTCGTCTATATTACTCAACCGGATACCACGCGGTGGTTCAACTTACCTTTGTCACCTTTCAAGACACCTCGATAAGAAATGAGGGTGGTCTATGTTACTCAGCCGGATACCACACGGCGGGTCTACTGCGTTCTTCTATAAGTCATACGACATTTATACGAAGGGCTTAAATACAAACAGGGCACCACTTTGCAATCATTCCATAATATTCTAGACTTCGTTTCGATTCCATTACCTTTCTCCAAGAGCGAAAGTTCAAAATTAACTTTCGCATTGCTAATGACAAAATTGTCTCTATTCTTTACAAGCAATAATTATAATCGTGAGAAATAACTGAGTAGCACAAAGTTAGCCTGTTGGGTGTGCAGTCACGTATTTAATATAAAAAATAAAAACTAAATAATGCCATTTGTCGATCTAATTTTCCTTACTTACCCTACTTATCTTACCTTAGTCGCCTTTTACTACACCTCGGTAAGAAATGAGGGTGGTCTATTCTGCTCTGCCGTATATTACACGGCATATATGGCAAGTTAAATAAAAGCTTTTAATAACAAAGAGTTACATGTAGTTCTGATCTTTTATTACATTTTATGTGTTAATTAATTATCCTTTAGATCCCTTTCTAAAACACTTTTAAGATTGCTTTTGTCATATTATCCACATAGGTATAGTTGCCGCCAATAGTACAGTCGCCAAAGACTCGTCGGTTTATTGAGTATCATAAGATTTTCTGTCGCAATAATAGTGTCTTGCAGTCTTAGTAAATAATGAGAAAAATACCTGTAAGTTAAATTGATGGCCGGAAGTTTTGTTGACTGTTTGATAAACTTTATCAAAATGCCTTTAGTATTTATTTAGTTTATCAGTCTTTAAGTAAATAAAAGTCTGTTATGTCGACGACTGGAATTTAGCATTACACGTATATGAAATATGATCTAAAATTGAGCAAGAATAGCGTCTAGTAACAATATTTGCTCAAGATTTTACCACCAATATTTTACTTTATTATTAAAATTGCTTACAAAAATATGCCAATCGTTAAATTTGCAAATTTGCACTTGATAATATTGATCTGAGCTAATGGTCAACACTCCCAAGGTCATACTAATGTTAAAAATATGAAAGTCTGTCTGTAACGTTTTCACTGCTAAACCTCTCGTCCGATATGAATGAATTTCCATTTAATTGACGCTTATATATCCGACTAATATATAGTATTAAAAATCCCGTTTTACCTTCGAGAATAGAAACATCAACACGAAAACGCATAGTAGAGGGTATGACGTTTTTTATTCTATGCTTGTAGTAGATCTGAGTTTTTTTATAGACGATAGATAGATTTTGTATAGACGATCGAATAAGTTGGGGCCGAACGATGAAAACGGTTGCTCTCTAACTACGAGTATATTCGACTTTTGGATTTAATCTATCGTGAGTTGTATTCATCGGCTATGCTACACGCAGTTCCCATGGCGATAAGTCGCATCAAGAGCTCATGAATAAGAACCCCATAAGGGTTGGAAACTAGTCGGGTTAGCCCGATAAAAAGAGACGTGTGTATAGCCAGTTTCAAACATAACATTATGTAACATTAATTATATTCGATTTTGCAGCGCACAGTACACAGTGTGATTATTTAGATCTTTTTATGTTCCTTTCACTTTATATTTTCATTGGTGCAATAAATTTATTCTTCTTCTTCCAATGCCAATTCTAATGTTAAAGTCTTAAGAATGTATATTTCTTCGTTTTGAATGAACATATCACTTAAAGGCATGAACAATATTCATTTATAATTATTTTTAATATCTTTAGTGATCGATTTAATGTTAATAGTATGAATATGAAAGTTATATATACATATATGATTACTAGCTTGGAGACGACTGGTCCGGTCCAATCGGTTCGATCGTCTACTTGTGCTTTAACATCTCGCCTATGCTTATCTATTCGATTACCGGTAATTAAAAAAATACCATAAGAACTGTTGTGTTGTCAGCTACGGTGAGACAGTTTCGGCATTGTTCACCGCCATATTAGCGGGGCTTATTAATAAGATGGTCGACTTGATAGCGGGTGGTGATACCATTGTTCGCCGGGGACATGGGAACCGTACCGGTATGGTATTCTGTGTGTGTGAAAGTTGATAATACTGTTTTAAATTGTGGTGTATTCATTAATTCAGTGTAAGCAATGCAAACATATTTTGATGGACTAGAGCAAGGGTGACAAACTAAAAAATTTACTTGGACCAAATAAAAAATGCTTTCCGTAAGGTGGGCCGCAGTTAAAAATTAACGTACTGTTAGCGCACACTTTCTACAATAACACGTGTAGTGTTTGTGTATCTATTGTACTCCTTCTCTATGATATATCCATTGGCTTTGTATCTATGGTATTTCTTGTCTATGGTATAATAGAATATTGTTTCTGGATACACGGAGAGTGGGGACGAAAGGTTAAAATGACGAATGACGAAAGGACGAAAGGAAAAAATGTTTTAGCAATATATAGGAAGACACCACCGGAAACAACACGACACAGTGTTGCCACCATTTCAGTCAAAAGGGGGCGATACTTGTTTCATGACTGTGTTGCTATAAAATACAAAGCGAAACTCATTGGCGACAACAGTACATAGAAAAATAATGTTTTATTTTGACTTGAAATAAGCTGTATCTGTTATAAATAAAATATATTATAATTTTATATGCTAGTTTCGTTTCCAATTCACATTTTTGTTTTATTTTTACTTCGCTTTGGATATATTGACCAGACCGCAAAAATATTTAACTGGAGCCACAAGTTTGACACCCCTAGACTAGAGAAAAGAGTGTAAGCTATATATAAATAATTATATTTAAAATATACTGTATGCACGACAATTAAAGATAAAATACGCAAGATAACATAACATTAAATAACTTACAGGAGAAGCAATCAAAAAATAAATAATAATAAGTATACAGGTCGGTAAAGGCAATTCCAGACATAGTATTTAATAATATTTACTTTTGTAAGATGAATAAAATCATAATTATGGTTAATGTAGTGAGAAAGTCCAAACACCTGAGATTGGCCAGGTAAGGGATTTATGAGGGTGAGAATCTCACAAAAGCCGAACTTTCTGAGAGGTCCTGTATCTTTCGAAGAACCATTGTTAATGTGAAAAATTTTAAACTCTTTTTCTCCCTGGGTATAAAACAATAATCGCGATTACAGCCATAATTTCTATCGTAATTAGAGTCATACCGACGTGTGTGAAAGCGTAAAGCAATAATGCGCGGAAGTGACGTATTCTTCCGGCGCTCGCATCAGAGAAAATACGACCCTCCCTAACTGGGAGTAATCGCTCATAGATCTAAAGTACCTGTGACCGATTACTCGGTAATATTTGAAAAAAAAAAAAACGAAAGGGCAGGTGATATCTGGGACTTTAACTAGAGTGTTTTCACTTCCTAAATTCCCACTACAATATTACAAATGAACACAAAATAATTTTTTCGATTGATTTTATATTGTAGCAGTATTTCAGTGCCCGAAAACAGGAATAAAAATTTTTTTGACGTGACAACGTCTTAAATTAGGTTGCGGCTTGGAGTCACTCATGAAAAAGTGTAGCGCCCGCTCACGTCTGTAACGATGAGTCACCGAACGAAAGAGAGGCCCGCCGGACTGGCGAATGCCTTGCGTCTCTCTCCTACTCCAATCCATCACATTTAATAAGACGTTGTCACGTAAAATCCTTGCCCGTAAAACCGAATTTACAGGCAACCGCTTTTTTTAAATTAAATGTAGCTAAATCGATTTGTCGCCAACTCAACTGTCTACATACTTAATTTCATGAAAATCATTGAAGCCGATTCCGAAATTTAGAAAATATACGAATATATATACAAGATTAACTCATTTAAATATTAAAGATCTTTTTAGTCTTACCATTAAAACTTGTTCAATCGTTAGTATGTGACTTAGAGAGGAAAAAATAAATAAATAAATAAATATATGGGACACTTACACACACGGCCGTCCGTCCTCAAAGTAAGTAACTTATACATGTGTTATGGTAGACTGACAACTGGTGAATATATACTTATATATTTTTAAATACATACTTAAATACAAATATACACCCAGGCTCAAAGACCAACAAATTCATTTATAGAAAATGTTGGCCCCTCGGCGGGATTCGAACCCGCGACCCGTGGAGCTGAAGGCAGGGTCACTACCCACTGCTCCAACGGGCCAGTCAAATAACTTTATAAGAATAAAAAATAACATAAATCCGCTGTTTTCGATATTCCATTAAAATGTTTGGTATGTCCGTTTTTTTTTATTCGATTTTGAGGCGTCTTTATTTCCGCGCTATCAAGTTTGGTAGCTTTGTAATACAGTAATAATTTTGCAATTCGAATCAATCTTCTAACAATGTATTGTGTGCGAATCTTGTTCCGTCTGCAGAACCGATAAAGAAATAAATACTTCCAAGAAACTAAGCTACGCGATTGCGTTACACAGGAGTAAGTGAATATAAATCTTATTCCATGTTGATAGGGTTAAAAATTTAATAAACACTGTCTGATGTGATCCATAGCTTTCGAGACAAATGAGGCTCATTACTGTAATAGCTAGAACAATGCAAGATCTTGGGTGCACATGTCAACGCGGCCGTGGGAAACGCAAGGGACTTTGCAGTTTTTACATTGTACGATAAATCGCCGAGGACGGTCACACGACATTTTCAGTTCACTCCTTTAGCACCGCACTATTGTTGGTTGGCATTGAAAATAATCCCATTCCTGTGCCAAGTCGAGCGATTTGACTGAGATCTCTCAGATATGTGATGGATGCTTAATTTATTTATTTATAAAACTTTATCGCACATTCCAACAATAAAATAGAACAAAGCAAAAAAGAGAAACAACATAGCGATTTCTATCATTTAAGACATATAATGCACTATATAATAATTTAAGATGTGCAAAGGCAAAGTTTTTAAGGCTTTCAAATATTCATTTAAATATTGTTTAATGTAATGTACTATATACTATGCCAGCCAAGCTGTACTAAAGTGACCACACGATCAAATTTTGACGGGACAGTCCCGCGTCCCACCTATTTTTAAAATTGTCCCACTTTGTAGAAAATATCTGCTTTCCTTTTTTTAATCTAAGAATATAATAAATATTCATTATTTAAATAAAATGGTCATATTAAAAAAACCATAATTTAATTTAAATGATGATTCAAATATTTTCATACTTACCAATAATTAATAATAAATATTTTTTGAAGAGTATATGAGTATACGTTTATATGTACGTTTAGAACTAAATTATTGTTCTCATATCATCCCATTTATCCCGCTTTGTCTCAATTAAAGTGTGGTCACTTTAAGCTTTATCCATGGTCGAGCCACAACACTAAAGCGCAATAACTATCAGCCATTCCAGCCAAATCCTTCCTACAAAGTTGCTTCTGTACCGCCAATATACAAATCATCTGCCATGACGCTTAATTGTCACTTATTACCCGCCAAAAGAACTTATATTAAAGTTTAACGAATCTTATGATATCGTAGCATAAAATATTTTCCATGGACCTGGCTATGGATGTGGAAATTTATATGAGACTCATGGTAAATAGCTAAGAGTAAACCTAAATTTGATCGAATATTAATCGTGTCGCGATCGTCACCTACTCGTTCGAACTGACAACATTCAAAAGCACATGTTTCTACTGCATAAAACATCACCGATAACTTTGTCTCACAACAAAACTGTACCGTATCGCCTGTTTTACAAAGTGCAATCAATATATCTGTTACTTGTTCAAATCTTTCAAGAAAACGAACAATACAACAATACAAGTAAGGAATGTTTATAAAGTCTATAGATTGTCGTCATACGTTTCGTAACACAGTAATATGTTATAATAAGTATTTGGTTGACCGAGCCTTGCTTAATTTTTTACAAAATAAAAAAAGACACTAAAAAAAAAAGAAAAAATAATTGGGTAGGTGGGTCTCGATAAATACCTAGGGTATTTCCATTTCTCGAGACCACCCGTTCTACGAATAAGCTACGCTGACTTGACAATTAACGGCAAAAATAGTGTTTTATAATATATTTAATGTCAATTTTAATAGTTCTAGCGTGTAAGTAATTTAAGATAGACCTAACTTGTACATTTCTGTTGTAAATAAAAATTCTTGTATATATTTTAAAAAGGCGACTAAGGTATGTTGGCCCACCGTGGTATTCGGTTAAGTATAATGGACCACCCTCTTTCTTATCGAGGGGTCGTAAAAAACGACTTAGGTAAGATAAATTCAGGCAGGCGGCCGGTCGTAAAATACGTAGCCAAATCATGTGACAATGTTTATAACATGTTGTGCCGACCATACTTAGAGTGGGATAAGGGCAGGAGGATGATGATATTTTAATACACTTGGCTACCATAGCCAAGGGGCCATTGGGCCCGTGCTTAGAAACCTCTTTATAAAGACATCTTTATTGTTTATTTCAAAAAAATACAAATTTTGACAAGAAAGTTGTAGAATACGTGTTTTTCAATTTAACAAATACTACTGCATCAATATGAAACAAAACAGAAGATTTTGGTGACATAAACATTAAAGCTGTGCGTGATATAAAAGTATCAGTTAATCTTACATCAAAACAGATTCAACAATTGATTGAAGATACAAACGAAAAACTTTAAATGGGCTTTACATAACAATGGGCGCTACGCAAGGAGGAAAGCTCCGGTATCCGATTATTGGCGGCCAAGACCTTTTATCTACGGTCAAGAGCCAATTTTCCGCTCACGTACACGTAGAAAATAGCTCTGAATAAAATTTCTTGAATGTTCTTCACTAGTTTTTTAATATATTGCGATATAGTCTCAATAGAAGATTTTTTTTATGTGTTAATGGGTGTGATATTTCAATATCTGAAGACTAAAATCTACGAAAAGAGCGTATTGCTAATGATGACTTATGGATCTCAAGAATGCTCATAGTCCCACGAGGGCGATGGATCGAGCTATGCTGGGAGTCGCTACGTAGTCAAATCAGAAAATAGCAGTTATAAACTTAATAGCTAAACTCAAGTGGCAATAGGCGAGGCACATAGTACGCCGAACCAACCGATGAATGTTAAGATCTTAGATGCTAGAATGTCGACTCCATACCGGAAAACGCAACATCACTAGACTTCTTATAGACAACTTTATGAAAACCACGGGGAGTTGATGAATCAAAGTGGCATAAGATCGTGCGATGTAAAGATCCTATGAGATACCTATGTCCAGCAGTGGACCAGTGGAAGCAGAATTGGTTTATTCTTGAGGGTTGCGACCCTGCAAACCATGTCAGCTCGACCTTAAACCTAATGAGAATGGATAATCACCATCATGCCCGGTATAGCCTATGGTGGCCTGGATTGGACCATTCCATGAAAGCATTCCAGCTTATTATATAACATCTTTTCCTATGGTCACTTTAATATCTAGCATTTGGATCCAAATCGGTTTAGTTTCGCTTTTTAAGGCGAATATGTTTTTGAGTCCTAATCACAAAAAAATGTGCCATCATACAAAAGTAATAATAAAATTATTTTGCTATAATCCGCGATGAAGTAAAATAGAAAATATATATAATGCTAAATGTAGAGTGGACAATCGGTTATCATACCTGATACATGCAGGAGTCGTAAAAAACACATGCACAAACCTCCACCACCGCCACCGTGATACACAAGCACTATATACGTTCACTATCACAAACTCAACAATCGTTTCGCCCCGCAACTGAAGCATCGTCAGGAGATAGACTCCACGACCAAAATCGCAAAGATTGCTTTGCGATTTTGGTGGCGATGTGGTGGTTGGATCACGGTGGCGGTGGTGGAGGTTTGTGCATGTGTTTTTTACGACTCCTGCATGTATCAGGTATGATAACCGATTGTCCACTCTACATTTAGCATTATATATATTTTCTATTTTACTTCATCGCGGATTATAGCAAAATAATTTTATTATTACTTTTGTATTATGGATCTCCGCAAAGTAACGCCTAATTCTATAAATTAAATGTGCCATCTTTAGGAATTTATTTTCATAATCGTTCAGGAAATTGGTAACGGAAACATCGTATACCAGCATATTTCTGGATAAATATTGAGACATCAGTAAAATTACCAATTCGCATTGGAGCGATGCGGTTGTAACCTTCATAATTTTTACGATTTTTAAGCTGAATAAATTTATTTGGAGCCTCAGTCACCATTATACATGCTCAGTTAAATAAAGATGATTTATTTTAATGACCTTCAGTAAATGGTAACGGGAACATCGTTAAGAAACCATCATATCTTTTGAGAATTACAGAAAGCTCAGTGCTTTAGGCAATCTGTACATTTTCTATTCTTCTTTGCGCATTATAGAAAAATAATTTTATTATTACTTTTGTCTTACTTACCAGTAAATTGGGTGCTTGGTAAGTAAGAACTTACCAGTAAATTGGGTGCTTTTAAACAGTGAAAATTATTTATTCACGTTGCGCCTTTAAAGGATTATTGTCCATTCTTTCAACAGCTTTCAATGTCAGACCGTGTCTTGCGCGTGCGCTGAATAAACCATCACATCTCACGGATGTGGCAGGTGCCCGCTTGTTAGTTTATCGACACGTTACACTCAATATGTAAACCGTGTTGTGGCTATGGGCTCTTCTGGGCATTTAAAACGTAATAACGATTCATATCGACGAGAGAATGTCTTTAAAAGAAATTAAAACTATTCGTTAAGCATTTTAAATTGTATAAAACTATTATAAAAGATGTATTTAAACATTTTAAACACAAAGCAAAATTTTATTTTAGTAAAGCAAGATTCTGTTTGGGTTAAAAATATTCCAAAAATGTAATGTAGGGTAACCATTTTAATATTAAAATATATTATATTTTAATTATGATGTCAAGTGATATCCGGCTGAATAGAATAGTACCACCCTCATTTCTTCCTGAGGTGTAGTAAAAGGCGACTAAGGTAAGTCGACCCGCCGTGTGATATCCGGCTAAGTAGTATCGACCAACCTCATTTCTTACCGAGTTGTCGTAAAAGGCGACTAAGGTAAGTTGACCCACCGTGTGGTATCCGGTTTAGTAGAATAGACCACCCCTTTTCTTACCGAGGTGTTGTAAAATACGACTGAGGTAAGTTGATGTCAGGCAGGCAAATCATGTGACAGCGTGTTTATAACATATTGTGCCGACCCCACTTAACTTAGAGTGGGATAAGGGCAGGAAGACGATTATGTACAATTTATATTTATCTTAAATTACTAACACGCTAGGACTATACAAGTGATGCCCACGTGGAACGGTCCCAAGAATACTGGTAACGTTTCCGCGCTGCATCACTAAGTTAATTCTTTGTGCAAAAAAGGAGCCAGCTCTCTTGTCACCTGAAGAGGCAATTAATCGAAGTGTTAAAACGGATAGAATTTTTTTGCACTTTGACTCCATGGCCCTAGAGTCTCGACTGCAAACGGCACAAATATATAACTCTCGATGAGAGATGCATATCGTTTATATTAATCAAAATTTAATATATCTTTACTTAATATATAAAGCTGAAGAGTTTGTTTGTTTGATTGACGAGAAATGCAAAATTTAAACCTTTTCTTGCGTGCGCTGAGTAAACGGTGATAGTTATTAAAAAAAATAATGTATTACAAAATTTTTCCCCTCTAAAAGTTCTAAATAAAAGTCCGCGACAGCATATGCCTAGCTTTTAAGGTAACCCATTATAACTATTTTTATGGTTATCAAAAGACTATATTACGGGTTTAATTTCCATGCGGGCGGAGCCGTTGGAATTAATAGTTGATAAATAATGCAGGAATTAAAGACAGGACATCATTTACATTTACACAGAAGATAGTATGAAAAGCATCGCAAAATATACTCGACAATAGCCCATAATGTTGGATCGACAATAAATAATGACTGTTGCGTCAGAATTGCGTCACGCGCATGCTACGTGATGTCATGTCATATGCAAAGAGCGCCGATCGTCATACGCGGTCAGAGATATGGCACTCACTATCCTGCCGCCCTTATCCCACTCTAAGTGGGGTCGGCAAGATTTGACGTATTTTACATCCGCCTGCCTGACGTCAAATTACCTTAGTCGTACGACACCTCGGTAAGAAAGAGGGTGGTCTATTCGACTCAACCAAAGAATACCTTACGTTGGGTCAACTTATCTTAGTCCCCTTAACGACTTTTTATGGAAAGTAATGAGAATATTATTTTGCTCTACCACTACCACAATCTAAAGCAAGCAGAATCAATCGTAAAGCATGGCTTAACGATTTTGTCGTGGAGTCTATCTCCTGACGATGCTTCGGTTACGGGGCGGTGGTGAATGTGTGCAGTGCTTGTGTATTGTTGTGCCATCGGTGTCGGGTAGTGCATGAGTTCTTACAAATTCTGCATGTATCAGGTATGAGAACGAATAGTACAATCTACATATAGCATTACATATATTCTCTTTTATCGCGAATTATAGCAAAATAATATTCTCATTACTTTTGTATTATGGACCTCCGATATCATTGCGTTTGAACTTATTCGACACATTCGTCCCATTTCCGCTATTAAACAACTATACGAATATAATTCGACTATTTCCTAATCCCATTTAGACTTCTTTTAGGACGACGCAGGATCGTAATTATATATTAGTACATATTAAATACTCACACATAGATTTCGTAACCGAGATATGTTATCTGGCGCCTGCGCACTTGCTGTTCTAAGAACTAAGGGCAGTGTCGGAACGGTGACCACAAGGTCTGACGTCTGGTGGACTTGTTTATTGGAATTTGTTATTATAATATAATGTTGGTAGTGTATTGACTTAAGTTACTATTCTATAGTTAACTCTCTACAGACAGTTCACTTTTTAACAAATATTCTGCTTTGTAATCAAAGATAAAGTACATCTTTGTAAACCTTTCTGAAGATTAAACATTTTGTCAACCTGTTAACGCACACTGTATACAATAATACGATATATTAGGAATACCACTATTCCCGTTCCGAAATGTACTTCTCTTGAATGACGAACTAAGACTGAACGTAACTGAAACATTTTATCAATAGAAAGACTCCACCGGAAACAACACGACACAGTGTTGCCAACATTTCAGTCAAAAGGGCGCGAAACTTGTTTCATGACAGTGTTGCTATAAAATACAAAGCGAAAGTCATTGGCGACAACAGGAACTTTTGGATTATGCTCAGAAGTCGAAATATTAGAAAATTGCTCAGTGCAACATTAGACAACAACTTATTCACATTACTTTGATAATAATGCAATACATTGTTCGTAGTTTTGAAAAGGGAAAGTTCTAATAGCCAATCTTACCTTCACCTGGTGCTAAAAACCTGGTTCACCTGGTGGTAAAAAGTTATTTTTAATATTTAAATGAGTTATATTTTTTGAATCTCGTAAACGGCCCCAACGATTTTCATGAAATTCGGCATGTAGGGGTTTTTTGGATCGATCTAGCTAGGTTTAAAAAAAATTGTTGTTTTATCCTTCTTTTTGTGTACTAAAAATCTGCTATAATTTTATGTTAAATGCAGATAAAAGATAATGCTCAATTAGGCAACGGGCGGTCTAGAATTGAATACCAGGATCGATTTCAAATAAAAACATTTTCTAATTACATTTTTTTATATATTAAAAAAATTACAGACCACGACTCGGTCTTCAAGTACTATTTATTATTAAACCAAACCAGAATTTCTAACCGTTAAAGTTAAGTCAAAAGAAGAATATTAAGGGCCGATTTTTTTATAGCCAGTGTTATATTCAGACCTGTGTAAAATTTCCTCTAAATCGGTTTAATCTAAGTGATTTCATCGCACACACTCAAAAGCTTTCGCCTTCAGGGTAACATTGAGTTATAAATAAGTTATAAAGTTATAATTATACAATAAACGTAATTAGAATATGTCGGTAGACCCTTCAGTGATAACCTTAGCAGTCGGCGCCGTTTGCGCACGCACTTCGCTCGCTTTATCGGAACACTATTATATTGACTTAACTATGATTAGGGATGTTCATTGTGTCAATAATTTTTTCTATGATAAAAAGTACCGACTTTTTTTAATAAATAAGAAAAATACAGTTAAAAATATAAAAAAATATATTTTATCCGATATAAAATATAGTTATTTTATTATTCTTTACCCTATTTCTCATATTATATTAGAAAAAAATCGTTTATTATGAAATAGATTGTTAAGGAACCTACACCGTGTAGTATCTGGCTGAATAGAATAGTACCACTCTCATTTCTTACCAACGTGTCGTAAAAGGCGACTAAGGTAAGTCGACCCGCCGTGTGGCATCCGGCTGAGTAGAAAAGACGACCCTCATTTTTTACCGAGGTGTCGTAAAAGGCGACTAAGGTAAGTTGACGTCTGGCAGGCGGCCAGTCCTAAAATACGGAGCCGAATCTTGCCGACCCCACTTACACATGTTATAAACATGTCACAATATGTTGTGCAAAGCCTACTTAGAGTGGGGAAGGGGCAGGAAGATGATGAGATTTGGTTAAGGAACCAAAAAGTGTCAATCTCTCTTTGTCACTCGGTATTCGTGGACAGATTAAGTTTCTGACAGAAGCTATCAATGTATTTTGAAAGCATCACATAATTAGTATCTAAGTTACACCTATTGTAACATCCTGTATCAAGAGCCCCGTTAGTCCATAATTATGTGTAGCATCCTGTCAACGTTAACTCCAGAACTTTCACTTTCACAGGAAATATTTGCGAAATTAGATTCCGTTGGTATTTTATCAAAAAAATTAATCTAATAAATTGTAGCTTTATTATAACTGACGCTAATTTAGATATTAACTTATGCATGAATTAATTTCCTTAAAAAATACGCTTGCCTTTATTAAATGTTTGTATATAAAAATCATTGTCTTTTTGACACTTACGCTTAGTATCATCTGCTGAAATAATATTGATTTTTGTAATAATTAAGACCTTTAAACCGGGTAAACACATTGGAAAAAAAATCCCGTCAAAAACGTCAGGACTACAAAAACCATATTGGGGCTTTTTTAAATTCCAATTATCGATTAGACACAAGTTTTAACAGAAAAACTCATTGGTGTCTCCCCGGGTTCGAACCAGTGAACTCCTCGAATGAGTCGCACGGTGTTACCGCTGATGTTATCACAGCAAAAAAGGAACCTAGCACTTCTTCTTCAACCGATGGACGTCCACTGCTGGACATAGGTCTCTTCATGGGATCTCCAGAACACACGATTTTGTGCCGCTTGTATCCAGCGGCTCCCCGCGACCCTTTTGAGGTCGTCTGTCCATCTAGTAGGGGGTCTTCCGACACTGCGCTTTCCGGTGCGGGGTCGCCATTCCAGCACTTTGTGACCCCAACGTCCATCGGTTCTCCGCACTATGTGCCCTAGCACTAGCACTAATATAATATTTAACAATTTTATCGATATGCACAAACATCACTAAACCCGGATGAGCTCCATAGTGCGTCGGGCCCTTTATTAGCGGTCAATAAGGATGAGCGCGGCCGCCCTGTGCCCGCCGGATGTCCCATTGTTGCAGTTACCGCCCGGATATTATGGCGCGGCAATGGCAGATTGTACCCATGAGGTGACAGTGATTGCATAATTAACGCGTGCTTTGGAATTATATACTAGCTTTTACACGCAACTTCGTTCGCGTGTACTGTTGTCGCTTGATAGCTTGAAAATAGATGGCGCTTTGAATGTCATCCTAATCCTCTAGAATAAACAGAAAGAAAGAAAGTAAGAAAAATATTTATTTAAACACTGCTTAAAACATAGATAAATACACACTTATACTAAAATACAATCTTTGATTACAAATAATAAATCTAAATTTTATGCAATCTTGAAAAAGGCAACACAGCTCGGCACCGATTTTAGTTACAGCCTCGGTGACGACACGGACGACTACACGAAAATAATTAAAAAATAATATAATAACTTCACAATTTATACGTTAAATACATATTACTGAAAAAGAAAAAAATAATAATAAAAAGGGATAACAAATATAGAAATAAGTAATTTTTCACATAGAAATGATAGCTGTCTTATTGGTTTAAAGTATAGCGAATAAATATTTTATCTCAATTGGTGTGTAGTAAAAAGGATAACTAAGGTTGACGCTGTATATTAAGAAGAAGCCTTTATGTTACCCCGATGTATAAGGAATTATGCCAAATTTTATCGATATTGGTTAAGCGGATTCACCGTGTAACAGTAAAAACGTACATCCATTCTCATATAGTGTTGAACACTATCCAGTTATTATTCAACCACCGTAATACGTAACCGAGGTGGCACGCGTTCGCCGCGACCTCGGCGTTCTTGGAAATGTCCACTTCTCCGTCATAACGTGTATTGCCTAATTTGTCATTTCGACTGCGACATGCCGTGTGGTATCCAGCTGAGTAGAATAGATCACTCTCATCTCTTACCGAGGTGTCGTGAAAGGCGACAAGGGTAAGTTGATCCACCGTGTGGTATCCGGTTGAGTAGAATAGACCACACTCATTTATTACCGAGGTGTCGTGAAAGGCGACAAAGGTAAGTTGACCCACCGTGTGGTATCCGGCTGAGTAGAATAGACCACCCTCATTTCGTACCGAGTTGTCGTAAAAGGCGACAAAGGTAAGTTGACCCACCGTGTGGTATCCTGTTGAGTAGAATAGATCACCCTCATCTCTTACCGAGGTGTCGTGGACGGCGACAAGGGTAAGTTGATCCACCGTGTGGTATCCGGTTGAGTAGAATAGACCACACTCATTTATTACCGAGGTGTCGTGAAAGGCGACAAAGGTAAGTTGACCCACCGTGTGGTATCTGGTTATTACGACCTCGGTAAGAAATGAGGGTGGTCTATTCTACTCAGCCGGATACCATACGGCGTTTCGACTTACCTTACTCCCCTTTTCGACACCTCGGTAAGAAATGAGAGTAGTACTATTCTGTTCAGTCGGCTACCACACGGCGTTTCGACTTGTCTTACTCGCCTTTTACCGGCCGGATACCACATGATTCACATATCACATGGCTGTTTATAATAGTACTATGTACGTACAAGCTGTGGTAGCCTAGCGGTTACACTGCGACTCTTGCGAGGACGTCACAGGTTCAAACTCGGGCAGACACCAATGAGTTTTTCTGTTTAAACTTATGTGTCTAATTGATAATTGCAATTTATCACACGCTTTTCGGTGAAGGAAAACATCGTGAGGAAACCTGCATTTCACTAGAGAATTCTGGAGATATGTGTAACCTACAAATCCGCATTGGAGCAGCGTGGTAGGTCTTAGCTCCAATCCTTCTCTCCAAAAACGTAGAGAAGAGGCCTATTCTCAGCAGTGGGATAGTAACAGGCTGCTACTTACTTACTTACTTACTTACTTACTTACTAGTTATGTTTAACGTGTACCGAATAGGAATCCGGATTTGAAAACCAAACGTAATGCGCGCAAAAACTGTAGGTAGTTAGGGACATAAGTAAGTTAACGAGATAGTATCGTACAGTCGACCTTGGTACAGCGCGCTGTGTTCACTTTCATTGTACAGTCAACCATGTTTTAAGTACTTCTTTCTCAGATGATATCCTATGCCGTGTTGTATCCACCTTAATAATTCTATTCAGCTGGAGACCCACCTCATTCCTTACCAAGTTGTCGTAAAAGGCGACTAAGGTAAGCCGACTCGCCATGTGCTATTCGGCTGAGTAGAGTAGACCACCCTCATTTCTTACCGACGTGTCATAAAAGGCAACTAAGGTTAATTGACGTCAGGCAAGCGGACGCTCGTAAAATACCTAAGCAAAAAAAGTCAACATGTTTATAGCATGTTGTTGACCCCACTTAGAGTGGGATAACAGCATGAGAATGATGATTTTTCGGCTTAGAATAATTGTACTAGAACTAAGTTAGAATTAGAAGTATAATTGGAGCTTAGCTACCAGATTAACATCTAGTCCTTTGGGTATAGAAAAAATCAATAATATATGAATGAGGGCGCTTTAACCTTTAAGTTGACGGGAACGATCGCGGGTCAATCTTGTATTGTATAAATTACAAAGGACGTTACAAGAACATTTGAAAATGAATCACAAACAAATTGCTGGTTTTTGTGTCACCACGTCGTGCTTAATATTATGTATTCAACACCTGAGTGACGCAAGTTATATTACTATATAAGGAAAATATAAATCGTGACTCATATAGCGGTACTTGTCGAATTTCCTATTAGAAACACTTAATTAACATAATATCGATTAGTCGTTTAACACTATGTCCTTCACTAACGGTTACAGGGTTGCCAAATCGATACCACCGGTGCGTGCTAAATGACAAGCTAAAAAGTGCTAGATAGTCGTAAAATTCCAAAAATAGTGCTAGTTTTAGGGAACATGAATTAAATTTGTTGTCGCCAATGTCTTCCGCTTTGTATTTTATAGCAACACCATCATGAAACTAGTATCGCGCCCTTTTGACTGAAATTGTGGCAACACTGTGTCGTGTTGTTTCCGGTGGAGTCTTCCTATATATTGCTAAAATGTTTCAGTTGCATGTAGTCTTGGTTCGTCTTTCAAGAGAAGAGAATCTCGGAACGGGGATTGTGGTATTTCTATTATATCGTGGCCCGTTGGCGCACTGGGTAGTGACCCTGCCTTTAGCTCCAGTTGTCTGTCACCCATAACACAAGTATTAAGTTACTAACTGTGGGGACGGACGACCGTGTGTGTAAGTGTCCCATATATTTATATATTTGTATATTTATTTATTTATATATTGTATAGTGTGTGCATTAACAAATTCATAAGTTCAATAAATTTTCATTAGTAAATTTACATAACATGTATCACTATAAAGGAGCGAAGTGAAACTCATATACCTTGTCTAATCACATATAAAAAAGAGAGATAATTAGTCTCGTTATTTTTCATTATTTTCGATGTACACATTTTAAGCTGGCTTCCTACTCTATTTAATAACTCTATGAATGTGAGAATTCCTTACTCAAGCGTGTTGCTACACTATAAAACTAGTGTTTTGTTATAGTCTGCTTGGTATTTTTACACTGTGTACAATGTACGTGGTTTTATTTTTCATTGAAAATATAAATATGGATGAAGCCAATTAAGTGCTAGATAGAGTGAGTAAGTAACGGCCTGTTACTATCCCACCGCTGGGCATAGGCCTTCTCCCTCAATATTAGCCGTCAATAAGGCATTGGTTTAAAAAGATTTCTAAATCTTTACCCGATACACTTATTATAAGGCCGTTGAACGTTTACTGTGATTCAGAAGTGATAGTTTTGCGAACTCACTTCTTGGAATATTGCAAAGGTGATCGCGTTGCGGAAACAATTTATACTTACCTAACATTTTGCATATTGCACAACGTATTAAAAGGATATTTTAAACAAGTTAGTGAAATATTTACGTTGGCCGTAATTCTATAAATTATTTTTTAGTTAACTAAAAGTCTTTACAAATCAAATCAAATCAAAATCATTTATTTGTTTAAACATGAATTACAGAAAGATGTTAATAAATAATTTCAGAACATGTTTAGTCAGATGCTAATTTGTATATATATTGAGTAACTAAATCACTTTTGTTAATAAAAATATAAACGTATTTTTATTGTAAAAACTCTTGTATAATATAAAAACATGTATTAAGAAACCATGTAAAAAGTTATTTTCTAAATTAATAAGAATATTATTTTGCTATAATCCGCGATGAATTTTTTATAGCAAAATAATATTCTTAATACTTTTATATTATGGACCTCCGCAAAGGAACGCCTAATTCTATAAATTAGCTAAGAGGTAACTTATTAATATAATTGACACACATTGTATAACTATTTTGTTAAACTCTAATGAGGTTACGGTTAAGGTACTAGAAACACGTGAGGTATCCGGCTAGGTAAATTAGATCACCCTCATTTCTTACCGCGAAGTCCTTAAAGGCGACTAAGATATTTACTTTAGGTAGGCGGCCGGTCGTAAATATGTAGCCAAATCATGTGACATGTTTATAACATGTGGTGCCGACGCCATTTAGAGTGGGATAAGGACGGGAGGATGATGAAGGGAGTAACTATGCAAAGTTGAAATTTCTCTAAATTATGTTCCACTTGACTACTATGACTTTCGCATTAACAAAAGTTATGATAGAATTATTTTGCTATAATTTGCGTTTGTTAATATATCTATGTAAATGCTACGGTAACGGGGCGAAACTATAGTTAAGAGTGTCTTAGTGAATGTGTGTAGTGCTTGTGTAGTGTGCTGTTGGTGGTGTATTGTGATGTGTGTGTTAACTATTCCGACATGTAGGTATGATGTATGAAAACGGTTTTGTTTCCTACACTTAGCATTATACAGATTTTCTTAACAAATGCGGATTGTAGCAAAATAATTCTATCATAACATTTGTATTATGGAATTCTGTAAAGTAACGCCTACTTCTATAAATTATTTAAAATTATTTTTGCATAGTTCAATGTCGGGTGGGTATTTCCCTGCTTAACTTACCCACGTTAAGTCTCGTGTGTCCCTTCATACTGAACTCTCATAAAATCACTAGAAAGTTCCATAAAAATGTAATGAAGTTTATCAAAATATAACTAAGGGATACATTATCAAAATATAAGTACGGGATAGCCGATAGATGTTCGTCACGCTATAAAGATATGGCCGCCATACATCCTATTTGGGGAGCGAAGTCATGTGTGGCGCTTTCACCTAAATATATTAAATCCAAGGTCCGAATAATTTTAATATTGCCAGATTTGTAAAGAAAAGTTAGCGCACACTATATACAATAACACGATATAATAGGAATACCACAACTCCCGTTCCGAGATGTACTTCTCTTGAATGACGAAGAAAGACTGCGTGCAACTGAAAGTTTTTAGCAATATATAGGAAGATTCCACCGGAAACAACACGACACAGTGTTGCCACCATTTCAGTCAAAAGGGGGCGAAACTCGTTTCACGATGGTGTTGCTATAAAATATAAAGCGAAAGTCATTGGCGACAACAGGAACTTTTGGATTATGCTCAGAAGTCGAAATATTATAAAATTGCACAGTGCAACATTAGACAAAAACATATTCACATTACATTGATAATAACGCAATACATTGTCCGTAGTTTAAAAAGGGAAAGTTCTAATAGCCAATCTCACCTTCACCCGGTACAACCTTTTGATAGAGCGATTCATTGAGATATATGTACATATGTATCACGAATTTATTGACTACAATACTAGATGTATTACAATAACTGCATCGGAAGCTCAGAATGAATATAGCGGAAATTGCCAAGCTATAAATGTAAAGTAACGTCTGTTAATATCATTGCTGGGAGTAGACCTCTTCCCTCCTTTTCAGAGAGAAGCCCAATATGCTGTTCTAATGCGATTGATTTGCAGGTTACACATTTTCCAACATTTCTTCAGAGAAATGCAGGTTTCGTCTGTTGTCGCTTTTGACTTTCGCTTTGTATTTTATAGCAACACCGTCATGAAACGAGTATCGCTCCCTTTTGACTGAAATGGTAGCAACACTGTGTCGTGTTGTTTCCGGTGGAGTCTTCCTATATATTGCTAAAACGTTTCAGTTGCATGGAGTCTTTGTTCGTCATTCAAGAGAAGTGCATCTCGGAACGGGAATTGTGGTATTCCTATTATATCGTGTTTTTGTATACAGTGTGCGCTAACACCTCGCTGAAAAGCACGTGGTAAAGTGCAAATATTAATAAGGCTAAGTTTTAAGAGTACTCATCGGTGCTTGCCCGAGGTTCGAACTCGTGACGCCCTGGTATGAATGACACGGTCTCAGCGTTTCGCTACCAAAGCGAACTTTAGCTCCTTACTAAAAAAATGACTGATTTAGTCATGTAAAATTAGCATTCTTATAAACCACATGTGCCCAATAACCTAAAAAGATGAGTCAATTGAATTATTCTTAATGGCATTTTAATGTTACATATTTGAATATTTATGAATAACAAATATTATTTTTAAAATACCATAGATAAAACAATGTATGAATGCACATTTCGAAATCATATTTTTATAACAATCAAATTTAATAACATATGAAACTTATATTCAATTCTTTATATGGATAAGTCTGAAAGATGCGCCCATTGTATAAAAAAAGGTAAAGCACAATTTTAAGATGGTATAGCACATAATGAGGAAGGATAAAACCAAATTAAATATAAGTATAAAATAATTTATAAAATTTATGTTGTAAGTAATATATTTTATAAATAAATTTTCAATTGAGAAAGCAAAGTGAAAATCTGTTATCGACGAAAATGGATATTTTTGCTCTAAATAATTTTATTACCGTTAGTTACTATATCAAATCATTTTAACGGTTAATTAGTGATAACTGTAAAAAAATATCGTGCTGAAAATGAAAGAGTTTGGTAGCAAAAGTTAATAGGTTTTGATCGGTTCTTAGAAAATTGAATTGACGCGTGGTTTGCTTCTTTTTCTTTTTTTTGTGGTTGACTTGCGGTCGCAGGGCTGTCTATTTCGAAATAATGCTATTTTTATCAAAATAATAAAAGTATTATTTTACTATAATCCGGGAATAACGAAAATCTATATAATGCTGAAAGTAGAATGTATCTGTAATGTCTATCCGTGTTCATATCTTATGGATCAGGAATCGTAAAAGACATGCACTATATACTAATACCACACGACGTGCTATTTACGCTAATACCGCATGCGTAATGCGGTATTAGCATTGCACGCATTCACTACCACAATCTCATATAATAATTTTTTCGGTTCTGCGATTTTTTTAAATAAATCGCCATAATGCTTCGATTACGAGGCGATACGGGATTTTTATTTATATAGAAATTTTACAAAAAACTGAACGATTTAATATAGATTATTTTAGTGTTAATAAGTATATAATATACATATTTTTTATCGCTAATAGAATCCCTCTTAGTGAGTTCCAATTGTGATATTTCAATGTAACTGCTGCCTTTTTGCTAGTTAGTGTTTTTAAATAAAGAAAATTTATATTTCTACCCAGAAATGTAATATTTTGAAAATATCAAAACAAATCTTAGGCTTTATTGCTACTTACATAAGAAACTAAATTTACTTAATTTATGTCCTTTCTTTGAGATATTTAAATACGACAAATTTACCATAAGTAGCGGCCTGTTACTATCCCACTGCTGGGCATAGGCCTCTTCTCTCCGTTATTGGAGAGAAGGATTGGAGCTAAGACCTACCACGCTGCTCCAATGCGGATTGGTAGGTTACACATATCTCCAGAAATCTCTGGAGAAATGCAGGTTTCCTCACGATGTTTTCCTTCACCGAAAAGCGTGTGATAAATTGCAATTATCAATTAGACACATAAGTTTTAATAGAAAAACTCATTGGTGTCTGCCCGGGTTTGAACCCATGATCGTCTCTAGAGATTCACACGGTCGCACCGCTAGGCCATCACAGCACATAAATTTACCATATTCTACTTTAATTAAGTTTTTAGTCAATTCATATAATCCGTTTTTCAATTTATTGGGTAAAATTTTATAAATATAATAATTATTTACTGTATATTAATCATTGGCAGCCCTATTTAGTAGAGTTACCATCATCCCGTC
Organism: Morpho achilles; assembly: GCA_947086495.1. Classification (NCBI taxonomy): domain Eukaryota; kingdom Metazoa; phylum Arthropoda; class Insecta; order Lepidoptera; family Nymphalidae; genus Morpho; species Morpho achilles. The sequence continues at coordinate 19,180,061 of CAMTZB010000007.1, read as the reverse complement.
TGGTTCTTAGGACATCGGGTTTCTTGTGTTTCTTGACGCTGCACAGACGTTTTTGTATCAAATTTAAACATTAAAAATTGGTGTTGAATTACAACTGACCTTTTTGGAACGCATGTAGATTTTGTTAACAAAACGCCGGAATTTCGCGCCATATTCATATAGGTTTTTAAATATGGATTTAATGGACATTGTTTATTTTACATAAGGATTGAATGTGTGTGCAATTAAGAGTGAATATTAATATATGCTGTTTTTTGGCGAGTGTTTTCGTTGTTTCAAACAAAAAATAAACTTATTAAAAGGTTTACTTATAATATCATACTTGAAAAACACTACATATATTTACTAATGAAAGCTGTGTCCATCCATAGTAACAGGCCGTTACTTAAATGAAAATTTACAATACAATTTTTTTTTTAAAATGACTATAATTTCCTGCACTGTGTTACTAGGATGATATAGTCCAAACCAGTTAGAAGTCCACATAATTCCTAGTATAATTTGGAATATTTCGTTGTAAATAAGTTAATACATTGTAAGACACTGTTACAAAAATATTCTTATCATTTCACAGTGTTCAGTGTTTTAAAACAACGCTTTTTTTAGCCCAATAACACTTTTATATCAACAAAGGGCGTATTCAATACATTCTCAGTACATCACAAGAGCTTAGTGACAAGCTGCGAATGTTAAGGTCACTGATAACAGACATCCGATGATAAGGCAATCAAACGGAAGCATCTAAGCGGGGAAAATGTTTTTTATTAGCATTGGGGCAGGAAATGTGTTTAACCCGCGATTTAGTAATGCATATATGGATATTACTGATTTTAATCATCATCTTCCTGCCCTTATCCCACTCTAAGTGGGGTCGGCACAACATGTTATATACATGTTGTCACATCATTTTGCTACGTATTTTACATCAACTTACCATAGTCGTATTTTACGACACCTCGGTAAGAAATGAGGGGGTACTATTCTATTCCGCCGGATACCACACGGCGTGGATATTACTGATTTTAATGTGCAGGGAATAATTACGTGCTACTATTTTTTTTTTGCTTGGGCAGGGGGCACATGTGTGTTAATAATACGTATTAGGGTTACAGGATAATAAACCCGAGCATTAGAACCTTATCTATACTTATATATAAAGATGAAAAGTTTGTTTGTTTGTATGTTTGTTTGATTGATTGTTTAAACGCGCTAATCTCAGGAACTACTGGACGTATTTGAAAAATTATTTCAGTGTAAGATATTGTCCATTTATCGAGAAATGCTATAGGCATCATAGCATCAAGCTAAGATGAATAAGAGAGGAGCAGCAATAAAAAATATTTCGAGAACGGAAAAATTTAAAGCTTTCCTTGCGTGCGCTAAACGGCGAAAGTTATTCAAAAACCATGTACTACAGAATTGTTTCCCCCTAAAAGATCTAAATAAAAGTCCGCGACAGCATATGTCTAGCTTATAGGGTTAACCCAATTTAAGCACTTTTAAAACGTTATAAAATTCTATATTACGTTTTTAATCTTTTCACGTGGGTGGAGCCACTGGCGAAAGCTAGTTAGATATACTTTTATATTTTTATAGTCTAGTTATATTTTTTTTTAGTGCTTACCTACAATAATAAACAGCTATGAAAATATCATCCTACTGATATCCTATCCTATTAATCCTATTTAATATTATAAATGCGAAAGTTTGTGAGTACGGATGTATGTTTGTCATTCTTACGGCGAATCCGCTGAACCAATATCGATGAAATTTAGCTAAATTATTTCTTATATACCGGAATAACATAGGCTATAGAATAAGTTAATTCTACCGAAATAGGATGACATTGAGCGCCATCTATTATCAAACCTCTCACGCGACAACAGTCCACGCGAACGAAGTTGCGAGTAAAAACTTTCTATAAATTATTTTGCTATAATCCGCGATAAAAGAAAATATATGTTATGCTAAATGTAGAGTTTACTATCCGTTTTCATACCTGATACATGCCGAATTTCTGAGACACTTCGACTTTCAAGAGACAGAGATATTTCACGAAGAAATTTTTGTGCGATTTATTCAAATAAAATTATTACAGAAAAACAAAACAAAAACCAAAAGGGTTTGACCGGCATACAACTAAAGTATGCGACTATAAAATTTTCAGTTAAAATAATGTAAAAATATGTTTCCTAACACGTTAACAAGTATGTAATATTGAAACGTTCAAGTTAAGAGGTAAAACTTGTTTCGCTTAATCCATATTTCCTTGTGTGTAGGAGTAATTGTAGAGGCGCGTGCACAATTACCGACACCTCTCTAATCTGTACTACCAACATAAATGTATGGTAGCCATTGTACAATTTTACCATACAGTTAAGTTCATGTTTCTAAGTGTTCACCTGTAATGAGTATTTTAGACTTTTGACAGTTTTAGTACGCATTCATATAAACTTATACGCATATATCAACAAGATTTTTCAAGATATCCTCCTGTCCTTATCCCATTCTAAGATGGGTCGGTACAACATGTTATAAACATGCTATAACGTGATTTGGCTGCATTTACGACCGGCCGCCTGCCTGACGTCAACTTTCTTTAGTCGTATTTTACGACACCTCGGTAAGAAATGAGGGTGGTACTATTCTACTTTGCTGGATACTACACGGCTAAAGATTTTAGATATTTTAAATCTTATTTTTTTTTATTTCAGCCGAGTGATCAGCCATTGACCTTATAAGTTCAGACCCCAGTTCAAGCACCAACGCCTTTGTCTATAATTGTTATTTAATTCAAAAACCCTTATTTGTGACGTACCTACTATATATGTTACATTAAAAATTACAAAAAAAAACAGAGTAGAAAAATAAAGTTCAAAGAAATTCAGTTACAACGATAACATACTAGTAATTTGTGCATGCGTCAACTTTAGTGTTAACATCCCCTCAATACAATATTATAAAGTTTAATCCTATTCGCGTAAGAAAAAAAACGAAAATGTTCGAATAGACCGGTTTAATGAAAAACGACAAAAACAAAAGATAAAAGAAAAATTTAAGAAAAATAAATTATATTCGGCAACTCGCGTATAAAAGCTAGTTCTATAAATTATTTTGTTCTAGTGTCAGTATTGCTAATGCCATGAAAATGAACCCTTTTATCTCGATTACGCCCGCATAATGTCGTAACACAAAGCGTAAAATCGTACCGACCCATAAATCCGGTTGAAAGTCAATAAATTACCGCTCCCACTTGACGCTAACTGGGCCAATGAATTAATACAATTCCCATCTTTAATATTGAAATGAGTTAATCTTCTATGTATATATAAATAGTACCAAGCCTTGGACAGTAATTTTTTTAAATAAAAAAGAAACCAATAAAGTAAAAATTATGGGTAGGTGGGGCTCGGTCCTAGGTATTTACATTTCTTGAGATCCCCGAATAACCTACGCTGACTTGACAATTTACGGCAAAAATAGCGTTTTATATAAAAATTTTAGTGTGTAAGTATTTTTTAATGCCCAAAAACAGTAATAAAACCTAGCTAGATTAATTTTTTTCCGCCATAACCCCTACATGGTGAATTTCAGGAAAATCTTTATTGCTATTTCCGTGTATGAGCACATTATTTCTTTTTTATTTTTTTTTTAATATTTTCTATATTTGAACATATATTGGGATATTTGAACATTTAAGTTGACGCGAGGGAAGTGGCGGGTACAGCTTATAAATGCCGCTTAAACACGCTAGACAGGAGACCGTTTCCCAGCAGTGCATAGTAAAAGACTGCTTGTTTACGTTTCCACAACATCTTGTTTTCTCCGTTACATATAAATACATCGATATATTGAGTTATTTACCTAATAATTACGTACAAACAGGTCTCACTATATATAATTGTATAAGACACTTCAAGATGGCTCGCAGATGATCCCAGCATCCTGTACACCTGGCGCAGCACGTGCTCTCAACCCTGTGTTTAACAGTTTTTTACTCGGTGTTCTTAAGTGCGATTGGTATTTGTATAACATACCGCTCCTGTGCTTCAGGGGTGCGAAACATTGGGTTCATTTATTGAAAAATATTGATTTATAAATATATTTAATAAATTATGTTTCAAAAAGTGTACGAAGGTCACCTTATTTATCCCTTTGAAAGAGATCTCCAGCTATCGAGATTTAATCCACGAAATTGAGTCAATTTACGAGTAAAACAGTTTTGGTACGTAAACATAAAAAAATATAAAGTTTAATTATTTTGTCCCTGTTTTCAGGCAGCAAAACTGCTATAATATTATTTGAAAACAGGCTTATTGGCTGTTTAATTTAATTGGACTGTTTAATTTTATTGTACTGTTTAATTTAATTGGACTGTTTAATTTAATTGGACTGTTTAATTTAATTGTACTGTCTAATTTAATTGTACTGTTTAATTTAATTGGACTGTTTAATTTAACTGGACTGTTTAATTTAATTGGACTGTTTAATTCAATTGAACTGTTTAATTTAATTGTACTGTTTAATTTAATTGGACTGTTTAATTTAATTGTACTGTTTAATGAAATTGGACTATTGAATTTAATTAGACTGTTTAATTTAAATGGACTGTTTAATTAATTGGACTATTGAATCTAGTCTACAATTAAATTAAACAGTCTAATTAATAGACTCTTTAATTTAATTGTACTGTTTAATTGGATTGGATTGGCTCATTTTAAGGTTGTAACAGCTCAGTGGCGTAATCGTGCGGTCCGAAAAAATAAAAATACTTATAATTTTTTTTCATATTGTATCTTTTTTCATATAAAAGTAAAGTAAGTAAAAGCCTGTTACTATCCTACTGTTATACTGCTGGGCATAGGCCTCCTTTCCATTTTTGGAGAGAAGGGTTGGAGCTAAGACCTATCACGCTGCTCCAATGCGGATTGGTAGGTTACACATATCCCTAGGATTCTCTAGAGATATGCAGGTTTCCTCACGATGTTTTCCTTCACCGAAAAGCGTGTGAGAAATTGCAATTATCAATTAGACACAAGTTTTAATAGAAAAACTCATTGGTGTCTGCCCGGGTTTGAACCCATGATCATCTCTAGAGAGTCACACGGTCGCACCGCTAGGCCATCACAGCTTTTTTTTTCATATAATTTTTTTATATAATTTAAAGAAAATACTATGCAAAGCTCTGCCACCCAAGTACTTGTTTGTAAAGCAGACATAGATCTAACAGTTTAATCAAGTTCAATTTCAGTGTAGCGCAGTCCACGCTCTGACCTTAAGCGGTCAACTAACATTAACTTTTACAATTATGAGCAGCGGTTATATAACTAATTATAATTAATGTAAATAAGGAAATTATTACGGCTATTTAAATTGCAACAGTCAACCGGATAAAGGAGGCCGGACATTGTAGTCAATTGGGTGCTTTCATGTAATAATAAAAAGTTGGTAAAAAAAACAAATATACTAAATATTCAAAATAAAACGTGAAAATATTCCTTTTACCTAAATTGACATTTAATTTTACAACAATAATAACATTTCCTTGGCAAATAGATTCAAATTCAAATTCAAATTATTCGTTATTTTGGCTTTTATGAGCACTTTTGAATAGCTAAATTACAATAAAGCTACGACTGTTCAAGTTAAGTTTATTAATAATTTAGTTTAATAATAACATAAAAACGTAAAATAATATGAAATAATTATAATATGGTAAATTCGATAAAATAAATCTTTATATTTAAATGAGTTAATCTCGTATATATATATATTTTCCGAATCTCGGAAACGGCTCCAACGATTTTCCTGAAATTCAAGATGTAGGGGGTTTTGGGGGAGAAAAATTGATCTAGCTAGGTTTTATGTAAAAAAAATTTTGTTTTATCCCTGTTTTTGGGCATTAAAAAACACTAACATTTATATTGAATTGAATTTTCGCCATTGACTGTCAAGTCGACGTGGCTTATTCGGATAACGGGCAAACTCGAAAAATGTGAATGCCAAGGATCGATCCCCAACTAAATAATTGTTTTTTTTTTTAAGTTCTTTTTTTGTAAAAAATTACCGAGCGAAGCTCGGTCACCCAGATATTTTATAATAATATGTAAATATAAATACAGTAAAATATTTTTTATATGTTAAGAATATAAAGTTTCGAAATCATTTTGAGTTCACTCATGAGAGTGACCGCCGAGTTTCTTTCTGGTTCTTCTCGGTAAGAGCAACATTCAGAACCAGTTGTAGCTTCATTTATCATATTGATCCTTGACCATTCAAAAGTGCTTGAAAAAGCTTATTTGAATACAGATTATTTTGATTTAATTTGACTATTGGGTGGAGCTACGCCCAATTAACTCAGCGTTATATATAAATCTCAGTTGTATCTTTAGAACCGTCAGTTAACGACAGTTCCCAAAAGGGCCGTCGTTTGATGGGACCACCGGCTTGTTTGCCCAGTTGCACGCACTTGTTGCTGTGGCCATAAAATACTTTTAAATTAGTCTTTACAAGTTGATGTACTGATTTTCTTGTATTTTATACTTGCGGTCTGGCATTGCATTGCTGGGGCTTAATCGGCTTTCGACTTCCCAAGAAAATGGTAGCAAAAATTATCTGATTGCCACCAAACTTTTCAGGATTATGAGGGTTATTTAAATTTGGTGGCTAAAAATTTCATTGAAATCAGTCCATTCGTTTTGGAGTCTATTATGAACATACAAACATACTCTTTCTCTTATATTTATAAATATATCTTAGTGAAAACGTATAAAAAAACGTCGTGTGGTATTCGGTTGAATAGAATAGACCACTCTGTATTTTACGACACCCATCTCGGTAAGAACCGAGGCGTCGTAAAATACGACTAAGTTGACGTCAGGCAGGCGCCCTGCCGGAAAATACCTAGCCAAATCACACATGGTGTGGTTGTCCCAACTACACTTATAGTGGGATAAGTGCAAGAGGATGATGAATATTCTTCCAAAAATTTTATTCAAAATATAAAAAATAAAAATAGTTTCATTCTAAAAACAGTCAATTTTCCAATAGACCTAACATTTTACACCCCAAATTATATAAATACTAGTTTTACTCGCAACTTCGTTCGCGTGAACTGTTGTCGCATGATAGATTAATAATAGATGGCGCTTTTCAATGTCGTACTATTCAAATAATTTATAGAATTAGGCGTTACTTTGCGGAGATCCATAATACAAAAGTAATAATAAAATTATTTTGCTATAATCCGCGATGAAGTAAAATAGAAAATATATATAATGCTGAATGTAGAGTGGAAAATCGGTTATCATACCTGATACATGCAGGAGTCGTAAAAAAAATATATTACTTAAAATTAATTAATTAAAATATTATTTCTTTTGTGTCATACTATTCCTTTACAATTAACAGGATTTCTATAGCCTATATGCTACCCCGGTGTTTAAGAAATAATTGTGCCAAATTTAATCGATATTGGTTCAGCGGATTCGCCGTGAAGAGTAACGAACGTACATCCGTACTTACAAACTTTCGCATTTATGTTATTAGTAGGATGTGATAGGATTATGTCCTTTTCATCTTAATATTTATATCACTTACTTTTATGTTAAGATGAAAAGGATTCAATAGGATGTATGATTTGTTGCTTTTATTTGCTACTAATCACAAATGATCGTGTATCGAAATATCTCCGGATGTACAAATTAAGTCAAACTTTTTCGAATGCATTCTCTTTAAAGAGCCATTTTGAACCTTATTTATTGTTACGTAGGGCTAAAATTAACCTCTGTTCCTTACTTCCCATTTCCTAATTTCCTGGCATGTGCCGTCACACCTCATTCGCTCAATTTAGGGCGTCCTGCCACTTGTTTTAGATCTTTATAAATATACCGTCTATATTAATCTTGAATGCAGTTTATTTTATTATAGTTGTCTGATATGATCCCGGTAAATTCAAATTCAAATTCAAAATATTAATTATTATTATTCAAATAAACTTGTAAACAAGTGCTTTTGAATCGTCAACTCTACTGCTGGTTCGGAAAGCTGTTCCTACCGAGAAGAGCCAGCAAGAAACTCGGCGGTTACTCTTTTAAAAATATAATTCTTAATACTATTTACATTAAGTCGTTACTGTCTTGTACAGGTTCAAAGAGAGCTATATCCACACATTCTTATCTTCCAAATAATCTTCAAGAGTATAGTAGGCTTTCTGTATCAGCCTCTTTTTAACAGTGTTTTTAAACTGATGTAATGGCAAAGCTGAAATTGATTGCGGAATTTTATTATAGAATCTTATACCAAAACCCCAAACGAATTACGTACTTTGCAAGGCGCAAAGCAGGAGCCGCAAGCTTATATCGGTTCCTGCTTTGTCTATTGTATACATCACCTGTCGTTTTATAATTCTTTATATTTTTATGTACATAAATTAGATTGCTTAAAATATATTGTGAAGCAAATGTAAGAATACCTGTTTCCTTAAACTTCTCTCGCAGGGAATCACGCGGTTTTAAATTATAAATGCCACGTTTAGCTCTTTTTTGTAAAACAAAAATTTTTTCACTATCCGCGCATAATAATAGTAAATGCTGAGCTTTATTGTTTTTCTAGGATACAAAAGCAAATTGAAAATTGAAATATTCTTTATTTAATTTATTCAATAGCTTTTGAATCAACTCTAGTTCAGAAAAAGCTCAGTTCGGAAAATTTATTCGAAATAGCTAAAAAACATTTATTGATTAAAAATCTATTCTATCTATCTATACATGTTTCTTTAATATTTCAATGAATTAATCTTGTATGCATATATATAAATATATTTTCTGAATATCTGAAACGGCTACAATGATTTTCCTGAAATTCAGCTTGTAGGGGGTTTTGGGGGAGAAAAATCGATCTAGCTAGGTTTTATGTAAAAAAAATTCGTTTCATCCCTCTTTTTGGGCATTAAAAGATACTAAAATTTATATTGAATTGAATTTTTGCCATAAACTTTCAAGTCAGCGTAGCAAATTCGGGGAACGGGCAGTCTCAAGAAATGTAAATACCTGGGATCGATCCACAAGTACTAAATTATTTTTTGTTTTTTTTTAAAGTTTCTTTTCATTTTTTTTGTAAAAAAGTACCGAATAAGTCTCGGTCAACCAGATACTATAAAAAAATCTATAAGAAGTGAAATCTCTTTGCGTTTGTTCCCGCTAAAAAAGCGCTGATCCGATTTGGATCCTGTTTTCACTAATACATAGTAAAACATATATGGTATATATTATTTCAATCGTTTGACAAAAATAAAGATAAGACAATTTTAAGTTGAAAGGACTTATAATATTTGGTAATTGCATTTATTCGTTTTTTGTCTTTCATTTTGGAGGATTTGTCTAAACAAGTTGTGATATTGTTAGTCAAGTAACATTCTGTTACTATTCCGCTTCTGGGCTTAGACCTTCTCTCTTCATTTTTTTTTATAGAAATGTTGGAGCTTATGATCCACCAAGCTGCTTCGCGCTGCGAATTGGTAGTTTACACATATTCTCTGAATTCTCTAGCGATATTCAGGTTTCCTCACGATATTTTCTTTCACCAAAAAGCGTGTGATCTATTGCAAATGTCAATTAGACACAAAATAGACTGATTTCAAAACTAGTTATTAATAAAATCATCATCAACTTTATAACCGAGTATTTGCGATCTTATCACGTTGAATTAATGAACACGGTGAAGTTGTTTGAGATGCATCTGGTCGTAATCAATTAGAGCGTTAACTAATCAAGTATGCTTTGGTTCAATCTGTAAACTATGAACTGTTCCGATAGTTCATCAGTACAGACCTAATCTAGCGCATGTTATTGTGACCAACTTACAACTTTCAAACTGGGACATATCGCACGCTTATTATTAAAGTGACCTAATTCAAAATTAGGCTTAACCTCTCCCTTTAAGAGTCAGAGAATTAGGTCACTTTAATACTAAGCGTATGATATGTAAGTTTTAATTGCACCGAAGACGCAGGTGGCAGGGTGCCTTAAGCTCCGGGGGTCACGCGTTCGATTCCCGCCAACCAACGTTTTCTATAAATAATTGTTGCTTTTTCGACTCTGCGTTTATTTATGTGTTTATTTAAAAATCCAAATGTTTATATTTACCGGTTGTGTCTCCCATAATACAAGTAACAAGTTAGTTTTGGGACAGGCGTCTCTGTATGTAATTATCGCATATATGTATATTTATTTATTTCTATAATTGGCAATATCGGGCGGCTATTTTTGGGAACGAAAATACATTTACTTCTTTACAATGGTTCTATGTCACCTTTATTTTTGTATTTAATAGTATGCTGTTAATATAAATGATAATTAACCTTTACTAAAGATAATATCAACAATTATGTAACTTACGCCATCTATATAAAACGCAGCGAACTAAATCACAAAAGGCCAAAGGGTGCACCTACACGTTACAAGTGATAAAGGGACAATACACACGCGATAATTTTTGCAATGGTCTTATTTAGATACCTTGCTTGTCGTATCCGGCTGAGTAAAATAGACCAATCTGTAAGCAATGAGTGCTTACAGAGTTGTCGTAAAAGGCGACTACGGTACGCCGAACCGCCATTCGGTATCCGGCTGAGTAGAATAGACCACCTTAATTTCTTACCGAGGTGTCGTGAAAGACGACTAAGGTAAGTTGACCAGCCGTGTGGTATCCGGCTGAGTAGAATAGACCACCCTCATTTCATACCGAGGTGTCATAACAGGCGACTAAGGTAAGTTGACGTCAGACAGGCGGCCGCTCGTAAAATACGTAGCCAAATCACATAACATGTTTTAAACACGTTGTGGCGACCCTCATTAGAGTGCGATAATTGCAGGAGAATGTAGGACGTAGCTGCTTTTCGATCCTGTACAAGAAAGTAATAACTAAATGTAACTAGTAATAACAATTATATTTTAAACGAGCAACCGCCGAGTTTCTCGCTGGCTCTTCTCGGTAGGAACAGCTTTCCGAACCAGCAGTAGATTTGACGATTCAAAAGCACTTGTTTAAAAGATTATTTGAATAAAGAATATTTGGAATTAGAATTTGAATGATAAAAGAATTGAAGTTTTTATGTAGGATCGTAACTTACTACTTTTTTATAATAATCTTTATTATTGTAATCTGAGTACCAAATATCTGTCCGTCATTCACGTCCAGTATAAACGCAATTTCCATTTAACATATCCGAGACGCGAACCCGTTACCGAGCGAAGACGCTGCATTCCTTAGGCATCCGGCTACATTTTTTTTCCATTTCCTCCGAGACCGCAACCTTCGCGAAGGTGACCACTTTTACCGGCACTTTCTTTTATTTGAGTTGCACTTAATTGCACTGAGAAATTTATTGGTTTCCTAAATGTCTATATTAACCTCTTTAATATGTATTAAACGACAATTATAAATGCGAAAGTACTTCGAGTGCTTTCGCATTTATAATAGTTAAGTTAAGTAAAGTTAAGTTTACTTAAGTTAGTCCGCAATCAATTTCATCACTGCCATTACAGCAGTTTAAAAACACTGTTAAAAAGAGGCTGATACAGAAAGCCTACTATACTCTTGAAGATTATTTCTTCTTCTTCTTCTTCTTCTTTGTCAACCGATGGACGTCCACTGCTGGACATAGGTCTCTTCATGGGATCTCCATACCACACGATCTTGTGCCGCTTGGACCCAGCGGCTCCCCACGACCTTTTTAAGGTCGTCAGTCCATCTCGTGGGGGGTCTACCGACACTGCGTTTTCCGGTGCGGGGTCGCCATTCCAACACCTTGAGACCCCAACGTCCATCGGTTCTACGCACTATGTGCCCCGCCCATCGCCACTTCAGCTTCGCGACCCGCTGAGCTATGTCGGTAACTCTGGTTCTTCTACGGATCTCCTCATTTCTGATTTGATCACGTAGAGATACTCCGATCATAGCTCGCTCCATCGCCCGCTGAGCGACTCTGAGCCTTCTTATGAGGCCCATAGTTAGCGACCACGTTTCAGATCCGTAGGTCATCACTGGCAACACGCACTGTTCGAAGATTTTGGTCTTCAAGCACTGAGGTATTTTGGACGAAAAGATCTCGCGTAGCTTCCCAAACGCTGCCCATCCGAGTTGGATTCGGCGGCTAACCTCTTTCTCGAAATTGGACCTACCTAATCGACTGTATGTCCTAGGTATATATACTCTTCTACAATTTCGAGTGCAGAGTTCTCAACGAAAACCGGGTGGAGCGGAACATGTGAGTTCGACATGATTTTCGTCTTACTCATGTTCATTTTAAGGCCCACCTGTTGAGATACTCTGCTGAGGTCTTCGAGCATTTTGTTAAGATCCTCCAGAGACTCTGCCATAAGGACTATATCGTCGGCAAATCTAAGGTGAGTGATGTACTCGCCGTTAATGTTGATGCCGTATCCGTTCCAATCCAAAAGCTTAAAGACGTCCTCCAATGCAGCGGTAAACAGCTTTGGGGAGATGACATCTCCCTGTCGCACACCTCGCTGCATTTGGATTGGTCTCGTAGTTCTGTTTTGGATACGGACAGACATTGTGGCGTTTTCATACAAACACTTCAACACTTGGACGTACCGATAGTCGATTCGGCATCTCTGGAGCGATCTTAACACGGCCCATGTTTCCACCGAATCAAAGGCCTTCTCATAGTCCACAAACGCCAAGCAAAGTGGCTGGTTATACTCCTCGGTCTTCTGTATAACCTGCCGCAGCGTAAATATGTGGTCTATGGTACTATAGCCTTTGCGGAAACCGGCTTGTTCGGGAGGCTGGAAGTCGTCGAACCTACGAGCGAGACGATTCGTAATGACTCTCGAAAACAACTTATAAACCTGACTCAGCAGCGCGATGGGTCTGTAATTCTTCAATAAGGTGTTATCACCCTTCTTGAAGAAAAGAACCACCACGCTCCTGTGCCACGCTTCCGGCGTAGTACCTTCGTGAATGACGGAATTGAACAGTCGCTGAAGGACTTTAAATATGGGTTTGCCACCCGCCTTCAGGAGTTCTGTTGTGATTCCGTCATCACCTGGTGCCTTGTTGTTGTTGAGTTGTTTGAGAGCCATACTAATCTCGTATAGGCTGACGTCCGGGATATCTTCGGTATAGTGTCGGGTCAGCTTGGCTCTTGGGTCTTTTGCCAGACTGACCACAGGCTGTTGTGTTGAAGTGTATAACTGCCCATAGAACCGCTCAACCTCTCTCAAAATCTCCGGTCGAGACGAAATGATACTACGAATGTGTGGATATAGCTCTCTTTGAACCTGTACAAGACAGTAACGACTTAATGTAAATAATATTAAGAATTATATTTTTAAAAGAGCAATCGCCGAGTTTCTTGCTGGCTCTTCTCGGTAGGAACAGCTTTCCGAACCAGCAGTAGAGTTGACGATTCAAAAGCACTTGTTTACAAGTTTATTTGAATAAAGAATATTTTGAATTTGAATTTGAATTTAACATTTACCTTTATTTATATGTTTTAAATACTACCTCCTTCAAATAGTATAAAAATAATCAATACCTAATATAAAAAAAAACATTGTAGCCGTCAATGTGACATGTTTAAAAAAAAATTGGTTTACTTTTGACTCGCCGGGTGGTATCCGGCTGAGTAAAATAGACAACCCTTCTAAAGTAAAGTAAGAAATGATTCTTACCGAGGTGTCGTAATAGGTGACTAAGGTAAGTTGACCCGCCGTGTGGTAACCGGCAGAATGGAATAGACCACCACATTTCTTACCAAGATGTCGTAAAAGGCGACTAAGGTAAATTGACCCGCCGTGTGGTATCTGGCTGAGTAAAATAGACCACCCTCTTTCTAACTGAGTGTCATTAAACCCGACTAATGTAAATTGAGACGCCGTGTGGTAACCGGCTGAGTAAAATAGAGTACCCTTATTTCTTACCGAGGTGTCGCAATAGGCGACTAAGGTAAATTGACCCGCCGTGTAATATCCGGCTGAGTAGAATCGACCACCATCATTTCTTACCGCGGTGTCTTAAAAGGCGACTAAGGTAAGTTGACGTCTTGCAAGCGGCCATTCTTTTATTTTAATGTAAAATAAAAAGCTTTAAAAACGTAGAATAATAAAAACGTTTAAAATATATTCTGAGATACGAACTACGTTCTAATCCAATTTGAGATAAATCTACACATTTTTCCCTCAAACAGCATCTTAAAAGCAATAAACCGGCCAAGGTTAACTTTATGAATTGTTATAACAAACGGTTATAGTGCTTTTAATCCTGAATTTTATGTGGTGTAGCTAATATTAGATATTATAAAATATGAATACACTAAATACTTTAGACACGTTTTTGCTGCGTTCATTTGAATGATTTTAAGATAATTAATTGTAAATTAAAACAATGATTTAATTGAAGTTCATTGTCATTTAAATATAGCTGGTTGACCGTGTGGTATCCGGCTGAATTGAATAGTACCACCCTCATTTCTTACCGAGGTGTCGTAAAAGACGGCTAAGGTAAGTTGACACACCGTGTGGTATCTGGTTTAGTAGAATGGACCAACCTCATTTCTTACCGTGGTGTCGTAAAAGGCGACTAAGGTAAGTTGACACACCGTGTGGTATCCGGTTTAGCAGAATGGACCAACCACATTTCTTACCGAGGTGTCGTAAAAGGCGACTAAGGTAAGTTGGCACACCGTGTGGTATCCGGCTTAGTAGAATGGACCAACCTCATTTCTTACCGAGGTGTCGTAAAAGGCGACTAAGGAAACTTGGCACACCGTGTGGTATCCGGTTTAGTAGAATGGACCAACCTCATTTCTTACAGAGGTGTCGTAAAAGGCGACTAAGGTAAGTTGACCCACCGTGTAGTATCCGATTTAGTAGAATAGATCACTCTCTTTCTTACCGAGTTGTAAAATACGACTGAGGTAATTTGACGTCAGGCAGGCGGCCGGTCGTAAAAACACAGCCAAATCATGTGACAGCATGTTTATAGCATGTTGTGCCGACCCCACTTAGAGTGGGATAAGGGCAGGAAGATGATGAATTCACTAACTGCTTCAGACACGATTTCCTGCGTTAATTTTAATGATTTTAAGATAATTAATTATAAATTAAAACAATGCTTTAATTGAAGTTCATTTAAATATCTTACCTGGTTGACGGTAATTTTTAACAAAATAAAGAAAAAGAAACTTAAAAAAAAATAATAATAGTTGGGTAGGTGGTGCTCGATCCTAGGTATTTTCATTTCTCGCCACCACCCGTTCCCCGAATAAGCTACAGTGACTTGACAATTAACGGCAAAATAGTGTTTTGTATTTTCAATGCAAATTTCAGTATTTTTTTAATGCCGCTCCCGAGCCGTTTCCGAGATTCCAAAATTATAAATACAAATACATATATACATGCTAGATTATCTCAATTAAATATTAAAGATTCAATAGCGCTACCTTAGGCTTAGGTTTGCTCTGGCTTAAGATTTTTACCTGTTTTCCAAAGAAAGACGGCGATTATGTGATAACATGTTTATTAAGTTTTGTTCAACCTCATTTAGAGTGGGATAAGGGCAGAAGGATGATGAGTTTTTAATTTTATTTATTTTGTACTTTTTTTAGTACACCCAAATTAATACGGTTTTAAAAAGGGAAATTATTTTGAAATCTTTCAACATCGATATTACATGCAGAACAGAATACATGCAGAATTTGTAAGAACTCATGCACTACCCGACACTGATGGCACAACAATACACAAGCACTGCACACATTCACCACCACAACCTCAAAAATTGTTTCGCCCCGTAACCGAAGCATCGTCAGGAGATAGACTCCACGACAAAATCGCAAAGCGATTTTTATTACATTACATTACCTACATATATTTTATTGCGGATTATAGTAAAATAATGTTCTCATTACTTTTGTATTATGGACCTCCGCAAAGTAACGCCTAATTTTATAAATTACTAAATTCGATTTCAATTCAGCAGCAGAGTACATCCAACTTTATCAAAAAAACAAATGAGTTATCAATATTCCCGGAATATTCCCTTTACGCTATCGATCGATCGAGTTTCCTGTCAAAGACCACAGGTGGTGTTACCCTTTATAAGGACGAGTGGTTCCGCATCGTTTCCCATGTATAGAATACAAATTTTCGCTAGTGGATAACCCGGCATTCAGTGCCGTTCGCGCCTAGCGTCCACACGCGTCATGGCGACACCCGTGCCCGCGCCGCGTTTACGTCTCGCTTTCCACCCTCATAACATACATGTAAGTTTGTTATTTAGGCCAGTATCACAAGTTACCAATAAACTGTCAGGTAGCTTATCCGGAACATATCTGATACATATCTCGGAGTTTTGCGTTTCAGGTTTCTGATAGGCTTATTCAGCACTTAAAGTCCCTAATAAGTTATTAAGATCATGAGGCTGTTATGTTTATCTGCTGGATAGCAAATACCTATTGGCCGCGATTTTATATCTCCTTAATTTTTCACTTTTTAGAGAGATTTATCTGCTACTTAGTTTATTTGTTCCGACACTTTATCAGTAACTTGAAACAGGCCCTTAATATCGTAGAGGACCCATAGGGCTTTGTGTGCGAGTGTCCAACAAATAAAAAGAGAGGGAAAATGATACCAATATTTATCTTTGTCTAATCAAAAGCGCAGTGATATTCATGGGCATTTTTAATTTTAAATAATTTGAATATCTTTAGCACACCTTCAAAATGATTGTGTTTTTAAAAGGGATTTTTTTTTGTAGTACGGTATCCGGTAGAGTAGAATAGACCACCCTCATTTCTTACCGAGGTGTCGTAAAAGTATCCGACTGAGTAGAATAGAAAATACGAAAAGATAAGTTGATGTAAGGCAGGTGGCAAGGCGTAAAATACGCAGCTAAATTATGTGACAACATGTTTATAACATGTTGTGCTGACCCCACTTAGAGTGGGATAAGAGCAGAAGGATATTGAGTATTAATTTTTTATTTATTTGAACATTTTTTTAGCATAACTTCAAAATGGTTATGCAGTTTTAAAAAGGGAAACTATTTTGAAATCTTCCATCATCAAAATAATTAAATTCAATCGAATAATGCGCAAAAGAATCAGATTGATAGTTTCATTTTCTCTTTTTTCAGTGGACACATTTTAGATTGGCTCTGTTACTCTGGTATAATAACTTTTAATATTGTATTGTATATATGTATCTGTGCGTTTCGTGTTGGTGTAGTGTTAATGTACGAAGGCGGCGCGTGGGAACCTGATTTACCACAGTCCTTGCATTCTTACGTTGAGTAACATAACTTTATAATGGCTTTATCGAGTAGTGTTGCGGATTTTTATTGCATACCCGGTTGAACTTGGTAAGTTAAACTAAAGTATTTTATAGACTGATTTGCCAAAAGTAATGAAAATATTATTTCGCTATAATTCGCGATAAAATCATAATCAAATCAAATCATCTAATTTATAGTATTAGGCGTTACTTTGCGGAGATCCATAATACAAAAGTAATAGTAAAATTTACTAAACTTAAAACTTTACTTTACTTAAAATTTTACTATAATTCGCTATAATATCCACGATGAAGTCATATATATAGCAAAATAATTTTATTATTACTTTTGTAAGTTTCTTTAATTCATTGTGCGATTTAAGTTGGCTAAGGTCGCATTTGATGCATTTTAAACAGTGTTTATTTTATAACTTCGTTTGAAAATGCTTACACTCATCTCAAACTCTATAGAATAATATATAATAGCCATGGCTTAAATGTTTTAAGTTAATTTTTAATTTAATTCACTTTTCTTTATTTACCACTTTTTTAATTTTAGACTGGTTGGCTGGATTCGGATTCCGGAATAAGCCCGCCATTGCAAATTATAATGTTTTTTTATTATTTTTATTTGAACTAATGCAATAAAGAGATTACTTACTAACAAACAAGCCTACTTATTATTTGTTAATAGGTAAGGCTAGGTTTTACCTGTTTTAGAGTTAGTTTTTGACAAGACCTTGCAGTTTTATCAATGCACTTTTAGAGAACAGTTCATTATATGCATTTTCACAAATTTGATGTCTGGCACTCTTTAAAATTCAGTTTTGCAGATAGGGCAGTACATTATTGCCATCATAGCCGCCTATTTGTTTTCGTTTTTAATCTGGATATCCATTTCCTAGTGTAGGGTAGATGCTTTTTGCGGTCGGTCAATCCAGCTCGCACAGGAAGCCGTGGTGTAACCGGACACTTGGGCAACTCTTACGGTCACAATTCTCATAAAATTATCATTACTTAATATTTTCATTAAATACGGATTACTCGAAATCCTTTGAGTTTCCGTTTACAAACAGATTTGATGTTGTCATCTCCAACAAATAATAAAATAACCTTATGTAACTCAAATAATGCGTAAAAATATCCTTACATCCTGCCTATAAAATGTGACAAGAGTCGCTCAGTGTCACTAGTGTGCTTAGTGCGATTTTTTTTAACCTAATCACGTTATACGTGATACACGATCAAGTGTGTCAAAAAAACTTTCACTAAGCACTGTTCTATTATCATACCGCATTCAAATACAAAATATTCTTTATTCAAGTATTTTTTTTAATATATGCTTGTGAATCGTCCAATCTACAGCAGGTTCAGAAAATTGCCTCTATCGGAAGAGCGAGAAACGTTTGAAACTCGGCAGAATGATGAAGATCGAAGATGGGCAAATAGCTCATACAATTTTGGCCTGAGTGGACAGAAATAAATTAATATTTAATACAAAGACCGAAAGTTACTCTTCAAGCATGTACAAGTCTTTTTTTGATAGAACTTGGGTATTAAAAGTAATAAATTAATGACCATGACAGATTTATATAGAGTATTGGAATTTGTTAGTACATTTTTTTAACTATAATTCATTTTCATCTAAGAAAAAATACGAATCCAAAATAATGAGATTCTCGACTCGAAATATAATATATCAGTAGTCCAGAAATATAGCAAAGGTCGTTATAAAGTAGCACGCGAATACAAGGAATCCCCAAACTATCCTATATAGTGTATTATCTATGCCCCAAACGTTCACGATGTGAAAAACAACACGAATATGCATGTTTAAAAACATAACAATTCACAGATAATAACTAATATAACGACAACCTTTTTGAGTACTGTTATGCGCAGAAAACGATTTTATTAATCGATCCGTAAATCGGTCACATATATAAAAAAATAATGATAATTAAAAAGGCTAGCAACTATGTATTTTTTTATGGTAATAAAAAACAATTTATCAACAACAGTTACTATATTGAACTATACTATACTGAAATATACTGTATATTAGTAAGAATATTAAATTCTTAAATCGATATACCTAATATCTATATCGAGTTTCTTACTGATTCGAAAGAAATTGTGACTTCACTAATTATAACTGAACTGGATCAAATAAATAACTTTTTTATTCAATACCAGTTTTCCCGAGTAGTATAGAGATAGTATTAATTTATTTTGGCATTATTTAATATTTTATATTTTATTATGTACTTCATTATTTAGTCCGCACAGACCAGATTTTGCCCATCTCCTTTAGCTATGAACGAGTGGAATTAGTGTGTCACAGAGCTTTAGCATGTAAATTTCAACCCTCGGTTTAGTTCCGAAGAATGTACTAAGAACCTAATCTTTCCTAAAATATGCGTTAGTTAAAAAACAGTATTAAAATCCGATCCGAAAAAAAAATATTAGTAGTTATTGTGAGTCAATGATAAAAGATAGATCCATGTTGTCGCGGACTTTTTAATAGTATTTTTGTAGATCTACAATTCTTTTGTATCTTACTTTAGTGTATGTCTGTAGGTTTATGCGGCGCACCCGGGCAAAAGCTCCCAACAAGTAAGTTTTTTAACTGCGCGACGTGTCCAACATACTCGTAATTTACATAAAATGTGCCTAAATCTTCCGGGACAATGGCTCTATCTTTTAGGAAATACCGTACAAAAATCGGTTCAGTTTATTTTTTAGTTTTAGAAAATCTAACAAATATAGGTAATTTTTAGGGATTATTATTATTTATTTTACAAAATCTACAGCTCTTAATGTAATAATTTGCAAAGTATTAATTTAGTTTGTACATACAGCCAATAACGGATTTTAAGTTTGCTAACATTATACTTATTATAATTAGGACGCCGGAGAAGTATGTAGTGTGTATGTATGTGTCTGTGTAAGTGTGTTGCGTGTGTATGTAATGAAGTTGTTGCTACGAAGTCTGCATTATATCGAGAATTATATTCCTAAAACACTCTTTCGAGTTATTAAATATATCAATCTGGGTGTAATTGACATTATAAGGTCTAAGCAGTCGACATACTATCGAGTTAACTCCATATATAGATTTGGTGAAAGATTTTGTTTTATAATAAGTATAGATTTTATGAGTATATATTGATGATAGTAATATTAATTTCTTTCGTCTTTATTATTTCCAGACTACAATAAAAGTGTACGCGCACCGGCTCCGTCCAGACATCGAATACAAGACCCTGTCGGTGACGTGGGGCACCAGGGCCAAGGAGGTTGTGGCCACGCTGCTGGGCAAGTTCCGCATGAGGCACCGGGACCCGCGGCTGTTCTACCTGAGCATGGAGGTGCGGGTGCGAGCTGCTGGCCTGCGGACCACGCTCGTGCTGGATGACGACGCCAGGCCGGCCGCATTGCAGGCGTGTCATCCCAAAGGATATTCTAAGTGAGTTTCATTGGAGGATCTTTTTAAATTCCTATTTAAGGTATACCTGCGTAAGTTAGTCATCATCTTCCTGCCCCTATCCCACTCTAAGTGGGGTCGGCACAACATGTTATAAACATGCTGTCACACGATTTGGCTGCGTTTACACGACCGGCCGCCTGCCTGACATCAACTTACCTTAGTCGTATTTTACGATACCTTGGTGAGAAAGAGGGTGGTCTATTCTACTAAACCGGATACCATACGGTGGGTCATCTTACCTTAGTCGCCTTTTATGACACCTCGGTAAGAAATGAGGTTGGTCTATTCTACTCAGCCGGATACCATACGGTGGGTCATCTTACCTTAGTCGCCTTTTACGACACCTCGGTAAGAAATGAGGTTGGTCTATTCTATTCAGCCGGATACTACACGGCGTGTGCCGTTACCTCACAATTATTATTTGAAATATTACTCTGTACGTAATTGCATTATTTTGTTCAGGCTCTTTTCTTCAAGTGAATGCTGCATATATTACGACCCTTCCAATTCGAAGTTTAATCAGCCCAATTGGGGAATTTTCCATTTTTTCAAATTTAAATTATTACTCTGTAAGTGGGCCTTTAGTTTTTTCCGACCTTGAAAAATTTTACTTACTAGTCAAACTGTGCCCCAACTGTTGAGGAAGCAATCCTTTTACTGAATAATATATAAACTCAAAGTATTACTCTGTGAAAACGTGATCTAAGATTGCGCACAGCATAAATAGAACAGACGCCAACAAAACATGCAAACAATATACTCGTAGATGTCGTGACCTCTCGTAATGAACATTATTCAATTGTTCCAATATTGGGACACCGATATGATGTATTTAATGAGCGATTGGGGCGTACACAAATATTATTAATTACTTTATAGCTTATACTTGTAGCACGCATTTAGCAATTGTTTGCCAGTCTCAATTTATCGCTGGCAAATGAATCACTACTTATAAAACAACTAGAAAATATTTATCTAGTAATTATATGTTAGTAGCATCTTTATTCATCTACTTATTTAACAAAAATGTATAAATTAAATGGTTGAATTTACTATTATCTGTATTGAATCATTTTTTTGATCCTTTATGTTATTTCGTGCAAATATTAATGTAGGTATATAGTTTTCCGTTATTTTGTTTTTTCTTTCTTACTATATTATCCTTATCTCACTTCTATTCTTTTTCCTTCTTTTAGGGCTAAATCCGCTTTGTGCATGTGCTGTAACTTTGTACCTGTTACCTTTTTTGGAGCCTAGACCACCACATATTCAAAACTGATTGAAAGTTACAGATATCTCAAAAATTATCTAGAGATGTGCGTTACCTCACAATGATTACCTTTAACGAAAGCGTGTGATAGATTGCGAATATTAAAAATAAATTAGACACATAAGTATTAAAAGAAAATCTCATTAGTCACTGCCAGGGTGACCTGTTCGAACCTTCGTCGAAAATGCCCTCTGACTTATGTCAGGAACGAAAAATACCGTAATATCGTAACTAGAATTAGTCAATACAATCCTACTTATATTATAAATGTGACAGTTTGTGAGTATTGCTGTATGTTTTTTACAATTTCACGGCGAATCCGCTGAACCAATATAACATATAGGCTATAGAGATTCTGTTAATTCTACAGGAATAGGATGACATTAGAAAGCGCCATCTATTATCGACTTGTAACAATCCACGCAAAAGAAGTTGCGGGTAAAAACTAGTACCACATATATCACAGTTGAAACAAAGCTCTCAATTCCCGCCAACTCACCGGGACCACCGGCCAGCGATCTTAAAAAAAGACCGCGCTTTTGTCCCTTTTTCACGTCCCCTTCCGGCTATCTATTCCCGGCACGTTCCCGTTGGTGCTACGGGCAATAAAAAAAACTTTAAACTCTATGGCCCTTTATACACCAAATGGATCGTGTTGCAGCTGATGACGCTTGCATTTGTTTACACTGTCAACAAAGTAAACAGTGTTGTCGATTCTTGATATCGCTGCATTATTGCTGACCTATTAAACCTTTTTACTATCCTACTGCTGGACAAAAACGCCCTCATCTCTTCGTGAAGAAGAGGATTGTGTTTACATTTACCGACAATTCTCAAAGAATATTTTGGTGTTTTTCACGGTGTTTGATCCTTTGACCCACAATTTAAAAGCACCTTAAACAAAAGGTCGTATCCGTGTCTAACATCCTATTTGCTTCCTTTGGCTTCTAGTAGAATCACTAGAAGACTACCAAAAACTTTTAATTCACTTAACGATAAATTGACAAAGCGTTAATGATCGTTAGTGTACCATAGAGTATCATTTTTACCAGTTTAGCCGAATACTGATCGACAATCGATGCGGCAGGTTTAGGTTAGGTTTTAGACAAAAAATATATCGATACTCCCAAAGACTTTTTCCATTCGTTTATGTCCATTAGTGACCGTGATTGATTAACTTTGCAATTAGTTATACTTGCATTTTTATTTTATGAATAAATATTTTGAAATGAGAATGGCCGCCATTTGTTTTTTTATCGAACTTATAACCCGTATCTTTAATATTTAAATGAGTTAATCTGTCTGTTAATTGTCTATTTAATTTAAGTTAATTCTATCTTTAAAAAGTATTAATTTGTTTTCATTTCGTGCCATTTTAAATTAAAATCGATAATTATTGTTATTTAAATAACACTGCGTATTTTTTAATGATATTAATTTTTTTGTTAGGATGTGTACTGTTATTATAGAGTTTATTCAGTATTAATTATTTTATTATATAGAAAAAGCTAATGATAAAAAGTTTATTATCCCAGCATACAGAGTCGATCTCCGCCTGTACTGTTATTTTTTACGTTTACAAGGCAATCGGGTTTTTGTGGAAGTCAACTTCCTGCAAGTCTGCATAACTTCTTTGAATATTCGCATTAATTAAAACTGAGATTAGTATGCAAACAAAAACACCTATGGTATATCTTATATTAGCTTATCGTATTACATTTTACACATTGGTAGATATTTAAAATTTCAAAATATTTTACGAGTGCTATCAATTTTTTTTAAATTTCAATTCCTAAACGAGCAGACTAAGGTCGATGACCAGACTGCTTAACGAAAACGAAACAAAAAAAGAAAACTAATTTTCAAATATTTAGATTTTAACTTTTAATTTAGCTTAGTTTTGAAATTAAGCCTTGAATACTTGGATAATCAAACCAAAAGATTAATAAATCTAAAGCCCTTTAGAGTATTATCATTTTGTGGATATTATTTTGTATAGTCTATGATCAGCACAGATTATAAACTCTATTGATCAACAAACGAACAAAAGAGAAACTTTTAATAGATGATGTACTTTGACGGCTTATTTCGATAAAATGTATGTTTTCCCGTGATCTGTTTTGAACAGTAAATCAGTAATGGATTAACTTAGATTGTGGTTAACCAGTCCAAAACGTTGTTTACCTTATCCTTAACTATGCTATTTATAGTTATTTGAAAACATTTACAAATATTATTAAAACTTGGAAGTTTCTTTACGCGACTTGTACTAGTAGTAGTAGTAGTAACTAGTATTGATATTATAAACATGAAAGTGTCTGTTACGCTTATCCGCTGGACCAATAATGAGATTTGACACAAAGTTATTTAGGTATGTAAATTCCTCGAGACTGCCCAATAAGCTACGCTGACTTGACAGTTTATGGCAAAAATAGTGTTTTATATTCAATATAAATTTTAGTATTTTTTAATGCCCAAAAACAGTGATGATACGAATTTCATTTTACATAAAACCTAGCTAGATCGATTTTTTCTCCCTCAAAACTCCCTACATGCTGAATTTTAGGAAAATCGTTGGAGCCGTTTCCGAAATTATAGGTATAATTATAGGTATTTAAACGAGTTAACCTTATAAGGTTAACTCGTTCAAATAATATCAAGATTTTACTCATTTAAGGGCCTGTTTCACAAGTTACCAATAAACTGTCAGCTAGCTTATTCGGAACATATCTGACACAAATCTCGGAATTTTGCGTTTTTCAGGTTTCTGATAGGCTTATTCAGCACTTACAGTCCCTTATGAGTTAGTAGGTAGATTATGTGGCTGTTATTTTGTTTATCTGCTGGATAGCAAGTACCCATTACAAAATGGCCGCTTTTTTATTTTTTATTTTCACTTTTAGGGTCTGTTTCACAAATAACTCATAAAGTGTCGGATAGTTAACCAAAAATAAACTAAGTAGCAGATAAATGTCTATAAAAAGAGACTAAAAATTTAAAAATTATAAAAAATAAAAACGCGGCCATTTGGATAAATGTTTATGCTATCCAGCAGATAAACAAAATAACAGCCACATGATCTTCCTGTTAACTTATTAAGGACTTTAAGTGCTGAATAAGCCTAGCAGAAACCTGAGAAACGCAAAAGTCCGAGATATGTGTCAGATATGTTCCGGATAGGCTAACTGACAATTTATTGGTAAATTGTGAAACAGGCCCTTAATATTAAAGATTAAAAGTTTATACACCGGATAAAATGTCATTTAATATTTTTAAAGAAAAATTACATATACAATGGTTTTTAACAAACTGCTTTTATAGTGTTTATGAATACTTAGGTACTTGGTTTATGACATTAACATTTATGAGACAAATATTTTAAGAATTTCTTAAAAAAAATTTTTTTAAACATTTTATAATACCAATTTGACATATACATATATTTTTGTAATTTGATATTGTTTCAATAAGTTCACATATCAATCAAATAATAATATTAATAACTCAAATGAGTAAATAACTCAAAAAATAATAATTTTTGCATGCTATTTATTACTCAAACATATTGCTCTGTATTTTAGTTGCTAATTTATCCAATTTTATGTTGTTATACTATGTTTAAGCAAAATAAAAAGATTTGAGTTGATTTTGAAGTGGTAGGAAGGTCTTAGCTCCAATCCTTCTCTCCTAAAACGAAAGGAGGCCTATGCCCAGCAGTGGGATACTAACAGGCCGTTAGTTTATTATTTTTTACATTCGTTATTCCAGGTTCTCGTTACAAATGCGGCCGGGCGGTCTGGTTAAAATCTACGATTCCGCGCTGATGTCCTCGTCCCAGTACAAGTCGCTGCTGACCAGCGAGCGCACCACTGCTGATGAGCTGCTGGCCATCTTGCTGCACTGTTACGACTCCACTGAGGGTGTCGAGCGGTTCTCGTTGTACGAGGTAAGGTTAATCGTTGCCGCGCTGAGTACTCTGGCTATACTAGTTCAGAAATCAAGCGCATCGAAGCAAAGAAAATCAAAAATTGACGCATGATTTATAGTCTATATAGTATAGTCCTAGCGTGTAAGTAATTTACGTTAGAATAAATTGTACATTCTTTAATTCCGATTACATAAAGTATCGAGTTTCTTGCTGGCTCTTCTCGGTAGGAACAGCTTTCCGAACTAGCAGTAGAGTTGACGATTCAAAAGCACTTGTTAACAAGTTTATTTGAATAAAGAATAATTTGAATTTGAATTTATCCTTGGTGATCGAGCCTCGTTCGAGTTTTTTTAAAATTGAAAAAATGAAAATTGAAAAAAAAAAGAAAAAATAGTTGGCAGTTGGTGCTCAAACCTGGGTATTTCCAACTCTTTAGATCGCCCGTTTTCCAAATGAGCTACCATTTACCAGCTAAAGACATTTTTTTTAATTTAAAAGCCTCTTACATGCCAAATTTCATGAAAATCGTTAGAGTCGTTTCCGAGATTCGGAAAATATATTTACATATATAATATACCTGTACATACAAGATTAACTCGTTTAAAGATTTTAGATAAGATAGATTAATTTTCATTGACGTTTAACTAATATAAAAGTCAAGTTATATGCCTTTAAAAAAGCTTTTAATAAAATTTCATGTCGCTACTGTTAACCGCTGAGAAGTTCTCTCGTCTGGAGCCAATGCTGTTAGCAGCATCAGGTCATGCTTATCATAAATATGCACTGTCATTGAGACTGGAACAATATATAAAATTTCAGCTTAATCGGACCCTGGAAGTGGGTCAAATTTAATTTGCAAGATTCCACTTTCTCATACATACATTGCAAGTTTAATAGAAGCTTTTAAATTTTTAAAAGCTTTTATTACATTTCAGCTTCTACTAAAGTACATTTTTACTGTTCCAGGTGTCACCATCTCAAGAATACGAGCGCAAACTTCACCCAGACGACTTACCGTTGCTGGTGCAGCGAGCCTGGCCCCAGGGCAGCGACTGCCACTTCCGCGTGAGAAGAAACCCGCGCGCCCCTCCGCTGCCCCCACGCACCATACCCCCCTTACCTTTACCCCTTCCATCTCCAACTGACTCGCAAGATGACGACGAGCCTTCAAGGGCTCTATCCGCTTTATCCCTCGAAGCAGACGACAAAAGGTACAGCCCAGTCTACAAGTTCCCCAGCATAAGTTACTGCAGGGAAACCAAGAATGACTACTTGTACATCTGACTAGCTTTGAACCTGGTCAGGCTGAAACGTATGGTCGACCGCAAACGGACAGTGAAAAAGAGACTATTGTGAAGTGTAAATGATAACCAGTTTAGTGTAAAGTGTAAATATGGATCGTTACGTCAAACCAAAGAGGTTTATGTGTAGTAATACCGCTTTGATGAAAACAGAAGGTGAAGTTTGTAGATGTGAACGTGGAAGAGTGAGATTTGATAGAGAAATGTGGATATTACGTAGTTACTTTATGCAATCATACTCCTCAGGTTTTGTCTTCTGAAACAGTGTTCGTTGTTGCTTTGTTTAACGGATTATAGCAAAATAATATTCTTATTACTTTTGTATTATGGACCTCCGCAAGGTAACGCCTAATTCTATAAATTAAATTTTAGAATTTTAACAATGTTTTGAATATAAATATGACACAGTCCTGGACTCATCTCAGCTAGTTAGCGCGAGAGCATACTAAATGGTAGTGCAATTCTTCCGGAAGGTCTAGGTTAATTGTACATTATGTTTTTATGTAAATTGTTTTGAAGATGTCACGGAGTTGTAATAAAACTCGGCTGCTGGGAGATTTAACCGCCGTGTAAACCAACAGAGATAAACTGAAGTGAAGCACTAGAGAATTGTAAAAATAATACAACAAAGTCCGCGATAGCATGTCTCTAGCGTTTATGGTTAACTCACAATAAATACTTTTATCTTCAAAATTACAATTAGTCGCCGTGTGGTATCCGGCGGAATAGAATAGTACCAACCTTCATTTCTTACCGAGGTGTCGTAAAAGGCGACTAAGGTAAGTCGACCCGCCGTGTGGTATCCGGTTAAGTAGAATAGACCACCCTGTTTCTTATTGAGGTGTCGTAAAATTATCCGGTTAAGTAGAATAGACCACCCTGTTTCTTATTGAGGAGTCGTAAAATACGATTATGGTAAGTTGATGTCAGGCAGGCGGCCGATCGTAAAATCGTAGCCAAATCATGTGACAACATGTTTTTAACATGTGCCGACCCCACTTAGAGTGGGATAAGGGCAGGAAGATGATCTTCAAAATTACAATTAAATACACTGATTTCCTCGCGGGCGAAACTGCTAAATAGGTTGATAATTATACAGAAATTACTATTGGCTTAACTACGGCTGAACAATTGAGAATAAATGCGAGACATACATATATTTTTTAATTACTTTATTTTAAAAGTTTCGGTAGCCCAGCGGTAACACCATGCGCCTCTTTCGAGGAGGTCTAGGGTTCAAACCCCGGGCAGGCACTAATGAGTTTTCTAGTAAAACTTATGTGTCTAATTGATAATTGCAATTTATCACACGCTTTTCAGCGAAGGTAAACATCGTGAGGAAACCTGCATATCTCTAGAGAATTGTGTAGATATGTGTAACCTACCAATCCGCATTGGAGCAGCGTGGTAGGTCTTAGTTCCAATCCTTCTCGCCAAAAAAAAAACGGAGAGAAGAGACCTATGCCCAGCAGTGTGATAGTAACAGGCCGCTACTTTTACTTTTATTAAATTCAGGACTTTCGTACAATAGATTTTCCGGTTTGTAAACGCTAATCTAGTCTTAATTCACCTTCTTGGCTTGAACTTGAATTGCAAAGTGCGGTTCTAAACAGTATTCTACGATAAGATTATTTTAGAGGTCATGGATCGTTTTGTAAATAGTTAGTTATAGTTTAGCTAGTAGACACCAAAGAGGCAAGCGAGTTTAAAATGAAATTAGATTTATTTAACTGTTATGTATTTGTGATGTTTAATTTATTTACGATAAACTATGTTGGATATCAATACTATATCACGCCTGTAATAAACTATATGTTTCTATTCTAAATGTTGTTTGATATGATCCTCCTTTATGTAATTTAATTTAATTGATATCACTACATATTATAAAACAAAGTCCCTATATCCCTATGTACGCATAAAACTTTAAAACTACGCAACAGATTTTGATGCGGTTTTTTTTAATAGATAGAGTGATTCCAGAGGAAGGTTTGTACGTATAATAACATTCAATACGGAGTAGAGAAATACTGTAATTACTGATACTGATAAATACATTTTTTTCCGCTTAAATTGCAAACGCAGGCTAAACCCTACGAGATTTATCAAAATAACGTACTAAGTATTTGTACACCTTGAAAAGGTCCTTACTTTTTACGAAAAATAATGCCTTATTTTTGAAGCAATTCTTATACAATACAGCATTAATCCTTATCCAATTAAGTACCTTAAATAAATAGTTGATTTAATATAGATCAATATGGCCGTTTACAGCATGTAATTTAAGTGAACATTTTCGGAGATATTACAGATTTAAAATGCCGTGAGGAGGCCGCGCTTCGCCCTATAACACTTCGACTTTAGCAGCGATGTCGCTCTTTCAAGAGTTTGTTTAAAGACATTCTGTAATTAATTGTAAAAATAAAATACATAGGGAAAATATAAAAGTAAATAAGTAATAATGTACTATATGAATTTAGATATTCCAAAGATAGCAGGAAATCTCCTTGGTATAGGGAAAGGAAATTGTTTTTCTCCAAATTTAACGCATGCGGGCCACGGGCAGTAATGAATAAATCAAAACTACTGGATCGATTTTAATCATTTTTTTTACACTGACTGACATTGGATATATATTTTATACCCGTGCGAAGCAGGGGCAGGCCACTAGTTACTTAATAAAAGATTTTTTAAAAGATTTTAAAGGAAAAGTAATGAAAATATTAAATTGCATATTATAACTGAAGCATCGTCACAAGATAGATTTCACGACAAAATCGCAAAGGCTTTGCGAATGTGGGGCGAAACGATTGTTGAGATTGTGGTAGTAAATATGTGTAGTGCTGTTATGTTACTATGGTGGGTAATACATGAAATGTATGATGCCTGTATCAGGTAGTACGGATAGTAAACTCTAAATTTTGCATTACTTATATTTTCTTTTACCGCGGATTATAGGAAAAACATTTTCATTATTTTTGTATTACGGTCCTCCTCTTCTCTTATTTCGTAAAAGAAAATAATTTATCTACTCCATGTCCTACATATAAACGAAAAATAAACATCAGAGTCGATATATAAAGTATTTTATTTACAAATGATTGCAACAATGAAACAGACGATGCGTTTTAATTACAAGAGTGTTTCGAAGAAATGGAAAACCGAATAATATCTAACCATCGATGTATAATACCCATAGATAAACATTTCCATACAAATATCAGATCAAAAACTGTCCTAAGTAAAATACAACGGACATCGTTAGAAAACGATATAAATTTAAATAAAATACAAACAAATATCGACCAATAACAATATGAAGTAAAGTTGATTTTAATTTAAATCTACGAACACTTGTTGCGTTCTGTCTTGCGTCATCTTCAGTTATTTGTTGATCAAATTTAAAAGTCGAGCGTTATATTTAAAATAGTGCTGTCGGCTCGGGAAATAACCGAACTATGAACAAGTATTTATATTTCAAAATAAAATTGTAAATTCTTAACTTTCCATAGATATCTAGTATATTTTTAATAGTCTAGGTGGCATATTTTTAGTTTTTAAAGGAAAGCATCGGCATTTGTAATATGTGTTCATAAGCAAATCTTAACCTGTACCTACTGGAGAGGGTGAAACTCTCTAAAAGCATTTTTCAGGTCACCGTCATCTTTTACATTCTTTCTTCATCTCTATTTCATTTTGTTTTTTTTGTCAGTATACTAACAAAATGAATTGTAATATATTAGAAAACAAAAGTTATTTACGCTGTCAATCGTAAGATTATAGCTTATTTGGAAACGGATCGGATCAATATTCAAATTACGCGGATCGAGTACATACATCACCAACCTAACCCATTTGCTTTTTTTTCAAATCCTATTTTTTTATATTTTCTAAAAAAAAATTAAAACAATGGCCGGGCATGAATACTAGAATGCAGTATAGCGCCATCTAGTGAATTATTATGGTAAAGTTACAGTGACATCTCTGAGACAGGACGTGTTTTACGTCTATAATGAGAGGAAACTGTTTTAGTTTCCATTACTCGAATAAAATGAAGGAGTTTGTTATACGGTGTTATTTATGCCGTCCTATACAGCGTTATTTATACCGTCCTATACAGTGTTAATTTATGCCGTCCTATAAAGTGTTAAGTTAGCGCACACTTTCAACAATAACACGATATAATGGAAATACCACAATTACCTCTCCGAAATACACTTCTCTTGAAAAACGAACAAACACTAAATGCCACTGAACACGTTTAAGCAATAAGAAGACAACCGGAAACAACATCGGCACAGTGTTGCCATTATTTTAAATCATAAAGGGCGCGATACTCTTGTTTCACAACTGTGTTGCTATAAAGTACAAAGCGGAAGTCACTGCCAACAACAGTTATTTATGCCGTATTGATTGAAAAGAAAACACAATTTTAAATTGTGCGCTTTCGTTGAGGAAACTTGACTTTAACTTGGGCATTATATATCAATGGTAATGGCACTAAAATTATCATATTTCAAATTTATACATCCCGCTAGCTTACATATCGCCGGTGATAAGAAAAATCCACCGCACGCACATAATATGAAAACCATAAGCTTTTTCTAAAGTTTATCTTCGTGGTTTGCTTTCATAAGAAATAGCCGCATGGTTCTTAAAAGTAAATGTCTTATAAAAGTGCTTACAAGTAAATACAAGCAGAGATTCTCTTCACATCGCTATTATTAAATAAAAATATTTTTTTCTATATACCAAAAAAATACAGAATATTAGATTGTTACATATATACATATGTCATAATTAAAGTGAGCACACTTTCATTGAGATAATGAGATTTATTTATTTATATTTTTTTATTGATACATTCATATTCTTGCACAATAATGTATTCATTACGAATTATTGATAACTATAAAAGTATTTGTCAAAAAATAATAATATGACGTCACGATTTTTAATATAGTTAAACGATTTATTCAAAAAAATATGTTTCTCTTTCATTAACAAATGAAGATATTTAAAAAAAGTGGACATTTTTAAATATAGTTGAGTTGTGACAGTCCGCCAAATACCGGCACTGTCCCGCTAAAATTTGGTCGTGTGGTCACTTTAATTATAACTCTTGATGCATTTAAACTGTAAGACCATTTATGGGGTAGAAAAATAAATTAGCAAAAATACGCTTAATAGCTTACAATTTTTACCAAAGACAGAAATATCCCTTCAAAAATCTTTAAATAAACGCATAATATAAACGAATTCAAAATACTCCTTACTATATCAGACACAATCCTGGCAAAAAGGTTTATTGAATAAATAAAAAAATACATAATTTTTACAAGGGTAAAAAAAATAATTTACACAATATTTTTTTGTATTTATCAAAGATCCAAAAAAAAATCACTATTTTATTAGGATTGAATTAATATAAATTATTGAATTAATATAAACTATTGAATTAATAGACAATATTGAAATCAACGACTCCATTTTTACTTTTTTATGATGTCATATATCTAATATTAACAGTGTGTAATATAAAGTTTTAGCAAAATTATACAAAAACAATATATATATATATATAAACTTACAACAAACGAGAATCATAATTTTTGATTTTTATTTGTATAATAAGAAAAAAATGTCCGCTATAAATATTTTTAAACTTTGGTATTTTCACAGAAAGTTTAGATCGATTTACATTCCCTAAAATTTATTCTTTTAAAGCAACGAGATAAAATAACAAAGTACATACAATCTTTGTGGTGTAAGTTAATCAACCGCATATTATCTTACAGAAAACTATGAATGCAAAAATATTAGTATTTAATAACAGTATATTATAATATCTTAATTATTATTGAAAACGTCTTTTTCTTTTGAAATGGAAAGTTGCAGTTAATAACGAAAATATATTATTAGTATTGACTGAATTCTGATATTACGAAGTTGATTTTAAAATACGAATTATACATCAAAATTATTACTATTACCATCAAGGCTAACCGTGATTGCGGCGAAGCGGACGTGATGATATCTTTGAAAGTTGGAATTACTCTATTCTAAAAAGACAGTTTGAACGGATAAACTATTCGTTAAGTTCACATATCCATCATTATACTAACGGAATACAGAAAACACAATCATTCCTTTGACAGCAGTACATACCTTGTAGTTTGAAAATCTAGAATTAAAATAAATTTACACAGACCAAAATACAAAAACGTTCAGAATAAATCGTAAGATGATCTTTACGAATGGAGATTTGTAACAGAAAGTATGAATAGCTTAGTATACTATATTTTTTGTTGAACATTTAGTACATACGGAGACATCCGATAGACATACTTTGATAAAAACACAAGCGAATCGTCCGCACACAGCACTCAAAGCGCGCCACCAAAGCTCAGCAAATCGAAACAGCGTCCGACCAAAGGGAAACGGCGCGGCGGCAAACGAAAGGTCAATATACACAAAAAACAAAACAAAACCAGCAAAACATTCGGTTTCCGAAGCACCACGCGCGAACCACCCCGCACTGTATCCCACTCGACCGACAACTGACAATCATACACTAAAGCTAATAGAAACGCTCAAAAGAGTGCCCGATAATCATGTGGCGTACAATAAAACGACAATAATCCGATATTAAAATTTACTATTACTTTTGGATGCTATAACGCCAGTTACTAAAACGTCACTAATGTGGCCGGGCGGCGTCCCGAGAAAAAACACTACTGTGACGCAGCCACGGCCTCTCACTAGTTTCACTGGCAATAAAATAGAAGCGATAAGGCAAAAATGCGGCGAAAACGAGAAAACCCCGGGGTTACAACGATTGCAGAGATACAATGCGGAGCGGGTGAGATGCCGGTTACACGGCGTTGAGGGCGCGGCGCGACGCCCCGTACTCGTCGGAAGGGTCGCGCTCGCGGGCGCGGCCGGCGCGCTCCTCCCTCGACCCTGGGTACTCCCGGCCGTACTCCCTGGAGTAGTCTCGCGTGTAGTCGTGCCCGTACGCCTCCCGCTCGTACGGGTCCCCATGTGGATAGTCGTGGGAGTACCCCTCGTGGTACTCCCGCGGGTAGCGCTGGTAGGGTTCGCGAGGATAGTACTCCTCTTCCAATCGCTCCGGTCGCGGCACACGCGCTCGACCTATCAAAAGACATCAACAATCATGTAAACGTTCACGTAATATGCCATCCATGCAGTGTTAAATCAAACAGAGTCGTGAGCGAGGTGTCGGGATAAAAATAATTCACACAGCACACGGGGCGGGGGACGTTATTGGCCCCCTGGCATTCACAAACGGGCAGGCACTTACGAAGCCCGCGACATGTCTCAAGACTGAGGGATCTTGGCACAATTGCGCACTTTTCCCGGGCACGGCAACACAACGACCTCCGGCGTGGGCGGCGGCGTAGCTGCGGAGAAGTAAATCTATTGAAGCCGCTTCGGAAGCAAAACTGTTTACTGTGATGGTCAGTATTGAAAATAATGTATCATTATTGCATTTGAATTAAACAGAAAGAAGGAACAAAAGATATCGAAACAGTATCGTTATGAATTACGACAATATAAATATTTCGAAAACTGCAATTCTCATGACATGGACTCGATGCACAAAATGTCGTTTGGAATTTTTAGTAGAAGCAACACTCCGGTTAGCTGAAGCACAAAAACAGGCGGGAGCCGATAAAATGATTGCAACCTGGAAGGGCTTCATCGATGCTGCTAAAATGGATATGGTCTTCTGCGAGGCTAATGCGCTTGTCCAGAGGCTTGTACTGAAATGAATAGGGTGATATCAGTGCGCTCCGAAATGTCTTGTGGGAATCACACATAATAAAACTAAAAAAACTATAAAGCTCTAAAAGGTATTCTAGCAAATTCTAATACTAATAAGACTATATAAGGTACTATATACTATATATTTAGATGCTTACAAGAATTTTAATATCATATTATTTCTAGACGATTTATAATTACAGTAAAAAAGTTACTAAGTATAGCAAAACAGGAAAAAAACCCACAAATATCTTGGACCAGTCTAATTAAACAATGGTACAAACAAAATGAATGACATTGAAGTTAGATATGGCATATCTATATATATTTGAACAAGATAAAATTTAAATAAGCTGCAAAATTGATGAAAATTTTGGTAAAGCATGATCGCTATGACAATTATTATAAAAAACACTTTGGATTAAATTTGGGGGAATCTATTATTAAACTTACCTTCAGATCTACTTATTCAGTTGAAATACAAATCTAATTAACAAATCACACAATCATTTTGGTAAAAGCCATGGTAAGATTAACTATTGCGCTGATTATTGATTTGGTTCCCGAAATATGAGTTGAGTTAGTGAAGTTAAAAGTCCTTTTTATAAATGCCATATTTTACATAAATTGAAAAGCGTAGAAAAATTATTTTAAAGCCACTTGATTTGTCCATTGAATGAGGCAATGTCAAGGACTTATTTCATTTACATGTAATAAATTTGAAGATCTTTGACCATTACTATAGCCAAAGTTAATATTAAACGTTGTTCTTATAATTTTATCTATTTTTAACTTAGTCTAACATTTTCACATTTGCATGCAAGTAGGCACCTTAAAAGCTATACATCAAATGCTTTGGTACTGTTGATAAGAATGATTAATTATAAAGTTAGTAACGTTTTGTTAGTTACCTCTACCCCTCTCGTAGCTGTAGGAGTCGGACCTCTCCCGATGGCCTCCGGAATGCGTAGGGGGATCAACAGAGGGAAAATGTTCGGTTACACACAACATTGGAAGTTAGTGCAGGTTAAGTTAGTAATGATGTTATTCAAACAGGGTGAGGAAATAGTTCTCAGTCACCTAATCCAATGGCGTTTATTTTAGCATAATCTCCTTATGAAATCGTTAATGAAATATAATGCACTCTTTTTATAATTATTCCAAAAGTTGGCCTTGAACCGGACGTTTTTTGGTTTTGTTAAACTAATGAAGTGTAAAAATTTCTTATTTAAACGAGACAAATTTGGAATAACATATCTGTTATTGTTACCACTCAAAAAAGGATATCTTACTCGACTCAGGAACAGAATCCTTTCACCATTATAGTAAACTTTATTTGGTTATTTTTCAGATATAAAATATTTTAACTTTAAGACTTTATATACCAAAGGGATAATAAACCTTTAAATTATTGAGGGATCGGCAAAAGATGAGTACAAAACTCGTCTCTATGGGTGTATGCTCATTGGATATCTCATTTCATAGTGATGTTATATAGTGACCAAGTGTTTTTTTTACTTTTTAAGTAAGTCTTTAATATAAAACACTTCAGTAGGGTTTTGTAACATCTTATAGTGTCGTTAGAGTAATAATACACAAGCATAGATGAAACGGAAGCTGTAAAAGGACATTGTCACAATTTTCTAACTGTACCAAGGGTATTTCTGCACATTTATCCGCCATTGGATTAATGAGTTAGATTAAAATAAAATAGTATGAATGAAAAGGTGAGTAGACATCTTATTAGTAACCACTGACAATAGATGCATTAACAATAGGATGATGTAGACGTAGAAAAGAGGAGATGGCTACATTTAAATCTAATAGTACATATTGTAACAGAAGAACTGAAAATTATAAGTCTCTTTGAAAGTAAAGAAAGCATTGGCTATAAATATTTTGGAACAGTTATAAAATTTACAGAACGACATCTATAATTTAAAATTCATTGATACCTGAGACGAACTCAGTCAACCTTTGACCTCGGCCGACGTAACCTATTCAAATTTTATAATGTATCACTAGTAACTTATATCCAACTTATAAATTAACCTTAACCCCTGATTCTTAGAAAAAAAATATATGCCTTGTCTTGCTGTTAATTAATGTTAATGCATATATCGCACTCTTAGTATTAAAGTGACCGAATTCAAAAATAGGCTTAACTTATTAAGATCATAAGACTTATTTCTATGACATCACACTATGCCATATTAAAGAACCTAGCGTTTTCTTACTCTTCCAAGTTACGGTTCACTTTGTGTCACGAGTTTTGTCGCACTACCCTACGCTTTGTTCCTTATTTTGCTTACCATGAAACAACTTTTTTGAATTGGGTCACTTTACTTCTAAGAATGCGATATGCATTTAAAATCTGATGTTTGATACAAATTTTCGTACAATGGACAGTCTTACGTAAATTGTATATACCCCTTTCTATCGTATCATTGCCACCCAAATACCGACTGCCTTTCTATAATTTGTCATATATTTTAGCCTACCAATATATAATGCCAAAAAATGGCAATTGGAAAAACATTGGCATCGTCAGCCAATTCAAATTATGATGATTGGAACAGATGGTTGAATGACGAATGTGATCATAAATCGGAATCAACAGAGCCAGATTTTTCCCATTACATCAAACCTATGGTTTTCGGTAACGTGAAACTAGAAAATTTTGGTATTAAAGATATAGTAATTCTGTGATAGGGAAACGTCTACCAGCATATTTTCCAATAGCCAACCTCACCTCGAGATGCATCATGTGTAATAAAAATAAGGGCTTAACCTGCTTAATAGATATTTAATCAGCTGACCGAATTATAAATCCTATAATATGAAGAGGCAGAGGGAATAATAAAGATGTTGTCTTCATCTTTCGGAATAATATCAAAATATTGGATTGTCATCGCTTATTTCTTTATGAGACATAAAGATGTCTTGTACTATTTTATTCTTTTACAAAAGCAAATCTTAAGTGGCATGGTGTAGAACAAAAGTAGAAATAGTTATAATAGGCCCTGGATTTATAACTTTTGGCCTATTTGGGCCTATTATAACTTTTTCTACTTTTGTTCTACACCATGGTATACCATGGTATACCATAGGTTTCTCCAAAACAGTTAGCATGACCGTCGATTCGTCACGTGGGAGAAAATACAATTTGCAATGAGGATGATCAGAATTGAGTATAGGAGACGAAACAAATCTTGAAATGGACCTCCGAAATATTATTTTTAAATACTTTTTTAAATTCTGGACATGATGTGAGTAGTCTAAGAATTACGCTACACTTACCAGGTTGCGCCTGTTGCGAGTGTTGGTTTTGATGCGTGTGTGCATGAGGAAGGGGTGCATGCGGCGCCCGAGTACTTGTCGCCACGGGCGGGGGGTGAGTCGCAGCCCAGTACTTCTGAAAATCAATCCCAGATTTTTTTTTTGTATTATAGATTTAGAAATACTTATTTTAAATATGGAATGATAATTATATAAACAGACGGGTCATATCGCGATAAAACACTAAAAACTGACCAGTAGTTCATGATCGCGGTGAACGCGACTCTGCCGAAACGTCGAACCCTATTATACAAAGGTAATTCTATTTTATCGCAATGTGACCCATAAATTTATTATATAATAATCAGTATGGATCGCCAAAGTGTAAAATCTATATGAAAATAACTCTTATGTTTGTCTCGAAAGATCAAGAAAGTAAAAGCCCTATCATTGATAGTAAATCGAGTGTTGAATAGCATAATTTATGAAACTTTATGACACTCGCGATTGAATATAATTCGTATTTCTCTTTAAAATGTCTATAGATTTCCCCATTTCCCCCTCAGTCTTCGTATGCATACATGTACAGTTTATCTCTAAATTTCTTTTTAGATCCTAAAGGTCCTTTGATGATATTTCTGGCGGATATTCTTGATATCATCCTCCATTGTACTAAATTTCTATTATAACGAATACTATCATAATAATCAGTCTAACTGTACCTCTAAGTGTTCGGCGATCCGTGTACATGCTTCCTCCAGTTGGTTGTCGTCGAGGATGATGTCGAACATCTCGTCCGGACACTGTTGCAGCTTCTCCGCCGCTACCATTTGCACTGAGAGGTTCTTGCTTTGCCCTTTGCCACGAGATTTTATTAACCGCTGCAGCACCTGTAATAATTTAAACGAACATTAAAAAAATACGGCACTTGTTTTAGAGCCAGGAAATAAAAGTGGAATAAATTGCATTTAGTTATTTGAATAGCAATGACAGTTCTATTGCGCAGCTCTGACCTAAAGAGAAACCCTACGATTAAATATTTTAGCCCATCGCTATACAATCCATATGTTATCTAGGATACATATCTTATTATACAACTGCCATGGACAGGCAAGTATTTTTTAAAGCTGTAACAATATATTTTTCGCTTTAATTTAGCCGTCCCGTTTCAGTTTGGCTTTAAGATTGTGTCTAGAAAAGCGAAAACGATTCCTGAATAAAAGCATCAGTCTGAAAATTTGGGACAACGATGGTCATCGTTTGTACAACCTGGAACCTGCCTATTGTTAATTCTTCTTTCCGACTTTATACGCCATGCTTGACTCTGCGTTTGTTTTTGTCACTACTGATATCATCGATTAAGCATAATTCAAGCATACAACTTTCCATTGGACCAAAATTAAGCACCATTTATTTATTTTGGACTGGACAGTCATTTTTGGGCTTCACAATTTTACTGTGTTGCATTGAAAACTGAAAAATGTGACTGAATTAATTATTAATATCTTAGAAGATCTCATAAGGTAGAATACTAAATAACAACAAAGTCAAAATTAAGGACTTAATATAATTCTCTATTAAGAGTAGAGTTGACGATTCAAAAGCACTTGTTTACAAGTTTATTTGAATAAAGAATATTTTGAATTTGAATTTGAATTTAAGAATATTATTAGGTGTGCTAAAGCTCTGAACAATCTACACAATACCTTAGGACTTGATATTTTCAAGTAGACAATGTTAGGTGCTAACGATGTCTTGGCCAGTTGCGAGGGGTGATTGATGGTATCGCAGTCCAACACTACGAGCTGCAACGTCCGCGCCAGGTCAAATATCCGCTCAATCTCCGTCTACAGACAATCGGCAAGTGTTGAATAACGTCATTTATTAATTTATTATTTGGAGGACCATTTGTACTTGTCAGTTATCTCGCACCAAGAGCTGAACAAATTACTATATATTACAGTTTGTCAACTTATTTTTAGTACAAATAATTTACACTTTTACGATAAATAACACTTTTTTATTAGTATTTGTTAGTGAAATAGGTTAGACACAGGCGAAAATGAATTTACGTTATAAAAATATAATGTGCCCGCGGCTTTGCCTGCGTGGAAATTAGTGTGTTACCCTGTGTTGTTTCCTCGTAAATCTCCGACCCCGTGATAACCTTCCTCAAAAATCTTTCCTATCTTTTAGTAGAAACCATACAAAAATCCGTTTGATAGATTTTGAGCAAATCGATCGATTAAGCCTGTATGTGGCTTATGAGAAATTTGTTTTATAATACGTATAGATTTGTTAAAAATTAAATGTTATAATATTAGCTTCGATAAGCTTTCTTATTTAAGAGCTGAACTTAACAACAACAATTATGTTTTCTTTTTTTCTCAGATTAGTAGTTAATGTAATACCAAACCGGGATTCACTAACACTTTAGGAAAATCTTTTATATGTACTATTATAAAAGAGGGAAGGTGGTTCAAACAAAATGATGCATGCTTCACATCAGCTATGGTACGTATCTGTGTAACCGTCCCACAAATTTTTCCATTGGCGTTGTGAAAATGGCCTTGAGGAACTATTAATAGCTCGGAGCTAGCTATTAACCGTCAATCTGGGGTAAACATTAGGGGCCGGTTCGACTTATCACAAACAAGTACAATGACAACAGTCAAGCTAAGCTTAACATCGATGACGTTAGGGCAACAGCAAAGTGAGCACACGTAAGCATTCCAGTGATGTCAGTGACGTTAGGTTAGCACACACATGTACCAAACCTGGACTTCGGCCAAGCAATTCGTTCTCGAATTGGTCCTATCCATAATAGGTTTCTTTGATGGATTATTCAGCAAGGAACGCTTCGCCAGCGATATGTCGGCGGTCACGCGGGTTATGATGATCCTGAAAAAGCGATACCGATCAGTGGTATACCTGTACTTCGGCGAGGCAAGTGGAACGCGAGTTGGAGCGCTCCACGATCGCTCGCTTCGAAGCGTTGTTGAGGAGAGAGCGCTTTGCGAGCGATATGTCGGCCATCACGCGGGTTATAATTATCCTGGAATATCAGTTGATTATATTCAAGTAGCCGTAATTATCAATATGCCAATAACAACATAAAAAAAGTTTTAAAAAGCTTTTAACAAAATATAATGCCCCTACTGTTAACCGTTGAGGATTTCTCTCGTATGGAGCTCGGTCGAGCATATCATAAACGTGCATTGTCATCTGGACTAGACCAACAAATTTACAGCTGAATCCAACCTCGGAAAGTGGGTCAAATATAACTTGCAAGATTCCACCTTCACATACAAACATTTTAAGTTGAATACAAGCTTTTAAAAATATAGTATATTCTCATATTTCTCTCTCTCTGTCTTCTAACAATCTCTTTCTATCTCTTAAGTTATCGAATATCCACATTTGAAGGATTATTACTCTAGTGCTATTATTATTATACTGGATTTTAGCGGTACAGCAGCAGCAATCTAGTAATTAAGGAAGTATTTTTCTAGTAGGACGGGGTCTACCAACATTTTGTTATTCGTTGCAATCTATTGTTTTAATACCTTGAGAGAATCTATATTTTATTTTAATAATTAGGTTATTAGAAACATGTCTACATGAAGAAATACATAATTGCTAAAGACGAAGTAACAACTAAATCATTAAATACAATTTAAATTTCGCAAAGAAAGCCGCACTCGAAGATCTATAAAATTAAATTAAAATTAAACGGATAAAAATACGATATTGTACATTCGGATAACGGATATTAAATAACGGATATTGTAGATTCCAATTATATTGAAATTTATCTAAAATCTCCTCACCTGCCCTCGAATCGCCTCTTGAGAAAGTCGAAAAGTGCCTTTTGCATCATATCGGTGACCTCGTAGCCCTTAAGGGAAGGTCCCACGAGCACCACCGGCCGCATCGAAGGCACCACGTCGTAGGGAGTGCACGCTTCGGGCTTTTTGAAAAATGGTTTCCTCTTCTCTTTGCTGGCAGGGAGAGCACCTGCGCCGCGACCTCTACCGGCTGAATCTGAATCTTCACCTAAAATTGAATAATTAAGTCCTTACTGAGTGCTGAGAACTACAATTTTATAACAATTTCACTATTCACAAATTCACAAAATTATGAAATAATATAGTTGCCTCTTTAAATGGAGCATTATTATCTCCTTAATCATCAAAGAAGAAATGTTTTAATTATTAGAAATAAGTTGAAAAGTAATTGGAAATAATAATTCCATCGAGGAGTTCCTAAGTAACTTAACATTTAGCTATAAATGTCGTAGTTACTAAGAAAAATCGTTATTTTTCACTATACATTGTCACATGTATGATTTCCACTCAAATAATACTTAAACTATCATATACTCCATGTATTTTTACTTTCCGTCTCCATTGATTGTCATTATGTGAAATTAGTCTTTCATCAGAGTCTTAAGCATTTCGCTTTTCATAATTATTACGTTAATTTATTTAAACATACCAACATTAAAAATGCAAAAGTTAGGTTTTACTTAACTGGACTTAGGTATATAGTACAAATAAACTAAACAATAATTAAAAACATACAAGGGAACATGCTTTTGCATCTCAATAATTGTAATAAATTAATTTTGTTACTTCCATTGCCAATACATTTAAAGTGTTTAATTTTATCAATATGTTATAACAAAACACATTTAGAAATAGTAAATATACTATAAATTTTATTTTTGGAAATAAATAGACGAACAAACACTTGACAACATCGACATCCATTTTGCTTACATACATAC
Source organism: Morpho achilles (assembly GCA_947086495.1). Classification (NCBI taxonomy): domain Eukaryota; kingdom Metazoa; phylum Arthropoda; class Insecta; order Lepidoptera; family Nymphalidae; genus Morpho; species Morpho achilles. The sequence goes on along the minus strand of CAMTZB010000007.1, from coordinate 19,136,916 downwards.
CTGCTGAGTGAAATTTCAATAGATTTTTATTAGTCTGGAAATTTAACGAAATAATATTCGTACTTTACCTATTGAAATTGCACTAGAAAGAGAAGTATAAAATTTGGGATTAAAAAAAACCTCGATTTATGCAATCAATGTACCGTTCGGATCGTGCATGGCACAAGCTTAAACATATCGCACGCCTAATATTAAAGTGACTGAATTCAAAATATCATTATTTCGTCTATTGTTTTCTTGCTCTTTCTAGTTATGACCTATAAAACTTTAAGACTCACGAGATTTGTAGTTGCTACGTGACCTTTTATTGCAATTTACCACAAAACAACTTATTTGAATTAGGTCTCTTTAATATTTAACGTGAGATGTATTTTGGACAGAAGGAATGGAGCATGAAATGAAAGAATGCGAGCAAAGAATTTAAAGAAGAAAATAAATTTGTCATATAAGGTACAGTTAAGAATAAATTCGACAAAACCAAGGCCAAATCAATAAATATTGGGGTGAAAATTGGATACATTTCCCGGTCAATGAATGGGGGTGGTCTTACCTCGATCGAATGTTGGTATATCTGAAATAACGTCAATAATGAGTGCAAAATATCAGACCGAGGAAATAGACAACTTTCACCGCTTTATGCGTGAGTGAAATTATATCTTAGTATATGAGAAAAATATGTCTTATGTACGTGTTAGTACAAAGCAGTTCAGCATTCAGTGATAATAAAAATATCACTAAATATCTTATAGTACTATTTGTCTGCTTGTGTTTCGTCTCCTATTTTATTGTACTTACCTCACTAATAATTTCGTTTCAAATCTTAAGAAATTCTTTTACCACTTTTAAGTTAAGTTATACTGCAATTAAATCTTCAGAAATATATGTTTTATAAATTATATCATACATATCTTTAGTGCAAATAATAATAACACTTATTCCTAATCCATTATTTTTAAATCAAGGATAATAAATACAAATATAAGACAAAGACAGTTGCCTAATTCAACTGCGTTGTACACAGTTAGCACAAGATAAAATATTATAAGTTAATCAGTATTGAGGTTTAATTTAATAACTTAATTTTTGCATGGACTTGAGTATTTCCTAACAAACACCTATTATTAAAATATACAATTTAAGCTATCTTTGATTTATATGACTAAATTATAAAGTAGAAGGAAAAGGCAAAGCTATCGAAATAACAAGAAATTCCGGCACTTAATAAATAATAAATTTTGGTTCCCTCGCTTAGTTAAGATTTTAGCTTGTGCTAAAGCCAAGCAAATTAAAAGTAATATCGACATTGCTCTAAAAGAATTAGTAGTAGAAGTATTAGAAGAATTAATCTAGAAGTTAAATATAATGTTAAAATATTTATAAATAAGAACGTATAGGAACAATGTCGACATTTTCAGTGGAAATTCCCAACTTAATTCCATCACTATTAATTGAAACACGCTTAAGATCGTTATCACAAGTTTTTTTATTAGATCTACTTTTTCTTTAACTTAGGACGAATCATTTTGGCAGTCATATATCTGTAATAATCTGTATTCAAATAAGCCCTTTCAACCACTTTTCCATTGTCAAGGATCAATATGATTAACGAAGCTACAACTGGTTCAAAATGATGCTCTTACTGAAAGGAATCAGCAAGAAACTCGGCGGTCAATCTTTTAAATATTTCAATTTACATTATTAAACCGCATTATTGTATGAAGCTGAAAAGATTTTCAAATCCAATTAAGCGCTATAATTAAACCACCTACGCCTAATAGTGTCGATGAATAATCGAGTGAATAATGTCGATGGGCGATTGTATTATTGAGACTACAGCATTGACCGAATCGAAAGGGGTATGTTTTTGGAAAACAGAGTTGCTAGTGCAACATTTGCTTTCGTTTTTAATTCCTGATTGAAGTTAAGTTGGGTCTTCCCATGCGAAACAATGGCACGTGAACTGAGGCACAGAGGCGATGAAGTGTTGGCGCGTGGTGACGTACCCGGCGTGGGAGGGGTGCTACCTCGGCTGGGGAGCGGCTGTTGCGGGCCGGCCGACGTGGGCCGCGCGTACCGGCCGCGCGCCGTCAGCCCCGAGCGGACCGCTTCCAGCTTAACGGGCGATGGGATGAAACCCACGTCCGAACCCTCCTTTACCAGACGACCGATCCACCAGTTGTTGTCATACTTCTCCTGTAAATCGACGAACAATTTTAAATAAGACGCAACAAGACACAACATTCACCAAAGTAGTAGATACAGGCTGTAAATATACCTTTAATTGTGAATTATATACTATGCCGTTCTCGAAAGAAGTCATGTGGTATTCGGCTGACTAGAAAAGACCAACCTCATTTCTCACCAAGGTGTTGTAAATGGCCACTTAGGTATTTTATGGTATTACCAATATTGGGCTAACAGAGAAGCCTATGGGTGAAGGTCTGGTTAAAAACAATGGAGTTTATGGAGAAGCGCAGAATCACTTAGTGGGTGATAAAAGAGTAACTCGGAGTATGCTCGGAATTTTTCCACATTACGAAATCCTGAATGAGGAGATTCGATTAGGAATCGACTTAACTCAAAGATTTGAAGAAGTGGCGATAGGCAGGTATATGGTATGAAGAGACGGAGGCGAAGGTTCCAAAGTAGCAAATCTGCTTCGAAGGATTCAGTGTCGGTAGATCCCTCACGAGTACCTGGCACTTTGGGCTGCTTTTGCAATCGACAACGATTTTCCTTTTGTACTGTTAAATGTTTTATGTTTCTTTTGTTGAAAAACACATCATCAACTTTTCAAAGGGTCCCAAGGTACAAATTCAACCCCTACTGTAAAACGTAGTGTAGGGAGGTAGGCATTACACATCATCTCAATAGCTTTCCTCGGTTAAAGCGAGACGAGACTATGTAGTATGGATTATACTGCATCCACTTGCACGTGCTATTTAGTTAATAGTTCCACAATTAAACGATCAAGTTATATAAGATTTGGTTACTGCAGGGGTCTTCTCACTCGTCCCAAGATGGGTGTGGTTTTGGCTTCGAGGCCTACCTCCATACCCGAGCCATTCCTCGCAGGCCTTAAGCCTGGGTGTTCATTTAGGCCTTTTGGCCTAATGGCTAGAGCCTGCGGGATATGTTAACGATCTATCCATGTCTCACCGTGGATGTCGTGTTCGTGAGGTATCAAATCCGGGGGGAGTTGTCATTCCAAGAGGGTCTAGTCCGGCGTATCGTCCTGTTCATCGCTCAGTTCCGTGCCCAGTCGGCAAACGCAGAAGATCGCGAGGTAAGGGACGTCCCTCAGGTGGACGAGCAGAAAGGCTATAACTCGCTCGCGTTATAAAATTCGGTACCTTGATATGTAGGAACTCCCGCACTTCGAACGAGATCGCGCTGCCGTGCACGGGCGCGTCGTCGTCCAGGCTGCCATCGTACGAGACGTTCGTACGCACCGCAAACGCCACCGGTTTCGTCTGAAATGTGACGTATACAATATTAATTCTAATCAAGAGTTTGCAACTAAAGAAGAACAACGCAACGCAACAATGAAATATCTTTCTGTTTGCAATAAACGGAATAACTTCTCAACGGATTCATTTATAGAAGCTTACGAGCAGATACCTCTAAAGAATTCATGAATATACGTTATACAACTTCATTACGGATTCTACTAGAGCAGCGTAGAAAACGCTAGAGTTCTGCATTCAAAAAGGCTTTTCAAAGCAAGTACTTTTAAAAACCAATATCTGTGAAAATTTACAATATCTGTGAAATTATAATGGAGTTCCCAGTTCTTACCGAGAAAAACAGGCCAGACTACGTACCTTCAATAACAGCTTTTTGTTATAAGAACGTGTACCAAAACCGACAAATGGTTCTTGGTTTATCTGGAGACGCAATATAGGCTTAATTATTGAGAATTACAACAAATATACCCGAGCCTTCTCAAGCTGTAAGAGAGCCTGCGCTTCCTTCTCGCGGCGCAGAGTCTCCTTGTCTTCGTCCAGCGACAGTTCCGAGGATGGCTGAGAATAGTTTGAATCCGCCGAGCCCTGGAACGAGATATCTGACGTTAAAAACCATCAACTACATTATGTATAGTCTCCACTATACAAAACGATCCCGACGTTAAACGCTGAGAACTCAAATTGGTAGGTTAATATGTATTGAGAGAACATTGCAAGATTAATCCTTACTCAAGAGTGTTTTTAGTGACCTTCATGCAGCTCATACTTTATACGAAAAACTTCATAAAACTGTTTGACAATGCCTCTAAAGAGATAACGTATTAACTTTACAGAATCAGACGTTACTTTGCGGAGATCCATAACAATTATTTTGCTATAATCCATAATAAACGCTTGAAACAATTTATCGCGGATTATAGTAAAATAATTTAATCTTAATTTTTGTAGATAACGTTGTGTTAAGACATACATATAAGCCGTTTCTTAGTAATGAAATTTACGTACCACCTTTTATATTTAGTTTTATTCGAAGATTTTAATACAACAGCAATATTTTTTTTATAATTATAACGATGATTAGGTCTATAAATCAGATTCCTAATCCTATCTTACTGATATAATAAATGCGAAAATTTGTGAGTACGTATGTTTGTTGCTTCGCACTTGCACACATTTTAGTCTCTCGATCAAGGTTGCACATCATATACGAAATACAGTGGAATAGGGTACGGTCATTCACCCCTTTTATATTATGTATCATTTATTCAAAACGTAAAATAATTGCTGTTAGAATTTTGTCAATTATGTTGTCTGGTTTAGGTAGGTTTTATAATTTTCTGTTAGCCGTAATAGATAGACAGGATTGGTTCGCTCAAAGTTTCATAAATATCAGTCCAGCAGATGAACAGTAAAGGCATACCAGACAATTGGACGTTCACATTTTTAAATTCAAACATGATAATAAAAATCCATGTATTCAAAATAGTCACTATTTTAACAGAACACTTATGTCAGTTCGAAGTGTTTTCAGTTAAATGGTGAAAATTTTTATTGCTCTGCTCTTTGGTTTTACTGGCGCACATAAAAGCTTCCGGATTATAGAGGGTTTTGAGCGTGTATCACGTTCGACACACGTGTAGTAACGAAACAGTGCGTAGACTTATTAAGCTGTTACTTTTGAATGAATAGAACCAATAGCGATAATAGAATTACGATAATTTCAAAACAAAGATAAAATAAGGAAATATTAAAAATAATCTGTAGATTCAAACTGCTAGAACCCTTATGCTTAAAACTCATGGGTTTAATTGGGATATACCTATAAATTTACTATAAAACATTGTGCTTAATCGAAATAAATTAACGAAGATACACACAGGCAACTTCTTAAAACGTAATTATTTGTAGATTTGATTGCACTTTGACTATTTTATTGTGACAGTTACATCCTTCGAAGTAAACTTAGGTTTAAAGCTCCTAAAATATCGATCAAATTGTGTAGGAAACACGGTTCTCGTTTTACGTAATTTTATCAAATACGCAGTTAACTGCAAATTCGTTTGTGGCATACATTTAAATTACTTACAAATGCTTCATTAAAAGCTTACAAAACTGTTGTATTGAACTTTCCTCTAAACTCAACTGAGTAACAATTTAAATTTACAGGTTGTTTAAATTTAAACTTTACTCTGTTACAGATTTTTTCTAGTCTCAGTGCGATGTTTTCTCAGCCGCAAGGTGAACTATTTCAACCATCTGTAAATGATTTCAAAAGCGAGTCAAGTTTTCCAGAGCTATTATTGTAGATATTTTCCACGGCCGTAGATAGCTACCTGCTATCACGTGATCAAAGAAGTTAATTATTCACAGTGAACAGGCGGGGTGGGGTTAAAATAGGTCGTTCGATACAGTCACCTTCTTTTAATATAAACTATCTTAAGTGTTTGTAAGGGCGTGTAATTGGAGGACACGTTCCAGCTATTTTTTATAATTGGCAACCTCCTTCACCTAATCATTCTTCTGCCCTTGATTGATAATTTCTGCCATCTGTTAGGGATGACAGATTCACGGGAATAAAACAACTTCTACCTAGAGTTAACCATTACATTCAGTTATAATAACCGTGAAGGTTTCATGATTTCCGTTGCACCGAGGGAAATATATCAAACAGATGATAATTAACTTCTACTTCTTGTCTGCGATCGCAAATTTACCATCGATCGATGCTTAATATCCATTACAGAAACTTCCATCAATTAAGACGGCTCTTTGAAATAGGTTGATTAGCTAACTTACTTTAATTCCTCCATACCATCCCTTCGCATTTCCCCTTTCCCAATACATTTCCCATATTACTTGATATAAATATCGCAATATTTCAACAGTGTTATGAAGTGCAAAGCCAAAAAGAAGCACAATTATAAAAATCCTTACCAAGGGCTTGTAGTTTTTCATCGGTCGAAGCCGCCGAGACTTGCTGACTGCATGCAATGCACAACACACACAAATAATAAATCAGACAAACATGCTGTTTATAATGGATGCACTAACACATCTGAAATCATAAATGCAATAGATCATACAACATATAATTAAAGACAAAGTTAACATACACATGCAACATACAAAAATATTAAACAAAAAAAAAGAAAATCGTATACTTAATATATATGCGGATATTTTATAAATTATCGTAAAATTAAAAATGAAGCATAAGAACCCATATATGTAATAGTAAAAGAAATAAGCTGCCTATAAAATCACTAACAGATAAAAGCATAATTAAACTACGACTATAAAATTATTCTATCATAATTTGTACTGAACTCTCTACTCTACAAGCTACAGTTTCTAAAGTTAAAGTTGAACAAGAATGTTTTGCAATGAGTCGAGAATTAAACTGTATAATAAATGTTTGAAATTCAAAACTTTTTTAATTAAAAGTGATATCAACAAATTTTTCATTGCGTAATTCTCAAATAATAGACCTTCGAAAATTTCAAAATCAAGTTCATAAAGCACGTACTTTTACCAGTTTTAGTTCAAATGAAGTTTATTATTATTAAGTTCCACGTACTGTAACACCATTTTAAAATATAATATCAAAATATGCTTTATGTAATAACAGTATAGAATTGATAGTATAGGTTAATGAAAAACATAATGTCAATGCTTCAAATGTAGGACTGTAATTTAATGCATATTTTGAATAGATATTTAAAATTTACTTAAACCAATAGCCTCTTTTGTATAAAGAATCAAAGCGATGTATAGCTGCTAATAGAAAAGCCGTTAATAGTTTAAAATGAAAAATATAGAAATTACTAAAAATAACAACCGATTAAACTGGAGTCGACGTTAGAGTTCATATTGAAATTATTATCACAGTTTCCATCTAACTGCTTGTAACTAGTCAAAAACATAATAACAGAAGTTGTTACCGAGATATATCGCGACCGAGATGACGAATAAGACTGTAGAAAAGGATTCAGGCAGGCGGGTGGCGGATCGAAATTGTGACGTCATTCGCATTCCTTCAACACTTCAATCGTTCTGTGTATGTGGATTTTAGATTATCACTACTTCAAGCATGTTAATGCCTTTCAACTGCTATAGAATTTGAATACCATTGCGGGGGCTTTGGACGTCGGGTGAATCGAATACGTATGCAGATAAAATAGCTATGACGTCATCCGACCTTCTAAGTTTGCCTCTGAATATTTGGCATCTTTTTGCATGGGCGGTTTGATGATTTATTGCTACTTTATACGTGTTAATAACTTTGGGGGACTTTGGGTGGCGGGAGATGTATTAAATGTGTGGCGTCATTCAAGTTACTATACGTGTAATGGCAAAGTTTATATTTTCTTGTGTAACGATATCGTATAAAGGTCGGTTCGGTGATTTAATATTGTTCAAGGATCTTTAACCTTGATATAACAATAGGTTTATCAAATTTATGTTTAGTATGTTCTTTCAATTCATGTTTTTCAATTCATTTTGTTTCATCATTTGAATTGAAGCCACGTGTTTATATCACATAAGGACAACGGAATATTTATATGCCTTTCACCTCTGATATGTTAAACTAACATCCCAAAAAATGTTTAAGAAAAAAATAAAATTTTTATTCTTCTCTTGAAATATAGACTTTAACTTAAACTTAAAGGTAATTTCAAGAAGACCCCAAGTAGTTTGTATGATGGAATTGAATTGTAATGGAGTATTCTATTTAGAAAGAATGTGTTCAGATAATACGGCCAAGACTATAAAAACGTTCTAGTTTATAATATGAAAAATAAAGGAAAATAAAGGATTATTTTAAGTCAAAAAGAAATTGTAATACAATAAACATTCCATAATAGAACAAAAAATTCAAGTCTATCAGAAACTAGAAACTTTTGTAAGAAAATTAAAAAATATGAGACGAGAAAGTTCTGGACGCTAAATTATAGAGCATTATTGTACTATCGGTACTATACATGATATATTACTGCGAGTGTCCTGAAGATATTTATTCAGAACATCTGTAGCCTTACTCTAACTCTTGACTTGCAGATGCCATGTAATGTACAATCGATATAACCAATACAATCTAAAAGTTTTAGGGTCATTATATTGTAGAATATATTCGTTTCATCGATGCTGAATGATATTTATATATTGTGGAACTTTAAAAACAACCTTCAGTATTTGGATAGTAGTCAAGAAACAGCCTGTTACAAGCTCACTGCTGGGCATAGGCCTTCTCTCACCGTTTCTGGAGAGAAGAGTTGGACCTACCACACTGCTTTAATGCGGATTGGTAGGTTATACATATCCCTACAGTTCTCTAGAGATATGCAGGTTTCCTCACGAAGTTTTCCTTCACCAAAAAACGTGTGAAATAATTGCAATAATTAATTTGACACATAAGTTTGAATAATAAGTTATAATATATGGGAATAGGAGAAGTAGATCAGTTTAGTCTATTCAATCAGAATTCACATTCCGTAAGCTGTTCCGTTTTCTCTAAACAAGAAAAGATAGTAAGATTCAAAAGCCAAGTATCAAGAAATTGTCTATTCTTATAGCGTAATTTTAAGAGAAGTAGTTGAATGTACGTAACGCTAATGCAAACACACGATCAGACATTGCAACAAATTACGCCAGTATATTACATAAAAGAACGCATGGTTTTGAACGTTTATCGCTTCCTATTGTGGGCGATAGTTAAAATATGTTAATTTTGTCTCGTCTATATATACATCAACTAAATTTATCAGTATTCCAGATACATTGTTGTCTACATCTATATCTCATTATCAAAGTCATTTCACTTCGGTAAGTAGAGATATAGTGTATTTTAAAAATTTTTTAAAACTATTATTTATTTTACTTTAAACTACTATTTACTACTGTTATTAGCTTATTGCTAGACATATGGTCTCTTATCTCCCTTTTTTTAGAGAAGGATTGAAGGAAGACCCACCACGCTGCTCCAATGCGGTTTGGTAGGTTGTACATATCCCCAGAATTCATTAGATATATGTAGGTTTCCTCAAGATGTTTTCCTTCACCGAAAAGGGGGGTGATAAATTGCAAATTATCACATATGTGACCCCCGAGAGAGTCGCACGGTCTAATCGCTGGACTATCACAGCTTCAAGTTTTGTTATAATAATCCTTAAAATATTTCATCCACGATACACTATTTCTTTTCCTTATCATTAGGTAGAATAGTTATATTCATTAAGTGGTAGAAAATTATAGTCAAAATATTTTTCTATACCATTTGAATCTACATCGTAGATTTTAAGCTTCCGCGATTCGTAATGACTATTATAACACATATAATTATATACATCGCGATAAAATTGAGACATTAGGTAGTCAAATTTATTCGTAGATCGCAATCAAATCAAATCAAAATAATCTTTATATTCAAATAAGCTCTTTCAAGCATTATTGAATCGTCAAGGATCAATATGATTAATGAAGCTACAACTGGTTCGGAATGTTGCTCTTACCTAGAAGAGCTAGAAAGAAACTCGGCGGTCAATCTTTTAAACATTTTAAATTTTACATTATTAAACCGCAGTCTTGTATGAAGATGAAAGGATTTTCAAAACTAGGCTTTTTTATCAACCAAATAATCTTTAAATTTGTGATATGCTTTACGTATAAGACTATTTTCTTATACTTAATTTAAACCTTTCTGTAGACTGGTCTAGTATGCATTGTGGAATTTTATTGTAGAAGCGAATACCAATATTTTATGATCAGTAATATTTAGATGCCTTCAGCAACTTACAAATTACTATTCATAAGATATTATGATTAAGGCGGATAAGTAAAACGACACCATGCCCTTAATTTATACGTGATCAGATTAAGCGACCTCATCGATTGAGCTTCTTTGATAAGCTTGTACTACATACTAATTGGATGCTACGAGTGACCTTGCGAGCACTTGTAGGGATTCACTTTCTATCGATAGGTTCACGCTTCACAATCTATTTCGTTTGGTTAGAGACAGTAAGTTCCTATGCACGTAAGACTAGTTGTGTTAGGTTGTTTTAGGCTAAAAATAAACCAATCAAGAACTTTATTATTAATATATTTCCTTCTGTTCATTTTCCTTTTTTCACATGATTCGGCGAAGTATTTAACTTTTTCGTCTTTTACGACACCTCAGTAAGAGAGAGGGTGGTCTATTTTATTCAGCCGGATGCCCCACGGCGGAGTAACATATCCATCCACATTCATATTTAAAACTAGTTTGATCATTTTCATCTCTCCTCATTATGTCCATATCACATCAATCTTGCACTTCTCGTCTTTTCTATAATGGTCTTTTCTGTAACTTTGACACCTCCCCTTATATACTCATTTTGTATTTTATCCAGTCTTATCACACCACACACCAACCTTATCATTCTCATCTTATTTTCACTCTTTTTTTCATCCACCTTTTTCGTTTTCAACAAAACCTACGGTTCCGATTTTTGGAATTCCGTAAGCTGTAAGCAACAAGTTCAATTAAGTTAGATATATCTGTACATATATCAACTATTAAATATTGTTATCTTGTATTAGTCTACGACTAAACAACTATTAAAAGGGCATTACACCATTATGTAGTTATGATAAATATACTAAGTAATTAAGCTAATTGCTTTACAGTGCTACGTCCAACTATCGGAGGAGCGATATAACAAAGTTGGATATTCTTGGTATTGGCATATTTTTTATTTTATATCGGCCGTGTGGTAGTTGGCAGAGTAGTATTCTACTCTGTGATCAAATATATATTGACTACCCTCATTTCTTAACGAGGTATCATCAAAGGCGAAAAAGGTAAGTTAACGTCAGACAGGCGGCCGTTCATACAATTACTAGCCAAAACTGTTTAAATGTTATACCGACCCCACTTAGAGCGCGATAAGAGTAGGAGAATGATGATAATAATATTTTTGATATGACAGTAAAACAGATAGCATAATATAGAAAGGGAAAATGTTTAACGACAAAGACTATTTATTTAAGGATTTGGCTTAATTATCTAAAGTCAATCTTTAGTTAGAACATAGCAACCGATAAACTTCACTACAATACATGATATTAACAGGATTGTTTTATACTAAAATTATATTATAGACATCATTTAAATTACTCAATGTAGCGTGGTATATTTAAGATAACTTAGTCTTAGCATCCAGCTAATTATGAGAAAGAGTCAATGACTCCAATATATACATTTAAATAAAATTGCAATTAGTCAAATTTGGTACTATTAATATTAAGTTAATCGTTATTATGTTGTCAGTTTTAAGTTTTTTTTTTATTAATTCATAATGAATTTTAATTTTTTTGTTTATAAAATTAAACAAAGACAAAATCTGAAAATTGTTTAATAAAATATCTATGATCTTTACGTGGTCATATTGGATATGAGAAAATCCTAAGAATTTCCGAAATTACCGATTGACATTTCAACAATAAGAAAAACTGAGTATGGGTATACCATAAGTCGCATATCATAAATGGTTATTGTACACTTAAAGATAACGAACTAATGCATACCAGAAATTACTTCATTCAAAGATCCCCATTTGCTATTAGTTCAATGATTTACAGCATATTCCCTTGTTTTTGTTATATAACCGTAATTTTAGAAGCTATTCGACTATTAGCTGACTGTAAAATTAACGTAAGACTGACAGTAGAAACAAACCAGACGCCTTGATAGTCTATAACACGAAAATAGCACAAAATTCTAACAAAGTTGAATCAGCAATATTCATTGCTAGTTTATCATCCGATTTTACTGCCAAAGATGTAGATGACTTTTAGTTTTGGAATTCAGGAATGCATTTGAATCCATCGATATATTTTTAATATAGATGTTTATTTTTTTCTCTATAGGAGACTGCTTATTATCATAATTACAAGGGAATCAGTATGAATTAAAATATTAGTGAAATGAAGTAAGCTGTACCAAGTCGCTAGTAAATAAAAACTGCTTGTTTAACTAAAGCGGTTCTTTGGGATTTTGATTTGGAACCCATCGCCTAATAGATTTTCTATTACGGGGCAAAATTCTTGTTGAGATTTTTCTAGTAAATATTTGCAGTACTAGGGTAGCTAGGGTGGGTATTTGAATTCATTTTAGGTATTTAATGTATCTTGTAAAGCTTTACCAAAATCTTTGCATTACAATTATTATGTAAACATATATTAACACAGGTATTTTTAGAAAAGGGGAAATTTACATTAACTTTATAGGAAAAAAACATTTACTACAATTATTTACACGTCATAATTTGTTTTTACTTTATTGTTATCCACGATTATTTCTCTATTAAAAATCAATTTGATTATAGTAAAATGTTATACCCGAATTTATTAGTTGTTTCTATTTTATTTGCTTAAACCGAATTTTTATTTTGTTTGTAAATGACTTTAATAGAATTAAACGTCCTATACATTCCAATCGGATTCTCGAAACAGCATTAGTAGCTTCGGAAAATCGATAGACAGTGTTCAATTGTAAAGTAAATGAATAACGTATTCTTGAAATTCTGTTTACATTGAAATGGAACTGTTTACATGCACTCAATGTTTTGATAACTGATTTGAAAATTTTAAATGGTGATAAAAAAATTAAACCGCAGATATTTCAATGAATTAATGAGGAATCAAGGGTTTCGGTAGAATTATTTACAGGAATATTTCCTACTTAATATTCAACAAAGGTAAGGGTACTAGTTATTGACCATGCACTAGTAGTTGACCGTTTTGTATGAAATTTTAAATAATAAGCGTTTTGTTTGTTGTAGCTTATAAAAACTATTAATTAATAATATTATTATATTTTAAATATTAAACAATGGGCTACAGTTCTGAGGTTTTAGCCAGTTGTTAATAGATAGCAACAGGTAATTACAAATTTATTTGTTATTAGCTAAAACAAACAAAACGCTTAATATTTAAAGTTTCATACAAAACGGTCAACTACTAGTACATGGTCAATTACTAGTGCACGTGCCTTATACAGGATCTCTAGCTATCAGGGTAGATTTCATGGCATAACAACACGCAACGAAGCATCGTTTACCGAGGTTACCGATATTCTTCAAAATTTTCCACATACGCCGCCTCATGTTTCCCGTGTATATAGGTACAAGAGCGTCACCATAACAAAACAACCGCTGCGCACCTGCGTGAACAGTTTATTGTATCCGTGCCCCTGGTTGTTGTACCCCATCATGTTACGGCATGGTGGCAGTGGTAGGTGGTGGCCGCTGCGGACCACCAGAGGTATCCCGTCGTGGTCGGCCGTCGTGGCCAGGCATCGGTCGCGCGGTAAGCGGCGTCCGCGCGAGCACTCCCGGCGTCGCTCGGTCCGCGGCCGGCTTTGAGGCCCCCTCCGCGCCTCTATTCCTGGTCCTGGCCCCCTCCCCCCCGCCTGGCCGTGAATGGGGTGCGCGCGCACAGATGCACCGGTCACGGCGTAAATATTACAGCCGGACGGAATGTCAATTTCTGATGTAAGACCCGTCTATGACATTGAAAGCTTTAGTGTGCGTTTAGGGCGAATTGTTTATTTACAATTTTGCTATTTATCGAGCGGAATTGTTTATTTACAAAAGTAATAATAAAAATATTTTGCTATTATATTATTTTGCTATTGCTATCGCGGGTTATAGCAAAACAATTTTATTATTACTTTTGTATTATGGATCTCCGCAAAGTAATCCCTAATTCTATAAATTGTTTATTTACAAATTTGTTTTTTAAGCGGAATTGTTATTTTTCAATTTTGTTTTTTATTAAGCAGAATTGTTTATTTATAATGTTGTTTTTTAATTAGAGAAATTGTTTATCGACGCCGGACGGAATGTCAATTTCTGATCGAAAACTATTTATTGACATTGAAAGCTTTACTGTGCGTTTAAGGCGAATTGTTTATTTACATTTTGACAAGCGGAATTGTTTTTTTTACAATTTTGTTTTTTATGGAGCGGAATTGTTTTCTTACAATTTTATTATTTAGGTAACAAGCGGAATTGTTTATTTACACTTTTTTTTAGCGGAATTGTTTATTTACTATATTGTTTTTTTATTAAGAAGAATTGTTTTATAACAATTTTGTTTTTTATCAAGAGTAATTAATTACAATTTTGTTTTTTTATTTATATCGAATTATTAATAATATTTAACATTTTTTGTTAAAGTTAGATACGTATGTATATTTGAAATTTTATTTAAGCGGAAATGTTTAAATTACACATCTTTTTAAAATTGAAATATTAGTTATTATGTTAGTCTATTCAGGTCATAGATTATCTTTAACTGGAAAAGGTTTCCTTTCTGAATGTTTAATGTCTATGGAGGTCAACATGAATAATCGATCAATAACGATTTGTGCTGTATAAGATTATATCAAGGGCGCCGGCAGCGGGGTGCAAGGGGGTGCAATTGCAACCCCGCAATTTCAGTTGCTTGCACCTACATCCCAGATAGGTCTGACCACCGAAAATATAGGCGTCCAAAAAGCGTCCTATATGACCCTGACGATCAAATAACGATCGCAAACACAAAAACACGTAATACACACACACAGCGTCTTCGCCGGCGAAGATGAGGTCCCAGATTTCTGATATCGGTTGGTCGTGGCTTCTTGCCACCCTTCCGTCGTCGTATTGACTAACCAAAGTCATACCTTCAACCCGTCGTCATCGTAGTCGTCGCAAATAGTAGTTTCATCTCTATTTTTGCATGTATCAGGTATGAAAACGAATAGTACATTCTTCATTTAGTATTACATGTATTTTCTTTTATCGCGGATTATAGAAAAATAATATTTTCATCACTTTTTTATTATGGGCATCCACAAAGTAGACAATTTGACAGATTAACTGTGATTTATAGAAGCCAGTGTATCAAAAACAACAATTTTCTGACTGAATGGCAACTATACGCCTTTCGTTGATTAGTTTTATTTTAGTTGCACTATTCCATTTCTTTGCAAATTTTAACGTCATTCATTTTATTTCATATACTTAAGTAATTTCACTTAATTTATTCAATAATAGATATTAGACCATCGCAGACCCATAAAAGCTTTGATGCAAAACCTTTACAAATTATGCACATACTACGCCGAGTGATATCCGGCTGAATAAAATAGTACCACCCTCATTTCTTACCGAGATGTCGTAAAAGGCGACTAAGGTAAGGCCGACCGTCGTGTGGTATCCGGTTGAGTAGAATAGACCACCCTCATTTCTCACCGAGGTGTCGTAAAAGGCGACTAGGGTAAGCTGACCGACCGTGTGGTATCCGGTTGAGTAGAATAGACCACCTTCATTTCTCACCGAGGTGTCGTTAAATGCGACTAGGGTAAGCTGACCCACCGTGTGGTATCCGCTTGAGTAGAATAGACCACCTTCATTTCTTACCGAGGTGTCGTAAAAGGCGACTAAGGTAAGTCCAACCGCGGTGTGGTATCCGGTTGAGTAGAATATACCACCCTCATTTCTTACTGAGGTGTCGTAAAAGGCGACTAAGGTAAGTTGACCCACCGTGTGGTATCCGGTTGAGTAGAATAGACCACCTTCTTTCTTACTCAGGTGTCGTAAAATACGACTAAGGTTAGTTAAGGTCAGGCAGGCGGCCGATCGTAAAATAAGTAGCCAAATCATGTGACATGTTTGTAACATGTTGCGCTGACCCCGCTTAGAGTAGGATAAGGTCAGGAGAATGATGACCTTCCTCACGAATCACTTTGTCTATTGAAGGAGACACCATAAAAATCCTTTCAGCGGTTTTTGTGTTTATCGTGAGCAGTAATTTCAAAATTTATACCGACATCTCACTAAGACTATACATTTACAAAACATTAATAATTAAACGTCATTTATAGAAGCTGGCGTTACTTTGCAAAATTCTATAGTGCGGAAGTTCTGATTATTTTGCTATAATCCGCGTTTCTTAAGTGAAAACGACAGAATCGAATCGTCATAATCGATTTTGTCGAGGAGCTTATCTTCCAGATGATTCGGTTACAGGGCGAAACGATCGTAGTGATTGTTGTAGTGAGTTTGTGTAGTGCTTGTATGGTGCGTTTTGTGATACGCGTGGTGACTGGACCTGCATGTATAAGGTATGTGGACGCTGCCTGCTTCCTACACAGCATTACAAGGATTCTCTTAACAAAAGCGGATTATAGCGAAATAATGCTATTACAACTTCAGAAGTAATTTTACAACAAAATGTTTACTTGGTTAAATAAAATGTTTACACCACTTCTGCACACGGCTTTGTCTGCGTTAAATATAGTACTGAGATAAAAACATAGCCTATACCAGTCTCCGTCTATTTACTCTCCAACTATCCCCATACAATTAAAAATAGACAAACAAACTTCTGTATTAACAATATTAGCAGGGATAGATAGTAGTCTGAAAGGAACTTAATAATTCAAATTTCGAACATAAAATATTTGTAATGAACTGAATAGTACCGAGTCACTTCCAAAAATAAATTAAAACAAATATAAAAATATTTATGGTTTTATTAATTACACTTTTACTTATTAAAATTCATTAAAACAATTTACATTCGTAATTAATCGAAATCTTAACATTAAGGACTATTTAATACTGCATATAAATATCGACTTTAATATACGGCGATATAACTCAATTTCAAACGCACTAAATCAATCACGTAATTGTAATACAAATACCACCTTATTACAATGGAATAGAGAACATTGAGTTAGATTGCAAACTAAATTGCAGTAGATGGATATATTTAAAACCAGTTGAATGAATTTCTACTTTATCGTAATTGATTTAAAGTTGTTTATTGGGATTTAAAAAACGGACGCATGCGTATAAAATCGATCGATGATGGCCGCCGCGACGGAGACGTCGTTGACCTAGTTGTGACGTCGCTGCCGCGTTGATCCTAAGGCCACTTACACACAGAGTCGCGTTAACGCATTTTATAAAACGTTGCGTATTTTGTAGTTTGTGTTAAACGTCTCTAAATATTTGTTGCAAAAGTTATATGTTATTTTTAAGTAAGTATATTCTGTCTATTAGTTAAAACTAATGGAGTTCTTCAAGAAAATGTTAGCTTCAAGTGAATAAAACCGTTGAGAAATTCAATAATGTTCTACGAGTGAGCGTCGAATTCGCGAACGTTTTCAAATCTGGAGCGACCTCCATAGAGACTGTGACCTTAACCTTAAGCAATTCGCAGCATAGAAACACCTTTTATTATTGAACCGAACCGAAGCTGTGATAGCTCAGCGGTAACACCGTGCGACTCTTTCAAGGAAGTCACGGGATTAAACCCGGGCAGACACCAATGACTTTTTCTGTTAAAACTTATTTGGCTAATTGATAATAGCAATTTATCACACGCTTTTCGGTGATGGAAAACATCGAGAGAAAACCTGCATATCTCTAGAGAATTCTGGAGATATGTGTAACCTACCAATCCGCATTGAATCTGCGTGGTACGTCTTAGCTCCAATCCTTCTCTCCAAAAACGGAGAGAAGGGGCCTATTCCCAGCAGTGGGATAATAACAGGCCGCTACTTACTTAGATTTTGACGTAAGCTTATTACCAATAACACTACATGCATAAATAAAGGAAGAACTTTGAAAATTCTTAAGTTATTGTTCAACATGATTTCTATCTTCCTTTTCTTTGATCTGAGTTAAAAACGTAAACGAAATAACTTGCTTTCCTGAAAATTCGCGGATCGCAAATGGTTTCGCGCATAACATCTGATTCATTTACAACCGATGAATCACGGCTCATTCATGAAGCCGGAACTCATTCCGCGTCTCATCAAATTCAAATAAACTTGTACACAAGTGCTTTTGAATCGTCAACTCGCCAAAAGTTGTTCTAACCGAGAAGAGGTAAGTTACATTAAGTCATTACTATCTTGTACAGGGTCAGACAGCAGCTATATCCGCGCATTCTCATCGTCCGAATAATCCTCAACAGTATAGTAGGCTTTTTGTATCAGCCTCTCTTTAATAGTGTTTTTAAACTGATGTAATGGCAAAGCTGAAATTGATTGTGGAATTTTATTGCATCGTGCATTGCACCGTGGTCAGTGTCTTTGCTCTCCATAAAACATTTCTCGTTTTATCCCTGTTTTCGGGCTCGAATTTTTTTTTAATTGACGTTGAATACAATCACAATTTTTCACTGTCAAACATAATGTCATGGTAGTTCATTTGGGGAACGACGCCGTGTGGTATCCGGCTGAATAGAATAGTACCACCCTCTTTTCTTACCGAGGTGTCGTAAAAGGCGACTAAGGTAAGTTGACTCACTGTGTGGTATCCGGTTAAGTAAAATAGACCACCCTCTTCCTTATCGAGGTGTCGTAAAATACGACTAAGATAAGTTGACGTCAGGCAGGCGGCCGGTCGTAAAATACGTAGCCAAGTCACATGACAGCATGTTTATAACATGTTGTGCCGACTCCACTTAGAGTGGGATAAGAGCAGGAAGATGATGAGTTCATTTGGGGAACGGGCGGTCTAGAGAGGTGAAAATACCTAGGATCGAGCCGCACCTGCTTTATTATGATTTAATTATTTTTTTTAATTTTTTTACATCAATTTAAAAATTACCGAGCAAGTCCCCAGGTACTCTTAATAATTCATCAATAATTCTAGGCAATTTCTCAGGCTCAGCGACTTTTACCGACTTCTGGGGAACTACCTTATCAGTAAAAAATATTCATTGCATCATTAATTATGAAACTATTAATTGTGTGTCGTTTAATTAACCAATACATTACAGAACGCTATTTTCGTGTGATAAGAATTTTGGGAATTCCGTTAAACGCGGCTATATTTTTTTTTTGGACACTTACACACACGGTCGTCCGTCCCCAAAGTAAGTTAATACTTGTGTTATGGGTGACAGACAACTAGTGCATATATCCTTATATATTTTGAATTACATATTTAAATACAAATATACACCCAGACTCAAAGACCAACAAATTCATTTATAGAAAAGTTGGCCCTCGGCGGGAATCGAACCTGCGACCCGCGTAGCTGAAGGCAGGGTCACTACCCACTGCGCTAAAGGGCCATTTAAGGCTAGACACGTATTTTTTTACAATTTATCTATAACGTAATAGGCATTGAAGGATAATCACATGTGATTTTGTTTCTAAGCAATAATCTATGTTAATATATAAAGCTAAAGAGTTTGTTTGTTTGATTGTTTGAACGCGCTAATTTCAGAAACTACTGCACCGATTTTAAAAATTCTTTGAGTGTGAGATAGTCCATTTATTGAGGAAGGCTATAAGCTATAACATCACACATGAATAGGAGAGGAGCAGTAGTAAAAAATACTACGAAAACAGCAAAACTTAAAGCTTTCTTTGCGTGCGCCGAGTAAACGGTAATAGTTATTCGAAAATCATGTATTACAAAACTGTTCCCCTCTGAAAGTACTAAATAAAAGTCCGCGACAGCATACGTCTAGCTTTTAAGGTTTTTTTATGGTTATCAAAAGGCTACATTACGGTTCTAATCTTTCCAGGCGGGCGGAGCCACTAGCGATTGCTAGTCTTTAATATTTAAGTTAGTGAGAATAGGAGAGGAGCAGCAATAAAAAATATTGCAAAAAGGGCAAAATTTAAAGTTTTTTTTGTGTGCGCTGAGTAAACGATGAAAGTTATTTAAACATCTCTCATAATTCATGATAACTACTTTTATGTTCAAAAAATTCGTTCGGGAAAAATTATTGTGGCACACTGATTTCCATACGGTCGAAGTTAGTAACTTTATAAAGGAACAACACTAAATACTATAACACAACACTATTACAACCTTGTAAAGGATTAACACAACACTGTTGACCCCTCCATATCACAGCAACCGTGTTTACAACAAGCGGACATAACCTCGCAAAATGAATTAACCAAGGGCTCACCCGCCGCTTGCCGACCCTGTACCGCTGGCGTCTGAAGTGATCCATGCCCTTCGTCATAATTCACACATTGCACTCACTTCACTGATATACACTACACTAATCACTGATGCATTGTAGATTTTGGAGTTTTTTTTATTACAAAACGTCCGCTGTAGGAGAAGGCGCGCGAGCTGTCGCCGAGAGCTAAAAATACGGTCGTGTACCGCGCTCGCTTGTAGAATGAACGATTATATTTGTTAATATTGTCGGTAGATGTCCATTGAATGCTATTTACTAATATTTTCTGACTTTCATTCATAGGATTAGG
The DNA here is from genome assembly GCA_947086495.1 of Morpho achilles. Lineage (NCBI taxonomy): Eukaryota > Metazoa > Arthropoda > Insecta > Lepidoptera > Nymphalidae > Morpho > Morpho achilles. The sequence continues at coordinate 19,116,168 of CAMTZB010000007.1, read as the reverse complement.
CGTTACTTTGTGGAGATCCATAATACAAAAGTACCTAATAATAAAATTATTTTGCTATAACCCGCGATAAAGTAAATATACGTATATAATGCTAAATTGAGAGTGCCCGTTTTCATACATTTTCCATTTTCATACCCGATACGTGCAGAATTCGTTCCGCCACCACAATACACAAGCACTAAACACGTTCACTATCACAAACTCAACAATCGTTTCGTATAAATAATAGCTTTGCCATTGCAGCAATTTATACAACACTATTAATAAAAGGCTAATACAGAAAGCCTAATATACTATCGAGGATTTCCTAGATACAGATTAGAATGCATGGACATAGCCACTCTTCGACCCTGTACAAGACAGTAATAACTAAATGTAACTATTAATAAGAATTATTTTTTAAAAAAGCAACCGCCGAGTTTCTTACTGGCTCTTCTCGGTAGGAACAGCTTTCCGAACCAGCAGTAGAGCAAGTTTATTTGAATAAAGTTTATTTGAATGTATTGAATTTGGATTTTTGATTGAATATGGGTGTATATTTGTATTTAAGTATGTATTTAAAAATTATATATGCATACATTAACCAGTTGTCTGTCTACCATACCACAAGTATTAAGTTACTTACTTTGGGGACGGACGACGGTGTGTGTAAGTGTCCCATATATTTATTTATTTATTGAATTTGATTAAAAACCTTCATTCTAGCGCGAATCTTTTAAATGTAACGCTACGATGCACCAATGTGAATAAAGTCTTAATACATTGCAACAATATCATATTTGGAACAAATATAAATCTTAATTTATTTTAAATAGAGTTAATTTTTATTTAAAATGATATTAGCGAGCGTATAGATGCCAAGCCAGCGGTTCCGCCTAAGCCGACATTGATCTGTCAGACACCTCTTTGCCAACACTATAGTCTCACTATCATAATCTTCCTACCCTTATCCCTAAGTGGGATCAGCACAACATGTTATAAGCATGTTGTTAAATGATTTGTCTACGCATTTTACGGCCTGCCTGTCGTCCACTTATCTTAGCCGTATTTAACTACCTCTCGGTAAGAGAGAGTGGCTTATTCTACTCATCCGGATACCAGAAGGCTATAAATATAAAGGCAAGATGATTGTTTGTGGAATATTCAATAATATTAAATTGGATAACTAAATTGTAGCCTAACTGGTTAGTAATTATAATTTAAAAACACAAGACTTTAGTTTGTAACGCCATCTTCTTAAAAATGTAGAAACTACTATGTAATTCGCTCCAGTGGTACATCTGAAGATAGTGGTATATGATTTCATAACTAGATGGCTCTGTGCATTTGTTTACGAGGAACGAGATAGGTGTCGCTGAAAACAGTTAATAGACACAAATATTTTAAATCAAGTAGTCAAATCAACAATCTAAGAGGTTTATTATGTTATTAATATCTGAAAGAGTTACTGCTATTTATTAAATCGCGAAAGTTTAAAATCTACTACTGCTATTTATTTCATATTTTCGTTACAAAGAATTAATATTCCGTTTTTTTTTGTAGCGTTTTTAAAATAGTATGATCTTACAATCCGTATTACCTATTTTTTGTAAAAGAAAACCAATGGAATAACGCAATAATATTCTCAAAAAATATAAATTGAGAAGAACTTATTTTATTAAAAAAGTTCTGATTTAAATCGCTTATCTACTAGATTTATACATGGTTTACATATCATTACTTTTGTATTAGGGAATTCCGATAAGTAACGCCTACTTCTTTTTACACATTTTTTGTTGTTGCGATTATGGAATATTATTTAAATTGTAAGAAAAATATCTAAGAGCTTTCCAAAAGTGATTAATGGCGTGACTGATAAATACTAAAAACCCGCATTAAAAATTGTTTTTTTTGGTTTCTTCATAAAAATAAAAAATATATATATAGGTCTAACATTAGAGCATATAATTAAATCCACTTGATTTTATTTTTAAACATACATTAATAATTTGTTCCCTTTTATTTAAAAACTGGAACGTTAGGATGTTTTAAAAATTTAATATTTTAGGTCATATGTGGTTTATATTTTCCGTTGTACAACACGATAATAAAAATGATAATTATGTTAAAACATAATAATAATAATAATAATAATAACTTTATTCACGAAAAACTACATTTTACACTTAAAATTACTTAAATAACAATGATATCGTGAAAAGGTCGTGGGACTCAGCTAAAAGCTGCTTTTCAGCCTACGCCTTGTACCAATGCTGCCAACATTGTGTTTTTTAAATTTAATTAAATCAAATTAAAATTTAATCTAAGTAAAAACTTAATAGTGCATGAGCTGTTCGTTTTATAATCTCCTGCAAACCACAAACCAGCGCGGACCCACTCTGAATATAAGTCACATTATTAGTAATAAAATAAGAAATGAAATTGTAAATATTTGATATGCTGCGAAAAAATTTATCATATAAATAAATAAATAAGTAAATTTATATTTAATTCTAATGTTTGATTGCCTTCCAATTAGTTTCTTTTTTTTGACAATCAAAAAGCCATTGTCTACATAATAACTTGAATTTGGAAACTGACTCAGACATCCGTATTGGCGGGGGAATATCATTCCAGCATTTGGAAGCAGCAAAGCGAAAACTACCCTTAAATGTTACTAAATTAGGACGAGGAATAACTAGATTTATAAGACGTGACAGTCGGTAATGACGGTCACTATTGTTTTGTAACCAATTCAGCTTAGAAGCTAGATAAGTAGGTTTCCCGTATTTTCGTAAATTATATATCATAATGTTCATTTTTAGTGTGCGACGATTTTTCATGTTCAGTATATTATAAGTATTAAGAAATGGTGTAATATTAGAGCGAGGTGGGACTTTATAACAAAATCTAACACAAGAGTTTTGTAATTTCTGTATTTTTTGTTCTGTTTGCTTATATAAACATGGTCCGTAAACCATGTCGCAATAGTTGAGGTGGGAAAGAACTAATGAGTCTACAAGCTTATTCCTTACTGGAGTATTTAAAAATGGTCTAAATTTATAGAGTGTTCGAAGAACAGAGTAACTCTTACATATTTTCTGTTGAATATGTTCTTTAAAACGAAGAGAACTGTCAAATAAAATTCCGAGATTGCGTATTTCTAGAGATTCGATAATTTGGTGATTTCCCACCTGAATGCATGGATTATGCTGACGAACTGCATCTACTTGCTTTTTTGTGCCTAACACAATGTAAGAACATTTTTTAGGATTCAACACTAGTCCATTATTGTAGGACCAATTGCTAATGGCCTCCAAATCTTTATTCAAATTTGAAATACTAATATTAAAATTTATTTTAGAATCTGTATCTACCTTTAAAAGCAATTGTGTGTCGTCAGCATACAAATGTATCAAAGATGATTGTATATAGCCAACTAGATCAGAGGTATATAGCGTATATAGCAACGGTCCTAGAATAGAGCCCTGTACTACACCACTACATACAGGTAGGGGAGATGATTTAGATAGTTTGCCATTCTTAGTCAAACACTCCACAACCTGCTGGCGATTCTCAAAATAACTATTAAACCAACCACAGACGAAATCACTACAGCCATAAAAACTTAACTTTTTTATTAAAAGTTTATGATTAAGACAGTCGAATGCTCGACTGTAATCTAATAAAACTAGCATAGAAGGACTATTATTATTAGAGGATGAAAGTGCTTCATCTAAAATATGCAACAATGCAGTAGTAGTACTGTGCTGCTTCCGAAAACCTGATTGCTGAGTTGGTATAGCATTAGTAAGTTCAAAAAAGGAAGTCATTTGGGAATTAACAGCCTTTTCTACCACTTTAGACAACACTGGCAACAGACCTATAGGTCTCAGATCACTTATAGACTCAACTTTACGCTTTTTGGGTAATGGTTTAATGACAGCTGTTTTCCATGATTCTGGAAAACTGTTTTTATGTAAGCATGTATTTACAATATGCGTAATGGCACTTAACGAATATGGTAGTGTAAGCTTTACCATCTTTATTGATATACCATCTGAACCTACTGCGTTAGACCTAATGGAATTAATTATTTTCAATGTTTCATCTGCGGTAACCTGCGAAAACTGAAATTGATGCAACAGTTGACTTGACTCAGAATATTGTTCTAAAACAGCATCAGTAATTTTATTATTAGGTGGAATTAGGTTAATAAAATTTTTATTTATTGCATCTGGCTCACACAAATGATGATCACTGGGATGTTACAGGTATTATTACCGAGTAGTTTACGAAATTCATTCCACATTTTCTGCGGGTTTCTATCATATTTGTTAACTTGGTGAGTGAAATAGAATTCTTTTTCACGACGTGATAAAGCTATAACAGAATTACGAAATAACCTATAAGTGGCCCAATCTTTTTCATTATTAGTTACTTTGGCACGGCTACAAGCAATATCTCTGTCTGACATAAGAGCCTTTACTGTATCCGTAATCCAAGGAGTAGGAGGATGTTTAAATACCTTCGTTTGTATGGGTACAAAATGATCAAAAAGTCCTAATATCAAAAAATTAAAACAATTCACCATATCATTAATGTCTTGTAGTTGTAATATCCAGTCCCAAGGAGTTATTGATGAGGCAAATTGATAAGTGTCCAGATCAAAGTGATTATAAGGTCTATATGTTATTGTCCTTGGAATTATTTTTGTACTTTCCATGGGGAAGCTAGCCTGAGCAAAAGCATGATCACTTAGATCATCATTATGTTTTACTGCTATATCGCTTGGTGTTAGATTTTTATTACAACAGATAACATCTAGAAGAGTACGACTGCAAGTAGTAACACGTGTGGGTTTGTTAATTACCTGTTGTAAGCCGTGTTGAGAAAGTAAAGAAAAGAAATCTCTTTGGTATGAATCAGTACACAATAGGTCAAGATTTATGTCACCAGTAATAAAGATAAAGTCATATGTTGAATTTATAGTAGATATAGATTCATCTAATACATCTAAGAACGTTTTGTAGTTAGATTTAGGCGGACGGTAAAAGACACCGATGACTATTTTGTAGTGCTTAAGTTTTACTTCAAACCACAACTGCTCAATAAATTGATCAGATAACGGAGTCGGCAATTCCTTAAATTGTAATCCTCTCCGGATATATGCACCCACACCACCACCTCGAGACTTTCCTTGTCTTTCTGGACGTGGTTTATGAATAAAAACATATTTATCAATATTATAGTCCTTTATTTCGGATAGGTTTGTTAACCATGTCTCCGTTAAAGTGACTATATCCGGATTAAATGTCATTACCGTGTGTATTAATTCGTCTCTACCAGTATTCAGTGACTGTGCATTCAGAGTAGATAACTTAAAATGCGTCTTACGTTTCATTATCTTTGAGGTAAAATAAATTCAAATAAAATAAAGTATAATTGTTCACTAATTGATGCGTACAGCTCATGCACATAATTTATATATAAGACAATGTTAAATAAAAATGTATTACACAATATAAATGCCTTTGTAAGTGATAAGTCCACATTGTAGTCACAAGGTACAACTACAAGAAAATTTAAGTAAGACACAGAAATACAACCTATATCATTGAAATAAAAGATACAGGTATTTATAAAATTGACTACGGGAATAGTGTATAGTCATATGATCATATTATTTACATCATTTAGTTTAGATAATATTAAAGCGGGCGATTTACTAGCTTTGCGAACAAATATTTTACCGTCTTTCACCCAAACAAACGAGTACTGCTTCTCACGAGATCTTAATTTTGCTACACGAAGGATTTGTTTATTCATTGGTGTTAAATGTTCGTTAAAGAAGATGCGTTTGGAAATCCCGCCAAAACCAGCCATAGTTGAGGTGAAACCCGCTATACCCGTTCCACTTCTACATTTTTTGGCAGTTTTTAATAAGTTTTCTTTAATAACACGATTATGAAAACGAACGATGATATTGGTACTGCCTGTTACGTTTGAAGACGAAGCGACAGCAGCAAAAGTGGTATCTGTCGTTCGTGGTTCGTCCCGCAAAGTTGAGTCACGTTCTTTAAGTGATTTCCAAGACCTAGATCTGTACGCCCAGTCAATGTCATTAACTTGCAGAGCTACTCCTAGGCTCTTAGCTATATTTAATACCACGTCTGTAACGTTTTCGTTTGGACTTTGAGGTATACCAGAGATTTCTATATTATTCAGTCGATCACGTTGATCCCTTTTGTTTATTTCTATCTCTAAAGCTTCATTTCTATGTATTAGGCTAGTAACTTCTTTATCAATATGATCGAAACGTTCACATCTCATTTCTAGTTCGTTTACTTTCGACTGTAAGTGGACTATATCAGCTTTCATGTTGACAAAAGATGTTTGTAATGCATTCAATGTTGCGTCTTGTGCATTTAACCTATTGTTTATTTCGGACCGAAATGCCCTGATTTCTTTTAAGATTTCGTTTATGTCTGTAATATCTGTATTCACGCTTTGGTGTGGCGTCACGTTTGGAGGCGACGACAAGCACGGTTGACATTTCCATGCAGCTCTTGCATTGGCTGAGTCATCATTGAAGTGGACGCAGTCCGAATGGAACATATTTCCACATTTGCAACACTTTATACGTTTTTGTGTTACTCCTACATGGCTGTGGCAGATTTCACAGTTATTTACCATTTATATAAATTTGAAATAAATCTACCAAGAAATTTGCAGAAATTTAAAAAGAGGAATGTAGTGAGGTTTGAACTCGCATCCAACAATTCAAAGCGCGATGTCTTACCGCTGCGCCACGGAACTTGATAGTTAAGCGATGAATATTTTAACTGTAATTAGCATCAACTTTTATATAAAAACGATAAAAGGGTAGTACAGAACTCGAATTATTTATGTCTCTGGGCACTTCAAGAATGATCTGATTTTGGAGTAAATTATGATCACTTTTCACTTGGGAATGCAGTAACTAATAGTTAAACACCATTCAGCACAACTTTAACTGTACGACTTTCTATTTTTTACATTAAAACTGTAACTTATTACATTTAAAATAGAATTATCTTTAAGGAGCTGTTTTTATGTTGTTTACACTGTGATGGCAGCACTTGTATCACATAACAAAATTATGAATGAAACATCAAAATAACACGGCTCGTTGACTCTGGCGGCTTTCCAAATAACGTGTAACTATCACCCTAACCTAACGGCGTGAAAAAATTTCACAAATATCAATTTGCTACCAATTCAAATTCAAAATATTCAAAAGCTACAACCGAGACTTCGTTCTAGTCAATGTAATATAAGTTAAGTTTAATCAAATATAAAACGTAGATATTAAATTTCATAAATATTTCTTCTGTGCATTTTCCGTGTAAGCGATACAATAAGACCTACTAACAGACTTTCGCATTCGAAGATTTTTTATATATTTGAACATTGGACCTGTTTCACAAGTGACCAATAAACTATCAGTTGGCTTATTCGGAACATATCTCGGAATTTTGTGAATCTCAGGTTTCTGATAGGCTTATTCAGCACTTAAAGTCCTTAATAGGTTAACAGGTAGATCATGTGGCTGTTATTTTGTTTATCTGCCGGATAGCAAATAATTATTTCAAAATGGCCGCGATTTTATTATTTTTTAATTTTTCTCTTTTTAGGGCCTGTTTCACAAGTTACTGATAAAGTGTCGGATAGTTAACCGACAAATAAACTAAGTAGCAGATAAACGTATCTAAAAAGAAACTAAAATTTTAAAAAATTGTAATACAAGTAACTTGTGAAACAGACCCTTTTGTTGACAGTTTCTGCAGTTAAACTTAAGATTAAGAGCCTTACTGAACTTTCTATAATAATGTTCCTTATAAGTTATTTTACTCAGCTAAATTTATTCTACTAATAACCTAAGGGCGATTTTTTACTTTAAATAATTTAAGGCCAAAAGGCCAAAAACAAGAATTTTCTTGTGAATGTGTGTGTGTAACACTTTGACGCTCCACCAGCTGAATGAATTGATATGAACTTAAGCATAAAAGTAGGTGTAAAATAGAATAACACAATGGCTAAAAAAAACCATTTTCCGATTGTAGAAGCAGATGTTATTTGTGCGAATTCCATTGTCGCCCGCTGTAACTGCAGCATCATCAGGAGATACTCTCCATGGTAAAATCGTAAAGCTTTTGAATTTTAGTCGTATCGTTCTACACACACTTTTGATACTACGCTCTACTTTTCGCATAACAAAGTTCCTGTAATAACGGATTGTAGCCAAATACAATATTATAACTTAAGAATTTTATAAATTGCTCTAATAAATTTATAAAAACATCTATGCTATTGTTGCCAAAAAACCCCTGCCTTATAGCACAATATGATTCAAACTTACAAATACTTGCTGGTCTCTTGACGATTCGTTACGAAATTAATTGAATCTCGTCCTCCACAGTTCAATTTTCCCATTTCTCTTATATTATATTTGTTTAATCGAATAATACAAACAACGTGGGCTTCTAGTATTTATATAAATCACAGCCTCGCTGTTTTAGGATATTTAATAAGAAAAAAAAGGTTACCGATCAAAATATAAGGAATAATTTGTAAATAATTTGTAGAAGTAGGCGTTACTTTGCGGAGATCCATAATACAAAAGTAATAATAAAATTATTTGCTATAATCCGCAATGCGAAGGCAATTTCATCGCGGATTACAGCAAATCATTTTATTATTACTTTTGAATAATTTGTACTTTTATTTTGTATTTTTATTTTATTATTTTAATACACGCAAAATCAATGGTGGGGGTAGCTTTTACTTTATAATACTAGTTGCTTGGGTGATGTGTCGCTTTGCGATTTTGTCGTAGAGCCTTCTGACCATGTTTCGGTTGAGTGGCGAAACGATCGTTGACTTTGACGTAGTGAATATAAATAAATCAAAAGAGACCTTCTTTACTTGTTTTTAGCCTGTAAAATATTGGCATTACAAACAATTTTCCGTTCCTCAAAGTTTTACGAGTCCTACATGCTTAAGGCATGAACACGGATAGTACACTCGAGTTTTAACATGTAAATATAATGCAAAGGTGAATTTTGCTGTAATTTTTAAAGTTCTAATAGCTCAGTTGGGAACGGGCGGATTAAAGAAGTGAAAATACCCGGGATCTATTACCAGGTATGACCAAACTTTCTTTAATTTAAAAAAAAATAAGTTTTTTGTAATCGCTTTTATTATATCTATTACTACAAAAAATACTGACCAAAAAACCGAACTATAAAAATTACCGAGCTCGGTTACACAAATTTCTTTAATTGCACATTATAGCACAATAACATTACATTGGTCTTACATAAGTTATAGTTAAAGAGTAGAAGTAATTTTAATCATCATCCTCCTGCCCTTATTCCACTCTAAGTGGGGTCGGCACAACATGTTATAAACACGCTGTTACATGATTTGGCTGCGTTTTTACGACCGGCCGCCTGCCTGACGTCAACTTACCATAGTCGTATTTTACGAAACCTCGGTAAGAATGAGGGTGGTCTATTCTACTAAACCGGATACCACACGGTGGGTCGACTTACCTTAGTCGCCTTTTACGACACCTCGGTAAGAAATGAGGTTGGTCTATTCTACTCAGCCGGATACCAAACGGCGGGTCGACTTACCTTAGTCGCCTTTTACGACACCTCGGTAAGAAAAGAGGGTGGTACTATTCTATTCAGCCGGATACCACACGGCGTAAGTAATTTTAATCTATACATATAATAAAATCATTGAGATGTCCAATCTCTGTGCGTTTGTTCGCGCCAATCTCAAATACCGCTGATCTGATTGGGACGCTGGTTTTATTCATATGTAGTGGAAAGCCTCACTTAAAATATAGAGTAGGTTTTACATCAATCGGTCAGCAAATAAAAAAGATATGACAAATTTTCAGTTGAAAGGTCATATACTACGATACTGGTACTTACATTTTTTTCGTCTTTCGCTATTCATATTAGAGGATTTCGTCTAAACATGTTATATCGTTTGTAAAGTAACGGCATGTTACTGTAGTATCCCACAGCACAGGGACAGTTCGTCTTCTATATATGAAAATATATGAAAAGATTGAAATTAAAAAAGTTAATATATCTTTAAATTAGCGGGCTGCCCCTGCTTCGCACGGGTATAAAATATATATCCCATGTCAGTGTAAAAAAATGATTAAAATCGATCGAGTAGTTTTGATTTATTCATTAATGCCCGTGGCGAGCAAGCGTTAAATTTGGAGAAAAACAATTTCCTTTCCTATACCAAGAAGATTTCCTGCTATCTTTGGAATATCTAAATTCATATAGTACATTTTTACTTATTTACTTTTACATTTTCCCTATGTATTTTATTTTTACAATTAATTACAGAATGTCTTTAAACAAACTCTTGAAAGAGGGACATAGCTGCAAAAGTCGAAGTGTTATAGGGCGAAGCGCGGCGTCTTCGCGGCATTTTAAATCTGTAATATCTCCGAAAATGTTTACTTAAATTACATGCTGTAAACGGCCATATTCATCTATATTAAATCAACTATTAATTTAAGTTACTTAATTGAATAAGGATTAATGCTGTATTGTATAAAAATTGCTTTAAAAATATGGCATTATTTTTCGTAAAAAGTAAATGACAAAAAATGCTATAGTGGGTTATCCATAAGAGATAGACATATACCATCGCGGACTCTTCTGTAGACTTTTTCAAGGTGTACAAATACTTAGTACATTATTTTGATAAATCTCGTAGTGTTTAGCCTGCGTTTGCAATGTGAGCGGAAAAAAATGTAATTATTTACAGAAACCTCAAAAATTACAGTATTTCTCTACTCCGTATTGAATGTTATTATACGTACAAACCTTCCTCTGGAATCACTCTATCTATTAAAAAAAACCGCATCAAAATCTGTTGCGTAGTTTTAAAGTTTTATGCGTACATAGGGATATAGGGACTTTGTTTTATAATATGTAGTGATTAAGCACCGCGAAGCGGGCTGGACATACTAGTCTGCAATAATTTTGTACAATGCGAATTCCGCGAAGTAACGTCTACTTCAAAAATTTTTTATAAGTCGATAAAGTTCATCGACATGCTCAGCGAAATAGGGGTTGAAGGCCGTTAACAAGCGAAATGAACTTATAGGTATTATAACGATCTGTTTAACAAGTCCACTCGACCGTCTGTACCTAAAGCGCGCGCCGAAGCGGGTCCCATTCACAGACAAGTCATTCCCTTTTCCATATATAATTATTTAGCACTGAAATAGACCGCGTGTCGTTCACCCGGCGACATATTTGGTTAACTACCAGAATTCGTAAGTGAGAACACACTTGCATTTGATATGTCCCTACCGGTGCGATAGAAATAGGGCTGGCCCTAAATTTGATGAAAGAATTTTGTACACAAATGAAATAGCGGTTTATATGCCAAAAGTGGCAAATAAACTTGCCGGTCAACATTTAAACATTTTAAATGTACATAATGAAAAAGTTATCTAGCGTGAAGCTGAAAGGATTTGAAATCCACGCCTTTTTATGAACAATTTTTTACTATGCAAATGCTTTATTTATTACCGAATTCATTAAACTTTATTTAACCGTTCTTTCTGTAGCCAAGTACAATTAAAAAAAAATAAACATTGTACTTGCGACGTAGTTATTCTCAACTTTATTGTTTTTTTTACAACTTTTTCTTTATAAGATTCTATAATAAAATAATAAAATTCCGCAATCAATTTTAGCTTTGACACTGCAGCAGTTTAAAAACACTGTTAAAAAGAGGCTGATACAGAAAGCCTACTATACTGTTGAGAATTACTTCGCAGATAAGAATATGTGGATATAGCTACTGTGGACTACTCTTCGACCCTGTACAAGATAGTAATGACTAAATGTATCTAGTAATAAGAATTATATTTATAAAAGAGCAACCGCCGAGATTCAAACGCACTAGTTTACAAGTTTATTTGAATAAAGAATATTATGCATTTTAATTTCTATTCCAGAAGGAAAAACGGGAATTTTTCAATCTTCTATGGACGTTGTACCGGAATATGAGTTTCATTTGTATTTCAATTTCATAAATATTGTTACTGCTGTTTATTCATGAAAGCTAAGCTTAGCAACGACACCGCAAAATATTGTACATTAAATAATGATTTAACATAATATTATATTTATTTTAATATCCTGATTTAACTTATAATGTTACAAGATACACAATCGTTACATAAATCCTGTCGAAATTGTCGAAATTGTCACCAGGTTCGTCGATTATTCGCCTGTCATCGTGTGGAAGTTACCACAAGGGACAGTGGAAATAAGTGGAAACTTACACTTCCCGAGTGCGTGTGCGCATAGAGCAACGAACGCAGACGAGCATTTAGGCATATTATAGAAAAGTAATAAATTTGCGTCAATTTAAGTGTTAAGTTTCTTATTAGTACTATGTAATTGTTATTGTGTACCACATGGATACAGGTTTTTTTATGCTGGATGTTAAATTAAAAAAATATTATTACTGTCGCGTTCCATGTATAAATATATGATACAATTACATATACGGCTATCCGTTCACAAAGTAAGTAACTTATACTTGATTTTTTATGAGTGACACACAACTGGGAAATATATAAATTTAAACATACACTTAAATATTTACATACACCCAGACTCGAAGAACCAAAAAAAGTTGGCATTCGGCGGCAGGGAATCAACTTGGCCAACGGGTGATGAGCGCCTGATGATGCTTCGGTTGCGGTGCGAAACGATTGTTGAGTTTGTGATAGTTAACATATGTAGTGCTTGTGTATTGTGGTGGCGGTTGTGGAGATTTGTGCATGTTTTGTTTACTAACAGAATATTGTAAGTGCAACAAAAATTCTAATAAACACTTTAATGCCTATCGCCGATGTGATAATCTTTGCGGGGACATGGGCGACACGGGGGCCATAGTCTATTTCCGTGGCGCTGCAATAACAGTACCGATGGTATTTTTATTATGCCCGACGGTTTTATTTCAGCTACAATTTGACAAAATAAAAATAAGGAGGCCCGAGTGGCGGCGTAATGTGACACTGCGATAGGGATGTGTCGATAATACTGCTTTGTTATCGATAAATACATTTAAGTATGCTCTCAGAGTGTGGAGAAGAAGAAACGAGTCTTCGCCTTATGGTGTCCTAACCCTATGTACTCAAAGGTAAGATAGCTAGCTAGGTAAAGATGAAATTGACGCGCATCAATTTCTTTATTACCTTGTATCCATATCCATAGTGTGTCATAGAGAACAATGGCGTAAACATGTCAGCAGCGCTGTAAAGGCTTTTGAAAAAAAACATCTACAAAATCGCGACGAAAAACGCCTTTTTGAAAAGAACCATCCCAAACTCGTGTACACACATACACGTACAACTCTTCTGGTGAACTATACTGTGCACCTAGCAATAGGTCTTTTAAAACAGAAGGTTTTGCCAGACATAGTCATGTACATCTTCAATGTTAGCAAGGTTTGCGGTTCACGAAATACATCATTAAGGACATCATCAAGGATGTAATTGAAGTAGAGGACCTAAAAAATATCTCCTTCAAGGACATTATCAGGTTAGAGGTTAGAGCAGTTTATATTGTCGGGACAGCAGTGAATCCCTTGACTTAACATGGGGAAATGGATGGACCACCTGTCCTGTGTCAATAGGCGTCCCTGAGATTCGATAGATAGATAAATAAATGCTCTCATGTCTCTATATATAAATGTCTCATTTATTTGATGGCTTTATTTAAGTGTTAAATTACGCCTTACTTTAATATAAAAAGGAGCGAGGATTAAAATAGTAAATAATCTTTAAAGAATCATTTTATATTTATATTTTGTACTAGCGTCAAAAATATATGATCAGTTTTTTTTTTTCGAGTTAGTTTCTGCACACAGCTCAAAGAGTACAACGACTTCATAAAAAAATAAGTAAACTTATAGATATACTAGTGATATCAATTGACCTTAAATATTATTTTTTACGTTATTTTTAACGGACTTTTGCGCTTTATGATTTAATTCTTTACGAATAAAGTATTGATTTTTAATAGTTTTAAGTATTTTTACATGGCATCGTAGTTGTTTCATCTCATAAGAATGAAAACGAGTCACTATACTTTAATCTTAAACCAGTCAAACAATCCGACATATTCAGAAGTGGGACCGAGTTAAATATGCGCCACTGAGCGTCAATAGTCGCGGATATTGAAAATATTATCGATAACTTAATTAACTAAGTACACCCCTTCGAAACTATCCACGAGTAGACTTTCATACATCGACGCGTCGTTTCTCAAACGCATCCAGGTGGCTCAAATCGAACCACCGATGGACTCAAAACTCAGTTAAACTCAGTTGAGTCTTTAATGAGAGTGCATTCACCTCAGCGTATTTAAAATGTAGTGCGTTTCGGAAAATAGACGCCATTTCCGTGTTGTCCAAACACTTCGTAAGTAAGGAAAAGGGTGATATTTATAACGAACTAATTAAATGGCGTCCGTGGATTTTATAAGATCTTTATTTTTGTTATACTGTTTTGATATATGATTTAGTCGCAGACGCCGTTGATCTCACCTGCATATACAAAAGTAATAATAATAATCGCGGATTATAGCAAAATAATTTTATTATTACTCTTGTATTATGGATCTCCGCAAAGTAACGCCTAATTCTATAAATTACTCACCTGCATATATTAAGAGACGAAATATTTTAACTGCTAAATGAGATAGTAAACCGAAAATCATATTTACACATATTAGAATTTTGGATTTTACGCCGTGTGGTATCCGGCTGAATAGAATAATATCACCCTCATTTCTTACTGAGGTGTCGTAAAAGGCGACTAAGGTAATTCGACCCACCGTGTGGTATCCGGTTTAGTAAAATAGACCACCCTCTTTCTTACCGAGGTGTCGTAAAATACGACTAAGGTAAGTTGACGTCAGGCAGGCGGCCGGTCGTAAAAACGCAGCTAAATCATGTGACAGCATGTTTATAACATGTTGTGCCGACCCCACTTAGAGTGGGATAAGGACAGGAGGATGATGATGATTAGAATTTTGAATATTCGTTTTATAGAATTTTGTGATTTGGCCGAATAGTGAAACTAATAGTAATAATAACTAATAGTAGTGAACCCCGATGGACTTCTATAAGTATTGTATTGACTGGCCCGTTGGCGCAGTGGGTAGTGACCTTGCCTTAAGCTCCATGGGTCGCGGGTTCGATTCCCGCCGAGGGCCAACATTTTCTATAAAATAAAATGAATTTATTGGTCTTTGAGCCTGGGTGTATATTTGTATTTGTATTTATTTAAAAAAATATATATATAAGTATATATTCACCAGTTGTGTATCACCCATAACACAAGTATTAAGTTACTTACTTTGGGGACGGACGACCGTGTGTGTAAGTGTCCCATATATTTATATTTATATTTATATTTGTGTTTGTGTTTGTGTTTGTGTTTGTGTTTGTGTTTGTGTTTGTGTTTGTGTTTGTGTTTGTGTTTGTGTTTGTGTTTGTGTTTGTGTTTGTGTTTGTGGTTGTGGTTGTGGTTGTGGTTGTGGTTGTGGTTGTGGTTGTGGTTGTGGTTGTGGTTGTGGTTGTGGTTGTGGTTGTGGTTGTGGTTGTGGTTGTGGTTGTGGTTGTGGTTGTGGTTGTGGTTGTGGTTGTGGTTGTGTTTGTGTTTGTGTTTGTGTTTGTGTTTGTGTTTGTGTTTGTGTTTGTGTTTGTGTTTGTGTTTGTGTTTATGTTTATATCTATATTTATATTTATATTTATAATTTATATAAAAACTTCATGTGCTTAAAGTTGAATGATAACATAGTAAAGAAATCTGAATATATTATACTTCTGTACACTACTAGCATATGTGTCCACTGACAGTCTGAAGTAACAATTTTCCTGTTAAACAATTTTCCTTCTGTGTAAGAAGGAAAATATCCTTGCCCAGCGTGGGGCTTTGCCACATCATTTTCGTATATATTATAATAAATACTCATAAGCCTTGGAACTGGTTTATTGAAATACTCCCAGATACTAAAAATCGACCACCTCGGGCGCCCGCACTGTTCCGTATGCCCGTACAAAAATATGTTAGTCTTACCCACTTTATTTAATTTTACAAAAGCTAACATTCGGCCATTCTGAACATTGCGAGCCCTCTCGCAAATTACATTTAGTTTATCAGCGTAAATCTTAAGACTCATCATAACTACTCGCATCAAGACTAGTTCTCAAACAAAAGGTATACATTTTTATCGCAGAACAACATTTATTTTACAAATGTGATCTTAAGACTTATTTGTTTCGGCCATCTAACAATTCAAATTGTTCCACCAATTATATAACAACAATAAAAGTAAAACTAATTTTATGAATTTTGTATATATGTAAATACTTTATATATGTATGTAGTAATTACAATTAAGAAAAACAAAAAAATAACACCTTGTAACATCATCATAATCATCATCATCATCATTAACATCATTATCAATATCATTATCATCATCATCATTAACATCATTATCAATATCATCATTATTGTCAATAACAACATTATCAATATCATCACTATCATTATCAATATCATCATTATCATTATTATTATCATTAACATCAATATCATCAACATCGTTATCAATATCATCATTATCATTATCATCATTATCAATATTATCAACATCATTATCAATATCATCATCATCATCATCAATGGGTATGTGTACTCATAATTTGGCTTATCGGCCTCATGTGCACATATAACCCTGTCAAATAACACACTCCAGTTTGGCCGAACGGCCTCATGTGCGTTATCATTCTCTCCGAGACGGTTAGCACACCCTTTAGTTGGCTTATCGGCCTCATGTGCACTAACACGTCCAACTATTATCACTCCTGACTACCACACTCATTAGTTGCCTTATCGGCCTCATGTGTGGTAATCCACATTCATTCAGTCAGTATAAACTCAATATAAACTAACTAAGGTTGGATCTAATACATCAATATCAATTCATTTTCAGTGTAATCAATTTATATTGCAAAAACATAAATTAAACTAATAACAAATCATGATTAACTATAATTTCATAGTTATGTTTATAATGCATCGTGTACATTCAAAACTACATCACTAATTTAATTGCTTACTTAAATTGTTTAGCGACAGTCTACAGGAAGTCGACTCATGCCCTAATTTTTTACAAATGTTACACGTTTTTAAAGGTTTAGTACATTTAAAGCTCAGATGTCCT
Organism: Morpho achilles; assembly: GCA_947086495.1. Lineage (NCBI taxonomy): Eukaryota > Metazoa > Arthropoda > Insecta > Lepidoptera > Nymphalidae > Morpho > Morpho achilles. The sequence goes on along the minus strand of CAMTZB010000007.1, from coordinate 19,098,847 downwards.
AATTCTCCGCAGTTAAAACAAATAATATTACGCTTCTCTTTTATGGCATCAAATGTTATTGATTTAAAGTAAAGTAGTGTGCCTGCACTATACTTAAAAAAAACTAGTTTAATTTTCTGACTAAATCAATTAATTTGAATATTGGATTTGAATACAGTAATAATTTACTTGTTGGTTATCTAATAATCATAAGAAGTTAGATTAGGAACCTAAGTAAATGAATTAGTTTATTACTAAAGTGTGTTGAAACCTCATACTTTACATAATTTCTCAATATTTGAGAAACATCACACCTAATACATAGGCATTGCATTATCTCTCTTTGTTTGACAAACTGTGGAAGCAAAGCTGAAGAAGGCCCTACTGCCACACACACATCATACTAATAAACACAAACAATAAAACTGTCAACATACAAATAGTAAACACACTTAATTATTAACTGATTATTTTTAGTTATTATTTATATTGACAAACAAGTATTAAAACTTGGCAAAGTATTAAAAAATATTTAAAATAAGTCTATATTAGGTAATGCTTACTATATTGTTATACCTATTTGTTTACTTCTAATAACACTGCAACCTGATTTGCCTGGCAGCTGTAAGTTTAACCTGCATACATATTTTTTAATAAACTGATCCATAAACCTTTGCACAATAATATAATTAGCATAGTTTAATGTTATTTAAACATATTGGAAGCACATAGTAATTGTAAAATTGTATATTGCCAAATTATTAACGGGTCAATATTTTTATTTTATTTCTATTTTTATGATAAATATATATATACTTCTGAATATCTGACAGACTAGTAGTTATATACTAGTATTTATTTAACATATTTCTTCTCATAATTTCAGAAAACAAATTTCATAAAAATGATGACCCGTCAAGCAACTTACAAAGAGATGGAGTCAAAGCTTAAGCTGGCCCTTAATGAACTGAAATCTATTAAACAGCTCAATGCTCAACTTTTGCAAGAAAGAGATGAAAGTGAGGTGGAAATATCCAAAATTGTCAAGCAATCCTCACAATATAAAAAACAACTGTCGGAGCTGCATATTAAGTATATGGACACTTTAGGTGAAAGAAACCAGCTTAAGGATATGGTTGACTCTTTTAATCAGTGTAGCTTTGTACATGAAAGGGCCCTGAATCGCATAACTGAGTTAGAAACAAGTCTACATGAGACACAACAAACGATTCTTCACTTAGAAAATCTAAATAAATCTCAGGAGGTTAATGTGACACAGAGCCTTTTTAATGAACTATTTGAATGCGGTTCTGTTAATGACAATAATATAGAAAAAAATCCACAAATTATTGATTTAACTTCTGAGGATGACTCACTGAAGACCGTACACTTCAGTAGTCATAGAAAACTAAAAAAGTATATCAAAATTAATAAATTTATCAAAAAAACGCAAAAAATTACCAGAAGCAAGAACAGCATTCAACAGTTAGGTAAAAGTAGGAAAGAGCGTATAACTTTAATAAATAAAATAAAATCGATTAGCAATACTTTACATCAAAGAAGATATATATATGATAGTGAAACCTTGCAACTTCAAAGAAAAATAGAAAATTTAGAAAAATCTTTACAAAATATGACAGAGTTATATTCAAAAGCTCAAATACAAATAAATGAGCATATTAAATCCTTTGATGGCTTATTAGAAATCTGCAACGACAACATGGAACGGTTTGTATCATTGTCAAACAAATATACCGAGACTGAGGAAAAAAAATGTCAATGTTCTTTGAAAGTGCATGATGAAACTCCTTCACCATCATATATAAAAGCAGTGAAACATGTAAGTAGCTCTGATAATGTAAAATCAAAGAAAAAAATCCTTATCTACTCAGATAAGCTAGGCAAAGGTTTTGGAGCAATGATGAATTTGTATCTAAAGGAATCAGTGATTAACAAATGTTCACCAGGAGCAACTTTTGAGCATATATTAAATAGTATTAACTGTAATGAGTTAGACTCTAATACCACAGTAATATTGATGTTAGGCGACAGCTTAAATTTGAAAAAACCACAGATATCAAAATATATAGAAAAATTAATACTTTTACATGAACAATTCAAATGTAAATTTATTGTGTGTGCTTTTCCATACTCAAATATTTTAACTCAAAGGCAAAATGAGCACATTTACAATTTAAATATACAATTGTATAACTTAACAAATCATCATAGTGACGCAATATTTTACTTTGACAGTAACAAATTTATTTCGACGTTTAAGTTGACTAGAGATACTATGTATCTGTCAAGAAAATGCTTGAAGAATCTAGCTTCACTGCTAGCGTTTAATGTTAATAATACAGTTACATGTGGTGTAACGAAGTCTTTTGACACATTTAAAAATTGTACAATAAGTACTAATTTTTCTTACTCTGACATGTGTACTAGTAGTAGTACTAATAATATATCAAGTAATATTTTAGGTACGGAAAATATTACTTTAAACTAAGTAACAAGACAACAGATAAACCTTGTAAACTGATTATTGTACACCAAAACTTACAAGGTTTATCTGGCAAAGAATTTGAAATTGAACTGTTTATCAATAAATTTAATGTTGATATTTTATGTATAACGGAACATTGGTTAAACAGTTCTAATTTCTTGTTAAATATAAAAAATTATAAATGTTCTAGTGCGTTCTCGAGGAAAACCGCCATTCGTGGGGGATCTTTAATATTGAGTCATATTAAATTAAATTGTAAAGAACGGAATGATATTGTCGGTCTTTCTGTTGAACGTACCATTGAGCTATCTTGTGTAGAGTTAGAGCGTTATATTATAGTTTCTGTATACCGCCCACCCTCCAGTGATTATTTACACTTTGAGAGAGTTATGGAGGAAGTTCTACAGAAGACTTGTAAATCTTCAAAAAAAGTTTTAATTTGTGGGGACTTTAATGTTGACATTTTAGTGGATACCTCTAATCGTTGTAGGTTACTAAATTTATTTCAATGCTTTGAAATGATAAATGTATTTAACGAACCTACTAGGATAACTGCAGACTCTGCTACCGGCCTTGATAATATTTTTACTAATTACAGTTGTAATATCTTAGAAAAATCTGTAATAAGTCGCTTAAGGTCTGATCATAGTGGGCAAATTATATCTGTCCCTGACTATATACATGAAAAAAAACAATTAATTAAATACAGGCCTATCACTTCTCAAAAAATAAAGCGATTCCAAGTAAAAATATCATCAAAATTATCAAAGATTGACAAAAGTTGCGGTAGCTCAGATGATCTTTTTAATGCCCTCTTTGGTATTATTGGTTGTGAATTTAATAAGACATTTAATATAATAGAAAAAAAAGTGTCAAAACATCTCAAGTTTAGCGATTGGGCCACTGATGGTATTTATAAAAGCAGAAACAAGTTATTTGATCTGTATGCAGAAAAGCAATATAATCGTTCCCCCACTTTTGTAGAATATGTAAAAAATTATTCTAAAATATTTCGAAAAGTTTGCATACAGGCCAAATCACTTCACATTAAGAGAAAAATAATTAAATCTGAAAATAAAATCAAAACAACTTGGGATGTTATAGGTGAAGAAATAGGCAGACAAAAAATAGATAATTCTGCCATGCAGCTTAAAATTGGGAATGAGATTATCAATTCCGATACAGCAGTGGCAAGCGCATTTGAGCACTTCTTTCAGAATATACCAATTTCTACCACTAGCTCAATAAGCTCATCCTCAATAGAAGCTTTTAATATATTGAAGGGCTGCGTCGCGGAGAGCATTGTTTGTTTTAAATTTGAACACGTTACCCCATACAACATTATCAAAACTTTTAAGTCATTAAATATTAAAAAAACAACAGATCTATGGGGAATGTCTGTAAAATTAATTAATAATATTATTGAGATCATTGCACCAATTATGGCCAAGATCTTTAACAAATCTGTAGACACAGGGATATTTCCGAATTTAATGAAATATAGTAAATTGATCCCAGTCTTTAAATCTGGTGATAAGAGCGACCCTAATAACTATAGACCCATCTCCATCTTGCCAACTCTTAGCAAGGTGTTTGAAAAAATCATTCTTAATCAACTGCTCAGGCATTACAATTTAAATAACTTGCTTCATCCTGAGCAGTATGGGTTTACTAAGGGTCGGTCTACAACGGATGCGGGTGTGAGATTGGTAAAGCACATCTTTGATGCATGGGAGAACTCACAGAATGCCATAGGGGTATTTTGTGATTTGTCCAAGGCATTTGATTGTGTTCAACATGAGACACTGTTGCTAAAGCTTGGTCATTATGGTATCACAGACAATGCGCTTCGACTCGTGGCATCCTATCTTCATAGCCGAATTCAAAGAGTGTGCATTAATGATGTGCAGTCATCTGGATCGGCTTTAGTTATGGGTGTGCCTCAAGGTTCAATCCTTGGTCCTTTTCTGTTTTTAGTATATATAAATGATTTACCGTATTTTATTCAGAGTATATGCGATATTGTACTGTTTGCTGATGACACATCTTTGATATTTAAAATAAATAGAAATGACGACAAATTTGACGAAGTAAACAGTGGTTTGTCGCAGGTTGCTCATTGGTTCAGACAAAATAATTTAGTACTGAACTCAAATAAAACAAAATGGATAGAATTTGTATTACCTAATGCTGCTAAAACAGCAAATAGACTTTATATAAATAATGTTTCACTAAAAACAGATAATGCAACTGTATTTTTGGGAATGACTTTGGATACAAAACTCCAATGGAGCACACACATAACAACTCTTGCAGGGAAACTCAGTTCAGCGGCCTATGCCGTTCGAAAGATTAGACAGTTTACTGACGTCGAAACGGCAAAACTTGTTTATTTTGCTTACTTCCATAGTGTTATGTCCTATGGAATATTGCTATGTGGTAAATGCGCGGATAATGAAAAAATCTTTGTATTACAAAAAAGAGCCGTACGTGGCATATACAATTTAAGTCCGCGGGATTCCCTGCGAGAGAAGTTTAAAGAAATAGGTATTCTTACATTTGCCTCACAGTATATTTTAAGTAATTTAATTTTTGTATATAATAATATAAAGAATTATAAAACAATAGGCGATGTATATAATAGACAAAGTAGGAACCGACATAAGCTTGCGGCCCCTGCTTTGCGCCTTGAAAAATTACGTAAGTCGTTTGTGGGTTTGGGTATAAGATTCTATAATAAAATTCCACAATCAATTTTAACTTTGCCATTACAGCAGTTTAAAAACACTATTAAGGAGAGGCTGATACAGAAAGCCTACTATACTGTTGAGGATTATTTAGACGATAAAAATGCGTGGATATAAATATTGTTCGACCCTGTACAAGATAGAAACATTAAATGTAACTAGCATTAAGAATTGTATTTTTAAAAAGAGCAACCGCCGAGTTTCTTGCTGGCTCTTCTCGGTAGGAACAGCTTTCCGAACCAGCAGTAGAGTTGACGATTCAAAAGCACTTGTTTACAAGTTTATTTGAATAAAGAATATTTTGAATTTGAATTTGAATTTGAATAAGTAAATCTTCCGGCTCTGAATAATTTGCAATTTGAGCACCTAGACGCATACTACGATCATCAAGACCATGAAATAAACAATCAATGGCTTTAGTGCCTTTTATCTCACAGAGATTTAATAAATTAACTTTATGATAAAAATATACCTCTAACGATTCATTTGGCCTAACTCGCCTATCTAACATTTCCTGTAATGACTGTGCAAAATTCATGACTGTTGGAAAAGTTTTGGTCAATTTCTCTTTCCATTCAGGCCATGTAAAATTTACAGACGGTAAACGGCCTTGACACCACACTTTTGCTACCCCTACTAATTTGGGTAACGTATAATGCAAAAGTTGCATTTCAGTCCATTTGTACATACTAGCACACTCCTCAACTTTGTTTATCCATATATCAATAGTCTGCTCATTATTAGAAGGATCAAACTCCGGTACTACATTAGTATTCATTGAAAAATGATTTGGTGCTTGCGATGCAGAAGTGGGCAACGATTTAATGAAATTTATTAAATCATGAGCTGAAAAGGGGACTTCATTCTTATTAGCTACCTGAGAATCGTTATATTGACTTACTACAGAAGAATGTTGTCGCTTATCACGTCTAAGGTCCGATCGATGTCGTCGTAGTGAACGGTGACGCCGCGAACGCTGTCGCGGTAACCGCGAAGTTTCCGAAGTCCCTGAGCGCTGTAGCCGTCTGCGTGATGAACGGGACCGCCGACTGCGTGGCGATCGGGACCGCCGACCGCGTGGCGATCGAGACCGCCGACCGCGTGACGATCGGGACAGCTGACCGCGTGGCGATCGGGACAGCCGACCGCGTGGCTATCGGGACAGCCGACCGCGTGGCGATCGGGACAGCTGACCGCGTGGCTATCGGGACAGCCGACCGCGTGGCGATCGGGACAGCTGACCGCGTGGCTATCGGGACCGCCGACCGCGTGGCGATCGAGACCGCCGACCGCGTGACGATCGGGACAGCTGACCGCGTGGCGATCGGGACAGCCGACCGCGTGGCGATCGGGACAGCTGACCGCGTGGCTATCGGGACCGCCGACCGCGTGGCGATCGAGACCGCCGACCGCGTGACGATCGGGACAGCTGACCGCGTGGCGATCGGGACAGCCGACCGCGTGGCGATCGGGACAGCTGACCGCGTGACGATCGGGACAGCCGACCCCGCGCACGGGATCGCCGGCCTTGCCTGGACCGCGTGTGGCTTGGCCCACGCTGAGGCGTATATGGCGTCGGTTCTCGACACATGCTTTTTAGCATACTTGGATCACACTGAAACTTGCAAAAATACGCTGTACCTTATCACCATAACTTATTTACGCATCGTGATTGCAGAACGAAAATAATGTAAAAGGAGGGTACTTTAATATATCAGTATACATTCATATTTATAATAGACCACAAATAAAAGTCAAGCTTCTAATTATTAAATTCAAATTATCTTCACTTAACTATACTTTTCTGATTACTTTACAATTATTTATTAAATATTCAATTAAACACTCACCTGGGTTAACGTGACCACAATCAACTTTACCTTATTTTTTATGCGTACTCATAGACCGATTTGTGGCGGCGTGGAATGAATATAGTTATACTATCCCGTCTTCTGAACTATAATAAATACTCATAAGCCTTGGAACTGGTTTATTGAAATACTCCCAGATACTACAAATCGACCACCTCGGGCGCCCGCACTGTTCCGTATGCCCGTACAAAAATATGTTAGTCTTACCCACTTTATTTAATTTTACAAAAGCTAACAATATATGTGTCGGGTACCCCAGGATTTTTACACTACTCTTTCATTTTGTGTTCATTATTTTTATTCTTACAATAGGTACCTATATATGTATTTTTTTTTAAATGTTATAAAGAATATTTTTTCACTTTATAGTTCGGTGTGCTATAATTTTTTTAATTTTCTTAAATTATATTTATTTAAACTTTTTATTGGGATTGATTGTTAAAAAATGATTTTAAATCAAAAGTGTGACAAACTTAACAAACTCAATAGTTTGTTAAGACTACTCAAGACTACACAATTGTAGTCTTGAGTTCTTGATAGTGTTCAAAATTTAGATTAAATCTACATATGTTGTTTTTATAGCGTTATGTGTATTTATATCGTTCAAAATGAGTCCAAATAGAGTTCAAAGGATTATAGCACAATATTTTATCAAAGGAGTCGGTACATATATACAGGCAACAATAAAGCGTGTAAAAATAGTGAACAGTATAAAGTTCCAAAATACAAGTTCAAACTTGTCGTAACTAGTGACGAATAAATTACAAACAAACATACAGTGGTGAGTCAAAAGGTGACTGGATATCTATTTCACGCACTCTTACGGCCGATGGTACCAACTCCGTCGAGGTGTGTAAGTGTGTTTTGCACGCACTCCTCCGTGACCCGTTTAGGCTACTCGACTGATTTAGTAAACAAGTTTAAGTAAAAAGAAATTAAAAATATTGCCGGGAAAGAGAGTTAAGCTTTTTTTATATCAGGAAAACGCGTTATGGGCCATCACCGCCCGACGGGGACGAGCGGCGGCTATGTATACCTGACAGACTGCCACCACGCTGCTGGTGGCAGGGACAGGTAAAATACGATAAAAACATTGCCCCCATCCCCACCAGCAGCAACTTTTTATCCCATAGTGCGATACCTCCAGTTCGGAGCCTCTCTAAAAGTGGGGACACTTTTAGAGATACACTTTCCTCCGCTTGACTATGCATGAAGAGCACCAGATGCACCGACCGCCTCGGGGACCTTGTAAGGTGGGACCCGTTCGGAACGCTCCTCGGGGACCCGTTCAGAACGCCCGGAAGGTCCCTGTTAGGGCGGCACGCGATGGTCTCTACCAAGTCGCCTGCGCCCGGCTCGCCCGTGGCGGATGGAATCCAAGGACTCAACGTCCCGGATTCGCTACGCCGCCTCCTTCCGCAAAATGACGAGCTTGCAGAAGGAGGCCATCGCTGCCAACGACATTTCCCTGTCCACCGTGGGGACCTAAGCTTACCTTTACAATCATTATCATCGTTACTACTACTTATCATTTTCCTATTGACGTTAATTATAATCGATCTTGGATCGATTATAGTTAACGTGTAACCCTTCATATGACTGGATTGACTTACTAAACAAGCCGCCGTAAAATGAATTTAAATTGTCTTGCCGGGGAAGAGACTTAAGTTTACTTTTATAACTCTAATCATAGGCATTATTTATAATTTTCCAATTGACGTCAATTATAATTTGCCGATCAGAAAATAAGGCTAATTTTCCAAAATCACAGCAGTTTTTGTGATCTAATCATATAGCTGCCCAGCGACGGATTTGGGTCGTTTTAACACCTCATTAGTGTTCCTAATGGATTAAATGTGAAAGGGTAATAGATAGAAAGAGAAATTTTCGTATTTATTGCATGAGTTAGAATACGGAATTTAAGTAAAGGTAACTTGCTGTGTGTGTATGTGAAATCTTGTGGAATCTTGGAAGTTAAATTTGACCCACTTCTCGGGGTCCGATTGAACTAAAATTTTACATAAAGGTCCAGTTTCGATGACAATGGATGTTTATGACCTGATGCTGCTGCCAGGATTGGCTTCAGATTAGGGAACTCCTCAACGGTTATCAAGAGGGAAATAAAATGTTGTTGCAAGCTTTTTAAAAGCTTTATAACTTGACTTGTTTCAGATAATGGCATTAAGCTTAACAAGAACAGAGTCAACATAGGCTTAGTGGGCGTATTGTAGTGCATATAGTGATGTAAAGAAATTTCATCAAGTGGTATAGACCACTACACTCGCTCAAGCAACTATACTGTTGCAAGTGCACCATCAAAGTCATGAAACAAAGCAAGTTGTGCAATTAGGGAAGCACGCGAGGCGCCGACGTCGCCGCCTCCCCCACAGCCCCTAATAACACCCACCACGCAAAGTGTTAAAATCATGGGTTACAAATACTGTTTCTGATTTGACATCTGTCACTGAAATGTTCAAATGACACTATTTGTTAAATCTAGAAACAAGCATCTGCTATGTTTTCACATATGCCATCGCGGACCTATCCGTTGGACTAAAAAGACGATTCATTCTCTTGCCCTTATCTCACTCTTAAGTGAGGTCCGCACAACATGTCATAAACACGTTGTCACATGACTTGGCTAGTTATTTTACGACCGGCCGCCTGCCTGACGTCAACTTAATTTAGTTGCCTTTTATAACATCTCGGTAAGAAATTAGAGTTGTCTATGCTACTAAACGGGATACCACACGGTGGAACAATTTACCTTAGTCGCCTTTTACGAGCCCTCGGTAAGAAATGAGGGTTGTACTATTCTATTCAGCCGGATACCACACGACGTTTATATTTATTTATAATCTTATGCATAAAAATTTAATTGCTAATAATGTACTGTGAAGCCAAAGTAAGAATACCTATTACCTTAAACTTCTCTCTCAGGGAATCAGGAGGACTTAATAATCATCATATTTTCTATAATGTGCCAAACTTTAAGACTTCCACTAGTCTATAATATCTGGACGATTGTCACAATGGACCGCTTCAAGCCTACGCGAACATTCAGTACGGTGGCGCTACGCTAAAAATAACAACCGAAGCAATATGACCCGAACGTGTTATTGGAGCGAAAAGAGGAATAGTAAAAAGTAAAAAGTGTAAATATATCGTTCAACGGACTCGTGAATAATCTTAGAACCAAGATAAACTTTACTAGAGACATATAAAATTACGCGGAGGCACGAAACGTCGCGTGTGTGTGGATGCGGCGGTTTTATATTATCGTTGTAAAATTGAGCCAATGAGTACTGAAAGTAGCTATTAAAATGGCTATATAATGAATTATATATGATAAACATAATAAACGAGGCACGAGACATAATCTATACTTAGTATAAAAAAGGCCCCAAAAGCTGTCTGTCATCATCTTTCTGCCCTTATCAGTGGGATAAGGGCAGGAAGATGATGACTAAATGGCGTCGGTACAACATATTATAAACATGCTTTCACATAATTTGGCTGCGTTTTTACGACCAGGCGCTTGCCTGACGTTGACTTACCTCTGTCGCATTTTACGACACCTTAGTAAGAAAGAGGGTGGTCTATTCTATTAAACCGGATACCACACGGTGGGTCAACTTACCTTAGTCGCCTTTTACGACACCTCGGTAAGAAATGAGGTTGGTCTATTCTACTGTCCAAAAGCTATCTGCCTGTATGTGATCTATTTTCTAAAAAACTACTAAACTGATTACCGTACAGTTTTTACTAAAAAAATAGTGAATTTGTTGCGGAAGATTTAAGTTTATAGTACATTTCATTAGAACTTCTGCTAGGTTGGGATTTACGCCGGAAAAACTTGTGATTTCGACGCGGATACAAATTATTTCTTTTTTCTTATGCTAATATGATTGTCATCATCTTCCTGTCCTTATCCCACTCACATTTTTTTTTTCTTATGAAAAAATCGTAACAGCAACGGTTCGATTTGATTTTCGGTATGAAAATGTTTGGAAGACTGGAACGTGACATAGGCCATTTTAATCTCATTAAAGGCAAGTGAAGTCACGTACAAAAGTCGTAATAAAATACCACATCCAAGTCCCCTCCGCGATCCGCGGTATCGAGTGCATCCCACCCACACTCGTTTAGTATTATTTTCGTTGGAGACAGCATTGCCACATCGCAGTGAAATATGCCCGCCTCTCTACTTACCGGGCTCTTTCTCAAATTTATAAAGATTACGGACGGCATACCCGCGTTGCATCATTCTATACGCACAGAGATCAATAATTTATTATTTATTTAACAAACATACTTCTTTACAAAATGTTTTTGTTTAACAGACAAAAATTTCTCAAATTAATATATTCTCACTCAAATTAAATCAGATCAAAACAATCTTTAATCAAGTAAGCTTTTTGCAAGCACTTTTGTATCATCAAGGATCGATAAGATTTATGATATAAATCGAATTTTGTTCGACACAATATTTTTTCTTTAAGTGTTTCTTGGTCTTGCAAGTTAAGGGACCCTTTAATATTTACGAGTTTTGTATTCTACGCTACACTCAATTGCAATTTGCCGTAAAACAACTTTTTAGAAATAGGTCACTTTAACACTAAGCGTGCGATACGTGTGTACACGAGAAGTATTATAAGTATAGTATTCGGTTATGTATTATTCTTTCAAGTAACTATACAGTTAAGCAATAGTAAATAAAAAAAAGAAACTTAAAAAAAAAAAGAAAAAATAATAGGGTAGGGCTAGATCCTAGGAATTTTGATTTCTCGCGACCACTCGTTCTCCAAATAATCTATGCTGACTTGACATTTTACGGCAAAAATAGTGTTTTATATTCAATGTAAATTTTAGTATTTTTAAAATGCCCAAAAACAGGGCTAAAACGATTTTTTTTTAATAAAACCTAGCTAGATCGATTTTACTCCCCCAAAACCCTTACATGCTCAATTTTAGGAAAACCGTTGGAGCCACTCCCGAGATTCCAAATATATACACATATACATATGTATATATACAGGATTAACTCATTTCAAAACGTCCACGATCAATTATTTTATCATAAAATGTATTTATGTTAAGCACGAGCATAACCAACGTGTAAAAAAAGTAAATATCCACGTGCTCGACGGAAGCGTATAATGGCCGTCGCTCCCACCCCCTCCCTGCATTCCCCCCTCGAATTAGTGCACTGGCTATTTCTAGTAGCAGAGACACTTCGTACACTAAGATGTGTAGTTTTGGTTTAATGATTACAGACCTATGAAGAAACGTAGAAATGACAATTTAATTTTATTTAAATTAAATCAGCGCAGTTAAAAAATGTTTAAAGAAAATCTTGTTTTACGCTTCTGAATGTTATTTTTGCCCTTTAAAATAATGTTTATCTTCTTCACCATTCTCGTGTCTATATTCCACTCTAAGTGGGGTCGGCACAATATGTATTAACCATGTTGCTCCATGATTTGACTGCGTATTTTACGACCGGCCGCATGCCTGACGTCATCTTACCTTAGTCGTCTTTTACAACTTAGTTTTAATTTTATTATAATTTCTAAGATACTAGATTTTGTGGTAGTAGCATTTAAGCTGATGAAAGTAAACATTACTCCGCTGTGTGGTATCATTTCATTATTATCTTAGTTCTTATCGGGGTGTCCTAAAAGGATACTAAGGCAAGTCGACCCTGGTGTGTATCCGATTGAGTCGAATAGACAACGCTCATTTCTTACCGAGGAGTCGCAAAATACAATTAAAATAAGTTAACATCAGGCAGGCAGCTTGTCTTAAAATACCTCTTATCCGCCGTCTTATATCTTATACCCGCTCTTATAATAGACAAATCACGTAACAACATGTTTAAAATATGTTGTGCCGACCCCACTTAGTGTGGGATAAGGGCAGGAGAATGATGGAAGATGTGGGCGACTATATGACTTATTCAATCAGACAAAATATCTGTGTTATTTTATTTATTTTTTCTTGGTGGTAGAATAAATCTTAGGTAATTGTTTCTTTTTGTTATTGTCACAAAATACTACGTCGATATTTATTTAACCAATAAATGAAATGTAAAGCCAGTGTACTAACGCTAAAGTGGCTTCCATAATTTAAATATACAATGGCCATTCTATGAGATTTAAAGACTTGAAAGTGGCGTGCTTTAGACTTAGTCGTATCCGGCGCAAGCGACAAGCAAGTTCTTCTGAGTCATTATCATTATAATAATTATTAACTTTTCACACAAGCCAGGGTCACAGGTTCATATCCAAGATACCAATGAGGTTTTGCACTTAAATGCTAAAATTTTGTACAGAAATATTTTGCTATGATCCGCGTATGTTAAGAAAATCTATATAATGCTACGTGTAGGAAGAAAAAGCGTTCATGTAGGGTTAGTTACCACACGTATTACAAGACACCACCATCAACAGTGCACTACATACATTCACTACGACAATCTCAACGATCGTTTCACCCCGCAACTGAAGCATCGTCAGGAGATAGGCTCCACCACAAAAATGCAATGCATCTTCCAAGCAAGCAGTATTATATAGAAATAGTTCAACCCCCAACATTGATTTTGCCTCCAAACACGTGTAGTAAACGGGAGTTCATAACGTTTACTTGTTTGCATCGTGACCACTGTTTTGATTAGGTGACCCATTAGATTAAATGGTGAATTCGGTAGTTAATATTTGCCGAGTTTACTGACCTAATCAAAAACCTTCAGTGTTTAGTGTGGCGCTTAAAAAAAATCTACATTCGAAATTACAATAAACATTAAAATATATCAAAACTAGCTGGCCCCGCAGCGTCGCCTGCGTGGAAATCAGTGTGTCACAAAGTTTTTCCCGCGTGAATTTCGACTCCGCAAGAATTCTAATTTAATGTACTGATAACCTAAACCTTCCTCAAAATTGTATCTTTTAGTGAAAACCGAAGAAAAATCCGTTGTGTAGAAATTTTAGGAAATCGATCACATACAGACAAACAATTTTTGGTGTATTTATTGTATAATATGTATAGATATAATCGCGTACTCAACATTCCGCGTCTGGCGGAGGCGACATAACGGTAAATGATCACCTTAGAATATTTATCCAAAGGTCAAATATCTGCGCTATTTGTGTAGTATGACCGCGGCGTCAATGGCTTTATTATGGTGTTTTAAAACGTAAAGGCAGAGTTTACTTTATTTATCATCATCATCCTCCTGCCCTTATTCCTCTCCAAGTGCGGTCGGCACGCAAAAAACATGTTGTCACATGATTTAGCTACGTATGTACACAACTGGTCGCCTGCAGGCAGGACGTCAACTTACCTTAGTCGTATTTTACGACAACTCGATAAGAAATGGGAGTGGTCTATCCTACTCAACCATCTACCATACAGCGGGTTGACTTGCCTTAGTTAGTTTTACGACACCTCGGTAATACATGATGTTGGTACATTTAACTAAGCCGGATACCATACAGTGGCATTACAAAACCTGCATATCTCTAGAGAATTCTAGGAATATGTGTATTTTACAAATCCACATTGGTCCAGGTTGCTCCAAGCCTTCTCTCCAAGGGGGCGAAGGGGGGTGGTGGAGCGGTTCCAAGAACGTTTGTTCTGGATCCAATCTGCTGCCGAGTCCAGGTGGTAGGCAACTTGCCAATGCCCATCGTCTGCCGCCCTGTCATGGGACCTGCGGACGTTCCGAACGGGGTATATCGGACGTCTGGATTACAGGTCTCCGAGGCTGTCGGTGTATCTGATACTCCCGATGCATCGATTAACACCGGGCTTCTCTTACGAGGGGTTCCTGCCCGGAGTAGGTGTTCTCTGGGATCAGAGCTGCTGTCGGCGAGGATGGGGGCAATGCGTACCCTGCCATCGGCAGCTTGGTGGAGCACACCGGTCGTTTTAGTCGGTGCAAGTCCGACATAACCGCCGCCTGTCCCTGTCGGGCGGCGGTACCCATAAGGGGTTTAGAAAAAAAAGCTTTTTCTCCAAATACAGAAAGAGGAGGCCTAAAATCGGATCTAGCCAAGTCGCGGGTACTGTAGTACCTACTTAATAACCGAAGGCCCTGAGAGTAAATCTCGAAGTTACTCATTACCCGCCGTTGCGATGAGTAATACGCCGTCCGGACATGCCTGCAATTGTAGTTTACTTTTTGATATTTATACATTACCGGTTTCGTAAGTGTCTTCGTATTAATGGACGTTTCGTCACTTTATCGTGTTTTCGGCTGTTAGTCATACTTATTGCGTGCGAGATAACTTTTAGAGTGGTAACGCGTTTATTTAAGATATAATGCGAAGATATTTCTTGTCGTCGCATTTAGACCATAGTTTTGTAATATGATACACTAGCTTCTACTCGCAGCTTGATTTACATATCTTACTTCATCTTCAATCTACAAGATCATCAACATTATCGTCCTCCTGCTATTATCCCACTCCAAATGGGGTCGGCACAACATGTTATAAACATGTTGTCACATCATTTAGCTACGTATTTTACGACATCTCGGTAAAAAAGAGTATAGTCCATTCTACTCAGCCGGATACCACACGGCGGAATGACTGAAGTATTAAATTACTACAATTACTAAAGATACAAAATTTTGTTATATTATACGCGCACATGCGCACTCACACACACACACCCACGCACGCACGCACAAACGCACACACACACATTCTAAAATTACCCATTTATTTTTATGGTTTTCCTCATTTTTTTCTGAATTTTTCTGTTGGGGAGACGGCGTGGACTCCAAGATACAGCTTATTAAAAACTTAATTCGGAATTCTCGGCAGAAAATTTGTTTGTTAAAAAATAGGGATTTTTTTTTTTTTTTTTTGACATTTACCGTTACAAACATATTGGCATAACGCAACAACGATTAACGTACATAACGCATTGGCACAAAATCGCCGTATGTTTGTCGGTACATTTATAAAACATCTAGCCATTTAATTCACGATTCGTTACGGCTATCTTAAATCAGCGTTATTACACCGCTAACGTCAAATATGAATAGAACTAACATAAAAGCAACATCTAAAATATTTCGTAACTGATCTCATTTTCCACTTTCGGTGAAAACATAAAATGTATCTCACCGAACATATTAGGCGATCGCTCATCAATAAAAGTGGTTTAAAACATCATCTTCCTCCTGCCCTTATCCTACTCTAAGTGGGGTCGGCACAACATGTTACAAACATGCTGTCACATGATTTGGCTGCGTTTTTACGACCGGCCGCCTGCCTGACGTCAACTTATCTTAGTCGTATTTTACGACTCCTCGATAAGAAAGAGGGTGGTCTATTTTACTAAACCGGATACCACACGGTGGGTCAACTTACCTTAGTCGCCTTTTACGACACCTCTGTAAGAAAAGAGGTTGGTCTATTCTACTCAGCCGGATACCACACGGCGGGTCGACTTACCTTAGTCGCCTTTTACGACACCTCGGTAAGAAATGAGGGTGGTACTATTCTATTCAGCCGGATACCACACGGCGTACATTTTCCACTTTCGGTGAAAACATAAAATGTTTCTCGCACCGTACATATTAGGCGATCGCTCATCAATAAAAGAGGTTTAAGACATGTCGGACATTAAAATAGGCAATTACTTTAATATGTCCCTGATTCATAAAAGAGCATCTCATACGCGATAGAGATCAGGTTTGTATATACTGTTAGTGGTCATAAAGTAATTTCATTAATTATATCACGTCTAATTAAGTTTCGGGCCAATATATCACGGGGAAGAAAGTCATAAGACACCACCCACGGTATTTTGCCTCTAGCATAAAGCCTACCGACTAGCGACCAGTTTTAATTAAAATAAATTAAGCCAATCAAGTGATCTGACAGACGGCGTGTCGCGTTTATATTATGTCGAAACGGCAGTTTGAAATTGTATAAATTGGACAAGACAAATCGTAGCGCCGTGAGGTATCCGACTGAATAGAATAGTACCACACTCATTTCTTACCGAGGTGTCGTAAAAGGCGACTGAAGTACGTTGACCCACCGTGTGGTATCCAGTTTAATAGAATAGACCACCCTCTTTCTTACCGAGGTATCGTAAAATACGACTAAGGTAAGTTGATATCAGGCAGGCGGCCGGTCGTAATAACGCAGCCAAATCATGTGACAGCATGTTTATAACATGTTGCCGACCCCACTTAGAGTGGGATAAGGGCAGGAGGATGATGGACAAGACAAATCGTAAATATTCAGATATTTACGATTAGTCTCATTGTGTAAATACAAATATTACTACATATTATTATTATTATTAATAAAATATATATAATATAATAATTAAATAATAATAATAATAATATGTATGAGCTCCACATTTCCTCCAACCTCCAAATTTGTATAAAGTCTCAAAGTAAAATGTATTCGATAAACAAAAAGAAACCTAAGTAAGTCTAAGTAGTTGTAAAAGGGAAGAACCATACACATACAATCAATGGATTTTTAACTAATCGATTATTTCTTACATTATTATTTTTTTTTTTCTTTATTATTTTTATCATCAGTTGATTGATGTTTCACCAAAGAAAGAAAGAACTAGAGAAATAAACATTGTTACTCTATTTTAGTAAAAATACTTATTTTGGCCTTAATTTAAAAAATAAATAAATACAATCCTTATGATTGTAAATAATTGAAGAAACTTTTATTTACGGCTTGTTTACTTTTTTCAAATTTCTTTTTTCTAAACGAAGGTATCCATAGCCAATATAAGCCATAAATAAGACTTTACTGGTATATAGAGAGAAACACTCTAGAATTCTGTATTGTCATAAAGATGCATAGAAATATTAATTTACTTAAATATTCATGTAGTTTTATTAACAATACATTTCATTTAATAGAGTCAGTCCTCTTACGATATCGTTCCGATCTTTTTTAAATGTGCCACACTCAACCAACACTATGTACCAAATTCCGACAGATTGACGACTTTTCTAAACATCTTAAAATAAATTATAAGCCATTAATCTTGCGCGTGTTTATTTGCCATATAATTAAAAAAAATAACTTTACTAATTTTACTAATAATCAATCCGATCATTTTATATCTTTACTGCACATGGAATTTATTAACATATAATAGTTAAATTTATCCTATATTACTAACAAAAAACGTCTATCTGTTTTGTAATGTTGTGGCGTAATTAAATCAGAAATACATGCTTGAAGAAAACTGAAAAAAGGAGGAAAACTGGAGAAATAATTGGAGTTGAATAAAATCGTGCGCGCATGCGTGGCACCTTTTTAATGCAGTGTTACCAACATTACAATTTTTCATTCAGATACTTTTTATTTGTCTTCAACACGGCTAAATATAAACAGTCAAAATTTATTTGAGCGTTCATATCTTTGTCTATAAGAGCTATTTCAAAATTTATTTATAAAAATATGATATTTTTTGAAAAATTATTCAATAGTCTATGGATGAGCTAGCTTCAATGAAAATAAACTTTAAAGTTAACTACGAGTTTACACGATATTATATGCAAATAAACAGTGAATTAACTACACTTTTAAAATGACGTTTGCTCACGCGTAAAAAGGAGATAGATTTGCTTTCTTTTTATTTTGTCACATTTTGGGCTGGTGTCCCTTGGCTCCCTACTCTAGTATAATAAGTCTATGGAAGTTTGTCACTCCGAGCTAGCCAAAGCAAGTCAATTAAAAACACGCAATTGAATTACGCATTTGCAAAAAAAAATCTTTTGTTTCACAGGATTAAGCGGTGATGTATGTTTGACTCGTCGAAATTATGCACGCGATGCCCTTTTTTATGTGCATAATTTGGACGCATGAAGTGATCGCCAATTTGAATCATTTATATTGTAATACGTTCGGAAAAAAGTTCAATCTAACTTTACGCTTGAGGCGTTTTTAAAATGATAGGTGAAGTTTTTTTTCTGTATCGTACAAAAGGCATACGCTAATACGCATTATGCCTTATGTTGAAAATTTAATACTAAGTTAAGGGATTATACGATAAAGTGTTAATTTAGATACATCTCTTTAGTATTTGCAAATATACATTTTGACAATAACTAAGGATAAGCGATTCAAAATTAATAAAAGTAAAAAAAAATAGATTAAATACTAAACTACTATATAATAATATTTAAGAATATTTAATATACTATAAAATAATATATCTCTGGTTGTTAAATCTAAAAACTATAATAATAAATATAGAAATACTTTTAATTTTGTTGTAAATATTTGATCCAAAAACTATAATAAAAAATATATAAACACTTTTAAATTTATCTAAATAGTTGATTGAAATTTTCGATATTTTAAACTACCATAATAATGTTAATTATGTGTGAATAAAAACATAAAAGTAACACAAAAAATGTTTATTTTTCATAATTTTTTTTTAATAACACAAACGTTTTGATACTGCAACTTTTTACGTCACTTTAATTAAAAATAAAATCTATCAAACTTTTCAAAAATTATAAAAAATTACTTTGTGTGTTCTAAATAATTTAAATTTTTAACGAATAGTTGGGAATTAGGGAATTGAATAACATTTTAAAGCAACACACTTGTATTCGCAAAACAATTTTTTTTTCTAAATTCAAATTGGCGACACGTTAATGGTTTTCGCGATTAATTTTGTTTCACTTACCTTTGACGATATAAGCGTCAAGGTGGGCGAGGAGTCCTGCGAAACAAAAGACAAGTGTCGTGCTTTAATTGATTTTTGGAAAAGGAAAGAGACGGGATGTAAAATTATCGGCGCGAAACGCTATTCAGTTATACCTCATTAGCATATATTTTGTCCTTTTTATAATTATGCACTCATAAGCAATATTAATTAAACAGTAGCAACCGGTTATACACACGTCATAAAAATGTTGAAATATACCCCCAATTTCCCAATCACATTTATTAGTTACGTTTTTTAGTCTGTAAAATAAATACAATTACGGGTACATCCCACAACGTAAGTGTTTAGAAACTTGAATTTATGTATATCCGGTTCTTATGACACAAGTATAACAGGTTTATATGAAGTGTATATAACCAGAACTTATGATATACGTGTAACCGGTTTATATGAAGTGTACAACCAGAACTTATAACATACGTATGATAGGTTTAAATAAAATGTATATAACTAGAACTTATAACGTAAGTATAACCGGTTTATATGAAGTGTGTATAGCTGGAACTTATGACATACGTATGACAGGTTTAAATGAAGTGTATATAACTGGGTATTTATGACATAAGTATAAACGGTTTATACGTAGTGTATATAACCGGAACTTATAACATAAGTATACTGGATTATATGAAATGGGTACAATCGGAACTTATTACGTAAGTATAACCGGTATATGAAGTGTGTATAACCGGTTCTTATAATGTAATTATAGCCAGTTTTTAATACTACTAAAGTGACATCTTTAAATAATTAAAACTTTGTGATATATTAATAATGTCAAGATACATATATCTAAATAAGCTGTAAAAGCTTTAAATATCTCTAAATATAACAGAAACATAAATGTTTTTTTTTGTGTAAGACAGTTTACAGTAGTTAATAATGAAGTAAAACTTTAGAAATCAAATTGACTCCATCTTATCTTAACGATTTGCAAATTGCACTCAGTAGAACAAAATGTTCTACTAATACAACTATTTAATATCCAGCATAAATACATAAAACTAAATTATCTACTATTAATCAAATAGATTAAATATATGTATTTTTTTAAATATTGAACCTTGAGTACGTTTATCTTATGGTTCATGTATAAAAGCGGACAAATACATTTTAAGAAATAGTTATTTGTTTCTACTTCATAAAACAAGATTGAGTTGGTACTTGAGTTACCCAGCCTTGTTCGGTAATTTATAAAAAAAGCAACATCAAAAAAATAAAGGAAGGGCTGATATCTGAGGTATTTTTAACTTCTTTAGTCCGCTCGTTTCCCACTGAGCTAGTAGACCTTTATGAATGACAGAAAAATAAACCTCTGTATTCTATTTCTATTTTAGCAGGTTCTTCATTGCCTGAAAACAGGGTTAAATCGACATTTTTTTTTAATTAAACTCTCAAAAACCGTTCTACATACTGAGTTTAATTAAACCTTGCACGAAATTCAGTTTAAACAAATACAAGATTAACTCATTGAAATATTAAATATTAACGGATGGCATAATGAGATATTTAATAGAAATTGTGAAAGTAAACAATTTTCCCTGCAAAATAAATAGTTTGATGATCATGATTGAGGATATTTAAACGCTTACGTTGAAGCGAACAAAGTTGCTATTAGGTTTATAATTTATATATCATGTGATTTCATAAGAATAAAATGTTATGTTATACATTTTATAGAACGAAGTTATTAGTTACAAAATAAATGTAAATGAATGACTCAACAAAGCTTGCAACTAGTACAAGGAGCTTCCGAGAAAAAGCTCCAGCTCATACAGGGAAAGACACGTCACGTAATCGTGGGAAATTCAATTTCTTCACATCGACTGTGCGTTACACACGCTATAATGACAGTGTCTACTTGAAATTTAGTGCCAGAGTTAGCAACTCATTCGATGGTCTCGGTATTCGCTTCTACAATAAAATTCCGCAATCCATACTAGATCAGTCTACAGAAAGGTTTAAATTAAGTCATCGTCCTCCTGCCCTTATCCCACTCTAAACGGGGTCGGCACAACATGTTCTAAACATGCTGTTACATGACTTGGCTGCGTTTTAACGAACGGCCGCCTGCCTGACGTCAACTTACGTAAGTCGTATTTTACGACTCCTCAGTAAAAAAGAGGGTGGTCTATTCTACAAAAACCGGATACCACACGGTGGGCCAGCTTACCTTGGTCGCCTTTTACGACACCTCGGTAAGAAAAGAGGGTGGTAGCATTCTATTCCGCCGAATACCACACGGCGTTTACTTTATAGTGGTTATATAAGTGGATTATAGTAAAATTATTTCATTATTACTTTTCTATTATGGATCTTCGCAAAGTAACGCCTAATTCTATAAATTATTCAAGTCAAAACAGATTGCAAAGCGATAAATAACAAACAATTCTGCAAGCCCGTAACCTATACTTAATAGTTATGGGTATGGAAGTATTTTACGATTTCAAGAGCGTCGATGCGGAAGATTATCCTGACGTGTAATTACACACTACATATGAATAATCATAGTACCGTGTCTCATATACCAAACTAACCTAACGCTTAAATTAAATAATATCGATTTTTTTACTTTTTTTTCGATCTTGCGATTTTGTCGTGGACTTTATCTCCTGACGATACTTCGGTTAGGGGGGGGAACAATTGTTGAGATTGAGGTGATCAATGTGTGCAGTGCTTGTGTATTGGTGTGTTATCGGTGCCAAGTAGTGCATGATTTTTACAAATTCTGCATATATCAGGTATGAGAACGAATAGTACACTCTACATTTAGCATAACATATATTTTCTTTTATCGCAGATTATAGCAAAATAATATTTTCGTTAGTTTTGTCAAATAATATCAATTTCAAATTTAATATCATTTTTTAAATGTAACTGTATCTCTACGTATCAAATCAGAAATGAGCTATTGACGTAGCAAAGGTTCGCGAAACTAATGTAGCGAGGACAGGTAAGAGTGCGTAGAATCAGTGGACTTTGCCTCCACTTTTTCTGTACAAGACAGTATTGACTGAATGTAACTAGTACGTATTAAAAATTATATTTTTAAAAGAGCAACCGCTGAGTTTCTTGCTGGCTCTTCTCGGTAGGAACTGCTTTCTGAACTAGCAGTAGAGTTGATGATTGAAAAGCATTTGTTTACAAGTTTACTTGATTAAAGGATATTTTGAACCTGTTGTAGTGATTGTAAAGTCAATATTGTTTTTTTATACTTGAGATGACTGTTACTTCCAAGGAGTTACTTAGAAGTTAAGACTGTTAACTGATTATTATTTTAAGGAAATGCGATAGAATAGTCGTATAATTATTAAAGTAAACTGTTATTATCCCACAGCTGGGCAAAGAGCTCTAGTCTCCTTTAAAGACAATGATTGAAAATCGGACCTATCGCTTAATTACTTCGATGTAGATAGGCAAAATAAAACATAGGAAATCTATAGGGATATTATAGGGTTAAAATATATATAGTTGAATAAAGTTCATTTTATTTATTTATGTAGGTTTTTACCGATTAAGCACAAAGTTATTATAGAAAACGCAGGCCATTTGAGTTAAAATTTGCAATGCCTTGTTAAGAGTAGTACGGCAATCAGTTTGGCTATCAATACTTAGATAAAGTAGAAAAAAAAACAAAACAAAAAAAATGTCTTAGGTCACTTTTATCAAGAGGATGCGATATAAACTAACAAAAAGATCCATTACAGACCGTCCGGCAAAAACGTGGCGGGCGCAATTATCTTCAACAAACGAGTATTTAACATTATAAACAATTGCTTTTATTACTATTAAACGTTAGAAATAATTACTTCAAAAACAAAACTGCGCAAAAAAACGTGGCCGACAAAAAACCCCAAATCGCATGAGCAAGACAGTTTGGGAACTGCAAAAAGTCGAAACTCTTCCTTTCTTATTATTATCCTGTCACGGTCAACTATAAAATGCAATTGGTTCTCAAAAAATTCAAACTCGTTAGAATAACGTATTTGGCTCACCCCACGAATGGGGGACCCATAGAAATATACACCTAAAATCTTACATCATAGGGTCTATGCAATTTGGCGGTGTTATTATGGATTTACGTTGGCCAAAGATTTCGATTTTTCGAGGATGGTCCGGAGATATTTTTTGAGTAATTTCGAAAAAAAAAATATTATATGGTAATTGCTTGACTGTTCTGAGGCCATATAGACTAAAGTTGCAAATAGATTCTTCATCTTAAACAGAGGAAGTTCACCACTGGACATATGAAGAGTTTTGAAGAGTCAAGAAATATCAAGAAACCTAATAGTCTACAAAACTGCGTTTTTCAATATCAGGGTGACACTTCAACACCTCAAGACATAATCTATCGGTATTTCAACTATATGCCCGTCTCAACCTTATTTAAGCTCCAACAAATCATTCGCATCGGGTTACATGAGATAATTTAATTCATCTATGAATATCGTATTATAAGAAAGCTCAGAGTCACTTAGCGGGCTATGCTTGGAGTATCTTTACGTGATCAAATCATCGTGTCGAGAAGCAGAAGTGTCAATGGGTGTGCACATAGTGCGGGGAACGGATGGGCATTGGGGTCTATAAGTGTTGGAATGACAACCTCGCACTGGAAAACGCAGCATTGGTAGACCCCCTTAGAGATGATCTGACGACCGCAAAAGGCATAGGATTGTGTTTTATGGAGATCATGGGACGAGACCTAAGTACGGCAGTGGACCTCTGTGCGTTAAGAAGAAGATGAATCTCGTCATTGCTGATTTGTCATTGCGAGCATAGCTCTTTCCATGCCTCGGAACGCAATTCTAAGCTTTTTAGAGAGGGTTGGCCTTTAGTGTACTGTAAGCTACTCTATCCATTACAAGATGAAATGATTCTCCAACGGAAGTGATCGCGGTCCACTCTCGTATGATTAGTAACACGATTTTTTGCAACGATCAGCGCGCCGCTTTTTAATTTTGTCTATTATTATAAGTTGAAGCGACCTGTATCTCTAGTACATAAGAATGTAACCGAGGTAGAGATGAACCACGAGAATATGGCGCGCCCCTCCAAATTACTGTTTCAATGAGTGAAGTCACATCCTTACAAAAAAATTTGCATGTAGTAGTCAGTTTTTGTGCAATGATACTCATAATATCTATAGCTTATTATAAGATTTGTTGGTCAGCTAATCTTAACTAGCCAAACCGCATGTGTGTTTTTCATAAAGTATATCAGTGCAGCGCCATACCATAATAATGAGCAATTATTAACAACGCTAATCGATCAATAAATTCTTGGATTTGTTTTTGTTTGACAGCCGTCTCAGCACGCATACTTGAGTTGCGAATCTTGGTGTCGCTTTGTAAATACTTTCAAATGTTTTGAATTTGGGAGAGTCGCGCCATCTTATTGTAGTTAATATATACTACATCTTTCGTTTCTTAATGGTAGTTAACATCTTTCGGGTCCCTGATCTAGATCATGTAATACTGGCGACCCTACCTTATACTGAGTGTCAGGTTGCACAATAGACGCACGCGCATGTAGGTACCTGCGCAAGGTGACCCGGCGAAGGGCACGAGGCTGCCCTTGTGTCCCCCCTCCCCCATGCCGGAGTCCCCTTGTCCCTTGCATTCGCATGCATTGCCCGACACGCCATAGCTGGGATCGCTAGCATGGTCCTAGTGACGTGATAGTGTTTTTGGCTAGCCAAAAACACTATCACGTCACTAGGATCGATACTTTCGACCAATTCTATCTGTATGTATGTATATTATTAATTTATAAATTAAATAATTTACCTAGTCATATCTGTCTATCTATCACTAGATAATACACTCATTTTAAAATGTACGTTATTCGAATAGGTTTGTACAAGTACTTTCAAAGGATTATATCACAATAAAAATTCTACCGGGTCGGAAAAGTGTTTGAACTGAGAAAAAATTCTTTTCGAAAATTTCATAATTCCGCATATATCTATATAATTGTGAATGTGTGTTTGTTTGTTTTCTGTTCTTCTTTCTTTAGGAGTCTTTATGGCTTTTGGTATGGAGATAGTTAAAAGGCTGGAAAGTGGCATAAACTACTCTTTGTTCACGTCTTAAAGCTCACGCATATGAAGTTGCGGACTGAAGGTATAAGGCAGAATATACTACATAAATTTTGAATCTATATAATATAAATTATAATACATTCAATGATTTGAATAATAATCAAAGTTAGAACAAAGACTTCCTCTTATAGCCATACATTTGAAGTTTTTGTTTGTTTTTTGCATGTGGGTATTTTTGTGGGCAAGGTAAATGGATAGACAGTCGAACACAACTTTTCCCCAAAAACTATAAGGAAACTGTATTCAAATTCCAAATGTTAATATATCTGTAGCATAATCACAAGATTTGATAAAACTTTACATTGAATAAAAATTCCATTTATTAGAGTATTAATAATAATATTTTCCTATAATCCACGACAAACGCAAATGTGGATTATAGCAAAATAATCATCATCCTCCTCCTGCCCTTATCCCACTCTAAGTGGGGTCGGTAACATGTTATATACATGCTGTCACATGATTTGGCTACGTTTTGAAGACCGGCCGCCTGCCTGACGTCAACTTACCGTAGTCGCCTTTTACGACACCCCGGTAAGAAATGAGGTTGTTGTATTCTACTCAGCTGGATACCACACGGTGAGTCGACTTACCTTAGTCGCCTTTTACGACACCTCGGTAAGAAATGAGAGTGGTACTATTCTACTCAGCCGGATACCACACTGCGAACTTATAACTATTCGTGGTTAATAGTAAATTAATTAAAAAATATCTTAATTTTCTAAATTATATCGATATCGATAATCGATATATGCTTGCACATGCCTAGTTATTGGTTTATAGCCGAAAATCGCGTCCGACTGCGAAACTCACAGCGACAGGTGCTAAAGTTTGCAGACTTTAGAGGAGCTTGGGTTCAACCCAACGGTGGAATAAATAAGCGATAGGTATTTTGCAGCTGCAATGATTTTGTGGTTGAAATGCGTTATGCTTCTTAATGGTACGCCAGTTCGGAGCATATCCGAAATTCCGGGCTATTTAGTTTGTAAAACCTTTTGACGCGTTTTTCAAAAAATATTTTGGAATGACTGCTGCAATTTGTTTTGTATACATAGCAATCTGATTGAACTTCGTCTGTGTACACACTAACGCATTTATATTATTAGTGCGTGATTGTGCCTTGTTCGATATTAAAAAAAAAAACAAAAATGCAAAAAAAAATTGTTTTGGATGAAAACTGAGATTTGATACCGGGTATTTTGACTTCTTTAGTCCGCCCTTTCTCTAATGAGTTATTAGAACGTAAAATATTATTTTTCATTTATATTTTAGCAGTATTTCAGCGCCTAAAAATAGGGATAAAACGATAATAAAACCTAGCTAGATCGATTTATCGCCCCGGAAACCGCATACATACTGAATTTCATGAAATATACATATTCTGAACTTCGAAAACGGGGTTTTTTACCCTTACTGTTTTCCTAGTATATAGCTTCAAATAAACAAAATTACACTAATATTGTCTAAGCAAATTAGCCATAATAGATAAAAAAAAAGAAACCTATATTAGTATTACAGTATGACACATTTTATTAGATTTTCCGTATCAGTGTAACACGCGTGGGTTTATGCGAACATTGCTCAGAGTAAAAACCCTAATTACGTATATTACATAATATAAATTAACCTTCCTAAAATGTTTAAAATGGGTTTTCATGTAAAAACCTCTGATTCACGTGGAATGGAACGTAAAATGTATTATTTATATTTATTATCATTTTATTTAGAACTTTTAGAGGGAAATAATCTTGTAATACATGATTTTTGGATAACTATCACCGTTTACTCAGCGCACGCAAGCTTTAAATATTGCCATTTTCGTACAATTTTTTATTGCTGCCCCTCTCCTATTTATCTTAGCGTGATATACAGTCTATATCCTTCCTCAATAAATGGACTATCTTACACTGAAAGAATTTTTCAAATCGGTCCAGTAGTTCCTGAGATTAGCGCGTTCAAACAATCAAACAAACCAACTCTTCGGCTTCATATGTATACTAGCAATCGCCAGAGGTTCCGCCCGCGTGAAAAGATTAGAACCGTAATATAGTCTTTTGATGACCATAAAAATGGTCACAGTGGGTTAACCTTAAAAGCTCGACACATGCTGTTGCGGACATTTATTTAGAACTTTTCAGGGGAACAATCTTGTAATACATGATTTTTGAATAACTATCACCGTTTACTCAGCGCACGTAGGCTTCAAATCCCCCCCTCTCCTATTTATCTTAGCGTGATATTATATAGCCAATAGCCTTCCTCAATAAATGGACTATCGTACACTGAAAGAATTTTTCAAATCGGTCCTGTAGTTTCTGAGATTATTAGGTTCAAATACGAACAAACGAACTCTTCAGCTTTATATATTAGTATAGACACCAGACTAGGCCGTAGAGAAGCGTAGCCGAGTTAAGCCAGTAATGTAACATTGAAACGTATCGCTTAACGGGAATGACCCAGTTCAGAGGCGCATTTCCGGTGAAGCTCAATCACAGAACTGTGCCGACCGGAACCGAGTCCCGCGAGACATTCCCATTGTTGATGAGTTTAATTCCATGGTTTTAATTAAATCTCGTTACAAAAGCGATGCTATTTTTCCATTACTATATTTTAAACTTTTGGATGTCTAGAGTCAAAATTGTCTATTGACTTGTAGATTTTAGCTTAAAGTTTACGTACGATGTAGAATATAGAAATTATATATTTTCCGTGTGGTATCCGGCAGAGTAGAATAGATCCTCATTTCTTACCGATTAAGGTAAACTTGACACGCCGTGTGGTATCCGATTGAGTTTAATTTACCATCCTCTTTGTTACCGAGGTGTGGTAAAATACGACTAAGATAAGTTAACGTCAGACAGGCGAACGGTCGTAAAATACGTAGCCAAATTATGTGACATGTTTATAACATGTTGTGCCGACCCCACTTAGGGTGGGATAAGGGCAGGAAGATGATGATGATGATGATGCTGATGATAGCTTAAAGATAACGTACGATGTCACATAGAAACTATATATTTTCCGTGTGGTATCCGGCAGAATAAAATAGACCACCCTCATTTCTTACCGAGGTGTAGTAAAATACGACTAAGGTAATTTGACGTCAGGCAGGCGGCCGTGAATTACGTAGCAAAATCATGTGTCAGTAAGTTTATAACATGTCGAACCCACTTAGAGTGGGATAAGGGCGGCATGATTATAAAAAACTAAAGGCCTTTTACCACATACCTAAATTTTTACCAAAGTTTACTAAAAATACAAAGAAACAATATAACAAGGCAAATTAAAATCGGCGCATGTCGGACAAAAGCAGGTGCATAGTGTATCAAATGAATCATTTTTTGCACGCCAAATTACGTTGAAGACCTCTACACATACTGAATGTTTGTCTGGCTTTGTCTTAGGTATTCACAAAGTATTGGGCACCTGCATGTCCATAATTTGGTATTAGTATGTATTTGCGTAAGCCCAGTGGTAGCACCGTGCGCCTCTTTCGAGGAGGTCTAGGGTTCAAACCCCGGGCAGGCACCAATGAGTTTTCTAGTAAAACTTATGTGTCTAATTAATAATGGCAAATTATCACACGCTTTTCGGCGAAGGAAAACATCGTGAGGAAACCTGCATATCTCTAGAGAATTTTGGGGATATGTGTTACCTACCAATCCGCATTGGAGCAGCGTGGTAGGCCTTAGCTCCAATCCTTCTCTCCAAAAACGGAGAGAAGAGGCCTATGCCCAGCAGTGAGATAGTAACAGGTCGTTACTTACTTACTTACTTATGTATTTGCGGCCGATATAGAAAAGAGTTTAGTTGCTCAAAAAAGAGACATAGATAAAAATATAAAATAAAAGCTTATGGTACCTATTTTTTAAATTTAAACTATCGTGAGTAGTATTCATAGTTATTGTATAGAACCGGCTATACTCACGTGTTATTCTATCGGGTTAGCCCAACTAGTTTCGAACCCATCCGGGGCACTTATTCATGAGCTCTTTACATGTCGGGCTTACCCGACTAGTCGGGCTAAGTCTAGCGTCCGAACCTAGTCGGGCTAAACCCGATAGAATAACACGTGAGTATAGCCGGTTCTATACATTAATTAGTGAACCTGTGTCGCGACTCAGTAGAGTTACCAACTGATTCGATGGTCTCGGTATTCGCTACTACAATAAAATTACGCAATCCATACTAGACCAGTCTACAGAAAGGTTTAAATTAAGTAAGAGATATGCTTATACGTAAAGTATATAACAAAATTAAAGATTACTTGGATGATAAAAATGTCCGGATTTGATAATCCTTTCAACTTCACAAGACTACGGTAATAATAATGTAAAATTGAAATTGTTTAAAAGATTGACAGGCGAGTTTCTTTCTGGTTCTTCTCGGTAAGAGCAACATTCCGAACCAGTTGTAGCTTCATTAATCATATTGATCCTTGACGATTCAAAAGTGCTTGAAAGAGCTTATTTGAATAAAGATTATTTTGATTTGATTTTGCCAATAATGAGCATTTTACAATGCATATATTGCTGAAAGTTAGTACTCTGGTAATGTATATACAGGACAAAAATTGACGCGAACTAAATCACGGGTACACTTAGTCAATATCCTCCCGCCCTTATCCCACTCTAAGTGGCGTCGGCACAACATGTTATGAACATGTTGTCACATGATTTGGCTACGTATTTCAAAACCAGCCGCCTGCCTGACGTCAGCTTACCTTAGTCGCATTTTACGATACCTCGGTAAGAAATGAGGGTAGTCTATTCTACTCAGCCCAATACCACACGACACAAGCGGGTCGACTTACATTAGTTGTCTTTTATGACACCTCGGTAAGAAATGAGGGTGGTCTATTCTACACGACCGGCATCAATGAGTTTTTGTAACTAATCTTTTGTCTAATTGATAATTGCATTTATCACAAGCTTTTCGGCGAAGGATAACATCGGGAGGAAACCTGCATCTCTCTGGAGATATATCTGTAACCTACCAATCCGCATTGGAGCAGCGTGGTAGGTCTTAGCTCCAATCCACCACTCCAAAAACGGAGTGAAGAGGTCTATGCCCAGCAGTGGGATAGTAACAGGCCGTCAATTTACTTTTTTATACGTACAGGTGAAACACCAAATGAAGCATGTAAAAATAGCAATATAAGTTATACTCTATATTAATCATGTCTATTACATTTCGAAGCAATACGGTTTCGATCATTAAACATGTATAAACGCCTCCAAATACTCCGAGCAACCCTTCCCCCTCACACCCCCCAACTAAGCCGCCGTCAATCGTAAAACTTACCCCATTAAATGTTTACAGCCTTCTAAAACTTTAACACAGATTAAAATAATATAGAGGGAACTATAAAAAAAAAATTACATCACGTAAATGTTCTATAAATAAATTGAATATTTTTAGTAACAGAATATACAAATACATGAATAGAAATAGACATTAAAGCACTATTCGTTTTATAAAATACTGTATAATATTCCTCTTAAAAAATTAAGAAAAAATTTAACTTGATGCCACCGCCAAAATAGTAAGTAAGTAGCGGCCTGTTACTATCCCACTGCTGCGAATAGGCCTCTTCTCTCCGTTTTTGGAGAGAAGGATTGAAGCTAGGACCTACCACGCTACTCTAATGCGGATTAGTAGATAACACATATCTCCAGAATTCTCTAGAGATATGCAGGTTTTCTCACGATGTATTCCTTCACCGAAAAGCGTATGGTAAATTGCAATCATCAATTAGACACATAAGTTTTAACAGAAAAACTCATTGGACTGCCCGGGTTTGAACCCGTGACCTCCTCGAAAGAATCGCATGTCGCCAAAATAGTATGGCGTGGAAATTTGTCGAAAATACTATATTTATGCCCAGCAGTGGATGTCCATACATTGGAAAGAAGAAGAAAAGAAAGAAAATTTAATATTAGGTACTTTAAAATTTCTAACATACATATTTTTTAAAGCGTGATTTAAGCTAAATTATAACAAAGGATCGAGACTTTAGTCTAAGTAAATTAATAGTATTTAACAAGGGAATGTAACATTAAAATTCTATTTTTTGTTTTGTGTAAGTTAATAGTAAGTTGTTAATACATTTATTTTTAGATTTTTATTCTAGATTTATATATATTTTTTAAGAATAGGATCTGATGACACCTACTCTGTACCACAAACGAAATTAGGAATAATAACAAAACGCGCAGTGCAGCTAACTGCAGAGGTTATATCGGATTATGGTCGCAGGACTTAACGTAAACAGAGGTAAGACATTTTTCATCAATTTTGTTTTCTATTATGTTTATTTCAAAGTAGTGCCAGGTTGACCGACTCTAGCTCGGTAATAAAAAAAAGAACCTTAAAAAAAAGATAAAATAATAGGGTAGATGCGGCTCGATCTTAGGTATTTTTATTTCTCGTGACCACCCGTTCTCCGAATAAGTTGACAGTTTATGGCGAAAATTCAATTCAATATAAATTTTAGTATTTTGTAATGCCCAAAAACAAGGATAAAACGATTTTTTTTAAATAAAATTAAAAAGATTTTTTTTAGATCGATTTTTCTCCCCCAAAACCCTCTACATGCTGAATTTCAGGAAAATCGTTGCAGCCGTTTCCCAGATTCCGAAAAAATATATATATATACAAGATTAACTTATTTAAATATTAAAGATATATCAGATTAGTATTACATGATAGGCTAAGATAGAAACAAATATCCTAAACTAAACAATTTATCAGTTTTTGATATTTTTCAATTTTGCTATAATCCGCAATTCATCGCAGATTATAGCAAAACTTATAAAGTTATAAAATTTTAGTTTTAATTTTAGTGATCAGTAGCTGATATTTATTTATTTTTAGTTGTAATTTAATTTAAGATATCATTTTGTGCTTTATTTTTAATCATAACTATTTTATTTTAATTTTCTCATTGAATATAGATGTTAATTTTTTTGTATCAGTGGAAACTTAGTTGATTTCTGTTTAAAACATAAGTTAGATATTTAAGTATTTTCATAATTGTTTGTTTCCCCTAAAAATAAAATAAATAAATAAAATAAAAATTTATAAAGGACACTCGACGTAACTAGTTATAAATATATTTTTTCTGAGGAGACCAAGTGCCGAGTTTCTTGCTGACTTTTCTCGGTTGGAAAAATTTGCCGAACCAGAAGTAAAGTTGTTTATTCAAAAGTACTTGTTAAAGTAGAAATCGAAATTCTGACGTCATCGGTGTCTATATTTAAGAATAGCACAGCTTATTTTCAAATTTAACCCCTCACACACTGACCTAGATGTATCTAAATTTGGTTAGCAAATATAGAATTCGGTTCGATTATAATTTATTTAGCCTTACACAAATATATTTAACCCTGCTTAGAAATAGTCATGTATGTATGTTTGTAAGTACAAAAACTACTAGGCCGATTTCAAAAATTCTTTAACCATTGGAAAGCTGCATCTTTACTGAGCAACATAGGCTACAATTAAATTTACAAAAAAAAACTGCGGGATATTACTAGTCATAAATTCTCCCTGTGAAAGCTGTAAAAGCTATTGGGCTGTATTCTACTCGTAAAAGAAGAAGCTTAGAAATAAATATAAAATAAAAATTGTTACAAATACACAATTTAAGGTTATGATAATATAGTAAATAAGTAAATATTTACCGCAGCAAGATAGATAAAATTATCGCTTTACATTACACGACCTAGATATCATCATCCTCCTACCCTTATCCCACTCTAAGTGGGTCGGGCACAGCATGTTATAAACTGTTGTCACATAATTTTGCTACGTATTTCATGACCGGCCGCCTGCCTGACGTCAATTAGAAATAATAAATTATACAAAGACTGAACTTACAGTTAAAAACTGTGTTAATATTGCTATTATTTATTTCATACCAAAAAAAAGTAACTAAGTAAAAGAATAATAAGTAAAAGAATTATATTATATAAGAAATAAAGTAACTAAGTAAAAGAATTCATAAAAGTAACTAAGTAAAAGAATAATAAGTAAAAGAATTATATTATATAAGAAATAAAGTAACTAAGTAAAAGAATTCATAAAAGTAACTAAGTAAAAGAATAATAAGTAAAAGAATTATATTATATAAGAAATAAAGTAACTAAGTAAAAGAATTCATAAAAGTAACTAAGTAAAAGAATAATAATCCGTCATTATTGACGGATGTTTGTTTGCTTTTAGCGGAATTAATTTCAAAAATCCGGGTCTAGATTTAATGTTTAAATATCACACACAAAAGTTAGAAAAAAAAAATTTTTGAGTTCAATTAAATTTTTCTTGTTTTTAAATACAACTAAGTACAAAATGGCAAAGTATGTAAAATTCTTAAAATAAAAATGTTTAATTTCGAGTTAAGCCACTTCGCCTCGCTCCAATATGTAGGGTATGCAGGCTATATCGGTCCAAGGACGCCGGCTCCTCAAAGTGACCCAATGAGCTATATTACTGACCGCCGGCCAAATTGCCATTCCGATCGGGATCGATATCCAACACAACCTCATTTAACTAACCCTACACTCAATAACACAATAGATATTCAAAAAACATTTATACAGATTTCAATTAAATAAAATTTTCTAATCAAATAAGATTTTTATTTATAAGAAATTTGTCTAATAAGATACGTATTTGTTCAAAATAATATTGTTCAAAAGTCATCCCGATTGGAAGCTCTAAAGTTGCCGGTCTTGATATCGGTTAGTGCAAATTACAATTGTTATTCTGCGAACCGCTATATGAGTGGCGGGAGAAAATGGTTTCTTTGTTTACTTGTTTTATAGGCTTTTGGCTTTTTGGATTGTTTTGGCTTAGGAGGGGCATTAATGTGATTA
Source organism: Morpho achilles (assembly GCA_947086495.1). NCBI lineage: Eukaryota > Metazoa > Arthropoda > Insecta > Lepidoptera > Nymphalidae > Morpho > Morpho achilles. The sequence goes on along the minus strand of CAMTZB010000007.1, from coordinate 19,064,024 downwards.
AATTCAAATTCGAAATATATAGAGCGAGTGGGGAATTAGAATTAAATATTGCTTGTTAGCATTAATAAAAGTTTCTGAATGCCGATTCTATTTACTTTTACAAATTATCATTTCATTTTATTTGACATGCCGCACAGAATTTACAAAAAAATGTATAAAAATTATGTATATTTTTTCCTCTTTCTAATATTTTTTTATTATTTAAAAAACTTAAAAAAAATGATGCATGCGAAAAATTCGGAAAATAAATTCTTGAACACTACGGTTGAGTCGATAGAGTCATTTATCTGTATTACGTGAGAATGCGTTGCCCAGCAATGGGACATTAAGATGTTTTTCCCATTGTATTTTATATGTATATAAATAAATAGTGGTACTCGCGACTTAGTTGCCGCCAACGTAAAGGTTTACGCACCCTTAATATATTCATCATCCTATATGCTACTCCGTAAGCTGTGGTAGCCCAGCGGTAACACCGTGCGCCTCTTTCGAGGAGGTCTAGGGTTCAAACCCCGGGCAGGCACCAATGAGTTTTCTAGTAAAACTTATGTGTCTAATTGATAATTGCAATTTATCACACGCTTTTCGGTGAAGGAAAACATCGTGAGGAAACCTGCATATCTTTAGAGAATTCTGGGGATATGTGTAACCTACCAATCCGCATTGGAGCAGCGTGGTAGGTCTCAGCTCCAATCCCTTCTCTCCAAAAACGGAGAGAAGGGGCCTATGCCCAGCAGTGGGATAGTAACAGGCCGTTGCTAATGCTACTCCGCTGTATAAAATTAATTGTGTCAAATTTCATTTATATTGGTCCTATGGAGTAGCCATTGATGTCTAACAGACAGAAACACAAACTGTTCCTTTATAATATTAGTATATCACTGATTTAAAATGTAGGTAACTTGGGTGACCGAGCTTTACTTGATAATTTTTAAACGATATAAAAAAATGCAATTAAAAAAAAAGATATAGTAAGGGCTGGTGACATGTAAAACTTGATCCCGGGAATTATTTTTTTTTGTCCGCCTTTTCCCCATTGAGCTATCACCACTTTACAAATCACACCAGATTTAAGTTACTCATTCTATTTTAGCAATTTTTTTAGTGCCCGAAAACAGGGATAAAACGATTTTTTGTTAATGAAACCTAGCTAGATCGATTTTTTTGATCGAAAATCGTTGGAGCCGTTTCAGAAATATTATAAGATTAACTTCTTTAAATATATAACAAAGATTAAAAGATATAACAATTTTAAGGATAATTAATGGTTAATAATTTAAGGAAATAAATATATTTCCTTAAAACCGAATCTTAATCTAGCGTAGATGAGATTGCAAGCTGGAAAATATATACCAATTTTTTTTTTACCTAGGAAATCCGGTTACATTAGCTTATTTGAATATTGCCTTGATTATTATTGTTTGTTTCTTTATAAGTTAAATATATTACTTTATTATAAAATAATAATTGCTACATGAATTCTATTGAATGAATTAAATAAATAAACGGTAAATAATTAAAAGAATTGGGCGTTAATTTGTGGAGATCCATAATACAAAAGTAATAATAACATTATTGTGAATAATCTGCGAAATCTATTGCTTTGAAACTTTGGCTTTAAGATTTTATCGTGGATTCACGTGATGATACAGTTGCGGGGCGAAACGATTGATGAGTTTGTGATAGTGAACGTATATAGTGCTTGTGTATCGTGGTGGCGGTGGTGGAGGTTTGTGCATGTGTTTTTTACGACTCCTGCATGTATCAGGTATGATAACCGATTGTCCACTCTACATTTAGCATTATATATATTTTCTATTTTACTTCATCGCGGATTATAGCAAAATAATTAATTTTATTATTACTTTTGTATTATGGATCTCCGCAAAGTAACGCTTAATTCTATAAATTAGTTATTCAAAAGTCATGTATTACAATTTTTTCTTGACTTTTCACTTTCGATCGACTGTGAAAGATGACGAAAGTTTCGAGATTAAAAGATTGAAAATCACAAAAGAATTACAGAAAGGTACTAAACATTTTTAAATAAAGTAACAAAAAACGTATCCATCACCAATATAAGAAATACATAGAGCAATCCTCGCATTACGACAACGACACCCATTAAAGTACTTCGCAAACGACCCCTATACACACTATCTCACTCGCACGGAAACAAAAAACGCGTACCTACACCACGAGCCGCGCAATCCTGCATTCCATAAACAAAATTACCAAAGATCACCGCAATCAAATATCGACCCACAGACTATAAATATTAGAACCATAGAGCCACAGTTCTTATATTATTTTTTTAAAGCCCAAGTGCGAAGGGTCCCGGCAATTCGGCCTTAATATAAATAACAATAACAAGTCGGGTCGGATCTTAAAACCTTTTTAAAAACATTAAACAGTTTTGACAGATGATGCTCGGCCCGTTGTCTTCGTTCTTATTTTTAATTGAGAGTGTAACTATATATTAATACAGAAAGTATTTAATTATCTATTATATTATCTTCCTGCCCTTATTTCACTCTAAGTGGAGTCGGCACAACATGTTAACATGTTGTAAGATGATTTGGCTACGTATTTTACGAACAGCCGCCTGAATGACGTCAACTTACCTAAGTCGTATTTTACGACACCTCGGTAAGAAAGAGGGTGGTCTATTCTGCTCAATCGGATACAACAAGGTGGGTTTACCAATCTTAGTCGCATTTTGCGACACCTCGGTAAGAAATGACGGTGGTCTAATCTACTCAGCCAGACACCACACGACGGATCGACTTACCTTAATCGCCGTTTACGACACCTCGGTAAGAAAGAGGATGATCTATTCCACTTAACCGGATACCACACGACGGGTCGAATTAGATTAGTCGCCTTTTACGACACCTTACTTTACTTACTTGTATGAAAAGAGGGTAGTTTATTCTACTCAACCGAATACCACACGGTGGGTTAACTTACCTAAGTCGCCCTTTACGACACCTCAGTATGAAATGAGGGTGGTCTATTCCACTCAGTCAGATACCACACGGCATCATTGAACTAAAACAATATTAAGAGTTTTTTATTCTAAGGTAGAGTAAGGGTATAAGAATTCAACATAATAAATAGACAACAAATATCCACTCAGGTCGTCTAGACGCACTAAAAAACAGAAGTAATAAAAATTAAAATTATTACTACATTCATAGAGACGTATTGAAAAACATATCTATAAAAGCTCATAAAAGGAGGAGCGTAGTTTCGTAAGGCGGATAAAAATCACAATTTCAATCAAGCCAACAAGTAATATGCAAATGTTTACACAAAAATTCTAAGTAAATTTCCATATGTGGACACATTGATCGCCGCGGCCCGCAATTGTAGGAATATTATCGTCATTTTATGCTAATTCCACGTCTTCGGCCATTAGTCGAGAGTCGAGATAAATTATAAGATGCGCGGGCGCAAATTTAGTATTATTTCTAAACTTTTGACTCGCATAACGGTTGCGCGCTGTTTTCTCGGAAAGTATGTTATTTGTCCGGAATGTTCTACGCGACATTCGTTTTTGTTTATTGGATTAGTAGACGCTCGGGTCGTTATATTTCAACGATTACAAAATTAATTTAGTATACCGGTGGTTGAACCGGTGCGTTTAGATAAAACTTGTAATTTAAGTCAATTGAAATTAAATTCAAAATATTCTTTATTCAAATAAAATTGTAAACAAGTGCTTTTGAATCGTCAATTCAACTGCTGGTTCGGAAAGCTGTTCCTACCGAGAAGAGCCAACAAGAAACTCGGTGGTTGCTCTTTTAAAAAAAAATACAATTCTTTATACTACGTTACATTTAATCGTTTCTATCTTGTACAGGGTCGAACAATATCGATATCGATAAGAATGCGTGGATATATCCACGCATTCTTATTCTAAATAATTCTCAACAAAAGTAGGCATTCTGTATCAGCCTCTCCTTAATAGTGTTTTAAAGCTGTTAATAAAGGTAAAACATAATAATTACTTTATAGTGCAGATAGTACTACTTTTAAAACATACCTTGTGTAAAGAAGAATATTTGTCATAGTTTACTTCAAAATTGGCAAAAATTTGAAATGTTTTTTTCGTGTAGACCTTAGTAGAAACTCTTTATTTGCATTGTTATGTGTTCTGTAAATATGCCGCAAAAAACAGAAACCGCGAATATGGAATGGTAATTTATATATGTTTATAGGAGATAGGTTCCTAAGCGATAAACTGTTTTTTGTGTTTTTCAAAACTCGGTTTAAAATAAAGTACGTTTTTGACTTTACATTTTGATTAGTTACATTATCTTCAGATTTAGGCAATGGTTTAAAATAAATTTAGTAATTTATTTTATATGTTTTGAGTAATAAGTTTTTTTATCTAAATATTCTGTTTGTTTACAACAACACCGACCGCGGCAAAGCAGGCTTACCTCAAAAGAACTGCCAAAATTAACAACGCCGATAGTTTTTAAAACGTAATCTAGACGTAGTTGTAATAAGATCTATTTTATTTATCTTTTTATTAGTCCACTTGACGAGGCTTTAACGGAGGATACCGCATGCTTTTATTTAGGTACATATATGTATATGTATGAATTGATGTACCGATTCGATCCGCGAATAAAGAAATCTTAGACCACGAATATAAACAGGACTTGAGTCGCAATTTTTCAGTCCGCGAATAGTGAAAACGCGAATGAAGAAAGCGCGAATAAAGAGCTTCTACTGTATAGCATCGTGTGGGATTAATCAGATCGAATTAAATGTACAAAACGACATTATTAGCAAAAGCTTTAACCAAAAGCACAAAAATGAAAGTCCAGAAATTGACTTCCTTCGTAAGTTAGCAAATGGTATCAAACGTCCAGGTCGACGCCAAGTACAGTTATTCTGTTATTAATGTGAAATAATTAGAAATCTTCACAAACGCAATAAATGGCTGTTTAACCGCAAATCGTTTTATGTCGTTCCATAAATCTAAACGCTTCCGGTGCGATACTAAAAACTTTTTTATAGCCTAGGAGATCGTGGTAAGTTTTGTCGATAACCCAATACCAAATTACTTTAAAGATGCCTTGTGATACTAATATCTGACTGGCCCGTTGGAGCAGTGGGTAGTGACCCTGCCTTCAGCCCCATGGGTCGCGGGTTCGATTCCCGCCGAGGGCCAACATTTTCTATAAAATGAATTTGTTGGTCTTTGAGTCTGGGTGTATATTTGTATTTAAGTATGTATTTAAAATTATATAAGTATATATTTACCAGTTGTCTGTCATCCATAACACAAGTATTAAGTTACTTACCTTGGAGACGGATGACTGTGTGTGTAAGTGTCCCATATATTTATTTATTTATTATTTATAATATTCTAAGTTTTAACGATTTCTTTGGTCCAAACATGACATATCGAAGACTTGAACGGCAAAATAATTGTAAAATCATCAGCAAACAGTTTATATCGTATTCAATCGAGTGTACATTAGAAATTATTATCTTAAAACAAACCTAGTTTTATACCAAAAGCACAAAATGAGCTCAAATTTATGATCAACAAATCGCTTTTTATTGAGTTGACAATTTTTTTATACATTAAAAAAAAAAAAAAAAAATTATTTTATACATTAACGCCGTGTGGTATCCGGCTGAATAGAATAGTACCACCCTCTTTTCTTAACGAGGTGTCGTAAAAGGCGACTAAGGTAAGTCGACCCGCCGTTTGGTATCCGGCTGAGTAGAATAGACCAACCTCATTTCTTACCGAGGTGTCGTAAAAGGCGACTAAGGTAAGTTGACCCACCGTGTGGTATCCGGTTTAGTAGAATAGACCACCCTCATTCTTACCGAGGTGTCGTAAAATACGACAAAGGTAAGTTGACGTCAGGCAGGCGGCCGGTCGTAAAAACGCAGCCAAATCATGTAACAGCGTGTTTATAACATGTTGTGCCGACCCCACTTAGAGTGGGATAAGGGCAGGAGGATGATGATGAATTTTTTTATACATTACTTAAAAGAGTGAGAATACTTAAATGAGTTAATCTTATCTATATGTATATTTTTTCTGAATTTCGGAAACGGCTCCAACGATTTTCATGAAACTTAGTATTTAGAGGGTTAAATCGATCTAGCTAGGTTTCATTTAAAAGTGAACATACCCGGGATCAAATCCCACAAGTCACCGGCCCTTACTTACTTGCATTTTTTTATATTTTTTTAATGTCATAACCGAGCGAGGCACGATCACCCAGGTCATCATTTTAAAGAATTGGTTGTATATATATATGTGTATATATACTAATGAAATGACGTTTGTTACTTTAGTTAGTTAAAAGTCCATATAATGTTTGAAAAGTAAGAAATTGTGTAGAAATAAAAATAGTAAAAGTAAAAATTTAATTTTCCTTTATAATCTGTTATTACCTGTCAAATGTGGTGCGTCCAGAAATTAAAAATTAAGTTAGGAAGATAGCTTATACTGTGAAGTATTAAAAGACCCGTAGCATGTTCATTAAAGGCGGTATGAATTGGCCGGATCAGGTAAAGTAACGGCCTGTTACTATCCCACTGCTGGGCATAGGCCTCTTCTCTCCGTTTTTTTTTTTGGAGAGAAGGATTGGAGCTAAGACCTACCACGCTGCTCCAGTGCGGATTGGTAGGTTACACATATCTCCAGAATTCGCTAGAGATATGCAGGTTTCCTCACGATGTTTTCCTTCACCGAAAAGCGTGTGATAAATTGCAATTATCAAAAAGACACATAAGTTTTACTAGAAAACTCATTGGTGCCTGCCCGGGTTTGAACCCTAGACCTCCTCGAAAGAGGCGCATAGTGTAACCGCTGGGCTACCACAGGTTTACTCATCAGGATCAGGTAGTACTTTATATAAAGAGATATCCCCACTGTCTCTAGGTCTATTAATATATGCCGTTTTATTAATAAGTGGGATGTTAACGAAGATATACATTTGCCTAATATTAACATACCTGTTCGTATGATTTCGTAAAGTCCTACACTGACTTAAGACAATTCGCAATTTATATCGCAATAAAATAATGAATTGTTTCCTAATTATTAAAGTTTTGATAGAATTGACTGGCTCGTTGGCGCAGTTGGTAGTAACCCTGCCTTTAGCTCCACGGGTCGTGGGTTCGATTCCCACCGAGGATCAACATTTTCTAACTAAAATTTGTTGGTTCTTCGAGCCTATGTGTATATATGTATTTAAGTATCTGTTTAAAATTATATTAAGTATATATTTATTAGTTGTTTGTCACCCATAACACAAGTATTAAGTTACTTTCTTTGCGGACAGACGGCCGTGTGTGTCTAAAAAAAATATTTTGCTAAAATCCACGTTTGTTAAGAAAATCTATGTAATGCTAAGTGTAGCAAAGCTAAAGTTCAAGCTTAGAAGCCATGATATGAAGCCTATCTCCTATCGATGCTTCGGTTACGGGGCGAAACGATCGTTGAAATTGCCATACTGAATGTGTGTAGTGCTTGTGGTGTTCTATTGGTGGTGGTGTCTTGTAATACGTGCGGTTACTAATCCTGCATGTATAAGGAATAAGAACGGTTTTGCTTACTACACTAAGCATTACATAGATTTTCTTAACGCGGATTAACTCAAAATTAATCCACCATAGCTTTTGTACTATTGAATACCGCAAAGTAACGCCTATTTATATAAATTTTTACATTACTTTAGTGTATCTCTGTTTACACGGCACACGCGACTAAAGTACAGAGCAAGCAAGTCTTACAACTGAAAAACAAAAGTAATAATAAAATTATTTTGCTATAATCCGCGAAGAAGTAAAATAGAAAATATATATTATGCTAAATGTAAGTGGACAATCGGTTATCATACCTGATACATGCAGGATTCGTAAAAACACATGCACAAACCTCCACCACCGCCACCACAATACACAAGCACTATATACATTCACTATCACAAACTCAACAATCGTTTCACCCCGCAACCGAAGCATCGTCAGGAGATAGACTCCACGACCAAAATCGCAAAGCTTTGCGATTTTGGTCCTGCATGTATCAGGTATGATAACCGATTGTCCACTTACATTTAGCATTATATATATTTTCTATTATACTTCTTCGCGGATTATAGCAAAATAATTTTATTATTACTTTTGTATTATGGATCTCCGCAAAGTAACGCCTAATTCTATAAATTATCTTACAACTGAGCTAAATCTACACCATAATCTACATGAAACCATTATGTAAAAGTAAAGTAGCGGCCTGTTATTATCCCACTGCTGGGAATAGGCCTCTTCTCTCCGTTATAAGAGAGAAGGAGCTAAGACCTACCACGCTGCTCCAATGCGGATTGGTAGGTTACACATATCTCCAGAATTCTCTAGAGATATGCAGGTTTCATCACGATGTTTTCCTTCACCGAAAAGCGTGTGATAAATTGCAATTAACAATTAGACACACGAGTTTTTTTTTTTAATAGAAAATCTCATTGGTGTCTGCCCGGGTTTGAACCCATGATCGTCTCTAGAGATTCACACGGTCGCACCGCTAGGCCATCACAGCTTTTTTACCATTATGTACTATCAATATAAACGTTCCGGAAGAATCAGACTAACTTTTATGAATTATACTCGTGTCGTCTCCGATAAATATGTTTTAAGTCTAATGTCTGCGCCGGCCTATGTATCACGCCAGACAACAAGCATGACACTTGATTGTTTCACCCCAAATTTGTTTTGCCGCCATTCCATTTCCTTTTTGTTATTAGTTTTTCTCTGCTATTACGTAAATTTACTGTTGTTTGTATACATAAATATAGAATATATATAATATATAGGCTTATATGTACGTTTACCCACTTTTTAAAATTCTCTTTACCATCGTCCTCCTGCCCATATCCCACTCTATGAAGGTGTTGGCACATTATGTTATAAAAATATTGTCACATGATTTGGCTAGGTATTTTACGACCGGCCGCCAGCTTGAAGTCAACTTACCTTAGTTGCACTTTGCAACGACTCGGTAAGAAAGATTGATCTATTCTACTCAGCCGGATACCACACGTTAATCGCCTTTTAAGGTACCTCGGTAAGAAATGAGGGTGGTCTATTCTAATCAGCTGGATATTAACGCAGGTTAACTTACCTTATTTTAAGACACCTCGGCTTAAAATGTCGGTGGTCTATTCTGCTTAACCGGATACCACTCGGTGAACTTGCCTTAGTCGTCTTTTGCAACACCTCGGCAAAAAAAAATCTACTCAGCCGGATACCACACAATATATATAAAAAAACAAACATCGTTCATCCGCCATTATTTATTTCTAAAAAATGGACTATTAATTAGCGACAAATATTTATATCAAGCTGTGAGTGATGGCTTTATAACAGACTAGCGACCTGCCCCTGCTTCGCACGGGAATAAAATATATATCCCATGTCAGTCAGTGTAAAAAAAATAATTAAAATTGATCCAGTTGTTTTGATTTATTCATTACTGCCCGTGGCCGTAGCGTTAAATTTGGAGAAAAACAATTTCCTTTCCCTATACCAAGAAGAATTCCTACTATCTTTGGAATATCTAAATTCATATAGTACATTATTACTATTTACTTTTATATTTTCCCTATGTATTTTATTTTTACAATTAATTACAGAATGTCTTTAAACAAACTCTTGAAAGAGCGACATCGCTGCTAAAGTCGAAGTGCTTATAGGTCTAAGCGCGGCCTCCTCGCGGGATTTTAAATCTGTAATATCTCCGAAAATGTTCACTTAAATTACATGCTGTAAACAGCAATACTGATCTATATTAAATCTATATCAATACTGATCTATATTAAATCAACAATTTATTTAAGGTACTCAATTGGATAAGGATTAATGCTGTATTGTATAAAAATTGCTTTGAACATAAGGCATCATTTTTCGTAAAAAGTAAATGAAAAAAACTGCTATTGTGGGCTATCCATAAGAGATAGATATATACCATCGCGGACTTTTCTGTAGACCTTTTTAAGGTGTACAAATACTTAGTACATCATTTTGATAAATCTCGTAGGGTTTAGCCTGCGTTTGCAATGTAAGCGGAAAAAAATGTAATTATTTACAGAAACCTCAAAAATTACATTATTTCTCTACTTCGTATTAAATGTTATTATACGTACAAACCTTCCTCTGGAATCACTCTATCTATTAAAAAAAGCCGCATCAAAATCGATTGCGTAGTTTTAAAGTTTTATGCGTACATACGGAAATATGGACTTTGTTTTATAATATGTAGTGATAGTGATATACAACACATAATATTTTCAAAGGTGTAAAAATTAGAGAAAAAAAAACAGATAATAAATCGTTAAAAAAATAAATATTTACGATCGTTTTCCTATCTTAATCGCTTTCCAATAAAACAGAATCATTAATTTCTCGCAGGATAAGTTTACATTCAGATGACCAAAATAAAGTTTAAAATAAAGTCCACAAAAATATATACATATTATAAAACAAAGTCGTCAAATACTATCTGGCTGTGTGTGATCGATTTTTTTCAAAATGTAAGTAAAGTTACGGCCTGTTACTTTCCCACAGCTGGGCATATCCTCCCTCCGTTTTTGGAGAGGACGATTGGAACTAAAACCTACCATGCTGCTCCACGCGGATTATAAGGTTACACATATTCCTAGAATTCTCTACAGATATGCAGGTTTTCCTCACGATGTTTTCCTTCACCAAAAAGCCTGTGGTAAAATGTAATCATCAATTAGACGCCTAAGTTTTAATAGAAAAACTCATAGGTACCAGCCCGGGATTGGAACCCATGGTCGTCTCTAGACAGTCGCCTATCACATCTCGTTTTCAAAATATACCAAACAGATTTGTGTATAGTTTTTACTAAAAGAGGAAAAGTTGTGTAAAAACTTTAAAAGAAAGGAAATACACTAAAGTAGTGTACTAGAGAATTATAGATGTACAAAAATATACCAAAAAAATCCGCGATAGCATATCTCTATCTCTTATGGTCAACTCACATTTATGATTAAAATTTCAATTCGGGAGAAATTTTGTGACACTGATTTCCACGCGGGCAAAGCCAAGCCCAAAGTAAGTGTAATTAAATTTGGCTTGGCGTGTAAAAGTAAAATTCTATTTTACTTCCCGCTGCGATATATTACTTATCTTCAATAAAATAACCAAATCAAGCAATAGACAAGTGAAGCAAAAAGTTCGTACTTCAAAAGTTTTTTTATTCCCGCCAGAAGCGAAGACTGGCCGCATAGACAATGGAAAGCCATTATCCCCTGACAGTGCGCTCATTACCGCGTTTTTGCGTTTGAATTTCGAACAGGTATTGTTCGGGCGCGTCTACCTGTGCTATCGAGATCAACGCCGTACAATGAGCGACACAAGCGCGCACTTCCACCCCCGTAATATTCACGCCAATTATATCCTTGTGAACGAACATTTGCACACTATACTCGAATGGGGCGTTCTTTTTTTATACAAAGTATTTTTTTGCTCATTGTACATATATGCAGACGGTACTTAAAAAAAATATTCGTATGCCTTTGAAACGCGGAAGACACAAGTCGCAGGCATTGTGGCGGGCTTTCGTAAAATTGCAGCCATAAAAGAAAGTTCGACTGAGCTTTATAAAGAAACAGTTTACAAACAGTACCGTATTGCGTTTATGTTTTACGTTCGAAACAGTTTAAAAGGACCGGAATCCGCAATATAATTAAATTGACATAATGTGTTATATTGAAAAAAAAATACAGAGTAGGCCAGTCTAAAATGGGACATGTATACTAATATCTCAGGTATTACTGGACCGATTTGAAAAATTCTTTGTCCATTTATTGAAGAAGGCTATAGACTATATAACATCACGATAAGATGAATAGGAGAGGAGCAGCAATAAAAAATAGTATAAAAACGGCAAAATTTAAAGCTTACCTTGCGTGCGCTGAGTAAACGGTAAAAATTATTCAAAAATCATGTATTACAAAATTGTTTTCTCTAAAAGTTTAAATAAAAGTCCGCGACAGCATATGTCTAGTTTTTAAAGTTGACCCACTTTAACTATTTTTACGATTATCAAAATACTGTATTACGGTTTTAATGTTTTCACGCGGGCGAAGCCGTTGGCGATTGCTAGTATTACAATAAAGAGAAAGCAAATGAATGTGATCTATCTGTCTCTCTTTTTATGTGTGTTTAGACAAAGACGAAGTATAAGAGTTTCATATTCTCTTTCATTATTTATTGTTTCATTGTCACTCAAAGGCCCTTTTGTCTCCCCTACTATATATAGTATTGTAACATGTTGTAACATGATTTGGCTTCGTATTTTATGACCGGCCGCCTGCCTGATGTCATATTACCTTAGTTATATTTTACGACGCATCGGTAAGACAGAGGGTGATCTATTCTACTAAACCGGACATCACATGAGTCCCCACGGAAAATTAAAATCTCTAATATACATTCAAATATATAAAAGGGCGAAACATTTTAAGTGGGGTCGGCACAACATGTTAAAAACATTCTGTCACATGATTTGGCTGCGTTTTTACGACTGCCCGCCTGAGGTCAACTTATCTCAGTCGTATTTTACGACACCTCGGTAAGAAATGAGGGTGGTAGTATTCTATTCAGCCGGATACCACACGGCGGATCGACTTACCTTAGTCGCCTTTTACGACACCTCGGTAAGAAATGAGGGTGGTCTATTCTACTAAACCGGATACCACACGGTGGGTCAACTTACCTTAGTCACCTTTTACGACATCTCGGTAAGAAATTAGGGTGGTCTATTTTACTCAGCCAGATATCACACGGCGGTTCTGCTTACCTTAGTCGCCTATTACGACACCTCGGTAAGAAATTAGGGTGGTCTATTTTACTTAGCCAGATATCACACGGCGGGTCGGCTTACCTTAGTCACCTTTACGTCACCTCGGTAAGAAATGAGTGTGGTACTATTCTATTCAGCCGGATACCACACGGCGTACAAATCGATATTAAATGCAATTTAAAATATATTTAAATTCCAACAACGAAAATGGGTTATACAATACAAGTAATAATAATGGAGCATAATTTAAAAAAAAAACTGACCTGTCGACACTACTGACATTCTCAGGTAGAATTTTTATTAACATTGAACATACGAAGGCAATTAACTTTTGGGTACCTGCGACTACACGTGTGTGGACTGCGCCTAATGTCATCGCGACTGTGTGTGTGAGTTATGCAGCTTTAAGCTATCATATTCCTACACACGATATTCATTACTTGTTAAGTATGAACAAACATTTCCCATTCTATTGGAAAAACAGCAATGTATTCAAAATTAAATGTTTACAATTGATATCTTTGCTGAAGCAATGTTACACGCAGCACTTGCGCAAACAGAGGTATTATAACATTTATACGGTAAGGTCTCGAGATAAATCGTCTTGCTTTAATGGGCTTTTGGAATTTATGTGATATCTAATACATTTTTTTTTTACGAAACAATGTTGCCATTCCGGCGGCTTATTAAGATTCCTTTGTACCCGTTTTATGAAATAACCAAAGTGGTTTAATAGAATTCTATTAATTCACAAATAGATCTGAAGTAATGTGGTATTATTAATAGATAAAGTCCTTTGTTTCTCGTGGGAATATATTAGTAAAATATCCTTTAAGTATATGATATGCCTTATCTATAAAACGATAAATGGATCAGAGTCTAAAACCACCTTACTGCTATAAAGTGGATCGGCAGGTTACGTATATCCAGAGATATATTGTTTTACTACACCATAGATATACGGTATATAGAGGTAAACGGCCATATTGATCTATATTAAATCAACTATTAATTTAAGGTACTTAATTGGATAAGGATTAATGCTGTATTGTACAAAAATTGCTTCATAAATATGGCATTATTTTTCGTAAAAAGTAAATAACAAAAAATGCTATAGTGGGTTATCCATAAGAGATAGACATATACCATCGCGGACTTTTCTGTAGAGCTTTTCAAGATGTACAAATACTTAATACATTATTTTGATAAATCTCGTAGGGTTTAGCCTGCGTTTGCAATGTAAGCGGAAAAAAATGTAATTATTTACAGAAACCTCAAAAATTACAGTATTTCTGTACTCCGTATTGACTGTTATTATACGTACAAACCTTCCTCTGGAATCACTCTATCTATTAAAAAAACCGCATCAAAATCTGTTGCGTAGTTTTTAAGTTTTATGCGTACATAGGGATATAGGGACTTTGTTTTATAATATGTAGTGATATGCGTGTGTGTGTGTGTGTGTGTGTAAATCTATTTTTTTTCTTTTTTTCCGAATCACGGAAACGGCTCCATGAAATTCAGCATTTAGGGGCACCGTCTGCCCAATTACTTTTTCCTTTTTTTTATTTTAAATTTCATCTTTTTATATCCTTCATAAAAATCACTGGACATATTTAAAAATTTAACTAACACTTAAATTTTACGTTAATTATTAACTTACGTCAATTATAAATTAAAAAGTTAAAAAAATTAAATACATTTATCTATTAGAAATGCAACTCGATTCGTCACATCGCAAAAGTCAATTTAACGTACAAGATTTCTTCTCAATGGCCCGCACAAAAAATGGTAAAGCGAAATGCATCAAAAAAAGTTCAAAATGCGACAAAAAAGCGCCGAACTACCGAGCCAGTATGTCGTTATTATTGACATGTGGTTGAAACATTTCTACTCAATTCACAATGCAATTAATTCAAACAGACTTTTACAACTAACTTTTACACTATGAAATCTTTAAATAACGAATTAGGGCCTGGTTTAGAAATTTTATTTTATATATTTATTTATTGTACATACGTCATTATCCTCCTGCCCTTATCCCACTCTAAGTGGGTTGGGCACTACATGTTGTCACATGATTTGGCTATGTATTTTATGATCAGCCGCCTGACTAATGTCAACTTACCTTAGTAGTATTTTGCGACACCTAGGTAAGCAAGAGGGTGGTCTATTCTACTCAGCCGGATACCATACGGTAAGTCAACTTACCTTAGTCGCCTTTTACGACACCTCGGTGAGAACTGATAGTGGTCTGTTCAACTCAGTCAGATACGACACGGCGGGTTGACGTACCTTGGTCGCCTTTTATTACGCCTCGGTAAGAAATGAGGGTGTTAATATTCTATTCAGCAGGATACCACAGGGCGTAATATTATCTATATTCTATTCTATATATTTACGCTCACACGGCCAACCTGCTTGACTAATATTGATGAAATTTGGCACAATTATAACATATAAGATTTTAAAAAGCCCTTTTTTTCCTTTGTTTGAGTAGTTAATGATATTTTAACGCTTGGAGTGACGGAGACAAAGTCGCGTGTACGTGTACATATTTTCTCTATAAACAAACTAATCTTTCAAATTAGTGTAATGTAGTGATTCCACGGCCAATCCGCTAGATCAATATTGATTAAATTTTATACAATTAAAGCTTTATACATCAGGGTAATGTATAAGATAAAAAAATACCTTTCATTCTATCGTATCTTATCGTATCTAGGGACAAAACATATGTATTATCGAGGGCACTTTATCGGTTAAGTTGACGCAAAAGAAGTCGTACATACCACTATTGTTTATAAAAAAAAATATAAAGTAAAAGATGTCATCACAAGAAAATAAAATTTTACGAAAAATCTTCGCACACAAACGCGAGCTCTCGACTAATGGACAGGTTAATTGCACTGTTGTTTTTTAACCTTGCGTAAGATCTTCGATACGGTAACGTGTTGTGCAAAAAATAGGTATTACCTATGTTATTGAAACCCGAGCTTGACCTCGGGCGTCATTGTCAATTATAATAATACCATCAGAACAGTCCGATCAGCAAATGTCAGTCAACATTGCGAAAGGATAGTTAAAGCGATTGCAGCGTTTAAAAAACAGTTGTGTGTGTTTGGACCTTACAGGAATAAAAATACATCTTCACTACATAACATGTCTGTTTCGCAATAAACTTAAATACTAAACAAATATTCATCAAACAGGCTGATTTATGAAAAAGTTTTCCGTGTATACGTTAATGTTAAGTCGAAATCGGACGATAATTGTTGAAAATTTCGAAAAAGTCAAGTTTAATCCATGTATATAAAAATAATTTGTGTGTATATCCCTTGTAGACTCCAAAACGGCTGGACCGATTTTAATGAAATTTTCAAATAATATTTAGATTGACCTGATAATAATCCTGTATAGTAAGGTGGCGATAGAAATATATTTTTTTAAATTGTCAATAACAGTTTTATTACAAGCGGAGTTCGAAACCAGACTGAGCCACGGTAACGCTTGGCCGGACCGCTAGAATTAAATAAAATTCGCACATAAGACAGCAAATCGGTTGATACTAAATAATAATACTAATAAAAAAATTAAAATAAAGAGATAAGATGTTCTTCAAGTTATTTATTTATTTTATTTTATTGTTATCGTTTTTTAAAAAAGGTCACAATAAAATAATATGTACATTTATTTCAAACAAGTGTACATGTTTGAAATAAATGTAATACTGGGTAAACCCTGATATAAATATAAACCCTGATATAAAGCAAAACCTGATATAAACAGTGTATGTGACTAAGTGTATGAATACTATATGATTAGATTGCTAAAAATAGATAATCGTTATCGATCAATAATTTATTTGCAAAATGTGTGCACCAAAAGATATAAAATATAAATATAATGGCATTAACTGATGTTTTTTCAGAATTAATAAATGTTTGCTATAAATGGCTGATTACGTCTGTTGATTAATGACAAAGATCATCACAGTTGACGCGAGTTGATTATCGCAGTGTGACAAACTGACCGTGTGACGAGCTTTTTGTATCATTTATTTAATCATCAATAATAGAGTATCTTTAATATTTAAATGAGTTAATCTTGTATATATTATATCCTCCTGCCCTTATCCCACTCTAAGTGGGGTCGGCACAACATGTTATAAACATGCTGTAACAGGATTTAGGTGCGTTTTTACGACCGGCCCCCTGCCTGCCTAAGTCGTAAATTACGACGAAGGAGGGTGGTCTATTCTACTAAACCGGATATCACACGGTGGTTCAACTTACCTTTGTCGCCTTTTACGACACTTCGGTAAGAAATGAAGGTGGTCTATTCTACTCAGCCGGATATAACACGGCGGGTCGACTTACCTTAGTCGCCTTTTACGACACCTCGGTAAGAAATGAGGGTGGTACTATTCTACTTAGCCGAACACCACACAGCTATCGTGGATTATATAGAAAAATAATTTTATAAACGACCCGTGCGGATCTGCCCTAATATGCCCATAACAATTAGGCGCCAAATATTAACACGTATATCAGTTAATCTATTTATCTACTAACTTGCTTAACGTACTTTAAACTTTTACTTTTATTTATTTATTGAATACTAGCTGTGCCAGCAGCTTTGCCCGCATAGAAATCAGTGAAATTTTTTCCCGAATTGAAATTTTGAACATAAAATTAGTTATCATGAACGCCGTGTGGTATCCGGCTGAATAGAATATTACCACCCTCTTTTCTTACCGAGATGTCGTAAAGGGCGACTAAGGTAAGTCGACCCGCCGTGTGGTATCCGGTTGAATAGAATAGTACCACCCTCATTTCTTACCGAGGTGTCGCTAAAGGCGACTAAGGTAAGTTGACTCTCTGTGTGGTATCTGGTTAAGAAGAATAGACCACCCTTTTTCTTATGGAGGTGTTGTAAAATACGGCTAAGATAAGTTGACGTCAGGCAGGCGGCCTGTCTTAAAATACGTAGCCAAATCATGTGATAACATGTTTATAACATGTTGTGCCGACCCCACTTAGAGTGGGATAAGGGCAGGAGGATATATATAAAAGTAGTTATCGTGAGTTAATTATAAGAGATTTTTGAATAACTTTCGCCGTAACTTAGCACAAGGAAGGAAACTTTTTTCATAATTTTTCCAACTACCAAGACATACGTGTTACTTTTATACCCAGAGACCAAGACATTTGACACTTTTATTACGTCAATCTCCTAGTAATGGCACCACACGAAGCGTGCAGTTCCAATGTTACATACTCGTACATCCTTTTATGAGTGGAAAAATATGCTTGAGAAGGCCGTACGTGATACTTTTATTAATAAATATCGAAATATACCCGATACTTTTACCAAGTACCAAGACAAAGATCAGAGTACCAAGACATACGAAGTCCTTTTATACCCAGATACCAAGACACTTGATACTATTATTACGTCAATCTCCTAATAATGGCACCACACGCAGCGTGCAGTTCCAATGTTACATACTCGTACATCCTTTTATGAGTGGAAAAATATGCATGAGAAGGCCCTACTGGATATTAAGATATGCCTGATACTTTTATTACTAAATACTGAAATATAAACGATACTTTTACCAAGTACCAAGACAAAGATCAGAATACCAAGACATATGTAGTACTTTCATACCCAGATATCAAGACACTTGATACTATTATTATGTCAATCTCCCAGTAATGGCAACACATTTTACCAAGAGATATGTGATACTTTTATAACTGGATACCGATTCATACATAATACTTTTACGAAGTACCAAGACATACGTGGTACTTTTATACCCAGATACCAAGACACTTCATACTATTATTACGTCAATCTCCTAGTAATGGCAGCACACGCGGCGTGCAGTTCCAATGTTACATATATCCTTTTATGAATAGAAAAATATGCATGAAAATTTCCTTCTGGATACCAAGACATACGTGATACTTTTATTAATAAATACCGAAATATACACGATACTTTTACCAAGTACCAAGACATACGTGGTACTTTTATACCCAGATATCAAGACACTCGATACTATTATTACGTCAATCTCCTAGTAATGGCGCCACCCGCGGCGTGCAGTTCCAATGTTATATACATCCTTTTATGACTTGAAAAATATGCAAGAAAATTTCCTACTGGATACCAAAACATACGTGATACTTTTATTACTGAATACCAAATCATACACGACACTTTTAAAAGTACCAAGACAAAGATCAGAGTACCAAGACATACGTGGTACTTTTATACCTAAATACCAAGACACAAGACACTAAGATACTATTATTACGTCAATCTCCTAGTAATGGCACCACCCGTGGCGTGCAGTTCCAATGTTGCAATTACCGCCTCCCTATCTGAAAATTTATGCGAACCAACTAAAATAACAGGGCGCCATGGCTGATTTACGGTTGGTGTTCTAAGAAACGGACCAGGTAAAAAACTCTACTTGTTTTTAGTGCCATTGCTTTGATTTGAGCCGCTTTTGACTTATGTAGTATCAAGTGATCTGGATTAAATTTAGACTTTATGGACCTGGTATTTACCAATTTATAGTTATGGAATTTTTTATCATTCTCCTGCCGTTATTCCACTCTAGAGTCGGCACAACAGGTTATAACATGTTGTGCCGACTCTAGAGCCATCATGTTATTAACATGTTGTCACATGATTCGGCTAGGTATTTTACGACCAGTCGCCTGCCTTACGTCAATTTACCTTAGTCGCCTTTTAAGACGCCTTGGCAATCAATGTGGGGGATATTTTCTACTCAACCTGATGCCACACTACGGGTCCACAAATTACCTTAGTCGCCTTTTACAACACCTCGGTAAGAAAGAGGGTGGTCTATTCTACTCAGCATAATACCACGCGGCGGAACAACTTACCTTAGTCGTATATTACAATACCTTGGTAAGAAAGAAGGTGGTCTATTCAACTCAGCAGGATACCACACGGCGTATCAACTCACCTGAGTCGTATTTTACGACACCTCTGTAAGAAATGAGATTGGTCTACTCTATTCATCCGAATACCATACGGTGGGTCCACTTATTTTATGGGCCTTTTACGACACCTCGGTAAGAAATGAGGTTGGTCTACTCAACTCAGCTGGTTATGACGCAGCCGGTCCACTTACCTTAGTCGTATTTTATGAAACCTCGGTAAGAACGAGGGTGGTCTATTCTACTCTACCGAATGCCAAACGGTGGGTCCACTTACATTAGTCGTATTTTACGACACCTCGGTAAAAAATCAGGTTGGTCTCTCTACTCAGCCGGATACCACGCGGCTAACACGGCCTCAGACAATTCAAGTAAATATAAATTAACAGTCGAATTTGGAACTATAAAACAAAATGGCCTACAAACAGCCGTTACCCACTTCACTATTGCCCTTAATCGGCCGATTTAGTTTATACTTAGACGCCATATGTAAATGCATGGACCTTCTGAGAAGACGCCATGTTGGTGCCTAATTATTTTTAATTGCCGCGAGCAGTGAACAGACTCGCCGCGTACGGCCTTCGGGAAGTGATGTTTTTGTAACTTTTTTTCGCGTCTAGTCACTCGTCGTACATTCTCAATGAGTCATGACGTTCGGACAATGGAGCGAATATGTTGGGATCTATTCGAAACTTTCAGATCTAAGATTTGTCTTCAGTGATCAAATGCGTCCACTATTAGACTGAGTCGTTCTTTGTATTGAACAAAGACAAGAATTTTACAAAAGTTATGATAGAATAGATCATCATCCTCCTGCCCTCATCCCACTCCAAGTGGGGTCGGCACAACATGTTACAAACATGTTGTCATATGATTTGGCTACGTATTTTACGACCGGCCGCCTGCCTGACGTCAACATACCTTAGTCGTATTTTACGACTCCTCGGTAAGAAAGAGGGTGGTCCATTTTACTCAACCGGATACTACACGGTGGGTCAACTTACCTTAGTCGCCTTTTACGACACCTCGGTAAGAAATGAGGGTGGTCTATTCTACTCAGCCGGATACCACACGGCGGGTCGACTTACCTTAGTCGCCTTTTACGACACCTCGGTAAGAAATGAGGGTGGTACTATTCTATTCAGCCGGATACCACACGGCGTTTATGATATAATAGATATCTTAATATTGAAATAAGTTAATCTTGTATATATAAATTTTCTGAATCTCGGAAACGGCTCCAACGATTTTCATGAAATTCGGAATTTAGAGAGTTTTGGGGGAAAAAATCGATCTAGGTTTCATTAAAAAAATGTAATAAATGTATGTAAACCGGCTATACTCACGTCTTATTTTGTCAGATGAGTCCGACTAGTTGCTACACGCAGTTCTTACTGCGATAACGCCGCGTAAAGAACTCATGAATACGGGCTCCGTATGGACTTGGAACTAGTCGGGCTCATCCGATAAAATAAGACGTGAGTATAGCCGGTTTCTATACATTAATTATGAATAACACTCACGCTAGTTTAAATTTAAAAAACAGTCTATTTATCCCTGTATTATATTTAATAAAAATTAAGTTTAAAAATTTACCGCCGAGTTTCTTGCTGGTTCTTTCTTCTTGGTAAGAGCAACATTACGAACCAGTTGTAGTTTAGTTAAATGTTATTGATTCTAGATGATTCAAAAGCCTACTTGAAATATTATTTTCATTTGATTTGATATACTGAGCTGACTGGGAAAGCTTTTTTTCTAAGAGAACAGGATCAAAACATACCTACAGTAAACAATTGAGGGTATTTTCAAAGCTTTAATTGACGCGAAAATAGTAACGGGTAAAGCTTGTCTTCAATATAGTTATTAAAAAGCGATAAGTGAAATAAAATAACGACTTCAATTCCATAATTTTTTACTTCTGATTCATTCTTTGAACGGCCTCGTGAGAGAGTACTTCGCATTCCCCTCAAACAGGTTGACCAGGGGGGAGGGGGTTCATTCATCGCGACTGAATTTTCCTCCTTCACCAAACCAAAAATATCCTTCCACATATGCTTTAAATCGTACATACGAAATCCTACTTAATATTCAGATACGTAGAGTTTCAATTCTCTTGTAAATAATGTTACATACGTCGTTTCGTTGACAGGAATGCCGTAGTACGAATTTTGGTGGCGCATTTATTGTATTTTTAATGCCAGCGAATTGGGTATGAGTGAAAGTATCCGCGGAATCCTTTATTGAGTCATTGCGCTGACGTCAGTTCATGACGTCATGGGCTGGTAGGTTTTCGCGCGGTACTAATGTAATTGCAGTTAGTCACGAGATAATTATTTTGGTAGAACTATTTATTAATATTGTGATTATTGAAAATACTTGGAAGAAATTGACAGAGTTTAAGTCATTATACAAGTAAGTCAAGTATTTAGTCGAAAATAATAAGAACCCTCGTTGCTACTTTAATTTTATTTAATTTTGAAAATTAGTTCGAAGTTCATAATTTCAATTATTTAAAGTTAACTTTATGAAGTACTTTTATATCTTAAATATTATGAGAAGAAGTTACAACCAATTCTGAAGATTGCTCCTTCAGAGGTAAACCAGCAAGAAACCCGGCCTATCTTCTCTCAATTGTATTGTCACAAAACAACTGAACTTTTTAGGTCAATTTAATACTATGTGAGCGATGAATACGTGTAGTATAATTTCCAATAAGCTCTCAGTTAACGAGGTCTGTGCCTATCCATTCGATAAAAGCATTAGCAGCCGCCTTGGTTGAATCACATCTGCACTTGCACATGAAAGATTTTTCGCCTGAGTGGCGGCTTTGATCTATCGAGCTTACTAGACATATAAGGCTTGTAGACCATGCAAGACTATATCTATATGAGGTACACAATATAGACATGTGGGGCTAACATCCATATCTTTAGAACACTACGTATATATTCCATACTACAGGTATTCCATATACTTTAAAAATATTATTAAATGAACTACAAAGGACAAAGCCTTTGGAGTTAATGTAATATAGTGATGGTGTACTATAGAGTTAGTACTACTGAAAAAGAAACAAGAACGAAGTGTCTCCTACAGTAAGACTAAGATAAGTTATAATAAAGACGACGATATTTCTCCTTTATTCTTATTCAATAAATAAAAAGCAGTTTTCCCAGAGTCAACCCATTTACTCTTTTCGCTACAACTCAATGAATGACACAAAAAAATATGACAGCCACAATGCTTTTTCATATTAATCGCCAACTCTATGAAGGAGGTTGTATTAAAAACATGTTGTAACAAAGTCATTGGACCTGTTCTTAGATATAAGTAAATTTATAAGTTTAGATTAAAATTTAGTTGCTTATTAGTCTTAAAGCTAGATTGTGACTTTGTTACATATACTTTATAATAGGCAAAACAAAAATGAAGTACAGTAAATAAATCCAACTCAGATCTGAGTTATTATGGCCTGAAAAATCTGTTGTTATTGTTTTATTGTTGTATTGTGTTGTAGTTAGTTTTCGATATGGCAATTTAGTGTTTTGTATTTTGATCTTAGTATCCTTTCTCTCCTGAATCAAACTAAAGTAAAGTTTTCCTTTGATTGAAAAACGTGATTTGTATCTATCTTACTCTAGTATATAAGCTTCGATTGCACCAAATAGAGTTGATATTACTTAACAGACAGTAGCCGTGTGGTATCCGGCTGAGTAGAATAGTGCCACCCTCATTTCTTACCGAGGTGTCGTAAAAGGCGACTAAGGTAAGTCGACCCGCCGTGTGGTATCCGGCTGTGTAGAATAGTCCAACCTCATTTCTTACCGAGGTGTCGTAAAATACGACTATGGTAAGTTGACGTCAGGCAGGCGGCCGGTCGTAAAAACGCAGCCAAATCATGAGGCAACATGTTTATAACATGTTGTGCCGACCCCACTTAGAGTGGGATAAGGGCAGGAGGATGATGATGTAATACAGTGATAGTGTATTGAGTTAGTACTACTGAAAAAGAAACAAGAACGAAATGTCTCCTACAGTAAGATTAAGATGTCATTGGACCTGTTCTTAGATATAAGTAAATTTATAAGTTTAGATTAAAATTTAGTTGCTTATAAGTCTTAAAGCTAGATTGTGACTACAATATAGTACCTCCATTGTGATGTACTTTATAATAGAAATAACAAAAATGAGGTACAGTAAATAAATCCAACTCAGATTTGAGTTATTATGGCCTGAAAATTTTGTTGTTATTGTTTTATTGTTGTATTGTGTTGTAGTTAGCTTTCGATATGACACTTTTGTGTTTTTTATTTTGATCTTAGTATCCTTTCTCTCCTGAAACAAACTAAAGTAAAGTTTTCCTCAAAGGAAAAACGGGATTTGTATCTATCTTACTCTAGTATATAAGCTTCGATTGCACCAAATAGAGTTGATATTACAGACAGATAGGATAATATCTATCTTTAATTGTGTTATGAGCTATGATAGACCAGCGGTGAGACCGTGCGATTCTTTCAGGAGTTCATGGATTCATTTCCCGACCAATGAGTTTTTCTAATAAATATCAATTGTCCTATAGATTTGCAATTTAGCACTCGCAATTTCGCTTTACTGTAAAGGAAAACATAGTGAAGACACCTGCATATCTCTAGCGAATTCTGGGAATATGTGTAACCTACCAATCCGCATTGGATCAACGTGGTGGATCTCAACTCCAACCCTTCTCTCCAAAAAAAGAGAGGCCTATTCACTGGAGTGGGATAATAAAAAGGTCTTTACAATACTTTTCTATAATGGTATAAGAACTATTTTTTTTAATAAACCAAAATACAATACGTATTTTGGTATGGTTGCTAACCTTACGGGTTCTAAATTTTATATTATTAAGGTCTCCATTTTCGTTTTTGGAGAGAAAAGATAGACCGACCATGCTGTTTTAGTTTGGATTGGTAAATAACAAATCCTAGTGATCGTCTTCAAATGTGTCGATATTTCGTGACATTGAAAAAAGTTTTATAATTTGTAAATATCAGATCCATAAAAAGCATTTAAGCTTGCCCGGGTTTTAAACAATTAGAATACTAACGAAAAATAAAATTAACAACGATAAATTAAATGCAAAGACCAACAAATTAAAAACCCAATGTTATAGGAAGCGATCGTAGTAGACCCATATCCAATAGATATACGATCAAAAGCTCGCTGTAAGTTTCTATTGCACTGGAGCGTGTCGCAGACTGCACACTGAAGCCTCTTTGATCGACCATTACAGATGGTTATATCACAGGAAGCTTTGATACTGCTCATGTCTAATGAGTGAAGAAAGCACTCACTTAACCAGATTATTATATAAATTCTAACTCCTCTCTGTTGTGATCATTCAACTGCCCAATAGTGCAATATGCATTAATCCTACTTATATTAAAAATGCGAAAGATTGTGAGTATATATCTTTGTTACTCTTTCACGTCGAATTCACTGAACCAATATTGATGAAATTTGGGACAATAATTCATTGTACACTGGGATATCATATAGGCTATAGAAATCCTGTTAATTCAAGAGAGATAGGATGATATTCAAAAGCGCCATCTATTATCATACCTATCACATGACAATAGTACACGCGAATGAAGTCGCGGGTAAAAGCTAGTACAATATAATGCTAAAAGTATGGTATCCGCCGTGTGCTATTCGGCTGAGTAATACTTTATCTTACCGAGGTGACGTAAAAGGTAAGTTGACCCGCTATTTTGTATCCGCTTCAGCAGAATAGGCCACCCACTTTCTTATTGAGGTGTCGCAATAGTGACTAAGGTAAGTTGAACCGCGATGTTTGATACGCTTGAGTAGAATAGGCCATCCTCTTTCTTATTGAGGTGTCGTAAAGGCGACTAAGGTAAGTTGACTTGCCATGTTGTATACGCTTGAGTAGAATAGGCCAAACACTTTCTTATTAAGGTGTCGTAAAGGCGACTAAGGTAAGTTGACTTGCCATGTTGTATACGCTTGAGTAGAATAGGCCAAACTCTTTCTTATTGAGGTGTCGTAAAGGCGACTAAGGTAAGTTGTATACACTTGAGTAGAATGGGCAACCCTTTTTATATTGAGGTGTCGTAAAGGCGACTAAGGTAAGTTGACCCGCCGTGTAGTATCCGGCTCAGTAGAATAGACTACCCTGTTTCTTATTGGTCTATTCTACTCAGCCGTAAACTAAATGGCTATAAGGTTAGAGCTTATAACATATGGGAACATTTTGGATAAAAATGTTGTTTTTCCAAAATTAATATAAAACGCATACCTAACTGACGTGAGTTTAAAAGTGAAGTATTTGCGGGTAAACTAGAATTTTTACTTACATTGTACACGTAGAGAGGTGCTAAAATAGTCTATTTTATCTGTACATTTAAAAAGAACCAGGTCGCGCCGCATCTGTCTATATCTGACCTGTTTTAGAGTTGCCCTACATTGGAGACTAGGTTAGGTGCAGATTTCCACAGAGCTACCTGTAGAAACTGAGATGCTATGTACTATTGTATTTTATTTTTCTTTTTACAATACTAACACTTTTGTCCATCCCCAAAGTAACTTAATACTTATGTTATGGGTGACAGGCAACTGGTAAATATAAGTAGGGGCCTTTTACTATCCCACTGGTAAGAATATGCTTCTTCTTTCCGTTTTTGGAGGGAAGGTTTGGAGCTAAGACCTACCACGCTGCTCCAATGAGGATTGGTAGGTTACACGTATCTCCAGAATTCTCTAGATATATGCAGGGTCATTCACGATGTTTTATTTCACGGAAAAGCGTGTGATAAATTGCAAATATCATTTGGACAAATAAGTGTTAATAGAAAAAATGAACAAAATTTGGAAGTTGATTTCATATATGTACCTACATTTTATCGTAAAACATTTATGTGTGCCTTAAAGAGATACATTCCAACGAATTCCCGATTTTTTGGACGAAAGCTACCTTTGACATTAACCCATGCGAGTGTACACAAAGAATATTCCTACGTCGAATACCCAGTGTTACGCTTTTTATTATTAATGGTATTTATTCACAAAGCTTCGCTTCATACTTCACTTGTTACATATTGTACAATTGCTAACAATTGGCAAAACGCTACATTACAAAACCAAATACAGTCACGCAAATGTAACTCTTAACTTTATCAAAATATAGATGAAATTTATATGCATTAATTATGATTTGCAATTCTTCTTTTAACAATGTAATATTAATGCGTATTTGAAATTAAATTTTAACGTCATTAAATAGAGTATATTTTACTAAAGCTTTTTCATATTCAGAAATGTTATTGAAAGGTAATCGCCTTAACATTACTAAGGATTACTAAAATATAATGTAGCATCTATATACATAGCAATAAGGTTTAGTTTTGGGGTTTAAATTATTATAGTAATCCTTTAGATTGCATTTTTTTTATACAATAACGCAGTCACGTAAATATAAGATTAATCGCAAGCAATGGAGCTTATTGAAGTAGAAATATCTTAAGAGATTTATAACACGTTTTTATTGCTAGTATATTATTTCGGTTAAAACTAGTATATCGCACGTTGAGTACTAAAGTGACCTAAGTCAAAATATCTTTAATATTTAAATGAGTTAATCTTGTATGTATAGATATATATTTTTTTGGAATCTTGGAAACGGCTTCAACGATTTTCCTGAAATTTAGCATGTAGGGGGTTTTAGGGGAGAAAAATCGATCGAGCTAGGTTTTATATAAAAAAATGTTTTATCCCTGTTTTTCGGCATTAAAAAATACTAAAATTTCTATTAATACACTATTTTTGCCATAAACTGTCAAGTCAGTGTAGCTTTTTCAGGGAACGGGTGGTCTCGAGCAATGAAAAAACTAGGTATTTTCATTTCGATTTCGGTGGGATCTAAATTCGATTCGGTGCGCAATAGAATTTTCGCAAAACAACTTTATTAAATGTTTTTAATACGTGTAACTTCGATTTTTTAAATCAATGTTTTACAATCTAAAATCCCGAGTACATCCACCTTTTGGACGCACATTTGTTAGTCAAAACGAGGTACTATATAGCGGTCATTGCATACAATTATTCGGTGTTTTGATAGTTACTGTGGGCAACGCGAAAGAGTGAGGACGCCATTTTGAATCACGTGTTACAATTAATATGTTCCGCCGTGTGGTACCCGGCTGAGTAGAATATACCATCCTCATTTCTTACTCGTAAAAGGCGACTAAGGTAAGTTGACCCGCCTTGTGGTATCCGGTCGAGTAGAATAGACCACCCTGTTTCTTACGGAGTTGTCGTAAAAGGCGGCTAAGGTAACATACAGACAATGTTTACAGTATGTTGTGTCGACCCCACTTAGAGTGGGATAAGGGCAGGAGCATGATGATGATAACTGTTACGAACCGCAGCCGGTTCTTTCTGTGTATTATTTGATACAGTACAAACGTCTAAGCTGTGACTCTAATTGATTTATATTTCAATACAGATAAAATCAAAAGTAATAATAAAATTATTTTGGTTTAATCCGCTATAAAAAAAAATAGAAATAGATTGTTGAGTTTGTAATATTGAACGTGTGTAGTGTTTGTCTATTGTGGTGGCGGTGGTGGAGGTTTCTGCACGTGTTTTTAGGAAACCTGCATGTAACGGGTACGAAAACCGGGTAGATAGTCCACCCTACATTTAGAACTATTTACTATTTACTTTATAGCAAATTAATTTTATTATTTCTTTTGTATTATGGATCTTCGCAAAGTAACGCCTATTTATATAAATTACCGAAAGAAGACTACTTCTACAAGTTATTTTACAGAGGTTCTCTTCAAACAGTTTCTCATCTTTCACTCGCACATGGCCCTCTTGCGGAGGGCGCGACCCAGTTTCGCACAAAAGGCCACCGAATGCATCTTGCAAGTGAAACATAAGCATTTATGAATGCGGGCGGGCTATTTTAGAACCTCCAATGGTAGAAACCTAGCAGTATTCTTACAGTTCTAAAGAGCTTCATTTTATTTATTTATTTCGCTTTATACATATATTTAGAAAAGAGAAAGAAAAGGAAAAAAAGCACATGTATAAAGGCGGACTCATCCCCAAAACGGAACTCTTCTAGTCAACCTTTGCGTAACAGAAGGAAAAGGATAAAAATTGAAGAAGAAAGAGAATACGGGTAATATAGAGAAAAAGAAAAGGTTTATATAAATTTGACTATTTAATCAATTAATTTATTTTTGTAAATAAATAAATAAACAAACAAATTGCTAATACGCGAAGGAGCGTGACACAAGTAACAAGCGAGACGGTTGTCTACACACTGGTTTTTTTTTTGTGTTTTGTGTTAAGGTAAATATAGTGGTGGGGGGCGCAGCCAAGCACACATACGTAACACAAATCATTCCTATCGACGAATATGCTACTGCTATTTAACAATTAATTAATTTATAGAATTAGACCTTACTTTGCGGAGGTATATAAAAGTAATGAAAATATCATTTTGCTATAATCCGCAATAAAAGAAAATATACATAATGCTAAATGTACAGTGTACTATCCATTTTCATATCTGATACACGAAGAATTTGTAAAAACGAACGCACTTATCGCTTCCACTGAATGTGTGCAGTGCTTGTGTCTGTGTGCAGTGTCTACATTTAACATAACATATATTCTGTTATAGCGTATAATAAATAAATATATTGGACCCTTACACACACGGCCGTCCATCCCCAAAGTAAATAACTTAATACTTGTGTTATGGGTGAGAGACAACTGGTGAATATATATTTTTTAAATACAAATATACACCCAGGCTCAAGGACCAACAAATTCATTTATATAAAATGGGCCCTTGGCGGGAATCGAACCCGCGAGCCGCGGAGCTGAAGGCAGGCTCACTACCCACTGCTCCAACGGGCCAGACAATATCAAAATAATATTATGATGTCACCATTAACTTCCGCTTTGTATTTTATAGCAACACAGTCATGAAACAAGAGTATCGCGCCCTTTTTGATTAAAATGGTAACAACACTGTGACGTGTTGTTTCCGGTTGAGTCTTCCTATTGATAAAACGTTTCAGTGATAGTCAGTCTTGGTTTGTCATTCAAGAGAAGTGCATCTCGGAACGGGAATTGTGGTATTCCTATTATATTGTGTTATTGTATATAGTGTGCGCTAACAATTATCATTACTAAAATGAAAATTTATTCCATTTGATCGTAAAGTCATTCAAGCCGCAAAATTCTTTCTATTTCGGTATTCAATCGCAGATCCGTGACAATTACTCAGAGCAAAAAAATATTTGTACTATATAAACAAACGCTGAGCTAGCGTGTTTGTTTAGGACGGGAGTTTCGATAGCGGACCCTATTTGCCCCAATTATATCCCCCGTATATACTTATTATGATAGCATTTTTTCCAAAACGACGAGATACGACGTTATAACGTGTACATGTTACATTTGCAGGTATATTTAAAACTAGTTATAACCGCGACTTTGATCGCGTCAAACTGAGAATTAAAATACACCCTTCTCATTGACATTATCCTCCTGCCCTTATCCCACTCTAAATGGGGTCGGCACAACATGTTATAAACATGTTGTCACATGATTTGGCTACGTATTTTACGACACCTCGGTAAGAAATGAGGGTGGTCTATTCTACTCAGCCGAATACCCCAAGGGAGATCCACTTAACTTAGTCGCCTTTTACTAGATGTCAGTAAGAAATGAGGGTGGTTTATTCTACTCAGCCGCATACTACACAGCGTAAAATACTCCCTTTTCTTTTCCCGGGAGAAAAACGGTATTTTTTCTATCTTATATATTGGAAAGGTGAACAAGTCTTAAAATACCCCGAACCGTACTTCGTACTTATTCCTTTTCCCAAAGGAAAAACAGGGTTTTTATATGGTATTTGTGAGTACAGTATATAATAATTTATGGGAATCTCAGCCCGGTTTAGTTGTACTAGACTTCATCATTATTGGTTCAGCATTCAAACAGACAAACAGATCGCATTAATAATATTAGTATGGACGGATATTCCGCTCGGTTTTTTTTTCATCATCCGCTTGCGAATAACGTTCAAGCCGATTTGTATGAACGTGTTAATTGTTTGTTGATATTTAAAATTACATATAAGGTAAAAAGTTACCAATTTTCAATCAAAAACTGAAATATATAATAGGCATACATAACGTCACAATATATACCTAAATAGAAATATTCTATTCGTACGGCAAAATATCCATATGTCTAAGACCAAATTTGATGTATATCTTAGACACGAGAGGTCATAAAAAGCGATACCTGTGTCGCGACTCAGCAGAGTTAGCAACTAATTCGTTGGTCCCGGTATTCGCTTCTACAATAAAATTCCGCAATCCATACTAGACCAGTCTACAGAAAGGTTTAAGTTAAGTATAAGAGATATATATGCAAAGCATATTACACAATTGAAGATTATTTGGATGATAAAAATGCGTGGATTTGAAAATCCTTTCAGCTTCATACAAGCGGTTTAATAATGTAAAATTGAAAATGTTTAAAAGATTGACCGCCGAGTTTCTTTCTGGTTCCCGGTAAGAGCAACATTCCGAACCAGCTGCAGCTTCATTAATCATATTGATGATTTGACTTGACGATTGAAAAGTGTTTGAAAGAGATTATTTTAATGAAGATTATTTTGAAAGATGACAGAATGAAATAGCAGGTGCAAGTAATATTTCAATGAAGTTATTTTTTCTATGACACAAGTTTATAAGTTAGAATGTATTTATATTGATGATTTGTTATGACGGTTGAAAAAAAAGTGCTTTAAAGAGCTTATTTTAATTATGGTTATTTAGATTCGATTGTATTTGAAAGATGACAAGAATCAAATCGCAGGAGCAAGTAACGTTTAAGTTAAGTTATATTTTCTATGACACAAGTTCATAAGTCGAATTCGTCGATAAGTTAACCTAAGTTCGCAAAAAACCATTGCACAAAGCGGCAAAAAGCGTCAATGTCCGTCACACGTGCAGCTCATGCGATCGTAGGACGCGACGCCTTCTCACGTCCGAGCGTACAAAAAGCGAACGTGATTTATCGCCGCGACCCGCTCGGATCGCCCCGCCGCCTAGAGCACCCTTGCACTCTCGTTATGGACTGCTCATTCGCTATCGATGCATTTACGAGTAGGCCACAGTGTTTGAGTGCGCTCGAGAATAGACAATACTTGCACTTTTATAGCCTCTACTGAATCTATGACACGTAGACCGGAAAAATTATAGGCTAGAGTTCGCTAATTGGGTTTGTGCTGAGAAAAATTTAACGTCGTTCGTGCACCGAATGTTATGCTAGTTTTTTTGCTTCTTTCAAAGAAAGTATTTAGTATTTTTTTTATTTTCGTAAAATGGATCTTAATTGTAAGTTGGCAATAAAATAATATATCTGAAAGATGCCATGTAAGTCAGATAAGTGCTATAAGGACACTTTGTTAACAAAAACACGAAATGACCTTAGTAAGGTCGAAAACCCAGCTATTGAAAGGATCGTATAGTACGGAAATAATTCTCCAAAGTAGTCCTCAACTTGGGATGATTAAGTCTGGTTAAAAAGCTACTGCTATGCTTAAAAAAGTTCCGCTTGCCTAAGGGTAGCAGAGATGAAAAAAAACGTTAAAGGCTTCATTTTATCAGAGCAATGACATGTAATTGGTGACATGATCTCTTACCATCATTTTTTTTTTATTTCAATTGATGTGTTAAAAATTTCAGTTTGCCTTGCAGCCAATAATAAGCCATATCAATAGAATAGAGTAACATCAATTCGGCATAGATATAAGTAGTATATTTTTTCTAGTAAATGTAAATAATAAAAAAATAACTATTACTATATAATAAGATAGCAAATGAATGACGATGTAATAATTTTTAATACTCGTAACATTCAACACTTACCTAAACATGTTTTCCTACTTCATGTTTTTATTTAAACGTGTTGATGAACTTCTGAAACATTTCGTGAACACTCAGTTGTCCGAAGGTAGGATTAATGGGTTTGAAGCGTTGCCAAGTGGGCGGAGCTAACGTCCGAGTCGCCACAAGTGTACGTAAACATGTATTTGTTGTAACTAAATTACTGATTCCTTCCTGTGAATTATCAACGTATAGCATGTGTATGATTACAGCAAAAATAGTGGCATGGCAAACAGCACATGCTCACTATCCAACTGCTGGTAATAGGCCTCCTCTCTCCCTTTTTGGAGAAAAGGATTGGAGCTAAGACCTACCACGCTGCTCCAATGCGTTTTCGTTTAGAATTATTTAGAGATAAGCAGGTTCCCTCGCGATGTTAACAAAAAGTGTGACACGAATCTATACATATTATAAAAAAAAAGTCCTAAAAGCTGTCTGTCTGTATGTGATCGATTGTCTCGAAATCTACTTAATAGATTTTTGTAGGGTTTTTACTAAAAGATGTGTAAGTAGTAAGATGTGTAATTCTTGAAAAAGATTTAAGTAAACAGTGCTTCAACATTTTATAAAAAAGGGAAAACAAAAAAAAGGTTTTAAAAAAGGTTTTATAGGAAAAACTTGTGACATATTTATTATTGCTCAGATGAAGCCGAAGCACAGCTAGTGATTGTATAACACGTACGTATGAATCGATTAAATTAAAATTTACTACCAAATACGGTGACCTCAACACGAGTCCGTATATCCACCCTCGCAAACGCCATTTTGTTCTAACAAAAGTAATCGCGATGTAATTGTAGCCGTTTCGCGCCATCTTTGTTACGCTCTCGAAGATAATATTAATTAATATTAGCTACAATAACAGATTATATCGAATAATATTTACTCTTATTTTGCACATATGCTGTATTTATTCAGGATCTTTCATCTTATGACCTATATCTGACATACTAATTGATCTCAAGCGTGTATATATTTACGCTCACATATCGCCTGTATAAAGAATGAAGTTACATCGAGCCCTGTGTTATTCAGCTGGATAGAATTGTATCACCCTCATTCCTTACCGAGGTGTCGTAAAAGGCGACTAAGATGAGTTGACCTACCGTGTGGTATAAGTTTAGTAGAATAGACCACCCTCTTTCTTACCGAGGTGTCGAAAAATACGACTGAGGTAAGTTGACGTCAGGCAGGCGGCCGGTCGTAAAAACGCAGCCAAATCATGTGACAGCATGTTTATAACATGTTGTGCCGACCCCACTTAGAGTGGGATAAGGGCAGGAAGCTGATGATGACACCAAGTTATTACGCAAATATAGAAAGCTGTACGCCTCAAAGCAGGAACTCCGAGTGTATCAATTACATATGCCATACAACTCCATATCATTTGAACGTCTTTATAAAGCATCGTACATACTAACGAGATAAGCTAACATGAATTCAGTAGTATCGAATTAAATTTTGATATTCAATCATTCATATTAGTTGAACCGCCGTGTCGTATCCGCCTGAGGTGTCGTGAAATGTGTCTAAGGTAAGTTGACATCAGGCTGGCGGTTGTTCGTAAAATAACTAGTCAAATCATTAAACAATATGTTATAATGTGTTGTATCGCTCCTGCTTAGAGTGGATAAAGCAGGAGAATAATGACATTTATATTTTAAGCTAAACGTTTAACTCAGACTTCACCTGCGCTGTACAAGGGCGCGGAGATAGGACTAGAACTTGGATTGAGGTAGCTGGGCGCGGTCACCTCTGGTATATGAGGCTACGGGCGCAGGCGAAGTCTAAGTTAAACGGTTAGCCTATAATCTATAAGTTTCGATTGAATAATAGCACATTATATAACGATCAAACATATAGGATGATAAATCCTGCTTGTACTTTGGAAACAGGAAAAAAAATCTAAACGACAAGTTCTGAAATGTTTGAATACCCTCAATTTCATATTATTTGTCTTTTGTTTCTGAAGAGAGAAAAGGAGATTATTCTTACCCTATAAGTTAGTTCGGCATGCAAGCTTCAAACATAACAAATTTCATTATTATTGGTCAAGTGTTTTAAAGTAACAGACTGAAAGACAGTCTTTATAATATTAGTATAAGATCAATGCACTCACGTTGTGAATCGAAATTCACACGTTTCGTTATAACCCGCAATTAAAACCGGATCTTTACGTTATGTCACACATTAAACTAATTGTTTGTAATTAATGAAACTACATTAGTAGCTAAAGATGTATTTCACGTTAAAATAAACAGGTTGGGTATAAAATTAATCAAGCATAACGAGATCGATTATTATTTAATATAAAGTCGCTACGATAAATTATTGATTATCTGTTTCCACTTAAATAATATTAATACAATAATATTAATTATTATAGCTTGCTTTACCCTCGCTCTATTTCTCTCTCAACTCAAGTAAAATAGATTTCCAGTGTAAGACATACGTCTTTTCGATCATAAACTGCGTTTACCGTAATATAAGTACCATGTGGTATCCGGCTGAGTAGAATAGAACATCTAAATTAATTTAAAATAATTATAACATGTAGTTAGGATCAATCCCAGGTATTTACAATTCTCGAGACTGCCCGTTCCCCGAATAAACTACGCTGACTTGACATTTTATGGCAAAAATTCAATTTAATATAATTTTTTTTTGAATGCCCAAAAACAAAGATAAAACAATTTTTTTTTACAGAAAACCTAGCATCTAGCTAGGTTTTTCCTCCCCAAAACCCTCTACATGCTGAATTTCAGGAAAATCGTTGGAGCCGTTTCCGAGATTCCGAAAAAATTTATATACATAAAAGATTAACTCATTTAAATATTAAAGATATTTCATTGTCAAATAGTGAATTACTTATCATCCTTCTGCCCTTATGCCACTCTAAGTGGGGTCGGCACAACATGTGACAAACATGTTGTCATATGATTTGGCTACGTATTTTACGACCGGCCGCCTGTCTGCCGTCAACTTACCTTAGTCGTATTTTACGACTCCTCGGTAAGAAAGAGGGTGATCTATTTTACTCAACCGGATACCACACGGTGGGTCAACTTACCTTAGTCGCCTTTTACGACACCTCGGTAAGAAATGAAGGTACTATTCTATCCAGCCGAATAACACAGGGCTCGATGTAACTTCATTCTTTATACAGGCGATATGTGAGCGTAAATATATACACGCTTGAGATCAATT
This sequence comes from Morpho achilles, assembly GCA_947086495.1. Lineage (NCBI taxonomy): Eukaryota > Metazoa > Arthropoda > Insecta > Lepidoptera > Nymphalidae > Morpho > Morpho achilles. The sequence goes on along the minus strand of CAMTZB010000007.1, from coordinate 19,027,977 downwards.
AGTATGTCAGATATAGGTCATAAGATGAAAGATCCTGAATAAATACAGCATATGTGCAAAATAAGAGTAAATATTATTCACCATATAATACCACCATAGATACCACACGGCGTCAAATAGTGAATTACTCGTTGGGAATAAAAAAAGAGGCAAAAAAAATCTTCGTGCAGTGTACACTCGGGCTTACTCATCCGATCGATAGAATCGAGGAAGTGATGTCGATTAATTCTACGTTCTATCGATAAAAATCACCATTACGAAGCATCTACTGTATGTGGATTGCGGTTCACACGATCCGTTAATTATCACCTAGTTAGTACGATAATCAATTTTAGTAAACGTGTGTTTTCGTAATAAAATTAATGCAAAAAAAAAACTTGATTCCAAGTATAATCAACATTGCAGACTCGTCGTTTCCTCTTCCTTTTAGCACGTGGCTTATCTAACGGTACCAAATTAATTTATACAATTCCGGGTAGACAAGCAGACTAGTTTCTACACTTCACATAATTTAAAGTACGTGCACTAGTAATTGACCATTTTGTTTTAAATTTTAATAAGGGTTTAGCGGCCTATTACTATCCCACTGCTGAGAATAGGCCTCTTCTCTCCGTTTTTGGAGAGAAGGATTGGAGCTAAGACCTACTACGCTGCTCCAATGCGGATTTGTAGGTTACACATATCTTCAGAATTCTCTAGAGATATGCAGGTTTCCTCACGATGTTTTCCTTCACCGGAAAGCGTGTGATAAATTGCAATTATCAATTACACACATAAGTGTATTAACAGAAAAACTCATTGGTGTCTGCCCGGGTTTGAACCCGTGACCTCCTTGAAAGAGTGGCACTGTGTTACCGCTGGGCTACCAAAGCTTCAATATTAAATTACACAGCAATATTATTAAATTTTAAATATTAAACAATGGGCATGGCAACAGGTAATTACAAATTTATTTTTTATTAGCTAAAACAAACAAAACACATACATGGTCAATTACTTACCTTGTGAAAATCTATAATACAAAAATAAAGATAAAAAAAATTGTAACGACGCAAATTTAAACAACGCAAAGTTAATTAACATTTTGCCCGTCTTTTTAAAGAAGACCGAGAGAGATTTACTGTTTTCTTGAGAGCATAGTTTAATTATTTAAGTAAATAACCATTTAAATTAATCTACTAAACAGAAACCAAAACATTTCTTAAAATTCAACCAAAAAATTTCTTAAAATTCTTTTGACGTGAGCCAAACAACGCAATATGGAAACTTCTTTAGATTAAAATTTGACTTGTCTTAGGCACATCGTGAATAAAAAAACTTTCATAGGTTGATAATTAATAGCGTTTTTGAATGTCACCCTATTCCTGTTGCACTAACAGTATTTCTATAGCCTATATGCTAACCCGGTGGTTCAGCGGATTCGCCGTGAAAACGGAACAGACAGACAGACATTCTTTCGCATTTATTATATTAGAAATGATACACCACTAAGCCAAAGAAGGCGTCAGTGTTCTTAAAGCAATGAAAATGCACCGTGATTACATCACATAAACCATTATCTCCGCACGTTAATTTACCCTTATAAAAACCACCCCATTCTATACCTGAACAGCGCAAGATTATGGACGTAACGACCCCGTGTGTTACATCCGTAAATACCACAAAAAACACTACCTGTTACTGTCAACTGATGGAAAAATTGAAATATGCCCTTAAACAACATCACACGTGTATAAAACGCGTCAAATTAAACTCTAAATTTAGAGAGATAGAGTTCAATATTTTCGTAGCTGATCCACTTTGGGTACTGCAAGCAATTTTAATGCAGCATTATTCGTTCTAATACCAACTTTATTCGTAGGAAATAAAAAGCAAGCGTGTGTAGACTATTTAAAATTGGAAACAATCAGGGTTACCAACTGGAAAATAAATATATAAGTAATAAATGACGTTATATCATAATACCAAACAAGATAATTTTTTGCTTGTGACACGGGCAAAAGGAAATTGGCAAGTTACTTAACTTCCATTTTAATGAATTTCATTTAATAAATTCATTAATGAAATTAATGAAAATTATTTTAATGAATTTCTGGGACGATACCGTTGCCATCGTCTTAAAGCCCATTAAACTCTTCAAATATTAATGGTTTACAGCCGCATCTTATTATCAAATTAGTACTTTCACTTGAAACATAAAAATGGCATTATTAATCGCATGACGTAATTAAGATAAATTTTTAATATATTCTTATGATTATACGGATTATTGTCTAATAAGCAGGATGAATTGCAAAAATTTGAAATCCGATTTTGCTAAAAGCGACTTTAACTTTAGCTTTTAAACTATTAGTTACCAAAATTTGTTATAATTTTAGATATAATTGAATGATTTTGTTAATAATTAGTCTGAGATATTCATGAGAGTCACATTTGTTAGGCTCTTATTCAATTATCAACTTTATAATAATATAATAAAAATAAATAATAAATTCAATCAAAATCATCAATGGCCAAACAAATTGACACGAAAAAATAAAATTATAAAAATTAAAATCAAAATAAAAATACAATGAAAAATAAAATAAAATTTAAATTAAAAAATATTATATAGAGAATGGGTGAATGGACTTGGACTGTATTGTATGTAGGACTTATTTGTAATGAATTTTTTAAAAGTTTTTTAAGTATAAAACAAATTACTTTTAATAATATTTTTAATAGGGATAAATTATTGTGCTAAACAAATGTTTATAAATGGCAAACAATCTTGACAGCCCTTGATATTATGCATCTACTTTTAATCTGGTGAATGTATGCAAATAACCTCTTTATGATAACGATATAAGGTTCAGAATCTTGTGCCAATCAAAAAGGTAGCAACAGGTACAATTTTGACGTACAGCCGTAATATAATATTGTGCACGACCCGCTACAAAAACCAGAGACAATAGCGGGTTTTTATTTTATTAAAAGGATTTCGCTGGTGGCCCTAACTGTTTTATCATCGAAAAATAACGCGGGCAAAAAGCTTATTTAGTGTTCCCTGTTTATGATATCGAATTTATGTTACAGATATTTGTTAACAAATTGATTATCTATTGATATTCGCGGCAACGGTGAAAATGTATACTCGTCGCAATTTTTCTATGACTTTTATACATATTATAAAACAAAGTCCTCAAAAGCTGTATATGGTCGATTTTCTCAAGATATACCAAACTGATTTTTGGTACATTTTTAATATAAAAAATTCTTATGGAAGGTTTAGTTTAATAGTAAATTCTCCGGAACGGTTAAACCGATTTTGATGGCACTCTTATTGGAAAATAGAGAAGATTGTTAAGCAAAACGTTGGATTTTTTTTATACAGGAAAAAAACCCTTATGGTCACCACCGCCCGACGGGGACAGGCGGCGGTTATGTCGCACTCGCACCGACTAAAACGACCTGTGTGCTCCACCACGCTGCCGATGGCTAGGACAGGGTATCATTGTACATATTGCCCTCATCCCTCGGACAGCTCTGATCCCAGAGAACAAACACCTCCGGGTAGGGGCCCCTCGAAAGAGAAGCCCCCCTCCGCTAACCGGTGCATCGGGAGCACCAGATGCAAAAATGTTGGCTGCTTTAAAACTTGTTAACTTAGATAGCGTGGTATCCGGTTTAGTAGAATAGACCATCCTCTTTCTTACCGAGGTGTTGTAAAATACGACTAAGGTTAGTTGACGTCAGGTAGGCGGCCGGTCGTAAAATACGTAGCCAAATCATGTGACAACGTGTTTATAGCATGTTGTGCCGATGTTGTGTTAGTATCCATAAAATCATATTTTAGAATTGGTTTAGATTGGACTCCGGATAGCCGTGTGGTATCCGGCTGAGTAGAGTAGAGCACCGTCATTTCTTACCGAGATGTCGTAAAATACGACTAAGGTAAGTCCATGTCAGGTAGGTGGCCGGTCGTAAAATACGAAGCCAAGTCATGTGACAACAGGTTTATAACATGTTGTGCCGACCCCACTTCGAGTGGGATAAGGGCAAGGGGATGATGGGTGGTTGACCTAGATTGCTAAGTCCACTTGTGTTATTATTCACAATATCATATTTTAGGTTTAGATCGAACTCTAAGTTTATATCGTTAAATTTTTAAGCTTCTGTGCGTCATTTTCCTACACTCGCGTGCACAAGTCAGTTATTACGGTTTTTCCAAAAATAATTTTCTCATTGCGTACGTACGGAACCCTCGCTCGTATTTTTGAATCGTATTAAATGCCCAAAGGCCGTATCTCGGTGCTATCGAAGGGGGACTTAAATACTTAAAAGCATTGCTCTCAATGTACCTGACTTGGACACAAAAAAATATGATTAATGAAGGTCAAAATTATTTAATTCTCAGGTACCGGGGGTTGAGTTGAGATGTGATTCTTTACGCATTTTAGTACGATGCAATTTTAATATTTTTATTTACTTACTAGCTCTGCTTGATGCTTCGCCCGCGTGGAAATTGTTGTGGCACAAAATTTTTCCCGAATTGAAATTTTGAACATAAAAGTAATTACTCGGTTAATTGCCTATTCAGGTGACAAGAGGGCTGGCTCCTTTGTCGCACAAAGAATCAGCTTATATATTCAGCGCTGAAACACTGCCAGCATTCTTGGGACCATTCCACGTGGGCATTATTTGTATAGGCCTAGCGTGTAATTCATTTAAGAAACATATAACTGGTACGTTTTTGATATAAATAAAAAAAAATACCTAAGTAATTCATTGTCTGGCCTGACTGACTGACTGATTGATTGACTTGACGCAGTGGGTAGAGACTCTTTTTTGATTTGTTGATTCAAGATTTTCTATTTGTTTGTCTCCTATTTGGTGTATATATGTATTTAAAAATTATATAAGTATATATTCACCCAAAAGTTTAGTATTAAGTTACTTACTTTGGGGACGGACGACTGTGTCTGTAAACGTCGCATACATTTATTTATTTAATTATTGTGAGTTAACCATACTTTTAACCACATACAGTTAACCATAGTTCTACTGACCCCTCCTACACATTAAAAAAATAATATTGCGTCCTCAAAAACGTAACCCTAAATTTAGCTTTTCTGTAGCTATTCAAGTAAGCAGGAATAAAGTCGCTGGTACAACTAGAGTTACAAAAAAAACACTATTTTTAAATTCCCGACGCGCCGATACACTAACGCTGTCGGGTAATAAACGATAATATTACCAAAAAAAAACCATCTCCGCGTGGTAATAAAGTAAAATCGAATCACAATCGGCGCCGATTACGACCGGTCATACAACATTTATACAGCACGAAATGCAGATAGCGAAAAAAAATTAGCTTCACACGTGTACACGGTTTATGGGAGTTTTTAAGTACCGCCAGTGCGCCGCGAATCGCGTCCGATAAATGTATTGAATCGCTTTTTGCGTTCGACATCGCTTTTTTTAACATACTAGCTTTTTAAATAATTTAGTACTTGGGTGACCGTGCCTTGCTCGGTAATTTTTAAAAGACTTAATTTTAGGAAGAAGTAATTTCTAAGTTTTTTTTAAATATATAAAAAAGGAGGTTTAGGAGGAGGGGTACGAACCTAGATATCTTCACCTCTCTAGACCGCCCATTCCCCAAATGGGCAAGCTTGACGACATTTGGCAGCGAAAATTACCTTTTAAATTCAACATAAATTTTAGCATTTTCCCGAAAACAGGAATAAAACGTAATTTTTTATTAATGCAACCTAGCTAGATCGATTCCCCCCCCCCCCCAAAAAAAAAAACTCCTGCATGCTGAATTTCAGGAAAATTGTTGGAGCCGTTTCCGATATTCCGAATATATATATATATATATATATATATATATATATATATATATATATATATATATATATATATATATATATATATATATATATATGTAGACTCATCAGTATCTTGGACATTATTCTTAGACATTAGTGGGCGTAATTAGGGTATCGTGCATATGGAAAAGTACAAGGCTTATCTTCAACTTTATATTCTTCTTAACAATTTTCACAACTGCTCCATGACACGTATCTGTCTTCATCTCACACATGCGCCGTCTGCCTTTTGTCACCGCCGCGCCTTCTATTTTCAATGTATTTTCAATATATTTTTAATGATGGAACGTTGGTTGCCAGGAAGCGACACGGCCATCCTGCGAGACACACGTCCCCGTGTGTTGATCTGTAACAAATAAACGAACCCAGAAATTCCGTTCGGCCTATCCTACAACATTGTACTGAGTCATTGGGGTCTAAATCTTTTTAATAAACGAACAAAACAAGGAAAATTATATCTCGTCATAAGTGATAAGTGATAGTGATAAGATCATTGAACTATGAAACCCAACAAATAACATGTAAGGCCATGCCAAACTCATAATGCATACGAAAAGTACTGAGGCAGAGTACCATTGACTGACACTCACCATGACATTATAAAAATAAACAGAAAACCTATCAGAGTTTACTTCAAAAACAACCCAGGTATCTTGTTCGTGGTCTACCGCTTCTGTCTCAGCAGAAGGGTCTTCCCTCAGGGATAACGAGTCCACATGACTCACGGCCATCGCTACACAGCTAGACCCGACTATACCACCCAGAGCTATCGCTCCCTGCGTACCCACGGACTACTCAGAGCAGATACCGATTTCTACCGGGCTACAGACGATACCCTGGTGTCATCGACCCCCAGAGCTATCGCTCACTGCGTACCCACGGACCACCCTGAGCAGATGCCGATTTCTACTGGGCTACAGACGATACTCTAGTACAGTCACCGACCCACCGAACCAAGAACCCGTCTGTATAAACATCAACACAAATTACGTTACCACAAATCTTGTCATTGTCAATAGGTACTTGACTCTCAGGTATTTTTGTAAGACAATAAGACACATTATGTTTTTGACTAAAAGAGCTGAATTGGCAAAAGGTTAACAGTTCACCCCCTTCTTATAATTTCACTTGTAAAACCGTTTACTTTATTTGACAATCATTTGCAAGGTACTATAAACATTCTTGTTAGCCATCCCTTTTAATGACAACATTATTAATTATTACCCAACTAAATTTATAAGCTATATATAGTCTCTTTTATGAGAGAACATCCAGGCCCAGAAACAAATCAAAGTAATAACACCTACCAAATGATGTGAAAGCTCCTGATGGCGGTTTGACCAGACATTGGTCTACAGTCTACACGTCGGTGTACTGGTACCTCAAAGAGCAGGTACATTGGCCATGCAGCGACTCGCGACGTCGCCCAGCCTGCTACACCTGTATGTAGCACACAAATAATTTGTAATCTGCTGTTCGTCGTTGTCAAGAGCTTACCACAGTACCACAGACAATAGTATTTTGGTTCCAAAATCCGTTTGCGACACTCCATTTTTCTGTGCACTGCTGATCGCAACTAAGACCCTTGAATTGGGATCGCGTTGAACCTGCGATCCTCTATGAATAACTTTCGTTTCAAATAGGAGTATACTTGTAGTTCCTGGTGCAGCTTTTGACGCGAAGATATCTCAGTTATGAATGCAAGCCATTGCAGTCATATATCAATTTTGTACCAAATGCGTAATCACCGTTCATGATACAATTTGCACTATATTTAAATTCTTCCAACAATTCATCAAATACGTAACACGAAAACAGGCATATACAGAATTATTTTTAATTATCCATTGATCTATCATTGTTGAAATTAATAAGTGCAGCCGCAGAAATTTCCAGAAAACGTATCTTCTTTTGTTTTTCCGTCCAAGTCTAACGCTGTATTACACCACAATTTTACGTAAAATCATCATTTATCGGGTTTAAACTTCGGCCGATTGATATTATTCGTCTCACTTGGATTTTTTTTCTCTTCTTTTTTGTTGTTTGTATTGTTTTCTTTCGGAACTCTTGTAGTATCCGCCATTGTGAGTCATCATAGTCTCTTCATACTATCCATCCATTTGCACGATTGAATCCCACGACTGATGTAGACTCATCAGTATCTTGGACATTATTCTTAGACATTAGTGGGCGTAATTAGGGTATCGTGCATATGGAAAAGTACAAGGCTTATCTTCAACTTTATATTCTTCTTAACAATTTTCACAACTGCTCCATGACACGTATCTGTCTTCATCTCACACATGCGCCGTCTGCCTTTTGTCACCGCCGCGCCTTCTATTTTCAATGTATTTTCAATATATTTTTAATGATGGAACGTTGGTTGCCAGGAAGCGACATATATATATATATATATATATATATATATATATATATATATATATATATATATATATATATATATATTAACTCATTTAAATATTAAAGATAGAATTAGGCGTTACTTTGCGGAGATCCATAATACAAAAGTAATAATCCAATTATTCTGCTATAATCCACGATAAAGTAAATAGAAAATATCATCATCCTCCTGCCCTTATCCCCTTCTACTCTACTCAACCGAATACCTTACTGCGGTCCAAATAACCTTAGTCGCCTTTTACGACACCTCGGTAAAAAAATGAAGGTGGTCTATTCTACTCAGCTGGATACCTCATGCGTATCGGTGACTAAGTTAGAGATAAATACATCACCTCTGCAAATACGCACTTCAAAGATAAAAAAATAAGAAATAAAATAAAAATCTTTTATTTTCATTAACATAGTTACATTTGTTGAAGTAAGGTTGGAGCCTTCTTTTAAGCATGAGTATGCCAGAAGACTCCGCTCTTCCATCATATTGTCTATATACTATTTATTTAACAATATAACTTATTTACTAGTACTAAAGATCTTTATACATATCCTTTTTTATTTAACTTTTTTTATGAATGATTAAAAAAAACCCTGACTGTAACAGGCGCAGCAATTATAAAGTTTATGGTGTTTTCATAAACTAGCCACAGCAATTACACCCGAAATACCAAGTATGAGATAGCGGATTGTAAAAATTTACAATTTCTGTCTATCCAGGTTGCGATTGTAAAATTTTATACGTTCAAAAAGCTTAATACTCGCTGTAATTAACATGTCCCCGTTATAAATGTACTTCGATATTTATTGGTCGCTTTAGGGATCCGTAAAATTTGCCGAAGAGTGATCAAAATATTATTTTAGCTGTAAGGCAAGAAAATTTTTTTTTCTAGACGAAAATCTACTTAAATACATTACAATTACTGCTGTTTTGCCGCGTGGTATCCGGCTGAGTAAAATAGACCACCCTAATTTCTTACCGAGGTATCGCAAAAGGCGATTAAGGTAAGTTGACCCGCCCTGTGGTATCCAGCTGAGGAAATTGACCATACTCTTACTTATTAAAGTGTCGTAATAGGCGACTAAGACAAAATAAACGTCAGACAGGCGGTTAGTCGTAAAATACCTAGCCAAATTATGTGAATAGAAACACTTTTAAAAAAAGGCTAATACAGAAAGCCTACTATACTATTGAGGATTACTTACATAATAAGAAAGCGTGGACATAGCTACTCTTCGACTATGTACAAGACAGTAATAACTAAATGTAACTAGTAATAAGAGTTAATTTTTAAAAGAGCAACCGCCGAGTTTCTTGCTGATTCTTCTCGTTGGGAACAGCTTTACGAACCAGCAGTAGAGTTGACAATTCAAAAGCACTTGTTTACTAGTTTATTTGAAAAAAAAATTGAATTTGAGCAGGGAAAACACTTTTAGCGCTGTATAGGTGCTTTAAAGCTTTCACTCGCGTCAAGTGGCGGGAACTACTAGTTTGTAAATAAATAATTCATACAGAACCAATAACGCGAATATATTTCACCTATGGCCTACTGTTATTTATTGTTGTGCGATTCAAGTGTTGAATGGGCTGCGATTTGTAATATTAAACACAATACATCGTTTTAGCATATCCAAATAATTGGCTTTTATCTAATACTTCCCAAAACTTTACTGTACCTACTAATAATGAATCTCGTATTGAGGTTCAACAAACCTGCCTCTAAACCGTAATTGTTCTTTGAATTGCCGCTTTTGTAAATTTGTTTTCATATTTTTGTACTTTTCTAAGCTTTTCTAATATTAACGTGTTCATATGACGAAATCAAGACAATGATATTTTGGGTTAAATTTAACTTAAATTAGAACTTTACCTAACTTTCTCTAAATTTTGTAGTTTATGTGTACGGATTAATGTATCGCATGCTTAACATTAAAGTGACCTAATTCAAATAAATTGTATAGTGATAAATTGCGTAATTTGTAGCGTAACATTTTCAAAACCCAGTGTCAATTGGAAGACGACACCTAGCTTTGATATGTTCGTAGATGTCGTAGGTGGCATTCAAATAGAGATAACTCAATTAAGACTTATTTTGAATTTCGTCAGTATAATACTGTGTTTGGTACTGGTAACATAATCGCGGGTACCAAAAACAATTTTAAAAAAATTTACTTCAAACTTGTTCGAAATCATTTCGAAATTTGATTAACACGTATCCCTATCCCACTCTAACTGGGGTCGGCACAACATGACCTTTTACGACACCTCGGTAAGAAAGTTGGTGGTCTATTCTACTCAGCCGAATACCACACGGCGGGTCACTTACCTTAGTCGCCTTTTAAGACAACTCAGCAATAAGAGGGTGGTATACTCTATTCAGCCGGATACTACACGGTTTATTAACACGTACATAACTGAATTAATTGTAATATTTGCGGGCATATGAATTTTAATTTGTAATTACATTTACAATTTGTTATTAACTTGAAGCTAACTATATTTTAAGCTTTTTAAAAGTTAGGTTAGGCTTAAGTTTTTTAAATAAATAAATAATAAATAAATCTTTATTTCAGACAACCAGGGTCCACTTTGTTAGTAATATAAATTAATTTTGTCAAAATTTCTAAAAGGAAAATAATAATAATAAAAATATATATAAAATTTAAATTACATTAAAAAATAAAAAATGTTAGTAGTACAAAAAAAAAAAAAAGACTTCAGGACTGCCACACAAGCACCTTTGTTAAATGATGCATGCTAGGCGAGTCCATCTTACATATTAATGTCTTCAGAATACTATTGGAGCTGGACCGCAGTCTTGTTAGTAAAGATGCGGTCTTCTTCCTTATGACGGCTTGAAAACAATTTGTTTGCGTATAAGCGAACATATTTGACGCGGAACAAAACCGCGGCAACCCCAATAGTATTCTGAAGCCGTTATTATAGTAGCTGTAAGCTTTCTTGAAAAATATATCTGAATAATTTATTTATTTAACAATTATTAAAATTTTGATATCCGATTAGGGTAGCGCTAAATTTTAAGACTTATTTTCGAGGATGTAACAGAATTACTACAAGTTTTCTGAACAAAATGTTATATGTTATTATTCCGTTTGGTAGCATTCTAAGATGAAATATTCATTTCAATATTAATTATATTGAAGACAAACTTTTTAAAGTGCATATTAACGAGTTCCGATTTATTCTCGATAAAACAAGTTTTTGGAATCGGTTCTAGATTCTAATCAAATGAATTATCGTCGAGGATAACAAACAACACGTAAAAGGTTGCTTTACAAAAAAAAATATGATATTTGTGTATTAATTTCCTGTAAACGTAATAATTTCATTCATCATTTCCTGCCCTTATCCCACTCTAAGTGGTGGCACAACATGTTTTAACAATAGGTGGGTCAAATTACCTTATACACCTATTATGATACCTAGGTAAGAAATGACGTTGGTCTATTCTACTCAGATGGATACCACACGGCGGGTCGACTTACATTAGTCGTCTTTCACGACACCTCGGTGAGAAGTGAGGGTGGTCTATTCTATTCAGCCGGAAACCACACGGCGGTATTCTCGTGTGTTATAGCAAAACAATTTTATTATTACTCTTGTATTATAATTTATTATTATTATTATTTATATAATACTAGCTTTTACCCGCGCAACTTCGTTCGCGTGGACTGTAGTCTTGAAATTAGAAGTAGCTTCTGTCACCATCCAAACCTTCAAATATCTCCATTACAAAAATCAAATCGATCCGGGAAGAATCAGAAGGATTTATCGTTTGATCAAGAGCTTAATATGATAATTTTAGTAAATAACCCGTACTTACATGAAATATATATTAAAATAGCGCAGTAAAAGGAGTACAAAAACTTTATATACATGAAAAATTCATAATTTTTTCTGGAATTAAATATCTCTATAAATATTATAAGCTTTGGAAACGTGTTAGAAAACTTATTTAATAATAATATTTATACGTAACGAATCAACGGTCAAATTGTTTTTTTTTTTAATTACCTATACGTACGGCGTTGGATTCCAACGTTTTTAGTAAAAATGCGAAAAATTAAATTAAAATTATGTTTTTGTTAACATAATATTTTAAAATAGGTATCGGTAAATATATTAAACTTGACTATATTAACTATAATGACTTTTCAAATATTAAAAATGGTGTTTAGAAATAAAATATTTTTTGCATTAGCCGTATGGCCTAATTTCTATGGGATTAAATTTAATAAAACTTCCCAATACATGTCAATTAATAGTCATTTATTTCGTTCTTGCTATAGACTACTAACTAAAGACCGTTTAAGAATACGATATATATTATATGATTAAATTTTACTTTAACTTAAATGATTATAGCTTATTGTTATATTTTCACCACAAATCCTATCTTTTTAATGTGTAATTATGGTATTTAGCTAGTAATTGTACATGTACATAACCTCAAATTATAATAAATAAATATTAGATAAAATAATAATTGATACTAAGATAACAAATATTTTTCTATTTAACAACACTTAAATTATTTCTCTGGTCTGGGCCAAAAGATGTTACATACATCATTCTGGCGGTCTCTTTTTTATTAAATATTTTTCTCCGGTTTATGAAATAAACAAAAACCGAAATATTAAAAAAAAAATAATAACTTTTTTAAGATTTTTATACGTTACCCCGGTATATAAACATTAATTTTGCCAAATTTCATATCTATTGGTTCAGCGAATTGACCATGAAAACGTTACAAACAGACTTTCGCATTTATAATATTATTAGTTTATTTATTTTACTAAATAACCCGTATTACTTATATTAATAATCCATTGTTATTACAATGTAAGATTTTCTCAGTTAAATTTATCCAGTAAACGAATAAAATAAAAGAAAATATAAATACTCTTTAAAGATAACTCCTTTGACGTAAGCCGAAAAACTTGGAATCTAAATACTTCGTAAATACAGATTTGACTTGATTTTGACACATCGTAATTAAAAATGAGTTCCATAGGTTTATTATAGATGGCGTTTTGAATGTCATCGTATTTAATTCCTCCTGAATTTAATTCCTGTTGAATTAACAGGATTTATATAGATAGCCTATATGTTACCCCGGTATATAAGGAATATTTATGCCAAATTTCATCGACATTGGTTCAGCGGATTGGCCGTGAAAACGGAACCGACAGACAGACAGACAGACAGACTTTCCCATTTATAATATTAGTAAGGATTTTAAAGAAGGAATATTTGTATATATGTTTGTAATGTTTTCACACAAAAACTACTGGACCGATTTCAAAAATTCTTTCACCATTAGAAAGTTGCATCTTTACTGAGCATTATAGGCTATATTACATTAAAAAAATAGGGATCCGTAATAAAAATGTAATAAGGTGTAAAAAATTAGTCATAAACTGTAATCGCATGCGCGCGAAAACTATTGATGATATATTTAACAAAAATAAATCAATAGTCCGACTTAGTAAACTTTCCACTGCCATGAGAAGTGAACGGGTGAAACCGCGGTATATTACTAGTTATTTATAAACTCATGAGAAGAGTAAAACGATGTACGGACAAAAAGCAGCAAACTACCGGAATTGTAAATTATAACTTCAACTTCTGTTTGTTTAAGGCGAACCTCTTTAGGGGCAAGGGGCAGAGGGACGGCGGGGTCAAATAGTTGTTGTAACACGATCTCCCAGATGGCACGCTCCTTGCACTTCCGAAAAGTGCCGCAAAAAATATGCCTCGAATATGGTCTCGAAACGACGCGCGTCCCAGCAACGTATGGCGTACGTGATACTGTAGCGAGGGTTCTGTATAAGTAAGTAGCGGCCTGTTACTATCCCACTGCTGAGAACAGGCCTCTTCTCTCCGTTTTTGGAGAGAAGGATTGGAGCTATGACCTGCCACGCTGCTCCAGTGCGGATTGGTTGGTGATGGTTACACATATCTCCAAAATTCTCTACGGATATACAGGTTACCTCACGATGTTTTCCTTCACCAAAAAGCGTGTGATAAATTGCAATTATCAATTAGGCACATAGGTTTTAACAGAAAACCTCATTGGTGTCTGCCCGGGTTCGAACCCGTGACCTCCTCAAAAGAGTCACACGGTGTTACCGTTGGGCTACCACAGTTTCTATTCTGGGGGCTTCTATTCTTAGGGTTCTGTATATTGATACTATATTAATAATGGCGATTATGTCTATGTGTTACATTAACACGGCGAAAGCCTCCAGTTTCCATATGTTATGTTACTAATGGAAACCGCATCTGCGTTCATCTGTGCACTCTATTGGACATTTTGCAATCTACACGATGCTTCTGCGCTCGCCAGTCCCACCCGGTGACGCTATAAAATCCGTTAAGGCTAACAGTCAGTTCGAAAAAAGAAACTAAAAACTTTCACATATAGGTATCCTAAATATTTCAATATTAATTTTAATTGTTCCTAATTTCATTAATATTGATCTAGCGGTTTAATCATGAAAGTTAACAGACAGACTTTCGCATTTATAATATACCAATGCATTACTTCGGTATACATTTCTATAACAAACTCCCAAGAATATCTACACATGCTTTTACAGAAGATTAAAATCTTAAAACTAATTTAACAGGACTTTCTATAATTGAGGTTAAATATATCCCATGATGTCTGAACAGGACACTATGTGTTTCTAATCTACCCGTTGCTCTTAAGAACCTGATGATATCCCTGATGATGAAAGGGGATATTTGTCAGGTCCTCAACAATTATCCCCTTCAGGTTCAGATTAATATGTAACCAAATTATATTACTTTCGAATTCTTCTACCGATCCCCAAAACGTCTATGTGTAACGAACTGCACTTGTCGGGTACACGTGACGCACATTTGGCAATATCCGTCCATCTGTCTGTCGCAAAAACACTGCTACTTACATATAATGAACTTCAATGAAATCCGCGCACATGTTTCAGATTAGTCACATAGAAATTACTTTGTGCTATTAATTATAATGTCACATATATTTTTTGTTATTGAACGCACAGACTGTAATCGAACACTACTCTTTTTGAATGTTAAGATTCGATCGCTCACGTTGTTCCAATTCTCTAGGCATAGGTATATCAGGATGTCTCTGGCGACCTGAAATACAGGGAATCCTAGTTCAGGCGCCAGTTTCCTTCCATAGCAAGTTTAAAGTGATAGCTAAATTAAGAACCATCAACAAAGAATCTGTGTATCTGTTTAATCTCTGCTGAATCATTAATTGTTCTTGTGTGTAATTGATACTTGATTTAATGAAACTTTAATATGATCATCTTAAAAACGATGGTATGTTATTTGTTTTAAGTGTATGCTATACCGTGTCGAAGTTTGTATTATCATTTAAGATTTTATGTAATAAATAAAAAAACTAAAAAAAGGCTATAGAACTCCACGAAAGAATCGCAATTATGATTTGCGATTGTTTTGCGCTTTTGTCATGGAGTCTTCTAATGATGCTTCGTTTACGGAGCGAAGCGATTGTTGATATTGTGATACCTAGTCACTGTGTGCAGTGATAGTCTAGTGTTTTGTGGTGGTATTTATTAGTGCGTTTTACGAATCCTGTATGCATAAGGTACGAAAATGCATAGGACATAATAGTAGGAAATAATATACTTTTGGAATTAGGTAGGTACAAAGATTTTCCTCCGCAAAGTAACCTCTTATACTAAAAATTTTCTTTAAGTATTTTTAATGAATTCAACAAATTAAAAAAAATCAAAACGTCAGGCACACTGAGTGCAACGATACCCGCCGCTGCCTTGTTATCTATACTTATCATAAAACAAAGTCCCCAAAAGTTGTGTGTTTATATTTCATCAATTTTCTCTATCTCTTATGATTAACCCAAAACAAATACTTTTATGATCATAATTTCAAGTACATTGAATTCTATTCAGGCGGAAACGCAGGCACATCTAGTACGCACTTAAAACATGTCAAGTACCACTTAAAGAAATTGGTGTTATAACATTCTTAAAGGTAGGGCTTGTTGAAAGCCCAAAAGAAAACCTAGTAAGGAAGTTTGAGTCTTCAACCTCAGCCTTGAGACAATAATAACTTCCCAAAATACACCGCCTACGCTTCACCATTTACATTAAAAATTTGTTATTCAAATTCAAAACGAATCACCCGAGTAATTGTTATTATTCTTGAATTAAATAATAATATACAAGTCAATAATCTAGTATTTTTCCGTTAATGAATAATACCGTTATCAGATGATATAAAATGGGATCGTGTGTAGAGCAAAGTATCGCGTTGCTTAATTAAAATCATTTGATCTGCAATCTGAATATATTATTGCCATAGTGGCCAATAAACCACGCCAGAGATAAAAACATACGGAAGCGCATTGCTCTCGTGACCGATGTAGCCAATTAAATATTAAAACGAGCGGTTCATTTAGCTGATATAAAATAATAGACTTTTTTTTGTTGCACGGAATTGCGTATTGCAAGTTGTAGCTTTATTTACAAAACAGTATTTCCTTGTTTAGTTTAATATCCTTGTTTACTTTTTTATTATAAAAACCATTGCTAATTGTGATGAAAACATAATCCGTTAAAAATTCCGTCTGACAAAAACAATTGTAATTGGTTAAAATTACTGCTATAATATCAAAAGAGTCAGTTGCGATTGAGAATTTAATCAGAATACTAAAAAAATTTTAGATCTATATTTTAGTTTTAATAATAATACGTTGGTTATTGGTATTTTATATTTTATAATATAAAATAGCAATAACGACCAAATTAGCAATTAAAATAACATAATTCATATACCTACTAAAATTTTAATTCTCAACTACTTAAATTGATGTCAGGCAATGTTTTTGATGGAGTCAAAATTAAATCCTATCATTCAAATAAAACATAAAGTAGTTTCAGTATTCGCTTCTACAATAAAATTCCTCAATTCAAAGTAGACTTATCTACAGTAAGGTTTAAATTAAGCGTAAAAAATATCCTTATATTAAGGATATTTCAATATTGAAGATTATTTGAAAGATAAAAATGCCTAGATTTGAAAATCCTTTCAGCTTCACAAGACTGCAGTTTAATAATGTAAATTGAAAATGTTAAAATGATTGACTGCCGAGTTTCTTGATGGTTCTTTTCGGTAAGAGCAACATTCCGAAGAGGTTGTAGCTTATCGACTTTTTAATTTAAACTTTCGTGAGTGTTATTCATTATGAATGTATAGAAACTGGCTATACTCACGTCTTATTTTATCGTACATTATGAGTCCGACTAGTTTCCGCCGCGATAACGCCGCATAAGCTCATGAATAAGAGCCCCGTATAGGCTTCAAACTAGTCGGGATCATCCGATAAAATAATACGAGTATAGCCGGTTTCTATACATTAATTATAGTGATCTTTGGCGTTTCAAAAGTTTGATTTTATGTGATATCAACTATATAGATAATTTTCATAGGGTACAAAAGTAATAATAAAATTATTTTGCTATAATCCGCGATGAATGATGATGATTCATCGCGGATTATAGCAAAATAATTTTATTATTACTTTTGTATTATGGATCTCCGCAAAGTAACGCCTAATTCTATAAATTATTTCATAGGGTACAAAACTTTTGTCATCTGAGCAGAATATCAACCGTGGCAAAAAAGACCCAAATATACTCCCGTGTATTCTGCATTAAAAATATTCTATATTAGTAACATGTTCATAATGGCCAAGTGTTTCCGCTAAGAGAAATGATATCGACGAAATCAGAATTTTAAAATTAAATGTACACTCCCCACCGACGAGTCTACTAGATCTAATTTGCGATGATTAAATATTTTAAATTTTATCACAACCGAATAAAGTTCAAATTGCAACATAGTAGATTTCTTACCTTTGTAGTTAAACTTTGAATTGGAAAGTACGGTATTGGAATGATGTTTTAACTACCGCGATACGCCGTATCTAAATTGATGAGAAAAATAAAATTAATAACAAATTATGAATATATTGATGATATCTGCCACACCCGTTTTGGGTATGGGGACCGTCTCGCTATGATTTTCGATGGTACTTGTCTAACAACAAAGCCTTTTGGCTTGTAATAACGATATATTTACTAGTCTATACAAAAATATAAAGATGAAGTTTGTTTATTTGATTGTTTGAACGCGGTATTCTACTACTGGACTGATTTTAAAAATTATTTGAGTGTAAGGTTGTCCATTTATCGAGTAAGGTTTATATAACATCACGCTTAGATGAATAAAAGAGGAGCAGCTATAAAAAATATTGCGAAAACGGCAAAATTAAAAGCTTTCCTTACGTGCGCTAAGTAAACGGTGAAAGTTATTAAAAAATCATGTATTACAAAATTGTTCCCCCTTTAAAAGTTCTAAATAAAAGTCCTCGACAACAGGTCTAACTTTTAAGGTTAACCCACTTTAACAATTTTTATGGTTACCAAAATAGTTTTAAGTAAAAGTAAGTAACGGCCTGTTGCTATCCCACTGCTGAGATAGGCCTCTTCTCTCCGTTTTGGGAGAGAAGGATAGGAGCTAAGACCTACCACGCTGCTCCAATACGGATTGGTAGGTTACACATACCTCCAGAATTCTCTAGAGATATGCAGGTTTCCTCACGATGTTTTACTTCACCGAAAAGACTGTAATAAATTGCAGTTATCAAATAGACACATAAGTTTTAAGAGAAAAACTCATTGGTGTCTGCCCGGGTTCGAACCCGTGATCGTCTCTAGAGATTCACACGGTCGCACCGCTGGGCCATCACAGCTTCTAGAATAATACATTATTAGCGAAAGAGTTTTAATAAAATGATATTTATCCTTTTCCAAATGAGTAAGTTATAGTTTATATGGAAAAACAATCATACATCAGGATTTACTAAAGGCCTAATCACAATTACAACTTATGAACAATGTAACTAATGATACGCCTAAAATTTAGTTAAATTTAAAGTAATAGGTTCATCTTTCTTTTGACCCAATTATCATTAATAACTCAAAATTTGACAATGTAGTTTGCACTTATGATCCGGTTAAGAAATTAACTCAAATTTTAAGACGAAAATCAAGTTTTAAAAAAATGTTCTTCTAATTCATATATCAACTCGAAGTTAGCACATTATAAAGAGCAAGTTATCTTTAACAAATAACACTGCACAATTTTAAGTAAAATGTAAAACTTTACCCAGTTTATAGTAAATTTATAATTAACCTGACCTCGGTGTTAATTTTTTATGTCTAACTTAACTTTACATTACGTGAGCCCCGCCGATTTCCACATTGACAAATTAGAAGCTTTTAAGTTCGTCACAAATTTTAAGCTTTAGTTAATTAGCTAATCAGAGCCCATCTTTCAAGCGGGATCACTATTTGATGTGAAATGCTATAAATTCTTGGGACACGGTAATTTCTTTATAGAGCAACCAAATGATATATCAATATCTGAGTGACAGAATTTACCATTATTATTCAAATAAGCTTGTTTTCCAATAGCGAGGCGAAGATATGATTGGCGTAAAAAAAGTAAAAGTTTTCTGTTCCACCAGTGTGACTGACTTGACTGGCCCATTGGCGCAGATGATTTTGACCCAAGTTTTAGCTCTAAGGGACGTGTGTTCGATTCCCGCTCGAGGGCAACATATTTAAAAAAAATTGAAAACGGTCCGTCTAAAAATTCCAACAAGCAATATTATGTGGTTTTTTTTTCAATAGACAGAGCGATTCATGATGAACGTTTAAGTGTACGCGATAACTAAAAATTAGATTTTTAATGTTAGTAGTAAGGAAAATGAAATTATTATAACAGGCAGAAATTTAGATACATAATTTATGCATGAAATTTGAATATTTAAGTGTGTATAAGACGTATTATCTTATTGCCACTATACACAGGAGCACTTCCAAAAAGACCTTAGAAAATTAAATGCGCACTTTCGTTTTAATTGGGAAATTTTTCTTTTTATTCTAACTGTGAGTATCGCATAGGGGAGTGATATGTTTCTTGTCTCAGTTAAGAATAATTACTAAGTGTGTAAGATAGATCCTTCAACGACTTTTACGAATTAAGTGCGTCCTAACATCTTCAAAGTTAAATTAATTTTGCACAATCATATTTCAATTCCCTTGATATATTTTTTGTATGTCTATATGTTAATTTTCGTTCAAGATAGTAAGTAATATAATAAAAAACAAGGATAGCCTCATAATATGATTTTAGATAGATAGATAGATAGATAAACAGTATTTATTGGACACACATTACTTAACACAAGGTACAAAACGAAAGAAACTTAACTAAAGAAGCATAAGGTGTGCAAAGGCGGTCTTATTTCTAAAAGCAATCTCTACCAGACAACCTTTGGAGAAAAAAGAAATTGTAACATAAAAATAACATAGGTGCATCAACATGAACAATTTTAAAAACATCAATTTTATTAGTAGGTTTTAAACTTTCGCGATTCATACTGATTATTATATAAACATACGGGTCACATCGCGTTATAATCGATTACCTTTATATAAGGTTCTACGTTTCGGCAGAGTTGCATCCACCGAGGTCACGGCCTGACGTAGGTGGTAGGTGATCCACCGTGGTCACGTCAGTTCGTGACCACGGTGAATGCAACTCTGCCGAAACGTAGTATTTAGTAGTAGTAGTAACAATTTTATTATATTAACGACTGTAAATCTTAACGATCGCAGTGGAACACATGCCCTAATAGGCCCGGAGAGCCTATTTAAAAAATAATGATCACTTTAAGGCGAATAGATGATATTTTATAAAGCTTTATGCTCCCAAAAGCTTTCTAAATATACATCATTGGCCGGCGTAGTTTTCACATTTTCACTAACAAATCACATGTTCCGGTGACAGTATTTATAGCGTGGGCAAAGGCTTGTACGAATTAATAAACTCATTTATTTTATGGTGGCAGTATTGTAACAATATATAATCGGCCCCGTTTGGGGCATATTCCCGGAACATCCTCCTGCCCTTATCTCACTCTAAGTGGGGTCATGTGACAACATCTTTTAAACATGTTGTCACATGATTTGCCTACATATTTTACAAGGGCCTGACCAAGGTAAGTTGACCTGTTCAAGTTCTTCAAGTTACCTTAAGGTAAAGTTAAGGGTGATCTATTCTAGTCAACAGGATACCAAAGTTAATTTCTATTATTATATTGAAACTTATTATTACAAATTGCTATATCTTTAATATTTAAATGAGTTAATTTTGTATGTGTATATATATATATATATATATATATATATATATTTTTTCGGAATCTCGTAAACGGCTCCAACGATTTTCCTGAAATGCAGCATGTAGGTGGTTTTGGGCCAGAAAAATTGATCTAAGTAGGTTTTATGTAAAAAAAATCGTTTTATCCCTGCTTTTTGGCATAAAAAATACTAAAATTTATATTAATACACACTATTTTTGCCACTAACTGTCAAGTCAGCATAGCTTGTTCGGGGTACGTTCAGTCTCGAGATATATAAATACCTAGGATCAATGCCCAACCTCCATACATTATTCTTTTTTTAAGTTTTTTTTTTTATTTTGTTAAAAATTACTGAGCAAGGCTTGGTCAACCAGGTACTTCAGTGCATTAGCGGTGAAAGCGTAAAAATAGAATTACAGAAAACTAAACATATAGTCAGGCGGACAGACATTCGCATTTTTTAATACTAGTATCGATATAATCTACTTGTAACCTTACGAATAATTGACCATTGACATTAATTGAATCTTCCAAATGTCAGTTTGTCTATAAAATTATATTGAATTTCTAAATTAAACGTGTGTAATAAGGAAAAAGATTATCGCTATGAAATATGATGTTTTGTGGTCCGGCATCTGACCCCGATGCAAGTGCTTTAATTGCCACGGATTTTGAGTGTTATACATATTCCAGTTTACGGGCACTAAGCGGAATGGTTAAGATAAGTGACTTGCGATCGAGAGGTCGTGGATTCGAATCCCGGCCATTATACTACCGACGTGAACTGGAGCTGGAGGGGTTAACAAGTTTACTAGTAATTTGTAATCCAAAATTGCTAGTACGCTTTTAAAAATTGAAAAAACAGTTGCCTATTATATAATTTTGAGGATGAGGCATTGCTTTGTGGAGGCCCATAAAAAGTAATGAAAATATTATTTTGCTATAATCCGCGATGAAAGAAAATTTTACATATATTTTCTTCATAAGCATAGACCTATGTTTATGACTAGGCTCTACGCCAAATTTGCATAGCGAATTGCTTTGCGAATCTTGCTTGACAAAATCGAAAAGGAAATAGTCATGAAAGACAAATTTTCTTGCGATTTTGTCTTGGAGTTTTCCAATTACGGGATATAACGATTTTTCAGATTGTGTTAGTGAATATGTGCAGTAATAGTTGTGAAGTGGTGCCAGAAAAGATTTGTAGTGGGTGAAACCTTTTCCTTTGTGCTAAATATTGTACATGAATCATATTTAAAACGCAATTTGTGAAGAAATATTTTTTTAATTACACCATAATTTAACGTCAACGTTACCTTAGAATAAAAATTCTCAAAGAAGTGTCAAGCTTAATTCTTTGTATAGTTCTTTCGAACGCACCCAGACAAATAAATAATATAGAAACTATTAATAATAATTATGTAATTGTATTCATAAACTAACAAGCTTGTTAAGAACTTATAGATAATTTATAGAATTAGGCGTTACTTTGCGGAAATCCATAATACAAAAGTAATCATAAAACTATTTTGCTATAGTCTTACCTTGCTTACCTTACCTTGCATACCTTACACCTTAAATAGCTAAAAAATTAAGTATCGACTGGTCCTTCGAGCCGGACATACCATACGGTACGGTACAAACCATAAACACTACACTGATATTACAGCGGTACTTATTCACTAAGTAAATGTCTTACCTACTCTACTCCTCAGAGATTATGTTTAGCTGTAAATGCTTTAGTAGCCTTCAATGATTTAAAAAAAAAATAGGCATAAGAATATTCAGAATCTCGGAAACGGCTCTAACGATTTTCCTGAAATTCAGCATGTAGGTGTTTTGGGGGAGAAAAATCGATCTAGAGAAGTTTTATTTAAAAAAATTATCGTTTTATCCCTGTTTTCGCGCACTTAAAATTTTTTTGAAATTCACTTTGAATACAATAACAATTTTTCGCTGTCAAACGTAAAGTCATGGTAGTTCCTTTTAGGGAACGGGCGGTCTAGAGAGGTGAGAATACCTAGGATCGAGCCCCTACCTGCCCTATTATTTTTTAATTTTTCTTTTCAATTTTTTTTACATCATTCTAAAAATTACCGAGCAAGGCTCACCCAGGTACTGTATTGTTAACTGTTACATATTACGATATCATCATCCGCTGAAGTCTTATTTGATTGCAGATCATACTACACGCTATGTTAATAAGCTAAATCTTTAACATCCCATCCAAATAGGCCGTTAATCTCCTACGCTCCTTCTACGTCTCCAGTAGTTTATCCAAGACACAATCTAAAAGACAGTCGTGTTATTTATGACCCTTTATCCGGAATTAACCGGTTTCAATTACAATAGATACCTCGCACTTTACGAGTTGTCGACTTTCCTAATGCTCGCGGCGTCGAATAATTTATAGTTCAAAATATCACCGTTATATTGTATGTCGGCATTTCGTAATTGCCCAGTAACGTACGCCACAGTAGTGGCGGTTTATTGTTATCCAACTTCTGGATATAAGACCTCCTCTCTCCTATCAGCAGTTTAAAATAAGTATTACAAGGAAGCTGATCAACGTCCTATGCAGGCCATCAACGTGTAAAAACAAAGTCATCAGTAAAGTAAGGTACATATACTGTAGCTATACTAATTTTATATAGGAAAAATTTGTATGTATGTTTGTAATGTTTTCACACAAAAACTACTGGACCGATTTCAAAAATGCTTTCACCATTGGAAAGCTGCATGTTTACTGAGCAATATAGGCTATATAACATTTTAAAAAAAAACTAGGGATCCCTTATTAAAATGTAATAAGGTGTAAAAGAAATAAATTACCCGGATTAACCGCGGGATATTACTAGTAAAAGTTAAGCTCAGATTCGATCGCAACCTATGATATGAAAGTTAAAATCTGTCGACAATATATTAGAAATATCAATTCACTGATGATACTCCAAAAGGGGTAAATCACTAATTTCTACGTGATCGAATTAGTTTACGAAATTTTGGACAATTCATAATGCTTAATCAGCTACTCGTTTAAATGAAGAATGGAAAAAAATGTCCCAAAGAGTCAGCAAACATTGTGCTGGGTCGAATTTGTACTATGGAACTGGGAAGAATAGGTCTAAGGGTAAAGAATTAAACCTTTTTTTATGTCAGGAAAACCCATTATGGGTCATCACCACCCGACGGGGACGAGCGGTGGGTATGTCGGACTCGCACTGACTTTTTAGTCAGCGTGGTCGAGCACTGTCGGGTTTTTACCCGACAGTGCTCGACCACGCTGCTGGTGGCGGGGACATGGTACCGTTGTACACATTGCCCCATTCCCGCCAGCAGCAACTCTGACCCCAGAGTGCACCACTTCTGGGTCGGGGCCTCCCTAAAAGTGGCCCCTTTCTTCGCTAATCGATGCATCGAGAGCACCAGTTGCATCATCCGCCTCGGGGACTTTTTCAGATGAGCGTCCGATAAACCCCGTTCGAGACGCCCCGCGAGGTCCCCGTTAAGAATTTAACCTTGGTTTAGAAACTTGATAGATGATTGGATTTTAAAATGTTTGTATGTGTAACAAATGAAACACAGTAATACTAGAAACTGCAATAGACATGCGTCCTTTAATTGGCAGAAAGCAGCTGGATTTAAGTGACAAAACACCCGTGAGAAAACAGATATGTGGACATCCATAGATTCAGATTTGTGCTACAAGCTGATCTTTAACTAATGAACCTTAATCTGGTGCTATAAGCATAATGCATCAAACTCTCCGAACCTTTTTTTTCTCCTAGAGGTGGGGAAATCCTTTATGGACTTCCTGCGGACTTTTTCACAAGGGAGTGTCCGACTCCCACGGACTAATACCCCTCCTCATTTCTTCCTCCTTCTACGGCGGAACCACCTCGCATTGCTTCACCGTAGCCGGTGTCTATTTCTTGGCCTTTCTTGCCCGTTCCTCCCTTTCTTTCTTTCCGATTATGTCCGACACAAACTTTTAGCATAAAGCTCCAGCTACCCCTGTCGCGGAGCATAAAAGGTATGAAAGTTTCTGGTGAAAATGTTGCCTCTGTTTTATCTACTACCATTTGACGTTTCTCATCCCACCTTGAGCATTCAAAGATAGTGTGTCTAGATGTATCTTTTGTAGCAGTGACTTAAAAAAAACTCTCCCAACCTAAAATCTCGAATCACGAGCGTTTCTGTTCCGAAGTTATATAATAAAACGCTTACCGATTTTAAATGAGAGTTTTCTTTCGAGGCCAATTGAATTAGATATACCCATAATAAACGTCACCGAGATGTTTATTGGCGCATAAATAATTCATCTCGAACTATCGATAAGTGAGCAGATAAAACTTATAATGTTTGTACATTTTGTATGACAACATTTATTAGAATTCTTATTTAAGATTTGTTTGCGATTTCGCTTAAAATAATAAAAACAGCCAATATTTTGCATTTAATTTTGCAATACAATTTGTATACATTTTATTTAGTATCGCTTATGATTATTATCGTGTATATTTCAATGTTATGTAAAAATCTTTCCTTCTATGTATCATATTTATTTTTTGTGTGACTATATGTTGTTTTTGTCATCCTCTTACCCACACTAATTGGGATCGGCACAACATGGTTTAACATGCTATTACATGTTTTGGCTAGATATTTAACGATCGATCGCCTCCCTGGCATCAACTTAGTCGTTTTCTTCGACACCTCGCTAACAAAGAGGGTGGTCTATTCTATTCAACCGGTTACCACACGGAAAAATACGAAAGCTTATTATTTATAATCAAAAATATCTGACTGACCGAGCCTTGCTCGGTAATTTTTTACAAAACAAAAAAAGAAACATCAAAAAAAAGAAAAATAATAGATAAGGGTAGATAGGGCTCGATCGTAGGTATTTTCATTTCTTCTGACCACCCATTCCCCGATAAGCTACGCCGACTTGACAGTTGATGGCAAAAATTCTAATCAATATAAATTTTAGTATTTTTTAATGCCCAAAAATAGTAATAAAACTTTTTTTTTAAATAAAAACTAGTTATATCGATTTTACTCCCTCAAAACCCTATACATGCTGAATTTCAGGAAAATCGTTGGAGCCGTTTCCGAGATTCAGAAAATATATATATATGTACATACAACATTAACTCATTTAAATATTAAAGAATTTAAAAATAGTGCCCTCAGGTAATATTATTAAACCCATTTAACTTGTTTATTTTCATACTTTAGCAATGTTTTTAACACGCGATCGAACCGAGTATGTTGCGACATCCTCACATATTATTAGTGGCATCATAATAATATCATAAAACTGGAGCATCCGTGGGTAGAATGTAACTCGGCATACTAATGTATACAAATACGTTATTAGGCATATATCGTATATAATGTTGTGTAAGCAGCGTTAGGTTGCGATGCGATATTGGTAACATTTTGGATAAGTCTTTCTAATGTTACATAAACAAATAGAATTTGTGAAAAGTTTTGCGATGCGGAGCGTGTGAATCATACAAGGTGAACGTTTTATATAAAAATGAGATAATCTTGTATATACGCCACCTCCCAGCTGTGTCCTCTGCAGGACCCAAGGGCACCCCGCGAGCTATCGCGGCTGCCCGAAAGTCCCGCTTAGGGCAAAACGAGGGGGCAGAAGGGCCACCCGTAAAAAGGCGGACCGTACCGCCCCCAAACCAGCTGAGAGGTTCGTCCCCGCGCCTCTCCCCACCTCAAACCCCTGGCACAGGAAACCGGCATCCGAGCCGGCTGTGCCAGTAAAACCGGCTCAGGAGACGGTAGCGAAACCCGCCGCCGCCATCTTGAGCTCCAATACAAGAGCTGCCGCTCCTAAAGCGACAGCCGCCCCTCCAGCAACGAGTTTCATGGACGACATGAAACTCGTTTGCGATATAGTAACCAAAATTGACACTACGGAGCTGTCAATTTTGGCAAACAAGCTGAGGAGTAATCCTCAAAACAGATTAATGGCCTTGCTCGAACACTCTAGTTTGGTGCAGGCCATCTCTAGGCTTTAAGCTTAAACCCTCACTGGGTAGGGCGAAGCCCCACTCCCTCAAGCTCGTCACGTACAACGCAGACGGGCTTATCAGACACATGGACGAAGTCCGCGATTTCGTAGTTGCACACGATATAGATATTCTTCTAATACAAGAATCCTTCTTAAAACCCCAATTTCGCAATCCCAATATTGCGAATTACAGTTTGATTAGAAATGACCGTCTGTCATCCAAAAAAGGCGGCACGCTCATCTACTACAAAAAAGCCCTCCTATGCTCCCCCCTTGATTCCCCAAAGCTCACTAACATGGAGGCTTCAGTCTGTCAGGTGGGTATGACCGGCCATCAGTCGATCATACTAGCATCAGTATACCTCAGTCCGACCAAACGGGTACTCGAAAGAGACGTCCGCACCCTTCTCGCACTAGGCGACTCTGTAATACTGGCCGGAGACTTCAACTCCAAACACGGCCAATGGAACTCTCGCCGAACCAACCGGAACGGCACAATACTCCAAGGCCTCAACGGCCTTCCAAACCTCGCTTTTGAGGTGATAGCCCCTAACGAGCCTACCAGATACCCGCCTAACGGGGATCCAAACAGAGCAGATGTCTTAGATATATACATTTTCAAAAATGTAGCTCTCCAGTTACATTCTATAGAAGTCCTGCATGAATTAGACTCGGACCACCGTCCGGTTCTAATTCAGTTAGGGCAATCTACCTCCACGACCCCTCCCACGAAAACGATAATCGACTGGAGTAAATTAGGCGGGAAACTCCAGTCCCTAAACTCAGACCACCTAGATCAAATTCCTGACAAGATAGACTCCGTGGATAGTGCCAAGTTCGCTGTTACCCACCTTACGAAACATATAACAGACTCACTCGAGCGTTGCTCTAAGGAAGTCCCCGACGACCGCGGTCGTGGGAGACTACCGGACGACCTGCGCGACCTACTTAGACGTAAACGTGCCGCCACTAGGGCCCATGACGCATACCCGACAGACGATAACCGGAGAACACTCCGGCGACTTCAAAGAGAGGTTAGAGAAAAACTCAGCCTCAACCGTCAGTCCGCCTGGGACAACAAACTCTCAGAGATCTCGCCGAGTCACCTGGCTTTCTGGAAACTGGCGAAATCCCTGAGAGGAGACCAGTGTGCAGCTACACCTCCATTGATACGTTTAAACCGTCCGGTCGCTTTTGACGACATCGATAAGGCCGAATGCTTGGCTGACAGTCTTGAGGGACAATGTACAAACAATCCCGGTCATCCCGAACACGCCGAATTCCACTCGGAAGTGGAAATGGCGGCGGCTAGGATATCCGCAAAGGCTCCCGAAAGCGAGCCGCTCACTCCCACCACCGGAGAGGAAGTCCGTTCCATTATCCAAAACCTGAAGACCCGCAAGTCCCCAGGCCCCGACTCCATATCCAACAAAGCACTCAAGTGCCTCCCTGACCAACTCATAAACCTATTAGTATTGATTTTCAATGCCCTCCTGTTAGGTTGCTCCTTCCCCGACGAATGGAAGGAAGCAATAGTAATAGGTATTCGTAAACCGGGAAAACCCAGTAATCTCCCGAGCAGCTATCGACCCATCAGTCTGCTCAACAGCTTAGGGAAAGTCTACAAGCGAGTAATCCTCGCTAGACTCATAACGTTCATGGAGTCAATGAAGCTCATACCGGATGAGCAATTCGGCTTCCGCGCTAAACACACCGCGGTACAACAAGTACACCGACTTACCGAAGCCGTCCTCAATGGCTTCGGCAAAAAACGGTACACCGGTACTGTCTTCTTCGATGTCGCCAAAGCCTTCGATAAGGTATGGCATGCGGGTCTAATATACAAACTCGCGAACCTAGGAATCCCCGATAGACTCGTTCTTATCATTCGCGATTATCTTACTAATCGCTCATTCAGATATCGTATTGATGGTGCGCTCTCCTCAAGACGCACCTTACGCGCCGGAGTCCCCCAAGGTTCGGTACTCGCACCGTTCCTCTACTCGCTCTATACGAGTGACATCCCACGATTCTCCACTAAAACTAGTGCAGTCACCCACTTAGCTATGTTCGCGGACGATACCGCAATCTATACCACCTGTAGAGATCCCATAACTATTAATGATAGGCTCCAAAGAGCAACCAACCAGCTCGGAAGCTGGTTCCGCCGGTGGAGAATCGAAATTAATCCCGATAAAAGCGCAGCAATGTACTTTGCGAGATCTAGGAGAGCCATGGACTTCATCCGGACGCCTCCTAGAGTCTCTATTTACAACAAATACATAGATTGGCAAAAGGAAGTCAAATACTTAGGTGTTATCCTCGAACCGACCCTATCCTTTATCCGACACATCCGCGTTGTCCGCAACCGGGCAGCGTTCGCCTTGGGACGCCTCCATCCGATACTGTGCAAGGCAAGTAAACTGTCACTCCGCAACAAACTGACACTTTACAAGACTTGCATCAGACCCATTATGACCTATGCGAGCGTCGCGTTCGCGCACGTTCCGAAATCACGACTGTGTCCGTTGCAGACACTTCAAAATCGATTCATGCGTACAGCCACTGGCTGTCCGTGGTTCGTGCGCAACGTGAACCTCCATAGAGATCTCGACCTACCTACGATAGCCGATCTTTTCAGACGATTCTCGACGACTTACTTCGAGAAAGCGTCCATCCACCCAAACCCCCTTATAGTGGCCGCGTCCAACTATAAGGCGTTCAGGCACCCCAACAAGATTCACAGGCGCCCGAAGAGCGTCCTTAACGACCCCGACGATGCTATAACAGCATCCAACAAGATATACACACAACACGCACACAAACAGCGTCTTCGCCGGTGAAGACGAGGTCCCCGCTTGCTTGTGTCAAGCGGCCGCAGCCCTCAGCCGCGGCCGCTGTGACGCAGACTTCTTCCAAGTCATTTATTAGATGCAGCCCTCCAAAAACGCGCCGCCTTAAGCCGAGGTTCGGTCTCGCAGGAGACACCCTTAAGGCGACGCCCCCTGTAGCGCGGGTGCTTGTAATGCACCCGCATGTATCATCCATTTCTTCTCGGCGATGCTTCAGCGCTCGCCCGTCTTATCGGTGACGCTGTCAAAGCCATTAGGGCTAACAGCATTAGTCATATTCGAAAAAAAAAAAAAAAAAAGTATATACGCCGTGTGGTATCCGGCTGAGTAGAATAGACCACCCTCATTTCTTACCGAGGTGTCGTAAAAGGCGACTAAGGTAAGTCGACCCGCAATGTGGTATCCGACTGAGTAGAGTAGACCAATCTCATTTCTTACCAAGGTGTCGTAAGAGGCGACTAAGGTAAGTCGACCCGCAATGTGGTATCCGACTGAGTAGAGTAGACCAATCTCATTTCTTACCGAGGTGTCGTAAAAGGCGACTAAGGTAAGTTGACCCACTATGTGGTATTCGGTTAAGTACAATACACTACTCTCTTTCTTACCGAGGTGTCGTACTGAGTGAATATGACTGAGGTAAGTTGACGTCAGGCAGGCGGCCGGTCGTAAAAACGCAGCCAAATCATGTGACAGCATGTTTATAACATGTTGTGCCGACCCCACTTGGAGTGGGATAAGGACAGGAAGATGATGAATCATGTATGTATATATTTAAATATATTTACTGGATTTTGGAAACGGCTGTGACGATTTTCATGAAATTCAGCATGTAGGGATTTTGTGGGAGAAAAATCGATCTAGCTAGGTTTTATTAAAAAAAAATATCGTTATATCTCTGTTTTTGTTTAAAATAAAAGGCAAGGCTTTTTAAATGGGTACAATTAAAAACAAAAGTAATAATAAAATTATTTTGCTATAATCCACGATGATGTAAAATAGAAAATATATATAATGCTAAATGTAGAGTGGACAATCAGTTATCATACCTGTTACATCCAGGATTCGTAAGAAAAAACACATGCACAAACCTCCACCACCGCCACCACAATACACAAGCACTACATACGTTCACTATCACAAACTCAACAATCGTTTCGCCCCGCAACCGAAGCATCATCATAGACTTCACGACCAAAATCGCAAAGCTTTGCGATTTTGGTCGTGGAGTCTATCGTCGTGTGCATGTGTTTTTACGACTCCTGCATGTAACAGGTATGATAACCGATCGTCCACTCTACATTTAGCATTACATATATTTTCTATTTTACTTCATCGCGGATTATAGCAAAATAATTTTATTATTACTTTTGTATTATGGATCTCCACAAAGTAACGCCTAATTCCATAAATTATTTACAATTAAAAAATTAATTAAAATTAAGATTACGTTTTTGTTACGTGTTAAGATTACGTATTTAATTTGATAAATTGAACACGTCCTTGGCATCTACAGTTTATTTCCCAGTTTACTAGAAGTACAGGTGTTTTTGACACGATTCATTAGTTTAGTTACAGCAATAAAACTATAGTTTTTGATATCGACACGCGGATATTACAACCATTGAAATCGTGCAATATATTTCCTATATTAGATTCTAGTTGGTGATCGTGCCTTCATCCGGAAAGTATTGAGGTATGCAAATTAGGTTTTTAACTAGCTGTCCGGCCACGCGTTGCTGTGGCTCAGTCTGGTTTCGATGTCCCCTCGAAACAGAATTCTACAGATAATAATAAAACTCCACTAGCAAACTTTACAGAAACATTCGCTGGATCAATCAAATATTTTCTGAAAATTTCATTAAAGTCGGTCCATCCGTTTCAGATGGACCGACTTTAATGAAAGATACGAAAGATTCTATAAGGGACATACAGACAAACATTCATTTTTATATTTAAGACTATCTGTGCCAGCAGCTTCGCCCGCATGGAAATCAGTGTGTCAAAAATTTTTTCCAAATTAAATTTTTGAACATTAAAGTAACCATCGTGAGTTAATATGAGAGATTTTGAATAACTTTCACCGCTTACTTAGAGTACGCAAGTAAAGCTTTAAACTTTGCTGTTTTCGCAATATTTTTTATTGCTGCATCTCTTCTATTCATCTTAGCGTGATGCTATATACCCTACAGCCGTCCTCGATGAATGGACTATTTTACACTCCCGTGGTTCCTGAGATTAGCACGACAGACGAGTCCAGCGGAGTAATATTACTCTTTTCCAATAGTCCAATAGTCCTGGAAAAGAAAGGTCTTTTCACAAATAATTCCATGTCCCAACATCCTGCAAAAGACAGTTTGTTTAATGGATATCATAACCTCGACTTCTGAAAGTCTACATCAAAACAAATATCTTCTATGTTATATCTATTACGGCTATCATCATCATTCTCCTATCCTTATCCCACTCTAAGTGAGGTCGGCACAACATGTTATAAACATGTCCCATGATTTGGCCAGGTATTTTACGACCGGCGCCTGCCTGACGTTAACTTAACTTAGTCCCCTTTTGCGAAATCTCGGTCAGAAAGAGGGTGATCAATTCAACTGGATACCACACGAGGCTATGTCGGCTATCGATATAAGTTATTATCAACCACCAAGTTGGTTGTCAGGTTGGTAATCAAACCATCAACCCTATTGACTACGTAAGGTAAAAACTGTTGGTCCGCAGCTGAACATTTGTAGGCAATGGGATCTTAATACTTGTATTATATCTTAAATAAACATCAATTTAAGATAAATTATGTCCCCGTATCTAAACGGACAACGATATTAATTAAGACAAAAATATACAACGTCTAAAGAGAAGTACACCAACGCAATTATTTTTAACATCGACCGGTTTGGCCAAGAAATTTGAATAATAAAGATATGGGATTCTCATAAACAAGCATATGCCACATCACATACCTACTTATCAAATTCAATTCTAATAGCGATAAAGAGTATACGAATTGCAGATGCTACATCGAAAACTAGAACAATTTCAATATTATTATTTTATACCTTCAAATACCTAAGTCGTCTGACTAGTTTTTACATAAAAAATAATTTGGCTTTTAAGCATGGTCACGAAATCAGCATTCTTTGGATCGTGATGAATAGTCTTCTTAAGTTTCATAAAAAAATAAACCTAAAATACAAAAAGTTGACAGTATATCCGTAAACAGCTGGAGCCAATTTTTTTGACAGATTACATTGGTATAAATAACTGATTATTGAGATAGTATGAGTATTATGAAATAATCAAACACCAGGATTTCTAGAGTTACACTAGTTACTTAATGCAATTGGCCGCCAAGAGACAACACTTAAACTATAAGAGAAATTACACGAAAAAACAACTTTAATGGGTCAAGTGAAGAAAATTTGTGCCTCTGCAGTAGCAACTTGGCGACCGGCTTGGTATTACTTTACGAGCGTTCAACCCATACCTCTGCGACAATTCAACATTTGTCTGCCATTTCTTCACATAAGTCAGCTACAAGACTGAGATTTTTCGGCTATTCCACAGATCTTCTATCATAGAAACAATTTAGTATTTGACCTTTAATAGCTAGCTGAATACACATGAACTTACTAATGTGACATAAATAAGTTCACGGTAACATTGAGCCTCTTCATACAAACAATAATATTCGGAGATGCAAATTCGTATTATATATTTTGTCATGTTTCACGCCATATTGTGGTATGCAGCTGACTAGAATAGACCACCCTCATTTCTTAGTGAAGTATCCTAAAAAGCCACTAAGGTGAGTGCCGCATTCAGCTGAATAAAATAGGCCCCCCTCAATTCTTACCGAGGTGTCGTAAAAGACGACAATAATAAGTTGGTATCAGGCAGGCAGCCGGTCGGTAAATACCTAGCTAAATCATGTGACATGTTTATAACAAATTCAACTTCAAAATTCAAAATTCAAGTAAACTTGTAAACAAGTACTTTTGAATTCTACAGCTGTTTCGGAAAGCTGAAGCTCCAGGCCAGCAAGAAACTCGGCGATCGCTCTTTTCAAAATAATACTTATACTTAACAACATATTGTTCCGCACCTACTTAGAGTGGGATAATGGCAGGAGGATGATGATATTTTGTCACGTCTTACCGTTAGTTACTCTTTGCCAGTTTACCGTACTAAGCGTAAAGTTCGGCAATTGGCGGTGTCGCAACGCCGTCGCGGCCATAACATTATGTATTCATACAATAAAACAAAAATAACGAGATGTGGCCCAAAACAAGAATCTCCGTAGGCACATACGAATAGTTACTGCATAACATTTGTGTGATATAGAAACGGGATTGTGTATTGGCTGTTTACTACATCCCAAATGATGTTAAGAATATATAGAATGAATTGACTCTTTGTGGAATCTATACTAATATAAAAAGCTGAAGAGTTTGTTTGTTTGATTGTTTGAACTCGATAATCTTAGGATCGTATTTAAAAATTCTTGAGTGTAAATAGTCTATTATCAAGGAAAGCTACAGACTATATAACATCACACTAAGATGAATAGGAGAGGAGCAGCAATAAAATATTTTGCGGGAACGGAAAAAATTTAAAGCTTTCCTTGCGTGCGCTAAGTAAGCGAAACAAAAATCATGTATTACAAATAATTTATATGGCAAAACAACGTTCGCCCAATCAGCTAGTATACATTATAAGGTCTTGAACATGCTATGACTTGTTTGAGGTATCTTTACGTGACCTAGTGAGGGGTCTACCTAAATTGTCATTTTCGTTGTTTGATTACCTGAAACATCTTAGACCCAAATGGTCATTGACAATTTGAATTCTTTGCCTTACGTATGACCAAAAAAGATTAATGATTATTTAAGCTATATTCAATTTGTCATAAATGGAGGGACTTGAGCTTGCATTTTTACATTTGTTGTTTTTCCATAGTTTTGTATTCCACTGTCCTCATAGGATCGAAAGATTACTATCTAAGCCATACAAAGTTTTACTCAGTCCGCGTTTAGGAAAATATTTGTATGGATATAAGGATTCTAAAATAACAACCATATGCGGCATTTAAAATTTGAGTCCGCGTGATTCCCTGCGAGAGAAGTTTAGGGAAATAGATGTTTTTACATCAGCTTCATAGTATATTTTAAGCTATATACCTTTTGTGCATAAATACAATAGTAAAAAAAATTGGCGATGTATATAATAGACAAAGAGGGAACCGATATAAGCTTGCGGCTTATAAAAGTACGTAGCTCGTTTGAGGGTGTTGGTTTAAGATTCTATTAAATACAATTCAGCAATTAATTTTATCTTTGTCATTACAGCTGTTTAAAAACACTGTCAAAAAGATTCCTACTATACTGTTGAAGATTTCTTAGATTATAAGCTACTCAGTATGTACTACTTCAGTATGTAGGGGGGTTTTTGGGGTAGATAAATCAATCTAGCTAAGTGTTATTAAAAAAAAGTTTTTGGGCATAAAAAAATGGTAAAATGTAGAATTGAAATCAAAGGATTTTTTTAGTTGACAAACGTAATGTTGCGATAGCCGATGGATAGACCGAAATCATTCCGCGGGTTCGAATCTCACTTGTCATTGGCGCCTTCTTTTTTTTTACATCTTTTAAAAAATTACCGAGCAAGGCTCGGTCATCCAGGTACTAAGAATTATGTTTTAAAAAGAGCAACCGCCGACTTTGTTGCTGGCTGGCGAACCTGCTGTAGAGTTAATTAAAAAGCACTTGTTCACAGTTTTACATGAAAAAAAAGTGTATTTTGAATTTGAATTTGAAAGTCGAATAATCAGAATGATATTCAATACGAAACATTCAGCTATTAGATGCTATAAAGAGACACGTTCTGGCGCATAGTGCGACGCTATCGAGCAAACGGGTTACACGTGTGAGGATCGCTTCATTAACGACATGCTACTTTGGTCTGGTTATTGTTGTCTGCATTTTAATTAGCAATAAACAATTTTTACTCTTTTTTATAGACTCAGTATCAGATTACAGTCACACTCACACCTTTATATTTGTTTCTTATTTTATTTCTATACTTTAACACGAAGACATTTCATTGCTTGACAAAAGTGGCTTTGCAGTTATGGTGTAAAATATCCACTCATGAATAGAATATTATCCTCACATTTTTCCACACATTTATTGATTTGTTCAGTCTCTTTTTAACTTACACTTTGCAATACTTTTACACTTTAACTTACACTTTACAATACATTTACACGTTAACTTACACTTTGCAATACTTTTACACGTTAACTTACACTTTCGGATACTTTTACATGTTAACTTACACTTTGCAATACTTTTACACGTTAACTTACACTTTGCAATACAATTACTCGCGATACTTTTACACGTTAACTCACCTTTTGCAATACTTTTTATATCATCATCATCCTCCCTTATCCCACTCTAACTGAAGTCGGCACAACATGGTATAAACATGCTGTTACATGATTCGGCTAGGTATTTCACGACAAGCTACCTGCCTGGCGTCAACTTACCTTAATCGGCAATTGCAACACCTCGGTAAGTAATGAGGGTGGTCTAATATACTCAGCCGGATACCGCACAGCATAAAATACTGTACTTCTATTATTTATTTATGTAGCCACAAAGGGAATTCAACAAACTAAATTGAGGAATGCGGGGCTCTTGTTAAAAGAGGTACCCCCAAGTCGTTCGTGTATTTCTTGCCTTGAGTCTAAAAGAGAAAAATTAAAATTTTTATAAACGGTAACTGCATCTTCTGTAGTAATTATCGTCATAGCAATGATTTTACTTCAACTAAATCTGAAACAAATCCATACAACTTGATGCATTTGACAAACATTCCGTCAAGAGCGCCAGACGACCATTCAAACTAATACAAGTAAAATATAACCATTACAACATTAAAGATGGAATCGCCAGATACATTAACATAACATTCTCCTAGAATAGTTCATAAACATTAAGGATGGCGATAATAAAATCGGTCATTACAGACAATATATCGGACTGTTCACGTGGCCGAATAAACCGAACTATTCGTGATCTTTAGATAGAGTGGATCGCATCAAAACCAAATAAAAACGCACTTTATATCTGTTATTATATACCAATAAAGATCGGCCGGTTTACGATACACCCCGCAAGACAATCTTGTCCGATAATAGACTATTACGTTCGCATTAAAATTGTTTACCGGAGCAAGTGGTGGATGGATGGCAGATTGGAGATACATTTAATGATTTCTTCAAAAGCCTCCGACTTAACATTTTAGAGTAATTAGAAATAATTAAACATAGCAATAGCACCATGATTGACGATTAGATAAATACAAAAGTAATAATAAAATTATTTTGCTATAATCCGCGAAGAAGTAGAATAGAAAATATATATAATGCTAAATGTAAGTGGACAATCGCTTATCATACCTGATACATGCAGGATTCGTAAAAACACAGGCACAAACCTCCACCACCGCCACCACAATACACAAGCACTATATACGTTCACTATCACAAACTCAACAATCGTTTCGCTCCGCAACCGAAGCATCATCAGGAGATAGACTCCACGACCAAAATCGCAAAGCATTTGCGATTTGGTCGTGGTTTGTGCATGTGTTTTTACGAATCCTGCATGTATCAGGTATGATAACCGATTGCCCACTTACATTTAGCATTATATATATTTTCTATTTTACTTCTTCGCGGATTATAGCAAAATGATTTTATTATTACTTTTGTATTATGGATCTCCGCAAAGTAACGCCTAATTCTATAAATTATATAAATAAGATTAGATAAATGTTTCCATGTTTCCAATGTTTTAGATAAATGCTAGTAACACGTGTTTGGAGCTGTAATAAATGGTGGGGGCTGAACTAACTACTATATAACTCTACCTTTTTGGGTGGTGCGTCATAGTAGTAAATATAATATATAGTGCGTCAAAGTAGTGTGTTTGTAGTGTATTGTTGGTGTTAGTGTTTTGTTATACGTGCGTTTACTAATCCTTCATGAAATGAGGTATGAGAACTTCTTTAGTTTCATACACTTAACTTTAATTACATAGATTTTCTTGACAATCGCGGATTATACCAAAATAATACTATCTATCATTTACTTTTGTACGTAATGTCTGTCTGTCCATCCATCTGTCTGTGTGTGTACCTTTTATGCTTGTACGCTTCAGTTTAGCTGAACAAAAATTGTGGCACACACAAATTTTATACACTGGGCTAAAATAAGTTTTGCATTTCATTTCTTAATTAAGACTTTAACGCCTAAGTTGTACCGGACAACTACGCGCTTACCCCACTCTAAGTGGGATCGATACATGTTATAAACATGTTGTCACATGATTTGGCTACGTAATTTACTACCAGCCGCCTGCCTGACGTCAACTTAACTTAACCTTGGTAAACAAGAGAGGTCTATTCTACTCAACCGGATAGCACACGGTGGATCAACTTACCTTAATTGTCTTATACGAAATCTCGGTAAGAAATGAGGTTGGTCTATTCTACTCAACCGGATAACACACGGTGGATCAACTTACCTTAGTTATATTTTACGACATCTCGGTAAGAAATGAGGGTGGTACTATTCTATTCAGCCGTATACCACACGGCAATGACTTTTACGTCACGTTGGTAAGAAATGATGATGGTTTATTCTACTTAACTGGATACCACACGGTTCTTTGAAAGAGCTTATTTGAATAAGGATTATTTTGATTTGATTTGACTACTGTAAAATAATCTTACATTTTTGTACAGAACCACTTCCAATAAAGAACCTTCGTCTTCACTACCACATATCACGCGTTGTCGTAGAACATTTAATCTTCCGAGCTAATTAAACTAACTAGGCGTACATATAAAATTTTGATAGTAAAATTAGAATCGTTAAAATGTTCAATAAAAACTTCGGTAAGGAACGGTAAAGTACCAATAAATCTGCTATAATATAGGGGTAACGTGGGCTCCTAAATTTCCAACTCACTTACTACACTTCTGATAGCAACTCCGCTTTATTGATAGTAAAAAGTTTCACGCGTTCGTGAAGTTTTCGATTTTAGGGCCTAAGCGTTATATTAACATAAGTTACATCATTAAAGCTTCAGTCAGTAGCTATAACTGCGACTTTGTTCGCTTCAATATAAGCATTTAAATGCCCTCAAACCAATATGTGTTTTTCCTGTTTCGGAAAGAAAATCGGAATCGGAAAAGAATTTAAAAGTTAACCCGGTAAATAAGCTTTAATTGTGCCAAATTTCACTTATATTCGTCGAACGGATCAAAAATTGTCGAACAGCGAAAGGTCAATGGAATTTTATGTCGAGTATAGAACAAAAATAATTTTACCATATATTGTTTTTTACATGAAATAGAAAGAAAAGGTAGCGTTTTCGTTGAAGGCACCTTTACTTGAAGGAAGATTACTTGATTTTTTTCAACATTTTCAACAATTACCGTCATATTTTAACCAATTTAGAAAAAATATGCACTAAAAACCTAACCAAAACTTATCACTGTACAAAAGTTTATGCAATTTCACAAATGCGGATTATAGCAAAATATTCTATCATAACGTTTGTACTATGGAATATCGCACAGTAACACCATCTACAGATCACCTATCAGTGTCTTTTTGAGAAAACTGCATGAAAATCATTGCAGTTTTTGATTTTATCAGAACTCCGGCGTGACGGGGATCTTTATTCTATAATATACTAGTCATAACCGCAATTTCGTTCGGGCTAACTTAAGCGTACTTTTATTATGTGATATGAGATTTTTTCGTTTTGCCGAATGACAAAACGGGACATTTTATCTTAACACCTCGGTGTAAAGTAACGGCCTATTACTATCCCACAGTTGGGCATAGGCCTCCTTGAAAAGATTGGAGCTAAGACCTACCACGCTACTCGAACGCGGATTGGTAGGTTACACATATCCCTAAAACTCTCTAGAGATAAATCTGTTCTGTAGATTTCTATAAAATCAATCTCATACAGACAGACAGCTCCTGGTGAGTTTGTTTTATAATCAGTATAGATATAGGATATAAAAAAATATAATTTAAAATGTGAAACAGAAATTTTGGATCGTTAATAAATTTAATGCCGTATATTATGAGGTTATTATTAAATATTAATAAGGCTGTTCATTCACCTCACTCTTTCGATTTACATTCAAGAAAGCCGTATTCAAATATGGTCGCTGTGTTTTAAACATAATTTGTATATTTTCGCGAGTCTGGCAAATATTTTATAAGTCACTCGTACGTCGCTATATATACTAATATTATGAATGCGAAAGTCTGTCTATCTGTTATGTCTGTTTTCTGTGTTATTCAATTCCTTCAGAGCTTAATAACCTCTCTTGGCTAAGTCAGGGTTTGGGTTATAATATCCGCCCGCTGTTCGCCCAGAACCAGAGAATATGTCCAACGAACTGGGAATTTGTCCCAAAGGACAGGAGTGACTTTATCCTCTAACCTTATATACTGAGCTAATATATACGAAAACATCCTGTTTTTCTTTTAAGATTGGGGAAAAAACATTATCCCTTATCCCACTCTAAGTCGGGTCGTTACAAACATGTTGTCACATGATTTGGTAAGAATTATTAGTTAATAATTATAAGAATGAATAAGAAAAATTAAGCTAAGTGTTTTACGACCGTCCGCCTGCATGACGTCAACTTACCTTAGTAGTATTTTACGATACCTTGGTAAGAAAGTGGGTCGTCTATTCTACTCAAACGGATACCACACGGCTTAGTTACTTAGGATACATATACTAAAAAAAATTAAGTCAACTAAGTCAATACTTATATATAAAGCTGAAGAGTTTGTTTGTTTGTTTGATTGTTTGAACGCGCTAATCTAAGGAACTACTGGACCGATTTGAAAATATCTGTGTAAGATAGTCCATTTATCGAGGAAGGCTATAGACTATATAACATCACGGTAACATAAACGGTAATTAATAGTTATTAAAAAATCATATATTACAAAATTGTTCGGCTCTAAAAGTTCTAAATAAAAGTCCGGGACAGCATATGTCTAGCTTTTAAAGTTACCCGCTTTAACCATTTATATGGTTTATAGAAGTAGGCGTTACTTTGCGGAGATCCATAATACAAAAGTAATAATAAAATTATTTTGCTATAAATCCGCGAAGAATATTCTTATTCTTATATTCTTCGCGGATTATAGCAAAATAATTTTAATATTACTTTTGTATTGATATGGTTATCAAAAGACGATATTACGGTTTAAATCTTTCCACGCGGGCAAAGCCGCTAGCGATTGCAAGGAAGTTAATAACATTGTAATATCATAACTCAAAAACCAGAACATCAATGGAGATTAGTAAAACAATTATCAATCTATCCGCACTTGAACTATGATACGGCCTCAGATTAGTTGAAGTTTTAAATATCACGTCCTCTATTTATTTCGTTCATGTAATTAATACGAGTAGGTGTCATCGATGTCCTTAAACTTTATACAGAGACGATCCGGGTCTTACCAAAAAATTCAATATTTTATGACCGATAGTTACCAAATAATGTTGGCTAGGGCAATATGAACTCTATTAGTACGTTAATAAGATCGTTCGGTTCATTATCTCGCCTTCCGCCCGTGTTATTTATTGCACATTGCGTAGATACTCGTTCCCAGACATTATTCTAATATAATTCGTATATCGAAATGCCGAATGGTTCTAATAGAAATCACTGACATTGTTTATGTTGGAGTACCGTCTTCTTTGTGGCTCCCAAAGTTTATTTTTTAATTACTGTCATTTAAATCATCATTCAAAAAATCATTCATCGTCTATCTGACGTCAACTTACCTTAGTCGCCTGTTACGAACGATACCTCAGTAAGAAAGAGGGTTGTCTATTCTACTTATCCGGATACCACGCGGAGGGTCATCTTACCTTAGTCGCATTTACAACACCTCAGTACGAAAGAGGATGGTTTAATCTATTCAACCAGATACCACATTGTAAACATACTTAATGATGAAATAAATAAAGAGTATAATCCCCATAGTTACTAAAAAGTAGTTATATAGCTGTAGAAGGGTATCCCGCCCTCTTAGTTGCGAATGATGATGGATAGTAGAAAGAACAGGTATGTAAAATGAAAGTATGAATGAAAGTGACAACTGGTATGACTGACTTTTGCTAAATACAGGCTCCGATCATGTTGAAGGTAGAAGAAATAAAAAAAAACCTGACACCACACGGCAGTAACAGTGGCGTAGCTAAGGGGTGGCGAGAGGGGCGGTCGCCCCAGGGCACCACAGGCAACGAGGGCACCAAACTAGATAATAATTTTTTTTGATGAATAATGAAATCATTTCAGAAAAAGTTGAAAAAAACTCTTATTCAACTTATTACACATTGATTTTGTATGATTATATTGTCAACAATAAACACAAAAAAGTTTCTTAGCTGTAGAGCTCGATGAAGAAACAACGGACTTTGTCACTCAAAAAGCGAGGAAAGTTCGTTTTTAAATTTTCAAAATAAATTTTATCATAATCTAATGTTATTTTATATATAGTTATTATCATTTTGAACCAATTTAAATTTATATATTAAAGTCATTGCGTTCTGAAATCTACAATTATATAGACTCTTTAGAAGGGGGGGGGGGGGCTAGCTGACAATTGGCCCCGGGCCCAAAATATACTAGCTATGCCACTGGGCAGTAAGCGTGACTTGGGCTGTTCTACGTTAAAGAAATGCAAGTTGCCCGCTACGCGTCGTGTAGCGCGCTACGCAGCCCATTCCAAGAACTTTGGGAACCGCTACCGGCACACGGAGCTCTCGCGTTTACGGCACATTATGCTATAATAATATTTTTTACTTAGCACAGTTTATACCTGTGCTGTGTGTGTGCGTTGCGTCTGTGTGTACCACTTGAAATATGTCGTTCGTTGCCGACAACGCTGTTTCTAATAACCAACGAGATTTTTATGTTCTTTCGCGGTACGATATTGTGTTACATGACCTCAGTTTTCGGCTTTGTCCACATCTACGCCAGTTCACAGCGACAGCCAATTAGCGATGGTCTGGATTACAGTTTTTTGTTACTAATGATTTATGTTTGTTCATTTCAGTCGGTAATGTAATACTTATATTTATTGCTTGATATTGTTACTTATGCCATTTTAATATTAACCAGGTTGACCAAGCCTTACACGGTATTTTTTTATAAAATATGAAAAGGAAAAAATTAATAGGTACTTGGGGATCGATCCTAGGTATTTACATTTCTCGAGACTGCCCGTTCCCCGAATAAGCTACGCTGACTTGACAGTTAATGGCAAAAATAGCGTTTTATATTGAATATAAATATTAGTATTTTTAAAGCTAGGAAAAAACAATCAGCCAGCCAAAAACAGAGATAAAACGATTTTTTATTACATTAAACCTAGCTAGATCGATTTTTCTCCCCCAAAAACCCTCTACATGCTTAATTTCAGGAAAATCGTTGGAGTCGTTTCCGAGATTCCAAAAAATTTATATATATATATATATATATATATATATATATATATATATATATTTTATATATATATATATATATATATATATATATATATATATATATATATATATATATATATATATATATATATATATATATATTTATATATATATATATATATATATATATATATATATATATATTTTATATATATATATATATATATATATATAATTAAATTTGGTACAATCACAGCTATACCGGACTAAGCTATTATTAATAATAACATATATAATAATTACACGGTTGTCCGTTTTAAATACACATATACACCCAGACTATAAAAACCAAAAATTGTTGGGTAGAAAATGTTGGCCCTCAGAGGGAATCAAACCCGCGACCAGCGTAGCTGAAGAGTCACTACTAACTTCACCAAAGACCCAGTCAATATAGAATTCAAATATGATATCTTCCTAGAGAGAAAAAAATTCCTAATACAGAATTAAGAGTATTTTAACGATTATGTTCATCCAAAAAAAATATATATTTTTAAATAAACTTGAGGAAGGACTTTTTACAAACTAAATTTTTTGACTTTTATTTTTACGGACAACAGTGTATGTAATTGTCCCATATATTTAAAAAAATCGCCCAACACACAGAACCATCGGGACATTAACAGACATTCACAAAAAGCAATTAAAACGCACTATACTTAGTTCGGTATAAATTAGGAGATGCGTCCAATGGCGGGACCACACGCGATGATATTTAATAGCTATTTACCTATTTGATATTACCCTCTTTAATTC
Organism: Morpho achilles; assembly: GCA_947086495.1. Classification (NCBI taxonomy): domain Eukaryota; kingdom Metazoa; phylum Arthropoda; class Insecta; order Lepidoptera; family Nymphalidae; genus Morpho; species Morpho achilles. The sequence continues at coordinate 18,983,142 of CAMTZB010000007.1, read as the reverse complement.
ATTACCGACCATCAAGACGAACGTTTCGTTTTCTTTAATGAAGATTAGATTTTTAATCTGTCTTTATTGATTTTAATTTTGCTATTATGGTTTTGTGGAATTATTAGTAGCTGGTAGGTATGTGGAATTATTACGCCGTGTGGTATCAGGCTGAATAGAATAGTACCACCTTCATTTCTTACCGAGGTGTCGTAGAAGGCGACTAAGGTAAGTCGACCCGCCGTGTGGTATCCGGCTGAGTAGAATAGACCAACCTCATTGCTTACCGAGGTGTCTTAAAAGGTGACTAACGTAAGTTCACGTCAGGCAGGCGGCCGGTTGTAAAAAATCTGTATGTGAACGATTTTCTCAAAGACTACTAAAAAGTAGTGTGTAATTCTTTAGGAAAGCTTAGGTTAGGCTTAGCTTAGGAAAGCTTAGGTACATCTTCCACATCACATCATCATCATCAACCTGCCTCTGTCCACTAACAGAGACACTGACAAGTTATAAAATTACAGACCGAGGCCCGGTCACCCAGTTACTAGATCATAACTCGCAAGTTTTAAAAATTATTCGCGAGTTAAAAATGTCCTTAGAACTGCAATCGAAAATACATCATATTTGGTAACACTAAATATTTCGTGTCTTTGCACCTAATTGTAATTAATTATTTTGTTTTTATGATTGTCTATATAAATGTCACGGTCTTACCGAGGCAAATTGTTGTTTTGGTGACGTCATCACTTTATTTCATGCACTATAATATCGAATTCTGATTGTTGGTATTAATTAAGTGCACTGCAGTGTTTTTGCCAAGTTCTTATATTACGTGTTACGTTCTATATCTATGCTATTGTAAATACATAAATAATGGCAGTTTAATCAATTTAACTATATGATGCGGAATCATGAGTCATTGAAAGGCGCTTTTCTTTTTATTAAAGGAAAATAACCCAAATGCTATGTGAAGAAGTTCTCTTTTTTGGAGTTACATTTAACTTAGAGAGTTAGGACTCACCTATTTTTATACAGATTGAGAACTTACAGATGCCACGTGGTACGTAGAACTGATGGGAGTTTGGGACCTAATATAATACAATGGCGACCAAACACCTAAAACCAGCATTGGTAGACCCCTACGAGGTGGACAGATGACTTCTAAAATGTCGTGGAGAGTTGCCGGACTCAAGGAGCACACGATCGTGATGTGTGAAAATCCCTTAAAGACACACATCAATCAGTGGTCGTCCATCGATTGAAGAAGATAATATCTAAGAAATTTCCTGAATGGAGTTCTTGGATTTTGCAGTTAAAACAAACATGACAAATAAACTTTTATGATTATCTGTGAAAATAGTTAATTTATAACCATAGGTAGGCTAACTTACCTCGTCGACTGGTTCGTTATTTTATGGCGCAGTCGGTAGGATACTCATAAAACATGCAATAAGTATACATACAACAAAACATTTAGATTACATTGACATGACATTGATACATTGAGAGTATGTATAATATATTGAGATTTAAACGCACAGACATACAAGTGACATTAAGAGAGTGGTATTATACAAAATAACTTCAGTTTACGAGTATTTAATGTAGCATATGGCTGAATTATTTCGTTACTATAATAGATCACAAAACATATCATAAATATAACCGTTTTCTTCCCTTCATCATTTCCATCGTCATAAAAATAGAAGCCGTGTTAGCATATAATGTATATACTTAAAATTTATCACAATTACATTTGCTTAATGAAACATGCAACAAACAAAATGTAGGAAAAATTACAGAATGAACAGTTCGACCCATTCGAAGAAAAAAATCGCATTTCCCTTGCATTATACTTTGGAGATGTATCTTTATTCTTCGGTTGGCGCGAAATATTTGTTATCAAGACAAAGCATGCAAAATACATCCAGCACAAGCATACGAACCCAGAAAGCGGTGAGGTTAGGCTGCAATCGGCTCTGAAGGTCCGGATCAGATAGGGCGCCGCGACCCAGCACCGAGCCTCGACTTCGCCCGCGCCCGTCGCCACCCTGTTACATACGACGTGTCTCACCCAAGCCCCCCCCTCACGAATACACACTAGGATGCTCAGCTCTTGAGTATAGTCGGCTACTTACTACATTACTACTTCTATTTATAGCAACATGTTCGGTGTTAGTTTATAGATGTCTTTCAGCCCAAATTGATTTATATATGCCAATAGTTGTCGCAAAAGTTGTAAAAATTTTAAACAGTTCGAGATTAGAATGTCATACATCATTCTCCTGCCCTTATCCTATTATAAGAGGTGTTGATGGCATATGGCATAAGATGTTTTAAGCATGTTGTTTCATGATTTAGTTAAATATTTTACAACCTGCTGCGTACCTGATGTCAACTTACCTTAGTCGCCTTTTACGACACTTCGGTAAGAAATGAGGGTGGTCCTTACTCGGATACCATACGGCGGCTTGTATATCAAAGTAAATAATAATAAATTTTAAGTCGACGGAATTTTGAATACATCATTCAGTCATTTGCTGCCTAAGTTGCGGCCTAAGTTGGCGTCAGGCAGGTGGCAGGTCGTAAAATACTTAGCAAAATCATGTGACAACATGTAGTTTATAACATGTTATGCCGACCCCACTTTGAACCGGATAAGGGCAGGAGAGTGATTGTCATTTACATATACTTGCAGTAAAATTAGTAAAAAATTATGACGTCAAATATACATTTTAATCACACATTTTACGCAAAGCATGACAATCGGCTAAGTTAGCAGTGTTGTATTCAATGGCATATGTACAATTGGGTGAAATCGATCTTAAACAAATGATGCTGATATAAATAGTGGTGACAATATAGATGTGGTATATGCTATTTTAACAATATCTAGAAGCATCAAAGTGTGTCAACGTGTAGCGCCTAGAAGCGACTAGAAACTAGCATTTCTAGATCTAGAAATATATCTAAATTGTGGCTACAGAAAAATATTATGATAGAAGTAACGTAAAAATAAATTTGGTTTTTTTTAATTAGTTAAACGAGTTATCAATTTTCCTGTAACCACATAGCGTTGAAAATATACATTGTATTATACTAATTGGTTTTTTATATTTAGTTTTTTTATCAGAAATTTATTAAAGTGCAATATTACAAAGTGCATTGTGATAATATAATGTATGCACAAAAATAGACGAATCTATAAAACTTTACTAAAAGCTTTATTAAAAGTTAAAAACCTAAAGTGAATTCTTTAATTCTGGATTAATTCCGGATTTTTTTTTGCTTGTTACATAAAATTATTAGTTTAATCGAGATTATGAAGGAATTATTTATTTATTTATTTAGGTAATAAATAAATCTATCCAAACAATCTCATTCTCTCTCTCTTACTTACTAAACAATCTCAAAAACCTAATCATTTTTACTTTGAGAGGATATTTTCATGGCTTGCAATATCTGGCTCGTCGACGCAGTAGTGACCCTGCCTTCAGCTCCACGGGTCACTGGTTCTATTCCCGCCGAGGGTCAACATTTTCAAAAACAATTTGTTGGTCCTTTGTCTCTGGGTGTATATATGTATTTAAGTATGTATTTAAAATTATATATGTATATATTCAACAGTTGTCACCCACCCATACGAGAAAAACAAAAGATAATTTTAGCTGTCAAATGTAATGCTGCGATAGCCAATGGGTAACGAGCGGACTGAAAATTTTCCCACATGTCATCAGCGCCTACTCTTTTATTTTTTTAAATAATTTTTTGTCTTTTACAAAATGACCGAGCAAGGCCCGGTTGGGTACTATTCATTAAACATGTTAAGCTGCGATATAAACATCTTCTATGTCGTAACCCACACCGTTTACAAAGCTTGCGAGGCCATAAAGTGTGCGGTAAATAAAAACAGTTCGGTAACTCATTCGCAGTGAACGTACGAGTAGAGGAACGTTAAAAAAAGATTTACGTCAGCTATTAAAGAACATTGGTACAATCACTCGCTCATAGACCAAATTTTTAGCGGCTATGTTCACTAATTAAGGTGAGGACTCTAGTAATTGACCATGTACTAGTAGTTGACCAACGTATACTATGAAATTTTATATAGGTAAGCGTTTTGTTTGTTGTAGCTAATAAAAAGTGATCATCTTCCCGCTCCTATCCCACTCTAAGTGGGTTCAGCACAACATGTTGTCACATGATTTGGCTGCCTGACGTCAACTTATCTTAGTCGTATTTTACGACACCTCGGTAAGAAATGAGGGTTGTCTATTCTACTCAGCCGGATAACACACGGCGGGTCGTCTTACTTTAGTCGCCTTATAGGACACCTCGGTAAGAAAAGAGGGTACTATTCTATTAGCCGGATACCACACGGCGTTGTAGCTAATAAAAAGTATATTTGTAATTACCTGTTGCCATCTATTCTCAGAACTGTAGCCCATTTTTTAATATTATTTATAAATAGTTTTTATCAGCTACGACAAACAAAATGCTTATTATTTAAAATTTCATACAAAACGGTCAACTACTATATGGTCAATTATTAGTGGTTTGTTTAAATTGTTTAAAGGCTGGTTTCGAAAATCGAGCTATAGAACAAGAGCATGATCTTCTATATCTCTACTTAGTAGAAAGCATATACAGACAGACAGCTTTTAGGGACCTAAAAGCTGTCTGTCTGTAAGCGACCGATTTTCTCAAAATCTACTGAACGGATTTTGGAACTGTTTATACTAAATTATAGCACAATTCATCCGGAAGATTTAGGCTTATAGTACATTACGGTTTTACGTAAATTGTTTTGAAGTAAATACCTAGCCAAATCATGGTACAAAATATTTAAAACATGTTATGCCCCACTTAGAGTGGGATACAGGCAGGAGATTGATGAATCCGCAATAAAGTAAATAGAAAATATATAGAATGCCAATGTAAAGTGGACTCTTCGTTTTCGTTTAGAAAACACATACATTACAAACCTCTACCACCGTCACAAACACTACACTACACTACACGAGTTTGTGATAGTGAATGCACTAAGATGTCGAAAAACCAAAAGAAAAATGGTAATAAAATTCTCCGATAGTAGTTAATTTGTTAGTTTTTCCTTAGTAACTTACCTAAGAAGTTCTAAGCCCCTTAAATGATTTTTAAAAGTCTACTAATAAATATGTATTTATGTTGGAATTCAACATATTAAAAAAATTACCAATTGTATTTTAAAATTGTATTTTTCGTTCAAACTTATATTTAATATTGCATATACGAGAAAACATATAATCCTGTACCCAAAGCTTAAGCTAATGTTAATACGACATTAATCCGTTAAAAATTGTTTCATTAACATATATTTACATTCACTTTCGGTGTTAACTTCAAAAGGTCATATTTAGTATCAGCGAGCATCAACAAATCAGTTTAAATCATTTTCGTAATCTAAAAACATCATTTTACCAATACAAAAGTCAACTATATTGATCGAAATGTAACAAACATGAAAATACAGTAGACTTCAGATAATTGGAAATCTTTTCCGGTCACTTGAAAAATAATATCTATACTAATATTTAAGGCTGAAGAGTTTGTTTGTACGCGCTAATCTCAGGAACTACTGGACCGATTATAAATTTTTTTCAGTGTAAAATACTCCATTTATTGAGGATGGCTATAGGCTATAAAATCATGTAAGATCACGCTAAAATGAACAGGAGTCCTAGGAGCAGCAATAAAAAATATTACGAAAACACCATAAATTTAAAGCTTCTCGTGGAGTCTAAGTACTGATGATGCTTCAGTTACGGAACGAAGCGATTTTTCTCAACAATATTTTCAATATTGATGCGGAATACATCATGTAAAGAAAAGTAGCCGTTTTCGGATATCTACAAAGAGGATCTCTGTATCAATTTCCTAAAGATGCAAAAGGGATGGAAGGCAATGTAAATGGTTCGTTAATTTAAGGAACTGGACTTAGATACTGTGAAATAAAAAAAATACCGGCAGACCACCAGCAAAATTTTCTACTTCATTTAGAAGATAACACCAAATGATGATGATGATGATATATTTTCAACTTTTAGTAATTTGGAATTTATCTCCTCTCTAAGTTTAAGGTACCTGGATAACCGAGCCTTGATCGGTAATTTTATTAAAAATATAAAGAAAATGCAATTTAAAAAATAAAAAAAATGCACTAAAAAATAAAAAGAAAGAGCCGGTGACATATGGAATTTGACCCTGATTATTTCTCATATGTAAAACGCTTATTTACCATTGTGCTAAACAACTTTACAATTAACAGCAAAAAATGTCTAAATTATTTAATGTCGATTTAAGCAATTATTCAAAGGACGTAACCAGGGGCAAAACGACATTATTTTAAATAAAACCTAACTAGCTCGCTTTTTCCTCACTAAAACCACCTACATGCCGAATTAAAAAAAAATGGAGCCGTTTCCGAGATTCGGAATATATATATACAAAATTAATTAGTGCCGTTTGTAGTTGAGAGCCTTGGGTCATGGAGTCAAAGTGCAAAAATTTATTTATCCGTTGTAACACCTCGGTTAATTGCCTTTTCAGGTGACAAGAGGGCTGGCTCCTTTTTCGCACAAAGAATCGGCTTAGCGATTCAGCGCGGCAACGCTGCCAGCATTCTTGGTACCATTCCACGTGGGTACGATTTGTATAGTCCTCGCATTGAAGATAGATTTAACTTGTACATTTTTGCTGTAAATAAAAAAAATAAAAAAAAAATAATTAAAACTATCAATAATCTTTAAATATTAAAGATTATTGACAGTTGACTGTACTTAAACACAATTTAGTTTTTCGTAACAGTATATCACCGTGAAATGGATATAATTCTGATTGGCTCACCCACACGCTAAATATTAAATATGCCTCACCGGATACATATATTTGGTGTATGTGAATCGTATGTTGAACTCATTTAGAGTTAGTCAATATATTTGAGATCATAGACCGACCGCATACTGAGAATTGCGTGTAATATCGTTCAGGCCTAATTTACGCAGGGATTAAAATTAGCGTCTTAAATTAACCAAGCTTAATATTGATCATATCCCCACCTTAATCCCACTTCAAGTAGGGTCGGCACAACATGTTGCAACATACATCATAAGCATGTTGTAACATACATCAACTTACATTAGTCGACACCTCGGTAAGATTGTGGGTGGTCTATTCTTCTCAGCCGGAAACTTTACGGCGAGTCAACTTACCTTAGTCGCCTTTTACGACACCTCGGTAAGAAATGGGCCTATTCTACACAAATGATTATAACAAACATTTAATCATCCATCCATCCATCCATCAGCCTTTCGCAGTCCACTGCTGGACATAGGCCTCCCCATGTCTGCGCCAGACATCCCGGTTCTCCGCAATGCGCATCCACCTGGCCCCGACAACCTTCCGGATATCGTCGGTCCAGCGAGACGGTGGGCGCCCTACACTGCGTTTGCCAAGACGCGGTCTCCACTCCAGGACTCTTTTGCTCCAACGGCCATCAGTCCTGCGACAGACGTGACCGGCCCACTGCCACTTCAGCTTGCATATTCTGCTAGCTATGTCGGTTACTCCGGTTCTCTCGCTTAATCTCATATCTCATTCCTGATTTTATCCTTGAGAGACACTCCGAGCATAGCTCGCTCCATGGCACGCTGAGCGACTTTAAACTTGTGGACTAGTCCCGCCGTCAGTGTCCACGTCTCGGCGCCATAAGTTAACACAGGTAGGACGCATTTAATTATATTTATTATTTTATTGGCATCTAAAGCTACAAAAATTAAACATGTATTTTATATAACGTCAGCCCAAAATAATATTTTAGTTTGTAAAATCCCAGAATATACTTATTATACTTAGATTATTATTACAATAAACACCAAAATAAACCGACTATATAAAATATGCTGAAATACCGATGAGACTCTGGCGACAGACATAATATGACGGTGAAATTCGGAATGTAAGTTCCAAAACCACTATATAAATAAATATCGATATTCACACAACACAACACCGTGCGACTCTTTCGAGGAGGTCACGGGTTCAAACCCAGGCAGACACCAATTAGTTTTTCTGTTGAAACTTGTGTCTAATTGATAATTGCAATTTATCACACGCTTTTCGGTGAAGGAAAACATCGTAAGGAAACCTGGATATCTCTAGAGAATTATGGAGATATGTGTAACCTACCAATCCGCATTGGAGCAGCGTGGTAGGTCTTGACTCAAAACCTTCTCTCCAACAAAACGGAGAGAAGAGGCCTATTCTCAGCAGTGGGATAGTAACAGGCCGCTACTTACACAAATAGTGATGTAATTGCCAAAAATAAAACGTACTTGTTTTGTTAGCGGCATCAAAAACTTGAATCGTGTTTCCTATGCCATTTTAGTCTGTACATTAAAATATTATTGCCCAAATTACCATAAACCATTACAATATTTATTAGTAATTTATATATGTACGCAACAATAAAGAATAGAGCTCGATGGGAGTGCGGTGACACGAAATAAAACCGGAATCAAATACATAAATTTGTAAAAAAACAGGCCATGCCCACACTTAGCTGAATTGGTATCTTATTTTGTAGGTACTCATCAGATTCATTACGCTATTATTGGATAGATATATAAAATGAAACTATTTTTGTTTGAGATCTAGTGAGAAGCGTATGTCGGTATATCGATATATTTTAATAAAAATATCTTGACGGCTTTAATTGCAGCATGCAGGAGGTTTTGGAGGAGAAAAATTTTTCTTACTAGGTTTTTTTTTAAAAATCGTTTTATCTCTGTTTTTGGGCATTTAAAAAAAATTAAGATTTACACTGAATACATAAAACACTTTTTTGCCATTGATTGTCAAGTCAGCGTCACTTATTCGGGGAACGGGTGGTCGCGAGAAATTAATATACATAGGATCATATAGCTGTGATGGCCTAGCGGTGCGACCGTGTGAATCTCTAGAGACGATCATGGGTTCAAACCCGGGCAGACATCAATGAGTTTTCTATTAAAACTTATGTGTCTAATTGCTAATTGCAATTTATCACACGCTTTTCGGTGAAGGAAAACATCGTGAGGAAACCTGCATATCTCTAGAGAATTCTAGGGATATGTGTAACCTACCAATCCGCATTGGAGCAGCGTGGTAGGTCTTAGCTCCAACCCTTCTCTCCAAAAATGGAGAGAGGAGGCCTATGCCCAGCAGTGGGATAGTAACAGGCCGTAACTTAGGATCGAGCCCCACCTACCCTATTATTTTTTTTTAAGTTTTTTTTTTTTTTATAAAAAATTACCGAGCAAGGCTCGATCAAGCAGGTACTAAAGTATAATGAATGCTATATATTATTTTACTACCAGAAAACTTTGTCAGTTTTGCATAGTTTTACAAGCCGAACAAATAGTCCCTTGTTCCTAAATTATCTTCATTTAAAGTCTGACTTCGTAAGTACTATCTCACACTTTGACGCTTTTACTCTCCAAATCATAACTAAAGCACTTATAAATAAACTAGCGGCCTGCCCCTGCTTCGCACGGGTATAAAATATATATCCCATGTCAGTCAGTGTAAAAAAAATGATTAAAATTGATCCAGTTGTTTTGATTTATTCATTACTGCCCGTGGCCGAAGCGTAAAATTTGGAGAAAAACAATTTCCTTTCCCTATACCAAGAAGATTTCCTGCTATCTTTGGAATATCTAAATTCATATAGTACATTATTACTTATTTACTTTTATATCTTCCCTATGTATTTTATTTTTACAATTAATTACAGAATGTCTTTAAACAAACTCTTGAAAGAGCGACATCGCTGCTAAAGTCGAAGTGTTATAGGGCGAAGCGAGGCCTCCTCACGGCATTTTAAATCTGTAATATCTCCGAAAATGTTCACTTAAATTACATGCTGTAAACGGCCATATTGATCTATATTAAATCAACAATTTATTTAAGGTACTCAATTGGATAAGGATTAATGCTGTATTGTATAAAAATTGCTTTGAACATAAGGCATCATTTTTCGTAAAAAGTAAATGAATAAAACTGCTATTGTAGGTTATCCATAAGAGATAGATATATACCATCGCGGACTTTTCTGTAGACCTTTTTAAGGTGTACAAATACTTAGTACATCATTTTGATAAATCTCGTAGGGTTTAGCCTGCGTTAGCAATGTAAGCGGTGTAATATGTTATTCATAGAAACCTCAAAAATTACATTATTTCTCTACTTCGTATTGAATGTTATTATACGTACAAACCTTCCTCTGGAATTACTCTATCTATTAAAAAAAAACCGCATCAAAATCGGTTGCGTAGTTGTAAAGTTTTATGCGTACATACGGAAATATGGACTTTGTTTTATAATATGTAGTGATAGTATCGAATATATATATATTTTTAACTGATGAGTTATTGTTAACCCCTTGCATGTAGTCTTTATAGGAAGCTCTAGTTTAAAGATTAAAAACATTTTGAATACAATATTTTGAATAGCGAATAGACAAAATTTTAAACGTGTTACTGTCATTTTACATGATTAGTCTATATCATGCATTTTACCCTTGATGATGATAGATCATTCGCATTCCGCATCATTATATCATTATGTAACTAATAATTAAAAATGTTTCAAAGGTTTGAAAATATGAAAAATAAAACAAAGTATCGATAGAGCGCGCACCACATCACTAAAAACCAGTTCGCGTGTTAATTGCGGTACCGAATTCGTATCGGAATCATTTGAATATCCGTAATTTATGGCAACGACACCGAGTATCATCTCCGCAGTCTACTTGTGCCTAGTGTTGTGTGTATTTGTGTTAATGTGTGCATACATTAGACACTACCGATAATGTATTCACAGCGCTTAATTATAGGCAAATATAGATACTCTTAGAGGCATCGGCCGCGATGTTTTCCCAAACGTTCTTAGATCGTTAGGCTGTTTGATCTGTGTGGTATCCGTCTGAGTAGAATATACCACCCCATTTCTTACCGAGGTGTCGTAAAAGGCGACTAAGGTAAGTTGACACACCGTGTGATATCCGTTTGAGTAGAATAGACTACCCTTATCTCTTGCCGAGGTTTCGTAAAAGGCTACTAAGGTAAGTTGACACACCGTGTGGTATCCGGCTGAGTAGAACAGACCAACCTTATTTCTTACCGAGGTGTCGTAAAATACGACTACAGTAAGTTGACGTCAGGCGGCCGGTCGTAAGAGACGTAGCCAATACATGTGAACAACATGTTTATAACATGTTCTGCCGACCCCACTTAGAGTGGGATAAGGGCAGGAGGATGATGATTGTTTTTAAAATAGGCAGTATAGATTCGTGTATATTTAAACGCTATAAAAGTTTAACATATAACGTTTCGCAAAACAAAAAGTCCACACTGACGCGTCCCACAACAATGGCGCGCCACAAGCCCGTACGCCGTAAACCGCTCATAACGCACGATAAAAAAGACGCGGATCCCTTTCAAAAACTACGCCTTTTTTTCAAAACGTGACTTCCACAACTTTTTTCGTGCGACTTTTTTGATATAGCACAATGCAAGGCAACATTGACCGTAAAGATAAATTGAGTGTGCTTGTAAAAAAAATTGTGGTTGCGACGTCCAATTTGGTCCGCGCTGCATAAAAACGAAAGTGCAGCACAGACGCATTGTCGGGTTATGTGGATGTAGGAAAATTTGGATGCGCCATAATATCAATTTTTTGACGTGACAACGTCTTAAATTAGGTTGCGGCTTGGAGTCACTCATGAAAAAGTGTAACGCCGCTCACGTCTGTTACGATGAGTCACCGAACGAAAGAGAGGCCCGCCGGACTGGCGAATGCCTTGCGTCTCTCTCCCACTCCAGTCTATCACATTTAAAAAGACGTTGTCACGTAAAATCTTTGCCCATAAACCCGACTTTACAGGCAACCGTTTTTTTAATTTACAGCAAAAATTTACAAGTTATCATCATCCTCCTGCCCTTATGCCACGAGTGGGGTCGGCACAACATGTTATAAACATGCTGTCACATAATTTAGCTGCGGTTTAACGACCGGACGCCTGCCTGACGCCAACTTACCTTAGTCGTATTTAACGACATCTCGGTAAGAAAGAGGGTGATTTATTCTACTAAACCGGATACCACACGGTGGGTCAACTTACCTTAGTCGCCTTTTACGACACCTCGGTAAGAAATGAGGGTGGTCTATTCTACTCAGCCGGATACCACACGGCGGGTCGACTTACCTTAGTCGCCTTTTACGACACCTCAGTAAGAAATGAGGGTGGTACTACTCTACTTAGCCGGATACCACACGGCTAAAAAAAAATGTACAAGTTATATCTATCTTAAACTACTTACACGTTAGGACTGTACAAATCATTCCCACGTGGAATGGTACCAAGAATGCTGGCAGCGTTTCAGCGCTGAATCGCTAAGCTGATTCTTTTTGCGAAAAAGGAGCCAGCCTTCTGAACCTGAAGAGGCAATTCACCGAGGTGTTAAAACGGATAAAAAAAATTGCATTTTGACTCCATGGCCTCAACTGCAAACGGCTCAAATATATTATAACTCTCGATGAGAGATGCAACAACTTAAATTAAATCAAAATAATCTTTATTGAAATAAGTTTATACAAGCACTTTTGAATCGTCAACGATCAGTATGATTAATGAAGCTACAACTGGTTCGGAATGTTGCTCTTACCGAGAAGAACCAGAAAGAAACTAGAAATATTTCATAGAATTTGAATGTGGCGATACTGTCATTCATAGAATTATAGTTAAATATCCCACTAAAGTAATGAAGTTAATTTGCTACAGTCCGCGAGAATATAAAATATATATCGCAAGTTTAGTATTAATGTGACCTAATTAAAAAACTTTGTAACAAATTACAAATTACAAAACTCATGAGTGTTAAAAAGACTAATAACTTGGAAATGAAAAAAACATTAGCTATGTTAATAGTTCGTGTTCCATCAAAATAAGGATTAGAATGTATCTAACTCCTATTTTTTAATTCGGTCATTTTAATTTTAAACATGCGGTTTATATTACTAAATGTAGAATGGACAATCAGTTTGCATACCTGATATATGCATCATTCGTAAAAACGCATGCACTACAAACCTCCACTACCCTTACAACAGTCCACTAGCACTGCACTCATTTATCGTCTACTAAAATCTCAACAATCGTTTTGCTTCATAACAGAAGTATCATCTGGAGATAGACTCCACGAAAAAATCGCAAAGCAACACATCATCCAAGCAAATACAGGTGTATAGTAATTAGTTCAACCCCCACCATTTATTATTCTTGTAAACACGTGTAACATACTTATATATTTAGCGTTCTATATATTTTCTATTTGCTTTATCGCGGATAATAGCTTTTTATTTTTAGATTATTTTTGCTTTGGCCCCACTTAAAGTTACGTCAGGCTTCTAGCAAAATTAAAATGTTGCATTATTCATTTACTTAATCTTATTCAAAGTTTAAAGTTGGAATCAATTATTGTTTCATATAAGTACATATCCGAAATAAACAAGATAATTATTTAAAAATTATCTCAAATATGTAAAGACGAAGTTGTTATTTAAAAATTTACGGAATAATAATAAGCTTTCACAAAGCTTTACATGCTAATGCTTTTAGTGGTATATCATATATTATGTAATGAGTCCGAATACATTGACATTTTGATAAACAAAGATTATCATTAGAAGAAAAAAAAACTCTAAAATACTAAAAGTAGGATGCACTTATTTATTCTCATACACTACATATTATGATAAGTGAACGCAAACATCACAAATCTCTACAAACTCCACATTATTTTAGCACTGCACGTATTCACTAAAACCATTTCAACAATTTCAACGAACACAATACTATCGAACTTTTAATATTCTCTATCGTTTCATCCAATTTGTAATAATGTAATATAATAAATACATTAGTAGAATAGACCACACTCATTTCACACTGAGGTGTCGTAAAAGGCCACTAAGGTAAGTTGACCCGTTAGTCTTATAAAACGAGCCATATTATTTTACAACATATTTATAACATTTTGTGCCGACCCCACTTTGTGTGGGATAAGGGGCGCAGAATGATAATGAGGGATATGTGGATTAAAAGAACATAGATTACTTTCTACGAGATTTTAAAATGTTTAATCCTTTCATACATGTTGTCGCTATTAACTTCCGCTTTGTATTTTATAGCAACACAGTCATGAAACAAGAGTATCGCGCCCTCTTTGATTAAAATGGTACCAACACTGTGACGTGTTGTTTCCGGTTGAGTCTTCCTATTGATAAAACGTTTCAGTGACATTCAGTCTTTGTTCATCATTCAAGAGAAGTGCATCTCGGAACGGGAATTGTGGTATTCCTATTATATCGTGTTATTGTATATAGTGTGCGCTAACATACAAGACTTATTTTGTTAGTATTTCTCATGTTATCCATCCAAAAATAGATAAAATACTTAATAGGAAAACTTCTGCACGCGCCAACTAATTAAATATAAAGCCATATTTATATTTTGTCTGTCTCTTCTGATGCCCCATACAGTTATAAAAATGCATATTAAATGAAAACAACTCCTTTGAATATTTCAATTTAAGCAGTTTTTGATAAGATACAAAAGTAATTCATTTTCATATATAGTTTGAATGATATACTAAAAATATAAACACGATTGTTCAATTAAGTAAATTTGAAAAACATAACGTTATCTGTAGAGAACCTGTTGTATTTATTTTATAAAGGAATAATAGGAGAATTAACATGTCCAGTTAAATTCAAATGCTCTATTATACGTGATTCACAGAATAAATTTTGCTGTAGAAAGAAACAAAAAGGTTTGTTAAAAATTTGCGTCGTAAGTGTTATTATTTAGAGGATATATTTGCATAAGAGTGTTCTATTGGTTATTGTTATTCACATCAAAAAAAAATCCCCTTCCATTCTCTTCTAACATTTGTTTATGTTGTTATTACTTTCATTTCTATATCACACTTTTAAAAAAATCCTTGTCTTTTCTCTCTATGCAGCATATCTTTTCAGTGTCACACATATTCTTTAGTTTAATTTTCAAAAACACATTTCAGAAAAATGTATTTGAAAAATTTATGTATTTAAAATGAATTATTAGAAATAAAATGGTTAATTTCGATGTCATTTGTAAAATCGTAGTAGCTTAATCGGGGAACGGGCGGTCTAGAGAACTGAAAATAACTCGGATCGAGCCGCATCTTTTTATATCTTCAAAAAAAATACCGGTACATAAATAAAAATACGGGTACTAGATATCATAATATAACGTATTATTTAAATACAACGATATAGCGTATTAAATTTAAATCTCTATTTCTTCTATGAAGAGGGGAACGATTTATTTTGCAATCAATTTTTATTTAAAAAAAAATTTAAAGATAAATATTGACTGTCACTAGATTTAATTATTTTGGGATATGTTGCGAAATCGGTATTAAAAAGTTCATTGTATAATATATAAATCACTTTATTTTTTTTCTTGTTACGTCTGCGAGAAAAACACCGAACAAAGACGTAAACCTTATCTTAATAACTTGATTATGCATTTATACAATGTAAATAAACATTTTGAACGTATAGAACCGGTAGTTTGAAGTCAACGTTTCTCACAATACAAACAAACGTGGCAATTGAACATTACATACAGATCTACACGAATAAATAAACATGTTATATGTAGTAAATAGTGGGAGGTTTTTAATAGTAACCAAAAATTTGATAATTGTTTTAAAAGGTTACAAATGATAGAATTATCTTATTTATAATTGGACGCCGTGTTGGTATCCGGCCGAGTAGAATAGACCAACCTCATTTCTTACCGAGGTGTCGTAAAAGGCGACTAAGGTAAGTCGACCCGCCGTGTGGTATCCGGCTGAGTAGAATAGACCAACCTCATTTCTTACCGAGGTGTCGTAAAAGGCGACTAAGGTAAGTTGACACACCGTGTGGTATCTGGTTTAGTAGAATAGACCACCCTCCTTCTTACCGAGGTGTCGTAAAATACGACAGAGGTAAGTTGACGTCAGGCAGGCGGCCGGTCGTAAAAACGCAGCCAAATCATGTGACAGCATATTTATAATATGTTGAGCCGACCCCACTTAGAGTGGGATAAGGGCAGGAGGATGATGATTAGAAGACTAAAACTCATATAAACATTATTAAAATAAATGTAGGACCTATTTATATTTGATATTATACTACTTGCCTTTAAAAGCGTCCCACAAGGGCACGAAAAGAAGAATTGACGCAGAATATAAAAAATAAATCGACTGCGAATTATTTTGCCGCATCCAAAAATAATGCATCCACGAACATTGTTGCAACAAAAGATAGATTCGGTTTGAAGATATGATATTATTTTTTTAGGTTCTGCGCGGGGTGGCCGAGGGTTAGACCGGGGGGTGCGGGGTTCGAGGGGGGAGTGTGTCAGGTGACTCCGATTCTTTGCAATATAATTTTGGTTTTTTAATTTACATAACATTTGTATAGTATTATGGTATTATATTGCTATTGTGATGTCGAAATTTTGTTAAATTAAAGTCTATTGTTATAGAACTGAATCTTATAAAAGTTAACTCGATTCGAAAAGTTTGTACATAAAATTCCTCATTACATATACTGAAACTAAACGAATAAACATAAAATTGTAAATTAAAGATAAGATGTAAATAAAGAAACTACAAACAATCGCTTCCATAAGAACTTCATTATTAGATTAGATCACGTTATTCTTGCTTGTATTAGACTAGCAATCGCCAACGGAAAAAATAAAAAACGCGTGAAAAACCGTAATATAGTATTTTGATAACCATAAAAGTGGTTTTATTTAAGGTATTTTTAGAGGGGAACAACTTTGTAATAGTTGATTTTTCAATAACTTTCACCGAGTACTTAGCGTACACAAGGACAGCTTTAAATTTTGCTGTTTTGACAATATTATTTATTTCTGCTCCTCTCCTGTTCATCTTAGCGTGATGTTATATAGCCTATAGTCTTCCTCGATAAATGGACTATCTCACACTCGAATAATTTTTCAAATCGGTCTTGTAGTTCCTGAAATTAGCGTGTTCCAACAATCAAACAAACAAACCAACTCTTCAGCTTTATTTATTAGTATAGATTTAAATTCCAGCCAGGAACTAATATTTCCCAAAAAATTGTATATCTTCATTTCAGTTTATCCGTGTCTTTCTTTGCGTAAAATTTAGTTTTAAAATCCCTCGTATACGAAAATGATCACCCACACTTTTTTACAAAAATACTAACCTTTTTTCGTTATTCTACACTTTTTGGTTCGAAAGCGTATGTATTTTTTTAAATCTATTTAGTTTCTATTATTTAAGAAGTTATTTCGCTCTATGTAGTATAAAACTTCCCATTTGGAAAGCTGTGCGAGATCTTTTCCAAAATACCTCAGTGCCTAAAGACCAAAGTCCTTGAACAGTGCGTGTCGCCAGTGATGACATACGGATCACTGACTTTGCGGAGAACCCATGAAAGGACCTGCAAGCAGTGCAGCAATAGCAGCTGCTACTGCTTGAGTGGTTCATATACGTACGTACGCGGCACAAGATTGTGATTTGTTGAGATCCCATGAAGGGATACTCAAGCAGTAGCAGTTGCTATTGTTTGCAAGGCAAGCGATGCAATCAATAGCAGCTGCTACTGCTTGAGTGGTTCGTATATGTACGTACGCGGACCAAGATTGTGATTTGTTGAGATCCCATAAAAGGACCAGCAAGCAATAGCAACTGGTACTGCTTGAGTGAAGTCTGTAGTTCACTGTGCAGTCGCAGTTTAAAGCCGTGTAAATCCGGTCTGAGTCTTTGCAAATCTAAAACGTGACCTTCATGTTAATACATACGTATTATAAAAATGTAATTCCCGCTGATAATAAGTACAACAGGTACAAAATCCTTTTAAGGGACGTGTGGGACGCGAGTCGTGATGCCGCGCTCGAGATAACAATAAGCGGATAAACGAACATCCAAATCAAAGTGTGGCGTCGCGCGGTGACGGTGCCAGTTTCGGTGGCATGTGCAAGGAATCTTAATGTCAACTCGTACTGGTATCAAATTTGGCATTAGGGCTGCCAACGTAACAAAATTACGTTTTAATTTCATCCATCAATCAGCCTATCGCAGTCCACTGCTGGACATAGGCCTCCCCATGTCTGCGCCAGACATCCCGGTTCTCCGCAATGCGCATCCACCTGGCCCCAACAACCTTCCGGATATCGTCGGTCCAGCGAGACGGTGGGCGCCCTACACTGCGTTTGCCAAGACGCAGTCTCCACTCCAGGACTCTTTTGCTCCAACGGCCATCAACGGCTCCTGCGACAGACGTGACCAGCCCACTGCCACTTCAGCTTACTTATTCTGCTATTAAATGCTATGTCGGTTACTCTGGTTCTCTCTCGGATAAATTCTCATTTCTGATTTTATATGACGTTTTAATTTAGTAATAAATAATAGTACCTAAATAACCAAGACTCGAACGGTAATTTCTTAAAAATTTTTACAAAATCAAATAAAAACGAAAGACAAGCTTCGGTGACACGTAAGACTCAAACCCGGAATCTCGAATATTATTGGTCCTCCCGTTACCATTAGGCTATTACAGTATTACATGTGACAGTCAAAAATATCATTTGCTTTCACTTCCTAATTTAGCAGTTTTTTTTGTGTCCAAAAACAGGGATAAAACAAAATTTTTTATATTATAAAACTTAGCTAGATCGATTTATCTCCCCCTAAACACCCTACATGCTGAATTTCAGGAAATTTTTATTTAATTTTATATAACTTTTAATTGACAAACTCACCTAAAAATGTACGTGACTAAATAATAACATTTCAATGACCATGCATATAAAAGAAGTAGCGGTAGATTTGATGAATGATAGAAGGGAATGGAAGAGAAAACATGTTTCGCCGACCACACCTAGAGTGGGATAATAGAATGTTGAATAGACAGTAGAATGATGAGCAAAGTATGACTGGTAGCTATACATAAAAATTTTCATGCATACATAATAATAACACATAAAAATTACAATATTAATCATTAAAATGCGTTCTGCCAACCCTACACGGTACTCGATTCTCAGGTACCTTCTTTATCGCGCCATCTTTCCACTCAAATTATTTATTTCCTACCAACGCAAACAATATTAATATAACCCAAAGACAAATAATAATAATCTCTGTAACATACGACATAGGGTCTTATTAGAGTGCACTGCATTTATGTAAAAAGTTCATGAATGTTAGTCTTTGTCGCCCCGTGATATTTCATTAGTTTCAAGATTAACTTATTAAGGCGTGCCCGCGCTTTTTTCGGTTGTTTTTGTGATCGCATACGTATCTTGGGTTTCAACTTTGAAGATCACATACCTGTAATGCAAGTCCTTTTGTACTAATATTCAATACGGATAAATCTCATTGTCTTTTGATTCTAACTTATAACAGAAGTTTGCAATAGAATTATTTTGCTGTAATCCGCGTTTGTTAAGAGAATATATGTAATTCTAAGTGTATGAAGCAGGCAACAATTATCACAAGACGCCGCTAACACCAACACTCCATACAACCACTACAGACACTCGTACTTCGTATTTTACGATATCTCGGTAAGAAATCAGGGTGGTTACATTCTATTCAGCCCGATACCACACGGCATACATATTTTTTTTAACAGTATTGATGCATTTCGAAACGTAGTCAGATACAAAGAAAAGAAAAATTCTTTCAGTCGGCTACTTTTGATGTATTCTTTCAAGATGCATAAGGCAAAGGCCCGCACGAGGCGCATGCGCAATGCAGTACACCTGTCGCATGCGGTGGGCCGCTAATAATAACAATTATCGCGTGCGCCCGCGCACTGGAAGGTGACCCCTACAGGTCAGGGTTGCCAGGTAACACTTTCTCCACGCTAACGGGTAAATTTTTTCACCATTCAGCATATAAATACACTGGTAAGTTCTGTTTTTATAACACGAACTCAGTGATGAATTTGTTTATGTTGATATGCACTAATATAAAAAAGTAAATTTTGTTTTTGTCGTGTTTAGTATTAGTGAAATTTTTATATGCCTCTGTGAGTTAGGGAAAAAAATCACTACATAAAACAAGTTGGCCTTAGAGTAATTAAAAAAGTTTAAAAGATCTTTAAGTAAGCCCTGATGATATACTTTTGTCACTATTGCGTATAAAACTCAGTTTGATATAAAAAAATATTAAAGGTCTTTGCTTAAAGACTGAAGTGGATTCTAATTTTAGAAAGAAAATTTTTCCAAACTTAGGAGGACTAAAATGGTAGAGGGAATATTTGCAGGTTAACAAATAAGAAAACTGATAAATTATAGATGTTTAGAAGGAAAACAGAATTATCAGGAAAACTAGTCTGGAAATGTTTTGTGAACATTGTCAAAAAGTTCTAGGGCCCATTTTTTTCCTATTATAAAGTACATCACTATGGAGGTACTTTGTTGTAGTACAATCTAGCCTTAAGCCTAATAAGCAACTTAATTTTAACCGAAACTTATAAATTAACTTTTATCTAAGAACAGGTCAAATGACTTATCATAATCTTTCTTACTATAGGAGACACTTCGTTCTCGTGTTATTTTTCAGTAGCACTAATACTACACTACACTATCACTATATTACACTAACTCAAAAGGGAACCATAAAGCGGAAAATATATAGAATTAATAAATGAACTTTATCATTATTAACTTATTATTATCGTTAACTTAATCATATTTAGGATGTCTCTCCTCTTAATTTCCATTCTGAAATTTTGGGTGCTGAGAGTGACGAATATGGGTGGTTTTAACAAGACATTAACTGGCAGCACTCGCTCAAAACCGGCGGCGAAGGTCGAGGGCGTCGTAGTTGTTTTGCGAAGTGAGCGCAGGACCGAGGCAAGGGCACGCTGACCTACTTCCCGGCGAGCCTTCCGCGGGAGAGCACGTGTCTACACATATGGACACTCGATTGTGTTCGGCATACTGGGTGACCGGTTTTTAAAACGTTATGACTCATGGGGTGAATGGGAAAAAATTTGAATTTCACCTGTCCTATCACAGTATGAAAACAAATGATTAGAATGTATCAAAGAATCTACCGTACAATTTTTCTGTTTCTAATCGGCTAATACTGAATAACCATTTTTCCGTTGCGATATACATAGTTCTGTATAATCATCTTCATGCCCTTATCCCACTCTAAGTGGGGTCGGCACAACATGTTATAAACATGCTGTCACATGATTTGGCTTCATTTTTACGACCGGCCGCCTGCCCGAAGCCAACTTACCTCTGTCGTATTTATGACACCTCGATAAGAAATAAGTTGGTCTATTCCACTAAACCGGGTACCATACGGTGAGTCGACTTACCTTAGTCGCATTTTACGATACCTCGGTAAAAAATGAGGGTGGTACTATTTTAGTCAGTCGGACACCACACAGAGTATACATAGTTCTGTATAAAAAAAGTAAAATTAATACAGAAGATTAAAATTACCATCGATTTTCAATAAGTATTATTCTGTGTGTCTGTAATGTGTAATTGGCGTATTCGCCGATACCACCAGTTCTTAATAAATAGACGCTTGTAAATTGACAAATTTTGCAAAGCCGACACAAACATCTGCCAAAATAACTTGCTAAATATTGGCACCAATAGACAATCGATTAACGGGTCCGAGCCCAGCTATTTGAATAGTTCAAATGAATAATTCATCGTTGATTATTCCGAGACCGACGAAACTCGATACCATTCTATTTTGTTTTCTACTAAATTTATTACCGCGCCTTTCTATGAATTTAGGCTTTGCGGAATTAAAGAAAAGGTCATTTGTAATAATAACGGCTTGTTTGAAGCCCGTTTTAATAAGCGAGTCTTTAATATATGGAGTAGATTTAAGATTTAATCAGTTATAAACAAAATATAGAAGAAACAGAAAATATTGCGTGAAATAACTACAAAAACATCAATATGTACCTATACAATAAAGTGACAACATTTTCATTGAGACTGTAAGGCTGTTTTACAGCAATTAAACTTTCTTTTCTTGATGTAACATTTTATTTTAGTTAAAGAAAACTTTTGATGACAGGTATATGGGCAAGAAGGAAGATGGCGGCAGTGTTGCTACTATTATAAAATTATAACAGAGACAGCGGGAAACACTTCTACCATGTCTTCCGCATTTGCAACGCGGATTACAGAAGAATATATTTTATTGTAACTTCTATACTATGGTGTTCCGCTAAGTAACGCCTGCTTCTATAAATCATAGTACATGGGTGACCAAGCCTTGCTTGGTAATTTTTTTTAAGATATAAAAAAAATATTTAAAAAAATTAAATCGTGTTGCGTACATTTTCGGTCTGCGCGTAACCCATCGGCTTTTGCAAAATTATGTTTGACAGCTAAAAAAATCTTTGCTTTCAATTCTACATTTAAAATTTTTTTTAATGCCCAAAAACAGGTACAACTATTTTTTTGAAATAAACCTAGCTAGATCAATTTTTCTCCCCCAAAATCCCCTGCATGCTGAATTTCAGGTAAATTGTTGGAGCCGTTTCCGAGATTCAGAAAATATATTTATATACATACAAGAATAACTCATTTAAATATTAAAGATAAATCGATAAAATGAGAATTACTTAGTTACATATATTTAATTGTGGAAATAGGTTCATATACCTGCCAAAAATTATTGATTATTAATTATTGATAACTATAAAAATATTTAAAAAAATATTAATTTTTAAATCATATTTTTATTCAAATGATTTTTTTATTTTAAAAAATTATTATCTTATATATTAAAAATGATTGATAATTTTTTTCTTAAATTCATATTTTCTAAAAAGCGGTACATTTTTAAAAATCAGCGAAATACGGTACATTCCACCAAAAAACGGGACTGTTCCGCTAAAATCGACTATAATAAAAAAATATATATTAATTTACGATATTCTAACGAGAACTAGAAATTACTAACTGAGCCATAGTGAAACGTGACTTGGTTAATACTATAATTAAAAATTAAAACAATGTCGAACATTTTTAGTTCATCATATCAGGACTAATTGAATGGCATATTCGAACGAATATTATAACTGTCAAATTTGGAGGCAAAGTATCATCTCGTCGTCTTAATTATGAACCCAACGACCGCTAATGTCGTCCAATCTTAAATTATGGCCGCACCAGACACACAGACGCCATAAGCGATACGACCTTTTATATAACCAATAAATAAATATTCATAGTCGAAAGTCGATACGAAATTATCAAAATCAAATAACAAGATCAGACGCGACCTAAAATAAGTTGTTTGTGTTAAAGGAAAATTTGGCGTTGAAGTAGTTATTTACATTCTCGGTATTGTATTAGAAAACAAAACGTGAGAAAGTGTATTGAAATACGTATAAAGTATAAGTTTTGAAAAATGATCCCACTTCTGACGTAAGGTTAAAACGGACAGACGGTAAGTGTATCACGGATGAATATTTTATCTATCATCCTCCTGCACTGCCTGCAACATGTTATAAACATGTTGTAACATGATTTGATACGTATTTTACGACGGGCCGCCTTCCTGACGTTACCTTAGTCGCTTTTTGCGACAACTGGGTAAGAAAGAGGTTGGTCTATTCTACTCAACCGGATACCACACGGTGAGTCGACTTACCTTAGTCGCCTTGTACGACACCTCGGTAAGAAATGAGGATGGACTATTCTACTCAGCCGGAAACCACACGGCGGGTCGACTTACCTTAGTCGCCTTGTACAACACCTCGTTAAGAATGAGGGTTGTACTATTCTATTCTGCCGGATACCACACGGCGTGGCTATTTTTTTTCGAACTGACTATATGCCGTTAGCCCTAGCGGCTTTTACAGCGTCCCAGGACGGGACGGTTAAGCACAGAAGCGTCATCGAGGTTGCGAAATGCGGAGAGTAGAGCGCAGAACCTACACTAGTGTCGGGGAAAGTCGTCCTGTGAAGACCGACCACGGCTTAGGGCAACGTGTGGTAGAGGGCTGGTGGTATGATTGTGACTAGTCATCACGCCTTCAAAAGTGTGACGAGAAGACACCACCGATCGACAACTGGGACCTCGTCTTCGACGGCGAAGACGCCGATGTGATCAATGATGATCAAATAACTGTCACAGACACTAATGAGGTTTTCTGTTTAAACCTATGCATCTAATTGATAATTACAATTTAACACACTTTTCGGTGAAGGAAAACATGGCGAGGAAACCTGCATATCTCTAGAAAATTCTGCAGATATGTGTAACCTACCAATCCTCATTGGAGCAGCGTGGTAGGTCTTAGCTCGAATCCTTCTCTCCAAATTTCATTTCAATTATAAGTTCATTTAAATTAAATGCTGTAAACGGCAATATTAATCTATATTAAATCAACAATGTATTTAAGGTACTTAATAGGATAAGGATTAATGCTGTATTGTTTAAAATAGCTTCAGAAATAAGGCATTATTTTTGTTTAAAAAAAAAAGACAAAAAAAAGCTTTTGTGGGTTATCCATATGAGATAGACATATACCATCCCGGACACACACAGACCATTCAACATTGAAACGATTGTTGAGATTGTGGTGGTGAATGTGTGCAGTGCTTGTGTATTGTTGTGCCATCGGTGTCGGGTAGTGCATGAGTTCTTACAAATTCTGCATGTATCAGGTATGAGAACGAATAGTACACTCTACATTTAGCATTACACATATTTTCATTTATCGCGGATTATAGCAGAATAATATTCTCATAACTCTTGTAAGCTAGTAATAAGATCTGTATAACAAAACATTGCACCACACCTAAAGTAATGGCGTCCGTAGACTTATAGCACCGGTTTAATTAAAGCCGAGGAGTTGCAAGTGCTCATTAAAAGATTCACTCGATGTTCAATTAACATCAAAGGCGAGCGTCAAATGTGTCGTGTCAGACGTATCGTGCGGCGAGTGCGCCCACAAATAGATGTAACAGCAAAAACAAAGCACTACTCCTTTTGGTTTTGTGTATATAAGTGCGCGTTTCCATTTTGAACGTGAAAACACAACAGACGCGTCAGTTATAATACTTGATTATGAATTAGATTAGATTAGAGAATCACTATTTTTGATCCAGAGGGAGGAAGACACTTGTAGCACGAATTATCTTAGTACGAGTGTAAGCCAGTGATTCTCAACCGCTGTGCCACGGCACTTTTGTGTGCCGCCAGATTTCAAAAGTGTGCCGCCAAATTTTGCAAATACATAATAATGTTAATATTATTAAATTATATCATTTTAAAAGAAAAATATTGTAATTAATCCCTTAATAAACGTTTAGTTATTATTGTAGTATATATTCTTTTATTTCGTATAATTACTTTTGTATTATGGACGCCGTGTGGTATCCGGCTGAATAGAATAGTACCACCCTTATTTCTTACCGAGGTGTCGTAAAAGGCGACTAAGGTAAGTCGACCCGCCGTGTGGTATTCGGCTGAGTAGAATAGTACCACCCTCATTTCTTACCGAGGTGTCGTTAAAGGCGACTAAGGTAAGTTGACCCACCGTGTGGTATCCGGTTTAGTAGAATAGACCACCCTCCTTCTTACCGAAGTGTCGTAAAATACGACTGAGGTGAGTTGACGTCAGGCAGGCGGCCGGTCGTAAAAACGCAGCCAAATCATGTTACAGCATGTTTATAACATGTTGTGCCGACCCCACTTAGAGTGGGATAAGGGCAGGAGGATATATATATTATTTAATTTCGTACATTAAAATTTTTTGTCATAAACTAATTATGGAGTGTGTTAATTCTCAAGTTATCCCACTCTAAGTGGGGTCGTGGGGTTAAACATGTCACCTGATAGTTACTGCATGATCAGCCGCCTGCCTAATCTAATCGTTAACTAACTTTAGTCGCCTTTCACACCTCGACAAGAGATAAGAGTGGTCTATTCTACTCCACCCGATACCACACGGCATACTAAAGCTAATATGAATTAATTATAAAATTATTTTGCCATCATCCGCTATAAAGTAATTAGAAACTATATGTATTATGTAATGCTAAATGTAGATTGGATTATCCGTTTTCAGCTTATTTACAGCTTATATATTGTATATCCGGCGAAAGGCTAAAGCACGTTCATTTCTTACTGAGGTGCCGTAAATAGTGACTAAGGTAATTTGACGTCAGGCAGGCGGCCGGTTGTGCAATGACTAGCGAAATCAATTAACAACATGCTTAAAACATATTGCACCGACCCTACATAGAATGGGATAAGGGCAGGAATAGATGAAAAATGAAGTGTAGTAAACGTGTAATGAAAAACAAAAAAAAATAAAAAAATATTAAATTTTTTTTTAATTGGGCTCGATATTAGTTATTTACACTTCTCGAGACTGCCCGTTCCCCGAATAAGCTACGCTGACTTGACAATTTACGGCAAAAATATCGTTTTATGCACAAGTGTTAGTATGTTAGTATTTTATTATGCCAAAACACATTTAAATATTATAGATTCATAGTATAAGTCGTATAATAACAATGGAAACTCGCCTCTCCCAGCGCAATATTAGAAGCAAAGTAATAATGCATGTTTACAGTTGAATTCACTTTACCGCTCCATTATAAAGAGACATACAATTGTTATTTTGGCGTTTACTGTTTGTGTCTGAAACGAAAGCGAAGACTTGTATCAACGGCTTTCATTCCAACGTTTTACTTCCGATTTGGTTCAAATTCAAAACATTCCTTATTCAAGAAAACTTGTAAACAAGTGCTTTTGAATCGCCAACTCCACTGCTGGTTCGGAAAGCTGTTTCTACCGCGAAGAGCCAACACGAAACTCGGTGTCTGAAGTTTTCATAATATATTTCTTAGAACTAGTTCATTGCCTCTTCAGGTGACAAGAGGGCTGGCTCTGTTTTCGCACAAAGAATTAGCTTAGCGATTCAGCGCGGAAACGCTGCCAGCATTCTTAGAACCATTTCACGTGGACATTATTTGTATAGTCCTAGCGTGTAAGTAGTTTAAAATAGATATAATTTGTACATTTTTGCTTTAAATAAAACTAGTTAAATGTAGTTATAAGTATATCGTAAAGGGTCGAAGACTAGCTATATCCGCGCATTCTTATCATCTAGATAATCTTCAACAGTATAGTATATTTTCTTTGGCTTTCTGTATGCCCCTTTTAACAGTTATTTTAAACTGATGTCATGGTAAGGCTAAAACTCACAAACGACTTTTGTACTTTTGCAAGGCCCTTAATATAATCTTTTTATACATATATTTAGAAAACAGAAAGTAAAAGTAAAAAAGCAGATGTATAAAGGAGGACTTAACTCTAAAAGGGATCTCTTCCAGTCAACCTTTGAGTAATAGAAGGAAAAGGATAAGAATTGAAGAAGAAAGAGAGTACGGGTCATATAGAGAAAAAGAAAAAGTTTATACAAATTTAACTATTTAATCTATTAATTAAATTTGGTTAAAATAAATAGATGAAAAGATACTGCTAATATATAATTCCTTAAGATAAATAGTTTCTAGTTTGTAACTTAAATACCGAAAGAGAAAGAGATTTGCCTCTTTTACCGAGGTGTCGCAGCTCGGTAAGAGATGAGGGTGGTCTTTTCTACTCAGCCTGATACCTAATGGTTATTCATCATAATATTTATGTTGTTTCATTCTTGAATAAAGAATATTTTGCATTGGAATTAGTTTGCTATTTAAGGTGCGTTTTACTTCATCACATAAAAGCTTAAAAATCACTCAAAAAAGGGCCTCTTTGAACCTGTGATACGTAATTATTACGCACTCAAACCACTTATCCATTACGGCCTTATGATACTCTTATTTGGAACTGATATAAGACATTTATTTCTGTTACTTTATTAACAGCATCCGTTTATATTATTAAGTGATATCGCGGCACTAAACACCGATTTACTTCACTTATGTCATGTAGAAATTGTTATTTATTACACAATACTAATATTTGGCCAAAGGAAATGTAAATTTCTACTACAAATATGAGTCATTACCTAGCGGATGCTGTTAAGGCGATCGCCATAAAATCTTCATATACAGTTCATAGACCTGTCATACGGGGCTGTACATATATGTTCACTTTAAGATGAACTTTAATATTTGCGGTTACGACACGTAAGCGCGACGAGAAAAATCTGTGACCGAAGATAAGCGACATAACTACAAAGTAATAATAAGATTAAGCTGTGTGGTACCAGGCTGAGTAGAATAGACCACCCTCTTTCTTACCGAGGTATCATAAAAGGCGACTAAGGTAAGTTGACCTGCCGTGCGGAATCTGGTTGAGAAGAATATACCACCCTCTGTCTTACCGAGGTGGTGTAAAAAGGCGACTAAGGTAAGTTGATCTGCCATGCGGTATCCGGTTGAGTAGAAAAGACCACCCTCTTTCTTACCGAGGTGTCGCAAAAGGCGACCAAGGTAATTTGAAGTCGGGTAGCGGATCATAAAATAACAGGTCAAAACATGTGACAAAATATTTTAAACATGTTGTGCCGACCCCACTTAGAGTGAGATAAGGGCAGGGAAATGATGATTTAGTGCTTAAGTCATATACTAAAAACCTCCACCATCACCACAATACACAAGCACTGCACACATTCACTATTACAAACTCAATAGCCTCGTCCCGTAACTAAAGCAGCATAAGGAGATAGACTCCACGAAGGCGACAAAGGTAAGTTGATGTCAGGCAGGCGGTCGGTCATAAAATATGTAGCCAAAACATGTAACATGTTTATAACTGTTGTCGCCAATGACTTTCGCTTTGTATTTTATAGCAACACTTTTCTTTTTTAGAGAATGAGTTTTATGGAGGTCATTTCCTTTGTGACGATTTTTCGTATTTCAAACCACTTTCAAAAACTTCATGCTGCGAAACACACAGGCATATCGTATCCGTCTCGTGATCGATCACATAAAATATCTCAGAGCGTAGAAAATCCATTTTAATGTACATAAAACCTTATTTGATATTTAATTTGCTGGCCTTTACGTGTAAATGCTAATTTATAGCGAGCCCGAAGATTTCTACGGCGCGATTCGTAAGTGCAATTAGTCTAGTTTTATAAATTTTTACGACTCTTTTCGGATTGAGACGTAACTATATAATAATATACAATAACTGAACATCTTGATCCGATATAAAGTTTTATAGTGATATTTATTAGATTTTTATAACACGCAGATAAGGTAATCTGATGTATTAAGGTTAAATATTTTCTAGGAATTTTTTTACAAAATTGATACAAAATCATCATATCATAATCATTGATAAATCAAATCAAAGCATTCTATATTTAATTAAACGTTTAAACTGCTTTTAATCGTCAACTCTACTGATGATTCGGAAAGCTGTTCCTACCGAGAAGAGCCAGCAAGAATCCTATACCCCCAAACCCACAAACGACTTACTTACTTTTGCTAAGCACAAAGAAGGACACGTAAGTAAACTTATAAAGCTCTAAGCACTTGAAAAATGTCTATTTACTAAATGTTAATATAGTAATTGTTATAATTGGTACGCGGGTAAGCGTTAATTCCAATTTACAGATAACACTGTAAAAAAACGTAAAAATAATCATTTTCCCTTACAGATCTCTACACAGAAAGGAAAACTCTTTGACCAGCAGCAGAGCCGCTATTTGACTAGTTATTAAGTGTACTGTCTGTTTTCGTATCTGATGCATGCTCTACAAACCCCCAATAGCACAGTCCACTAGCACCGCACTCATTTACTGCCAAAATTTCAATAATCCTTTCGCCCTTGACCAAAGCATCATGAGGAGATAGACTCTACGACAAAATCGCAATTGCTTTGCAATCATCTTTATTTAAAACTAGCGTTATATATTTTATACCCCTGCTTCGCACGGGTATAAAATATATATCCCATGTCAGTCAGTGTAAAAAAAATGATTAAAATCGATCCAGTAGTTTTGATTTATTCATTACTGCCCGTGGCCCGCAAGCGTTAAATTTGGAGAAAAACAATTTCCTCTCCCTATACCGAGATGATTTCCTGCTATCTTTGGAATATCTAAACTCATAAAGTACATTTTTACTTATTTACTTTTACATTTTCCCTATGTATTTTATTTTTATAATTAATTACAGAATGTCTTTAAACAAACTCTAAAAGATTCGAAGTGCTATAGGGTGAAGCGCAGCGTCCTCACGGCATTTTACATCTGTAATATCTCCGAAAATGTTCACTTAAATTGCATGCTGTAAACGGCCATATTGATCTATATTAAATCAACAATTTATATAAGGTACTTAATTGGATAAGGATTAATGCTGTATTGTATAAAAATTGCTTTGAACATAAGGCATCATTTTTCGTAAAAAGTAAATGAAAAAAACTGCTATTGTGGGTTATCCATAAGAGATAGATATATACCATCGCGGACTTTTCTGTAGACCTTTTTAAGGTGTACAAATACTTAGTACATCATTTTGATAAATCTCGTAGGGTTAAGCCTGCGTTTGCAATGTAAGCGGAAAAAAATGTAATTATTTACAGAAACCTCAAAAATTACAGTATTTCTCTACTTCGTATTGAATGTTACTATATGTACAAACCTTCCTCTGGAGTCACTCTATCTATTAAAAAAAACCGCATCAAAATCAGTTGCGTAGTTTTAAAGTTTTATGCGTACATACGGAAATATGAACTTTGTTTTATAATATGTAGTGATTACGTATATTGCCTTTTTTATCGCAGATCAAAACCACATATTATAAATTTTGGAGCATATTTTGGTTCTAGGTAAAGCCTAATTCTATAAATTATTTAAAAATGGGAAATGGAACGCCTCATCAAAAGCTATATGAAAGTTTTTACAACATCCAACACTCGAACAAATTCACAAGTCGTGTAAAACAAGTACGTATGGTCATAACGTGTAAGTGACGTTGTTTATTGGCTATAAATCTCTGAGAGCTCATTAGCTCATGTGTGGGCACCTTTACAATCTCGCCCGAACGCGTTTACATGTTTTATACGAAGTTTTATTCATCCTAACGCCATTTTAAGTCAGGTTCAACGGAATAGCGACAGTTCGCCTTCTATTAGAGAGAGTCGTAAAGTTTTGAAAGCTTTTTTGTTCGCTAACAGAATGTCTGTATCGAAATTATTAGACTTTTCTTTACATGAGAAAACCCTTCATGGGTACTGCATTCCAGGAGGAGGGGGGGGAGGGTGAAAGCAGTTATAATGTTATAATGGACTCTTACCGGCTAAAACCTCATGCTTGCTGCTTTGTGACGAGGGCACAGGAATACTGATGCGTTCAGTATTCCTGTGTCCTCGAACGCATCATCTCGTCAGCAGCTTACTCCTGCTTCTCTTGTTAGAGCCTGAACA
Organism: Morpho achilles; assembly: GCA_947086495.1. Lineage (NCBI taxonomy): Eukaryota > Metazoa > Arthropoda > Insecta > Lepidoptera > Nymphalidae > Morpho > Morpho achilles. The sequence goes on along the minus strand of CAMTZB010000007.1, from coordinate 18,951,598 downwards.
GACCTTTGCACCACAGCATAAACAACAAACACAGCAAACGATAGGAATGCGTGGATATAGCTACTGTGCGACCCTGTACAAGATAATGATTTAATGTAACTTATTATAAGTATTATATTGAAAAGAGCAACCGCCAAGTTTTTACTGGCTCTTCTCAGTAGGAACAGCTTTCCGAACCAGCAGTAGAATTGACGATTCAAAAGCTCTTGTTTACAAGTTTATTTGAATAAAGAGAATTTTGAGTTTGAGTTTAAATACTCGTTTAAATATTCAAGTGCAACATAAAAGGTTGTAACATTACTGTTTTAACTATATTTAGATAAATTACATGACGTTTGTTAGTCTCGCTAAACCCGAGAAAGGCTAAAAATATTATGGCTTATTTTAATTTGAAATTTTATATATGTCCATATAAGTCCAAGGAAGGAAATATTTATAAATAATAAAGATAATGAAGAAAAATACTAAAAATAACTATTCCATGTTCAAATACTGTCCTTTACACTTTTATCAACAAACCAAAAAAACTATTTGTCAGAAAGCATTAAATTGACAAAATTTTTTCGTATAACATGTTTTTGAGGTTGTTTTTTGTTATATTTTAGTTATTGTAACAACGCCGCCTTGCCGTTACTGCAAGCAAGCAAGCAAGCAAGCCATGACGTCACATCTTGCCACAGCCTTTCGCGCCATTTTGACGTGGGAGATGTGACAGCCGCTGTCATTAGCAGCTAGCCCGCGGATAGCGAATGAGACTTTGCTTTGATTTCATATTAGCATTTTTATGAAAATAATAAAACTGATTTAGAATACTTCTTTTATTAACACAAATAGTTAAGTTACATTATAAAACTTTCCTATTGATAAATAATTTAATACTAAAGCGGTACAAAATATGCCGGGTCAGCTAGTGGTAAAATAAATTAATCATTACTTTTGAATAAAAATCAAATCGTCCCTGAACAGTGTGTGGGCGGCGCAAATTGACCATTTATGTAATTTTAGTTCTGTATTTCCACACGTCGATCACTAATAGTTATTGCAAACGCTAATTACTATATATTTGCAATTAAGAGAAAAATCAAACGATTTGCATAACGGATCTTTGACTCACATATAGCACAAATAAAATATATTAAAAAAACATGTGGTTCTCGCGACTGCGTTGGAACTTCAATATCAAATTACGCTCAATTGTGTAATGTATTTTTTTCCTTCCGGAAAGAAAACGGGATTTTTACCCTACACATAAGCTTCAGCTTTTTTTCCAGACAGACAGACTTTCGCATTTATTATATTAAGGTGCATAATAGAGATCACTATGGATGGAGTAAAACGACTATGTAGTTTTAAATTTTCATCATCCTTCTGCCCTTAGCACATTTTAAGTGGGGTCGGCACAACATTTTATAAACATGCTGTCACATCATTTGGTTCCGTATTTGCCGCCTGCCTAATGTCAACTTTCCTTAGTCGTATTTTACAACACCTCGGTAAGAAATGAGGGTAGTCTAGTCTACTCAGCCGGATACCACGCGGCTATTATACCTACAAGATACCGTCTAGGAAACAATATACCTACTTCAAGACTAACTTCGTTAGACTAATAGTGTCATCATCCCTCTGTCCTTATCCTACTCTAAGCGGGGTCGGTATAACATGTTACAACATGTTGTCACACATGATTTGGCTAGGTATTTTACGATCGCCCGCCTACCTAACGTCAAATTACCTTAGTTAACGACACCTCGGCAAGAAATGAGGGTGGTCTATTCTACTCAGCCGGATACCACGCGGCTATTATCCATAATACCGTCTAGGAAACAATATACTAAGGACCTGTTTCACAAGGTACCAATAAACTGTCAGTTAGCTTATTCGGAACATAACTGATACATATCTCGGACTTTTGCGTTACTCAGAGCTCTGATAGGCTTATTCAGCACTTAAAGTCCTTAATAAGTTAAATGGTAGATCATGTGGCTGTTATTTTATTTATCTGCTGGATAGCAAATACCTCTTTCAAAATCGCCGTGTTTTTTTGTAATTTTTCACTTTTTAGAGACATTTATCTGGTACTTAGTTTATTTTATTAGTAACTTGTGAAAACCTAACCTCTAACTCCGTTAAGCTAATTGTTCTACTAATGGTGTGTTTAAAGCAATCTCAGTTTGCAATAGCTATTAGTCGTTGACGCGTTAACATAATATCAAAAATTACATAAACGGTCATTTCGCGCCGCCCACATATTATACTGTGTTAAGCGGAAGCTCAATCATCTATATTAATACATTATAAATTCGTAGTCAGTATGTTTATCTGTTACATTTGAATTACATTTTAGTATTTTAGTCGTCAACATTTTCGTTTCAACATTGTTTGTACTAGCCCAGCGGTGACCGTACGACTCTTTTAAGGTCACGGGTTCAATTGTTTCTAATTGATATTTGCAATTTATCACACGCTTTTCAGTGAAAAAAAAACATCGGATTTCCTCAAACTGTATATCTCTAGAGAAATCTAGGCATAAAAAAATGTAATGAAGCCTACATCCAGTCGATGCTTCGGTTACGGGTTGAAACAATCCTTGAGATTGTCGTAGTGAATCTGTATAGTATTTGTGTAGTGTGCTGTCGGTGGTGGTGTCTTGTGATAAGTGCGGTAGCTTATCCTGCTATAAGGTATGAGAACAATTTTGCTTCCTACAATTAGCATTAGATCCTCTTAACAAGCGCAGATACTGGGCCCTGTATCTACCGTAAAACCATTACTCCCAGAAGAAGAAGAAGAAAAACAAACGCAAATTATAGGAAAATAATTCTATCATAATTTTGTACTACGCAATTCCGCAAAGTAACGCCTATTTCTATAAATTATACAAACGCAACCGTCAGAATTGATATGACGTCTCCTTAACACCCACACATCATCGTCGAGGGTCAATTAAAATATTGTGTAGTAGAGTTTTCGCAATTACTACTTCAATTATTCCTCCGCCTGTTTGTTTACACATTTGGTTATATATCCGAAAGAACAATTTGTTTCTAAGAAATATGACGCGAGCTTTTAGAGATCATTGTGCCGGTACCTGTTTGCCACCTATTTATTTTCTATAGGTAGTTTAACGGAGCCGCCGTGTGGTATCCGGCTAAGTAGAATAGACCACTTTATTTCTTACCAAGATGTCGTGAAAGACGTCGGAGCTTAGTTTAGCCACAAAGTGGTGTCCAGCTGAATAAAATAACCCACCCTCTTTATTACCGGGGTGTCGTAAGTGATCGGTTAATAGCCTAAGGTAAGTTTAGTCGCCGTGTGGTATCCGACTTAATATAATAGACCATCGACTTTCGTGGTGAGGTGTCGTAAAAGGCGACTAAGGTAAGTTCAGCCGCCGTTTGGTATCCTGCTCAATAGAATAGACCACGAGGTGTCGTAAAAGGGTAAAAGGCGCTCAGTCGCCGGTATCTTGGTAAGAAAGATGATGGTTGACGCCAGGCAGGCGGCCGGTCGTAAAATACTTAGCCAAATCATGCGACAACATGTTTATAACATGTAGTGCCGATCCCACTTAGAGTGGGATAAGGGCAGGAGAATGAACTTTGAATACTACTCTAATGAATTAATTCTAATAAATTAATTACAAATTAGGTAACGCCAATGCAATCGCGTCAGCGTTAAAAAGACGCCCTAGCGAAGGTAGCGTCAAAATATCAGCAAATAAAAAGACAAGAGCTTCAAGATTGATTATAAACAAACGCGATTTCGATTAATAAAGAAACATGTTAATAAAAGTGTTCTCAAGTAGATCGTAGCGAGTCGCGGCGGGCGGCGCGCAGCGGCCGCTCGGGGCGTGGCTGCGCGTGCGCCGTTCCGTGAAACCCACAAGGTCGTCTGAGCCACAGTTATCTGCGATTTGTGCATTACGCCACGTCCACACACGACAAGCTTAGAAAATGGGGGATTAAAGAAAAACAATATAAAAAAAGACGTTACAGCTTCTCTCATAATAAATAACTACCCGGTTGACCGGTAAATTTTTAAAAAATAAAAAAGAAGCTTACAAAAAAACAAAAAAGTAATTGTGTAGTTGGAGATCGATAGAGGTATTTACATTTCTCGAGACTGCCGGTTCCCCGAATAAGCTACGCTGACTTGACAGTTTATTGCAAAAATTCAATTCAATATAACTTTTAGTATTTTTTAATCCCTTAAACCTAGATAGATCGATTTTTCTCCCCCAAATCCCTCTACATGTTGAATTTCAGGCTAATCATATTCCGAAAATATATACTCTACTGCTAGTTCGGAAAAATGTTCCTACCGAGAAGAGCCAGTAAAAAACTCGGCGAATTCTCTTTTTAAAATATAATTCTTAATACTAGTTACATTTAGCCATAACTGTCTTATTCATGTCCGAAGAGAGCTATAACAACACATTCTTATCATCTAAGTAATCCTCAAGAGTAAGGCTTTCTATATCAGCCTCTTTTTAACAGTGTTTTTAAACTGCTGTAATGGCAATGTCAGTACCTACTATACAAATAACCTATCGTTTTATAATTCTTTATATTTTGATATACAGAAATTAAATTGGTTAATATATACTGTGAAGCAAATATAAAAATATCATATAATCTGAATGTAAGCAAGATGATAGATTTACGCCGTGTGGTATCCGGCTGAATTGAATAGCACCACCCTCTTTTCTAACCGAGGTGTCGTAAAAGGCGACTAAGGTAAGTCGACCCGCCGTTTGGTATCCGGCTGAGTAGAATAGACCAACCTCATTTCTTACCGAGGTGTCGTAAAAGGCGACTAAGGTAAGTTGACCCACCGTGTGGTATCCGGTTTAGTAGAATAGACCACCCTCATTCTTACCGAGGTGTCGTAAAATACGACAGAGGTAAGTTGACGTCAGGCAGGCGGCCGGTCGTAAAAACGCAGCCAAATCAAATAACAGCGTGTTTATAACATGTTGTGCCGACCCCACTTAGAGTGGGATAAGGGCAGGAGGATGACGTAAACAAGATGATAGATTTGTAAAAAGTGAGCGAGATTAATCCCCGATTTGTGTATTACGCTGCGACCAGACACGACAAGATTGGCAAATGGAGGATCAAAGATATGTAACATAAGTACAGATCCACAATTGTGTACTACACACGACCGGCAGAGCGAATGGTGTATAAAGATTTGTAGCATTAATACAATAACTAGTTTCAGTTATATTCTACTTGTGCACAACGCTAATCACGTTCACACAAAACAAGTAGAGAGAATGGGAGGTTCTCACTTTAAAAATTAAATATCTGCAATTTTCCGCCCTGTAGTATCCGGGTCAGTAGAATAGACCACTTTCTTACCGAGGTGTCGTAAAAGGCAACTAAGGTAATTTGACGTCAGGCGGGCGGCCTGTCATAAAATACTAGCCTAATCACGTCATAATATGTTCTGCCGACTTGTAGTGGGATAATGACAGGAGAATAATAAATTTGTGCCTTATTCTACATCCATACACGACATGCTAAGCGAATGGGATAATTGATGGGATAATTCTGCATGTACCCCCGATGGCGCATCCCGTCCCATGTGTTAGGAGTATTACATTAATTTATATCAGTCCGTAGTGTTCTTGTTATTGCATAAAGTTTGTCACGATGCCTAGTACTTGTATTGACACCATCTTTGTCATGATACCACAAAGAGTCATTGTTGCTTCCTTAAGTTGTAGTTAACTTGGGAGTGATCAATCCTCCCAGTAGTGAGTTGGTCTTGTAATGTTATAGCTACAACATCGAACATGAAGTCGTGAAAATAAAAGTTGAGTTTTTTATAAGGCCGTCCCATACATGAGACAGAAAAGCATGTACCACCAGTGTTACGCCCCGTTGCGAACGCATTAGGTAACACAGAGTACCCTCTACTTTCAATATTTTCAAATTTTCCCTAATCGCGGATTATAAAAAAATATTATTTATTATTCAAATATTCAACCTTCAAATCCTGTAGCCTTCAGTAGGATAAATATGCCCGTTACAATTTCCACTACAAAAGAGGCGCTTTTTCCCCCATGGGTTACGTAAGAATAGCGCGGATAACTGTCGGCGAGCAGCGCGCATACCGCGGGCGGCGCGGGCGCAGTATTATACGGTTGTGCTCTTTTTATCCGGTAGTTTCTCGGAAAGATTCGCGAACGTATAATAAATTTCGGCGGGCACCGACGCCTCATTATGCGGTACGCCCTACATTCCGCCGGCTTACAATTTGACGAAAAAGTTCGCTTTGTTTCGACTATTGTCTCACTTGGCCGGGACTAGATGGAATATAGAAGTGGCATTTTCTTTTAATTTATTATATAAGAAAAACAATTATAAATCTTGAAAATTAAGTGTTAAAAATAATAAAAAAAACCAGCAAAAAAAAATTGATTGACTTTTGAGGAAATCATCATCATTCTCCTGCCCTTATACCGCTCTATGTAGGATCGGCACAACATGTAAGAGACATGTTCTCGCATGAGTTGGCTTCGTATTTTACGACCGGCCGCCTGCCTGACGTCAACTTACCTCTGTCATATTTTACGACACCTCGGTAAGAAATGAAGGTGGTCTATTCTACTCAGCCGGATACCACACAGCGCGTTGACTTACCGTAGTCGCCTTTTACGACGCCTCAGTAAGAAATGGCTCTATTCTACTCAGGCGGATACAACACGGCTACTTTTCTTAGGATATATAAAGGAAAAATACGTTGTTATCATAGTATTTAAAAATTTTACGAAATTGATTTTTTGAACATCTTAAGAGAACAGTTGTAAAAATCGATCGGCAATGTTTATTTATTTATCATTTACCCAATATGATTGTCATTTTCAATGTGTAATGATATCATTAATTAACACAAGCTTTAGCTAGAGGTGTGGATATAGTGTTAACAAAATCTTTTAGATTCCAACATGGCAACTCTGTACATTCTAAATACACCTTCCCCAGTACAGCTCTACGGCCACAACACTCGCCCTGCGAGACAAAATAAAACTAAATTATCCTGAGCATATTTCTAAGTCAATTAAATGGCCAAGATGGCGGCCGAGGGACGATGGTTTTTTGGAACAATTTAAATATTTTACTGTTATTAGTAATGCTATCTAGCGCTTTGTAGTTCTAGGTATATCGAAAAAAAAAGTTGTATAGATTATAACTTTTTGACTTTCCTGTAACCTACTTTGTGTTGCCGCTTTTTTAATATAAAAACTAAACATTAAATATTTTCACCGTTTAAACGTCACCGTCTAAAAACAAAATGGTGATTTTCTTATCCAACACGCCGTGTCGTATCCGGCTGAGTAGAATTGACCAACCTCATTTCTTACCGTGGTGTCGTAAAAGGTGACTAAGGTTAGTTGACGTCAGACAGGCGGCCGGTCGTAAAAACGTAGCCAAATCATGTGACAGTATGTTAATAACATGTTGTACCGACCGCACTTAGAGTGGGATAAGGGCAGGAGGATGATGGTGCTTTCCTTATCCAATATGTACCTATGTGTATTAAAGGTGAGTAAGTAAAGGTACGAAATTCTTTTGTGGGTTTGGGTATAAGATTCTATAATAAAATTCCGCAATCAATTTAGCTTTGCCATTACAGCAATTTAAAAACACTATTAAAGAGAGGCTGATACAAAAAGTCTACTATACTGTTGAGGATTATTTGGACGATAAGAATGCGTGGATATAGGTACTGTCCGACCCTGTACAAGATAGTAATGACTTAATGTAACTAGTTATAAGTATTATGTTGAAAGGAGCAACGGCCGAGTTTCTTACTGGCTCTTCTCGGTAGGAACAGCTTTCCGAACCAGCAGTAGAATTGACGATTCAAAAGCACTTGTCTACAAGTTTATTTGAATAAAAAAATTGTAGCTTATTATGTAATCCGGTAAATATTCCTAAATTGTAACTAATTTCATCAATTTTGCTCCAGCGTATCCATCCAGACAGACAGACTTTCGTATTTATAATATTATGGACTATAGAGATGTAAGTAAATGGCCTGCAAGGCACAATTTTTTTAACGGCATGATGTATCCCACAGCTGGGCAAAGTTTACGTTTAGCTCTAGAGAGCTTAAGCGTAACGTTTCCAAAACTTAATCCTTAGATTTATGTTGATGAAATCGACACAATCGAATCGTACGGGCAAACATATAGGATGAAAAATCCTGTTTTTCCTTTGGGAACAGGAAAAATCACATAGTCCTTTCCTTTCGAAACAGGAAAAATCATATTTGCGAGTATTTTTTATTTAAGTTGACGCGAAAAAAAAGTGGCTATATTTTGTAGTATATAAAATTCAAAGGTAAGAAAACGCAAACGTATCATCAAGCAAGATGGATTGAATACAAAATTAATGAGAATATTGTTTTTGCTATAATCCGCGATAAAATAAAATATATGTAATGCTAAATGTAGAGTGCACTATTCGTTCTCATACTTGATACATGCAGAATTTGTATAAACTCAGGCCGACACCGATAACACAACAATACACAAGCACTGCACACGTTCACCACCACAATCTCAACAATTGTTTCGCTCCGTAACCGAAGCATCGTCAGGAGATAGAAGCGAGCGCAAAACTTTGCGATTTTGTCGTGGAGTCGTCTCTTGTCGTGTCGTGGAGCACAAATTCTGCATGTATCATGTATGAGAACGAATAGTACACTCTACATTTAGCATTACATATATATTCTTTTATCGCGTATTATAGTAAAATAATATTCTCAATAGTTTTGTATTATGGAATGTAATTCTAGAAATTACGGATTGAATAATTAAATGAAAATTTGTATCGTGTATAGATTAGATATTGTAAGTTAAGATAATTTTGTGTGTTACCTGTTGGGGGTGGGGGTGGGAGCGGTGCTGGCGCGGCGGGTCGCGAGCCTCGTGCGCGCGCGCACCGCTCATGCTACGCCGCGGCGCATGCCCGACGACGCGCCACCGCGCTGCAATATTTATAATGGTTTTTATCCGGCTTAAGGGACCAAAATTCAGCGTACATTAAAAATCTATTCTTATTGCTTAACCTAACCTAGTTAGTCTATTCTATGCAAAAATGGACAACGCATGGGGCTCCATGCGTTGGACCGACCAAATTCGCTCAACACAGTATCAGTGACGCCATCCACATCCATAGGGGACAGGGCTAAGTGACGAAAAACAGTTCTAAGTAAAGTGTTACATAAAGGTCACGACCCAAAGCATTGAGGATTAAGATGCCAGGAGGATTCAAAAATAATGTTTAACATCCATCTTCCTGCCCTTATCCCACTCTACGGTCGGGACAACATGTTATAAAAATGTTGTCACATGATTTGGCTACGTATTTTACGACCGGCCGCCTACCTCACGTCAACGTACCTGCTGGGCATAGGCCTCTTATCTCCGATTTTTTTTTGGACAGAAGGATTGGAGCTAAGACCTACCACGCTGCTCCAATGCGGATTGGTAGGTTACACATATCCCCAGAATTCTCTAGAGATATGCAGGTTTCCTCACGATGTTTTCCTTCAGCGAAAAGCGTGTGATAAATTGCATTTATCAATTAGACACATTACTTTTACTAGAAAAACTTTTACTAAAAGCCCGGGGTTTGAACCCTAGACCCCCTCGAAAGAGGCGCACGGTGTTACCGCTGGGCTACCACAGCTTATTTCTGATTTTTTAGTTGCTTATAAATTTTTTTAGTGAAATTGGTTTTAGTACGGTTTCTAGTAAAAGTATCCGGCTGAGTAGAATAGACCACCCACATTCCAAACTGAGGTGTTGTAAAAGGCGACTAAGTTAAGTTGACAACACGCAGACGGTCGTAAAATAACTAGGGAACACATGTAACATGTTAAAATGTTGTGCCAACCCCACTGAGAGTTGGATAAGGGCAGGAGAATGATGACCGAATACGTACATATCCGTAATTAATGAATTACTACAATATATCGTCACCAAAATCGGAAACCTCTGACCGAAGCTCGCGTTGACATATACACGTACAAACAAGCAGACAAACAACTTTCAAATGCAGCCGTTAACCTTTGGTCCCTTGATTTCGGTTCCTGGTATACATCAGCTTAATAAATAACAATATATACCTGCGGCTTTGATCGCGTCGACTTAAGCGTTAATTATCCTCCTTTTTCTTTTTTTTTGGGACACTTACACACACGGTCGTCCATCCCCAAAGTAAGTAATTTAATCCTTAAGAGACAACTGGTGAATATATACATATATAATTTTTTAAATATATACTTAAATACCAATACACCCTGGCTTGAAGAACCAACAAATCCTTTTATAGAAAATGTTGGCCCTCGGCGGGAATCGAACCTGCGACCCGCTGAACTGAAGGCAAGATCGCTATCCACTGCGCCATCGGACCAGTCAATTTTAAATTAATATTCCTTATATTAATTTTGTGTATCCGGCTGAATATAATAGTACCACCCTCTTTCCTTACCGAGGTGTCGTAAAAGGCGACTAAGGTAAGTCGACCCGCCGTGTGGTATCCGGCTGAGTAGAATAGACCAACCTCATTTCTTACCGAGGTGTCGTAAAAGGCGACTAAGGCAAGTTGACTCACCGTGTGGTATCCGGTTAAGTAGAATAGACCACCCTCTATCTTATCGAGGTGTCGTAAAATACGACTAAGATAAGGTGATGTCAGGCAGGCGGCCGGTCGTAAAATACGTAGCCAAATCATATGACAACATGTTTATAACATGTTGTGCCGACCCCACTTAGAGTGGGATAAGGGCAGGAAGATGATGATGATATTAATTTTGTGTATGATTTATGAAGAAGGCAGTACTTTGCGGAATTCCATAGTACAGAAATAACAATATTTTGCTGTAATCCACGTTTTCTTAAGAGAATATATGTAAAGCTAAGTGTATAAAGCAGGCAACATTCACATACCTTAAACATACAGAACAAGTCACCACACGTATCACAAGACGCCGCTAACACCAACACTTCACACAAGCACCACACACACTCACTACTACAATCTCCACGATGGCTTCGCCCCATAACCGGAGCATCATCAGAAGGATAGGCTTCACGACAATATGAGATAGAGACATGCTATCGCGTACTTTTTTGTAACATTCTTTTAATCTACAATTCTCTAGTGTATCTCGCTAAAGTAATGTACGCAGGCGAGTTTTTTTTACATCGACCTCTTCAACACAATTTACATAAAACCGTAATGTACTATTGACCTAAACCTTTAGGAAGAATTGTAGGTACTATGTTTTAGTATAAACCGTATAAAAATTAATATAAATATTAAAAATAGATTTTCAGCCCAGCTTCAATCTTTATATATATATATATATATATATATATATATATATATATATATATATATAAAATATAGCGAGCGCAGGGCATCACCCTGCGCTCGCCCGAGTTGAAATCACTTTGGCAAAAGTTTTTTGTGCATAAATCCTAATTGAAGAATAAAAGTAGCTTATATCTTACTCCACAACCTCCTCTATTTTCCAGTGTAAGTCCCATCAAAATCAATTGATCCATCCATCCTAAACTTGACTGGGCCGTTAGCCGAGCTTGCCTTCAGCTCCAAGGGTTGCGAATTCGATTCTCGCCGAGGGTAAACACTTTATATAAACAATTTTGTTAGTTCTTCGAGTCTGTCTGTATATTTGTATTTGAGTATGTTTTTATAATGTATATGTTTATATTTAGAAGTTAGATGTTATACCAAGTAATAAGGTACCTTGGACGTATATATATTTATATTTATTTAAAGCTTATAAATTAAATGGGTAAAAGAGGATCATATCTTTGGGTACAGAAAGGAAGTCATAGTAAATATACAAAACATAATTAGAGATGTTATAGGTAAGGCTTAAGTTGATGCGAACGGCGTCAACAATGGTGAAACTTATATATTAGGTCCTTACATATGAAATTGGCGTTTTCTATGGGAGGAACATAAAGTCGTTTTCTTTTAATGAAATATATTTAATTAATCAAAGTATGTACCATTGCTATGTATGCACTTTTGCCATCTCATAGGTAGTTCATTGATCCCCTTACTAAAAAAACCATTCGGGCGGAAATCAATAAAATCTTTGAAGGCGGTTTGGACTGCCCCATCGGAGTTGAATTTTTTTCCTTGCAAGTAGTTATCCAAATTGCGAAAAAAATGGTAATCTGTTGGAGCAAGGTCCGGAGAGTACGGTGGATGTCTAAGACATTCTAATTGAAGCTCCTCTGATTTGGTAGCCGTCTGTTGTGCAGTGTGTGGTCTAGCGTTGTCCTGAAGCAGCAGTGGCCTAGAGCGATTGACCAGCCTCGGTTGTTTAGCAGCTAGCTTTTCCATCATGGTTTGCAGTTGCTGACAATAGATATCTGCCGTAATCGTCTGGCCAGATTTAAGAAGGCTGTGGTGAACGACACCGGCACTAGTCCACCAAACACTTACAAGCAACTTTTTTTTATCAATTTTCGCTTAGGGCAGGATTTGGCTGGTTCGTAAGGGTTCAGCCATTGCGATGAGCGCTTCCGATTATCGTAGAGGATCCACTTTTCATCACAGGTAATGATTCGATTTAAAATTCCTTCATTATTGTGCCGGTTGAGTAACGTGACGCAGAAATCGACGCGCGTTTGTCGGTTTGCTTCACTCAATTCATGAGGTACCCACCTTTCAAGCTTTTTCACCTTCCCAATTTGCTTCAAGTGGATTATCATAGTTGTATCACTAACACCGGAGCCTGCAGCTAACTCGGACGTGATTCGCGATGGATCCGCTTCCACAATAGCCTTCAATTCTTCATTATCAACTTTTGTCTCCGGCCGTCCACGAGGCTTGTTCTGCAGGTCGAAATTTCCAGAACGAAAACGTTGGAACTGTGTTTTCTTTTGCGACACCGTCACCTTACACATCATTAATCCTTCGAGCGGTTTCTGCAGCACTGGTGCCACGGTGGAACTCATAGTCGTAAATAACGCGATATTTCATGTTTTCCATTTTGTAAACAGAGTGACACCAAGAAAAAAACAAAAGAAGAAAAAGCAAATGAATTAGGGGGTTTGAAACACAAATGCATGAGTGAATAGCTGTATGAATTTGAATTTGAAATTCCTAACCATAAAGGTAATATTTGAGATCAAAGTGGCCAGTACGACAAAACGCCAATTTCATATGTAAGGACCTAATATAATAAAATTAACAATAAACATCCAGTCATCCCCATCCACAGTCCGACTATAATCCTCCACAGCGCGTCGCTTTAAGCCGAGGTTCGGCCTCACGGGAGGCACCCTTAAGGCGACGCTCCCAGGATGCTGCGGGCCTCTTTTGAGACCCGCTCTCCTAGCACTTCACCCCCGGCGATGCTTCTGCGCTCGCCCACTCTCCCGGTGACGCTGTCAAAGCCTTCATGGCTAACAGCCTTAGTTAGTGTCCGAAAAAAAAAAAAAAAAAAAAATCATCCCCATCCCGTTCATAACAACTGCCGCTTTTCAGCATGTCCATTGACAAAGACCTTTTCCGAGAACTTAATTCAAACGAAACGTAAGCCACACCGCAGGCCAAGTTACAGTGGACAAAAATGACTGCATCCGCTACACGCCATGTTTTTCCGGTCAAGGTCAAGAGAACTGCAGAATCTACTGCAACCCTATCTTTATCAATATAAGGACATATCCACCTTTTTAAAAATAAAACAATGTTAATTTAAAAATTAATATCACATTAATATTAAATTAACTAATTTAACATTTTAATCTGATAATTCCACAGACTTCACTCAAAAAAATGCAGCGAACAACTTTAAAAAAATGCAGCTACATTACGTTTTAAAAATCCAGTTATTAAATCAAAAAAATATTTCCGAACTAATATTACTAATATTACTATAATATTGTTTCTTTTAAAATAATATTGTCAATAAACTCTAATTAACATATAAACAATGAATTGAAACTTCTCGATTTATTTGAATTAAGAACGTAATCGTTGAGTACAAAACAAGTTAATCTATAAAATAAAAAAGTAATTATAATTATTAATCAATATATATTTAAAATAATAATTTATATAATAAATAAAACAAGATTATCACAGAGATTTATTTCTTTTATACTAAGACTAAGTAATTTTTGTCATTATGTTTTATAAATAAATTGTTTTAGCAACAGAGATGACGCAAACTTGCGGTTGACATGCGCAGTAGAAACTACAACATTATTAATAACAAAAATACTGCTATTTATGTATTAAAATGAATAAAAAAACACAAAATAAGCAATATTAATCGATTGAGAATATACTATTGTATACTAAATTATGTTTATTGTAAAAAAATATGTAAACCGATAATGTAACAAATGCAGTTATACATGTTGCATTAAAAATATTGATTTTGTAAGGAATTTACTTGAAAAACTATTTTTTACATAGATATCGTTTTAATTGTTAATTTACAATAATGAAGGTTTATTTACGCGTATAGATAACGCTGTAGTGTAATCTATGGGAAGATAAAGTTAATACTTACACTAAACACTGGACGCTCTTTTGTTAACACAAAAAGTTCACAACACTTAAGTTTTTAACACTAAATTGCACTTTTTACTTAATTTTCACGGTGCCTGAAAACTGCAGGCGGTATCACTGACATTTGTCATGTGCGGGCGCTCGGGGTTTTTCGCGCCAGTTCGGCGGCGTTTGGACGCGTTCGGGCGCGTTCGGACACGTTCGGGTTTTATTGATCGGCGGCAGTCGGGCGGCGCCCGGCCGCCGGTCGCCCGTGGCGCCCCCGTTCAGCGTTAACGAGACCTGATGGATCTCTATTATTTAGCCCCCGAGTCTACGGTACGCAAAATTAATGGTTGTTTTATTGATTTATCGGCCGCTAAATTAATGATTGATTCGGGAGAACTCCTCTTGGTGGATGAGAATTCCCGTCCTGTGAATTTCTTCCTCTAGCGTTCAGAAACAAATATGTACAAATTTGTTTGCTACCCAAAATAACCAATGTACCCAAAATTTAGATTTTGTAAGCAAGTATATTTTTTTTATTTATTTATCTTACAACAATGCGCATGTACAATTATTGTGTCCCTGGCTCCCAAGCTAGTTTAAACTGTATTTTGGGAACCAGTGTCCACCTTAACTTGGTTCAACTTATATATGTACAGGAGTAAAAAATATAAATTACGATGACAAGAAATAAAGTATAATAAAAAACTAAAAAGAAAAACTTTTAAAGGTTATTGATTAAAAGTAAAAATTAAAAAAGAAAACTAAAATTAAAATATACGATAAGTGCATAAAAACAATTAAAATACTGTTATAAACAGTATTATACTGTGTTTAGCTACTTTTTACTTTTTACTGTTAATAATAAAGTTAACTTAATACTGTTTTTTTTTCACCCTCAAAATGCTTGACACTGTGACCATTTATAAGCTATGAGAACAGATACATCGTTGGCGATTGCACCTAGTAACACTTGTTTGGTATTGACAGTTACAAAGTACCACCGTATTTATTTTTTAAATTAAAATTTGCTAGAGATTACAAAACATTGCATGAAACTAGAGGACACTCATATAAAATACGTATGTCTGGACACCATACTGCCTCTTTTCATGTCAATTAAAGTTTTAATTTGTTTAATTTTTACCATATTATAAATACATTTATACCTACATATATATATAGTAAGTTAGTTTAGCTTTTATCTGTTTCTGACGTCCGTGCGTAAAAAAATGGCGGCCACTGAAAATCGGTGTTCGGGTTTCAAATTCGAACCAAAGCCGAGTGGCTACCCGTTTTATGGAAATGAAATGAAACGAAATGAAATGAAAAAGAATTTATTCAACTCTATGTACTAAAAGTAACAGAAAAAACAAATAAATCTAATTATATACTACCTATTATCATTAAACTTAATGTGTATTACCTTCAGTACGTAGATCTGAATGGGCCGTCATCTCAGTATGAGCTGTACTATGCAACCTAAACCTTCCTGAATAATTGTACTATCTTTTAATAAAAACCGTACAAACCATTTAGTACATTTTGAGAAAATATATCACACTTGCAATCGTCCGCAGCTCTGCTCGCTTGGAAAGATTAAAACCGTAACATAGTATTTTGGTTACCATAAAAATAGTTAAAGTGGATTAACCTTAAAACCTAGACATATGTGTCGCGGACTTTCATTTAGAACTTTCAGAGGGGAACAATTGTGTAATAGATGATTTTTGAATAACTTTCACCGCTTACTTAGCGCTTAGATTAGCGCGTTCAAACAATCAAACAAACAAAATCTTCAGCTTTATATATTAGTAAAGATACAGACAGACAGCTGTTGGGGACTTTGTTTTTATAATAAGTATAAATAGAAGATATTATTTGCCCCCAAAATGTCATTTATCGGCCACAATCGGTCATCTTCAGTACTGCACTGGTTTTTCACTGTCTTCGCGACTAATAGCGCTATTTTTCACTTGTCTCTCCCCTACTTTCCGTCCCCCTCGGCCTAAAAGAGGGGCGCTTTAAGCCCGTGCCACGGCAAGATAAGAAATGCCAGATTACAAGTAATTATTACTGAAATAACAGCTATAAACAGGTTACTTAACGGAAATCCATAGTGAAGAAGTTACAACAGAATTATTTTGCTATAATCCGCGCTTGTTAAAACTTAGATGTTAGCTTGTTAACTAATTTTATTGTAACTTCTGAGCTATAAACACTTTCGGAGTAATTTATAGTCATCATCATCTTCCTGCCCTTATCCCACTCTAAGTGGGGCCGGCACAACATGTTATAAACATGTCACATGATTTGGCTGCGTTTTTACGAACGGCCGCCTGCCTAACATCAACTTACCCTAGTCGTATTTTACGGCACCTCGGTAAGAAAGCGGGTGGTCTATTCTACTAAACCGGATACCACACAGTGGGTCAACTTACGTAAGTCGCCTTTTACGACACCTGGGTAAGAAATGAGTGATCTATTCTACTCAGCCGGACACCACACGGTGGGTCAACTTACCTTAGCCCCCTTTTACGACACCTCGGTAAAAAATTAGGGTGGTACTATTCTATTCAGCCGGATACAACACGGGGTTTTCGGAGTAATATATAGTATTAGGCGTAAATTCGCGGAGTTCCATTAAATAAAAAATACATAAATACAAAGCAATAAATAGCAATTTTTATATAAAGTAAGTAAGTGCACTAGTAATTGACCATGCACTAGAAGTTGACCGTTTTGTATGAAATTTTAAATAATAAGCGTTTTGTTTGTTGTAGCTAATAAAAAACATTAATAAATAATATTAAATTGTAAATATGTAACAATGGCCCGTTAGCGCAGTGGGTAGTCATCCTACCTTCAGCTCTGCGGGTCGCGGGTTCGTTTCCCGCCGAGGGCCAACATTTTCTATGATGGGATTTATTGGTCTTTAAGCCTGGGTGTATATTTGTATTTAAGAATGTATTTTAAAATGTATAAGTATTAATCACCAGTTGTCTGTCTACCATAACACAAGTATTAAGTTACTTACTTTGTGTGTAAGTGTCCCATATATTTATTTATATTTATATTTATTTATATTTAATGGGCTACAGTTCTGAGCTTTCGGCAGTTGTTAATAGCAACAGGTAATTAGAAATTAATTTTTTGCGTTATTTACTAGTTATAAATAAGCTGTGATGGCCTAGCGGTGCGACCATGTGAATCTCTAGAGACAATCATGGGTTCAAACCCGGGCAGACACCAATGAGTTTTTCTATTAAAACTTATGTGTCTAATTGATAATTGCAATTTATCACACGCTTTTCGGTGAAGGAAAACATCGTGAGGAAACCTGCATATATCTAGAGAATCCTAGGGATATGTGTAACCTACCAATCCGCATTGGAGCAGCGTGGTAGGTCTTAGCTCCAACCCTTCTCTCCAAAAAAGGAGAGAGGAGGCCTATTCCCAGCAGTGGGATATTAACAGGCCGTTACTTACTAGTTATAAAACAAGTTTTTCCTTTCATTATGCAAAATATCGTATAATTTTATATACCATAAGCTATAAGCCATTGCTTCCAGATTAACGTTTTACCATTGATAAACCTCAGAGCTACGATCTCTCTTAACGATTTGAACCCGCGACCCCAAAGCTCTGGACAAGAACATAAATAACTTCATATATTCAAATGTAAGCGAGTGGAATTTAATTTAATTCCGATAACAAGATATCTCTCGTGGGTAATTCGCATATACTTAGAATTATTTGGATTATTTAACAGTCATTTTTAAATACTTTACTTTTATATATTACTAGCAATTGACAGCGGCTTCGCCAGCGTGAAAAGATTAAAACCGTAATATAGTATTATAATTATAATAAAACCGTTATATAGTATTATAATAAAATGGTCAAAGTGAAACTTAAAATCTAGAGATATGTTATTGCGGACTTTTATTTGGAACTTTAAGAGGGGAACAATTTTGTAATGCATGATTTTTGAATAACTTTCACCGTTTACTTGCGCACGCAAGGAAAGTTATAAATTTTGCCGTTTTCGTAATATTTTTATTGCTCCTCTCCTATTTCTTATTTATTATCTTAGCATGTTATTCAAACACAGTTTTATTTGAACACGTGACCGCTTATCATCCTCCTCCTGCCCTTATCCCACTCTAAGTGGTGTCGGCACAAAATTTTATAAACATGCTGTCTCATGATTTGGCTGCGTTTTTACGACCGGCTGACTGCCTGACGTCAACTTACCTAAGTCGTATTTTACGACACCTCGGTAAGAAAGAAGTTGGTCTTTTCTACTAAACCGGATACCACACGGCTGTTCGACTTAACTTAGTCGCCTTTTACGACACCTCGGTAAGAAATGAGGTTGTTTAATTCTACTCAGCCAGATACCACATGGCGTTAGTATTATGGATGATACAAAACTAATAATTATTTTGCTACTATCCGCGATAATTACTTTACTAAGTTTTTATAGGAACTAGTGCTTTCCCGGGATTTGAACACGTGACCTCCCATCACAGCTTAAAAATTCCCTGTACCTGTTATGTACCTCGTATTTTCCAGTGACATTCGCACCAATCTAAACATTATTTAATTGCGAAGCTTCTCAAGTTTTTACGAGTCAATATATCGCAATCACACGTCTTGTATAATTTATTCAATTTCGTTTTATTGCGATGTTTTACTGTTGTCTATTAATTTGGGCTCATCACTTTTTGGAATTCCGCGGTAAGTGTGGTTTTGGTCACGCCGCTGTATTCAACTCTCACTTCCATATTTTCATACTAATATAATAAACGTGAATGTCTGTCTGTTATGAATTCTAATCCGCCAATATTGATTATATTTGATGCAATTGAAACTTATTATGTTAAATAATAATAAATATAATGGGCTAAAAAAATAAAAAAGCCGCGAAAAAACGCGAGTACCGCTAGTATGTTATACATAATTTAAAGAAATGATTGGTTATATGAGAAAATGATTTTTGCACTACTACTACTACGAAAAAGAACAAAAGTATATACTTTTAAAATAAATGGCGAAAGTATGCAGTATATAAAGCTCAACGTCAAGCGCGAACTGGGTAACAGACCAGGCTATACCAGCTTCGATAAAAATAACAAAATAAAATTATAACTTACAGTCTTGGTCGCAACTGTCATATTCCTGAAATTGACGAAACTCTACACCCTGTGCCAAATCTTTTGATATCATCACAATTTTCAGTATTTTGATTTTTTTTCTTTACGTAAAGCTTAATGACCACGCTATAGCAATTACTTGTCACACAAAAAATGTCTTAGTTTCTGTTATAAAAAAATTAATATTAGAATCAAAACCAAAAAAATAAAACTTGACTAACTAAGACTTCATTTATAAAAAATGTAACATAGTACTTAAGGCAAGTAGTTTTCAAAGATGGCCTATGTATTACAGATTTCAAAATAGTACAACACTTGCCACTTTCATGTCTTACCCTTTACGCCTTTTACGACATCTCGGTAAGAAATGAGGGTGGTCTATTCTCCTCAGTCGGATACCCCATAATAACTTCTATAGTTTATCTACATTAACAAACAAAGGAATGTTAAAATATAAAAATGTATTTAAAAAAACCCACAGATAATCCCTAGAATGACATATAAATCAATAGCCGCGTCGGACAACGATTCACACGTATTATTATACATATATTCAAACTTTTGCTCGTTAAATTGTTTATGAAATATTATTGTAAAAATATTGCTTTGACCCCCATCACGTACCTACACTTTATCACGGCGAGTCCAAGATATAAAAAACAGCATTCTATTCAAATAAACAGTAATTTCACCAAAACAAGTTGGCAGTACAGTCGATCACAGATAGACATACCGTTACGCGACGCAATTCAGAATTAACATAAACCGGCGCTGATAGGGTGGCTGTATCTATGCTTTCCTTCCGGGACACCTCCAGTAAACCCGTTAATGTTTAAACTCTATATGGCCCGTTGGCGCAGTAGGTAGTGATCCTGCCTTTAGCGCCGCCGGTCGCGGGTTTGATTTCCGCCGAGGGCATACATTATCTATAAAAGAATTTGTTGGTGGTAAACTTGTATTTAAGGATGTATTTAAATATATGTATATATTCACCAGTTGTTTCTCTCCCATAACACAAGTATTAAAATTACTTACTTTGGAGATGGGCGACCGTGTGTGTCCCATATATTTATTAATCTTTAATATTTAAATGACTTAATCTTGGTAGAGGTATATATATTTTTGAATTTTAGAAACAGCTCCAATGATTTTCATGAAATTCAGCATTTAGGCAGTTTTGGGGGGGAAATTCGATCTAGCTAGGTTTAATTAAATAAATCCCGTTACCCCCTCGAAAGAGTCACACGGTCTCATCGCTAATAAACTCTCTACGTGTCTCTCTCTGCGTGTGTGTATGTGTGTGTCTTTGTATAATGGTGACTCATTCATTTTTAAAATTAAAATTCAGTTAAGTTTTTAGCCCTCGAAAGCTGTAATATATCATGTCCTTATATATATACTTACTTACTAAATACTGTTTTTTTTTTATTTACAGCAAAAATGTACAACTTATATCTATCTTAAATTACTTACACGTTAGGACTATACAAATCATGTCCACGTGGAATGGTTCCAAGCATGCTAGCAGCGTTTCCGCGTTGAATTGCTAAGCTAATTCTTTGCGCAAAAAAGGAGTCAGTCCTCTTGTCACTTGAAGAGGCAATTAACCAACTTGTTACTATCTCACTGCTGGGCATAGGCCTCCTCTTTCCGTTTTTGGAGAGAAGGATTGGAGCTACGACCTACCACGCTGCTCCAATCCCTACCTAATTCTCTAGAGATATGCTGGTTTCCTCTCGATGTTTTCCTTCACCGAAAAGCGTGTGATAAATTGCAATTATCAATTAGACACATAAGTTTTAACAGAAAAACTCATTGGTGTCTGCCCGGGTTTGACCCCATGATCGTCTCTAGAGATTCATACGGTCGCACCGCTAGGCTATCTCAGCTTGCGAAAAACATTTTTTTTTTAAATATATACGAACATTTAAAAACGAAGCTTGTTATGATACTATCTATGATCGTTTTTAATAATTTCGTTTTGTTTTTTTATCGTGTAGTAAATTCGAAGAAATCCTTAACAAATCAACAACATGGCCACTGTTAGTACAATCGATAGGAAAAATAAATGCTATCCGACCAATTAGACTTCATTAAAGCATAATGTTTCCGGTGGTATATGAAGAGAAACTCGTCCAGCGCTGGCCTTTGAACCACTTCTTAGTGAAACCGTTCACTAATTGTTCAATCTAAGATATCTGAACGGTTCATAACATTCTTTTGAATTTGGGAATGTGAATTTTGTATTTTTTGTATACTACCGTATTAGCTAGCCTAGATAAGTGATTAAGAGAAATAAATATAACAATATCAGTACTGGCGAAATTCTATCTGTCTGTAAAAATATGCTATATATATATATATATATATATATATATATATATATATATATATATATATATCTCTCTCTCTCTCTCTATCTTTCTGTCTCTCTTAACTAATAGCCGTCCACTATTGGACATAGGTAGGTCTGTTGTCGCCACTGACTTCCGCTTTGTATTTTATAGCAACAAAGTCATGAAACAAGAGTATCGCGCTCTTTTTTAATAAAACAGTGGCAGCACTGTGCCGTTTTTGTTACCGGTTTAGTCTTCTTATTGATAAAAAGTAGTGACATTCAGTCTTTGTTCGTCATTCAAGAGAAGTGCATCTCGTAGCGGGAATTATGGTATTCCATCATATCGTGTTATTGTATTAGTTGTAATTTTTTCCCCAAAAAAACTGCTGAATTTCATGAAAATCGTTTTATGGAAATCTAAAAAAAAGATATGACATATTTTTAAAAAAATATTTGATATACATTACAATGTTTCTCTAAATTTAAGCTGGGGCGCTTTTTTAAGTAAAAAAGGTGCCAGGGAACCCCGCTCTTTCCATCGTAGGTTAAGAAAAGTTTTTTTAAAAAGTTTATCTCTATTAAAATTATATTTTTAATGAGTTTTCTGTTAACTTATATGGCTAATTGATAATTGCAATTTGTCACACGCTTTTATGTGAAGGAAAATATTGCGAGGAAACCTCCATATCCCTAGAGAATTTTTAAAAATATTAACACTTGGAAGTATATTTAAAAAATTAAACTGGTCCACGATAATGATCGGAATAACAAGAACAGGTAACTGGACGACGCAAATAGTGTTAAATAGTAGATTTCATTAGAAGTATATCACAAAACAAGTTATTTTCTTTAAATATGGAAATAAACTTCGGATATAATTACATCGCTAATGGGCCGAACTGGCTAATGAGATCTCCGAAAACTTGTTCAGTATAGAACATAATGTTTTATAAACGCTGTTTATTAAGTACATAAGTCACAAAATAACAGAATCACGAGATGGTACGGTTACGTCACGAGAAGGCCTAACGACCATATAGTAAAAAAGTAGCAAGAGCCATACGGGCTATCTATAATATGAAGCAATGTGAATCTCTTCGCGAAAAGTTCAAAGAAATATGCACACTTAGGTACTGTAACCTCACAATTCATATATAGTACGGGATTCGTACGGAAAATATTTATATTTATAACAATGAAATTCGATGTATATCATAGACATACGAGAAGTAACAAAAAGCTTGGGATACTTGTGTCGCGACTCAGCAGAGTTAGCAACTCTTTCAATGGTCTCGGTATTCGCTTCTACAATAAAATTCCGCAATTCATACTAGACCAGTCTACAGAAAGGTTTGAGTTAAGTATAAAAGATGTACTTATACATAAAGCATTTTACAAAATTGAAGATTATTTGCATGATAAATCACTCAATTGGGTGACGGGTGGTTTCAAATTCTGAATACCAGGCTCGATTCCGGATAAAATCTTTTTTTTGATTGCACTTTTTATTTAAAAAAAAAACATCGAACAATACTCGGTCACCCAGGTAAATAAATCTAATTAACACAAATCTGTAGCTGTTATAATAGCCGTCATTTGAATAATATCACGGCGTCAATTAAGGCAGCGCCCTGTAGAGCACTTAGCAAATAAAGCGGGTAGGCTGCGATAGCACTGCATGTCGTGACGGACGCCGTTACGGCCGAAGATATAGAGGTGCGGCCGCGATTTGCGCGTTAGTCCGACGACAAACGGTCGACATTTGTGACAATTGCGAAAAATAAAATTACTTGATACTGCCTGTCATTATTCTCCTAGCCTTATCCCACTATAAAAGTTAATAAATCAGGTAGCAGCCTGAAACTCTCCCACTGCTGGGAATAAGTCACTCTGCGTTTTTTGGAAAGAAGGATTGAAGTTAAGACATACCACGCTGCTCCAATGCGGATTGGTAGGTTACACATATCTCTAGAATTCTCTAGATTTCCTCACGATGTTTTCCTTCACCGAAAAGCGTATGATAAATTGCAATTATCAATTAGACACAACAGTTTTAACAGAAAAACTCATTGGTGTCAGCCGGTGTTTGAACCCGTAACTTCCTCGAAAGAGTCGCATGGTGTTGCCGCTGGGCTATCACAGTTTTATCCTACTCTAGTGGGCACAAAATGTTTTAAACGTGTTGTTACGTGTTTTGACGAGTTATTTTACGACCAGTCCCCTGTGGGACGTTAACTTAGTCTTAAGTCTTTACCTTCAAAAGGAGAGAAACCCATCATGTGAATTGGTAGGTTACACATAACTCTAGAATGATCCGCCATGTGGTATCCGGCTGAATAGAATAGCACCACCATCATTTCTTACCAAGATGTCGTAAAAAACGACTAAGGTAAGTCGTCCCGTCGTGTCATATCTGACTTACTGGAATAGACCACCCTCATTTCTTACCGAGGTGTCGTATAAGGCGACTAAGATAAGTTGACTCACCATGTGGTATCCGGTTCAGTAGAATAGACCACCCTCTTTCTTAACGAAGTTTTGTAAAATATGACTAAGGTAAGTGAATGTCAAACAGGCGGCTGGTCGTAAAATAAGTAAATTGATGGTCGTAAATCGATAAGGGCAGACTGATAATGTTTCCTTCGCGAATGATAGTTTCGATAGTCACAAAATCGGTGAAAAATCGGAAAGACTATCGCGTCGATCATTGGAACTTACAAAAAGTCTGATAAGCGTGGGATGCCTAAACATTGCCGAAAATCTTCAAACATGAATAAAGACTGACAAAATCACAAGGGCTTTATACATTAACAATTGCGTACGAAATAACACGCTCTAAATCGAAAAAGAAAAGCAATGGACATGTTCCAATGCTAACTTTAATTTCACACAAACTAAATAACTACTACTAACGACAGTATCAATTTGTTAAGCGACCATTAACGGCATTAACAGTAGAAGAGTTTCAATAAATCATAACAACGCAGCAATGGACACGTAACAGTCGATGAATAAGTAAAACGGGAAATAGATGAGTGCGTACAAATCACGTTTCGCGCGAATCAATACTTAAGTTGAGGCGATCGCACCCCCTGTTTATCGCGGGGTAGTTTGGGGAGCGGGTATCGACCGCGCCCACCTGACCGTCACTAATCAGGGCTCATCCCGCGGACACCTAGAATAATTGTACGCTTTATTACGACTGTACGGGGGGTCGCCAAATAAACAAATTTTCTAGGACTATCAGATGAGGAAGAGATCCCATGAAGAGACCTATGTCCAGCAGTGGATGTCCATCGGTTGAAGAAGAAGAAGATATAAGATGACAAGAGGGCGGGGTCCTTTGACGCACAAAGAATCAGCTTAGCGATTCAGCGCGGAAACGCTGCCAACATTCTTGGTACCATTCCACGTGGGCATGATTTGTATAGTCCTAGCGTGTAAGTAATTTAAGATAGATATAACTTGTACATTTTTGCTGTATATAAAAAAAACATTAAAAAAAATATATCAGAAGATGAAATAAAAGTGATGAAAGAAAAAAAGAACATTTATTTCTCCCTGTGATATACAGTTGTTTATAAAAAACAAACCTTAACACATACAATTAAAAAAAAATCATTAATCTAATGGTAATGATAGACTAGCCCGTTGGCATAGTGGGTAGTGATCCTGCTTTCAAGTCCGCAGGTCGTGGGTTCGATTCCCGCCGTGGGCCAACATTTTCTTATCAATTTGTTGATCTTCGAGTCTACCCAGACTCAAATATAAACCCGTATATTTGTATTTAAGTATGTATTTAAAAAAAAAAAAAGTATATATTCACCAGTTGTCTATACCATAAAAAAAGTATTAAGTAACTTACTTTGGGGACCGACGACCGTGTGTGTAAGTGTCACATATTTAAAAAAAAACAAAGAGTTATAAAATATAATATTATTTTGCTGTAATCCGCATCATTAGAAAATCTATCTAGCAGTGACACAATACATCACTAATGTCAATAAAATTCATTTAGTCTTTAATAATTACTCTTTTATTTTGCATCTTTAAGCAAATACTTGTACTACTAAATACTAGAAAACAATAAAAAAAATCAATGAAATACAGTCATGTACTACTAAATACTAGGAAAAAAAAATGAAATACAGTCATTTCCACGCGAGTGAAGCCAAAGTCAAAGCTAGTATTTAATATTTTGCATTTGTACTCTAATGTGGGGACAAATAAAGATTATTCTATTCTACTCTAGTTCCAGAAAGGTCCTAGAAAATTAAAAATCACGGTCATGTTACGCATGCCCTATCCGCTTACCCTCGCACAGTTCCGTACACAAACACAAATGTCAGCCGGAGTTAACTCCGAAACGCTGTGAACTGTACAAATATGTTGACCCTACTTTGATATCCAATCCTTTAATAATTGGGAATATTGAAAACTCTAATGGACACTTACATCCAAAAATATGTATAAATCTTTAATATTTAAATGAGTTGTTTTTACCAATTTATGGAAATTTATTTACAACAGAAATGTACAAGTTATATCTATCTTAAATTACTTACACGCTAGGACTATACAAATCATGCCCACGTGGAATGGTGGCAGCGTTTCCGCGCTGAATCGCTAAGCAAGAGGGCTGGCTCCTTTTACGCACAAAGAATCAGTGCGTAAAACGAGCCAGCCCTCTTGTCACCTGAAAAGGCAATTAACCGGGGTGTTAAAATGGATCAAAATTTTTAATGAGTTAAAACTCTGTTTTCGGGAAAATGCTAAAATTTATGATGAATTCAAAAGATAATTTTCGCTATCACATGTCAAGTCATGACAGCTCATTTGGGGAACGGGCGGTCTAGAGAGGAAGTCGAACTTCCTCTCTAGACCGCCCGTTCCCCAAATATTTTGCCCCACCTCCTCAACTATTTTGAATTTTTTTTTAATTTTAATTTTTTTATATCTTTAAAAAAATTAACGAATAACGCTCGGTCACCCATACATACATTTTGTCATGACAAGACTATCATACACTTAAATAATTTTTCAAATCAGTCCAGTAGTTCCTGAGATTAGCGCGTTCAAACAATCAAACTCTTCAGCTTTATATATTAAGTATTAGTATAGACTTAATACTCTAAGTAAGTAAGTAATCACTAAGTAGTATTAAGTAAGTAAGTAGTGTAGAATATTCAGTTATAGTATAGATTTATCATTGAACATTAGTTAACATGCAAATTATAAATCTTACTTTCCCCCAACCCTAGTCAATGGGGGTAACACAAACTGTCCACGCAGCAATCCAGGGGTAATTTAGTGGCGGAAGCAAATACAAGTCATGTTACAAGCAATCGCGCCCGGCGACGCCCGCGGTGCGTGTTCAGTCACGCGACGGGACCCACCTGAGAATTCCGTAGAAAAAAATGATGTTTAAAGTTAAAAAGTAAAAAAATCTTCCTGCCCTTATCCCACTTTAAGTGGGATCGGCACAACATGTTATAAAAATGTTGTCACATGATTTGGCTGCCTATTTTACGACCGGCCGCCTGCGTGACGTCAACTTACCTTAGTCGTATTTTTACGAGTCCTCGGTAAGAAATGAGGGTCGTATATTCTACGCTAGATCCACACGGCGGGTCCTCTTACCTTAGTCGCCTTTAACAACACCTCGGTAAGAAATGAGAGTGGTCTATTGTACTCAGCCGGATACCACACGGCTATTTTAAAGTAAAAGTAATAATAAAATTATTTTGGCATAATCCTCGATAAAGTAAAAAAGAAAATATATATAATGCTAAATGTAGACACGACGCAATCGCCAATTCTTTGCGATTAAAGAATATATCTCCTGATGATGCTTCGGTTGCGGGGCGAAATGATTGTTGAGTTTGTGATAGTGAAAGTATGTAATGCTTGTGTATTGTAGTGGTGGTGGTGGAGGTTTGTGCATGTGTTTTTAAGAATTCGATGAATGAAAACGATCCACTCTACATTTAGCATTATATATATTGTCTATTTTACTTTATCGCGGATTATAGCAAAATAATTCTATTTAATATAATAGGTAATATTTATTTATTAATTTTGTATTATGGATCTCCGCAAAGTAACGCATAATTCTATAAATGATTTCTTAAGGTCAAAATTTTGTAAGAAAAAGGAGGAGAGCGGAAGTTGTGGCATAGAGACGTTAAAATATGAACTAAAGCATGTAAGTCATTACCATTATCTTTCGAGATATGAACCCACGACCCCCTGTCTCATCATAGCACAGCACTGTTCAAATTCAACGCGGAACCCAATTTACGTAGACCCTTAGAAGCGCACGCTCCGTCAGAATTGACCCTTAAATTATGTAATTACTCGCGCTGCGTGACGCGGGCCTTGTTCGCAATTACACACAAATTACAATCTACAGAGCTTTGTACACAGGGCTTAATTATATTTTGTGATTGGCTTTGTTGATCCACAAGTCGAATTGAACCCTAAGTGCTTAAACCAATGGTAAAAGCTCGAGCAATTTACAAAGCACTTTAAATTGCTTAAATTTTTAGTCTTAAAATAAATTTGAGCTTCTGAATTTGAACTTCAGAAAAAACTGTAACAACAAAGGAAGAATAATATTATTTTGCTATAATCCCCGCAAACTGCGGGGCGAAACGATTGTTGAGTTTGTGATAGTGAACGTATATAGTGCTTGTGTATTGTGGTGGCGGTGGTGGAGGTTTGTGCATGTGTTTTTACGAATCCTGCATGTATCAGGTATGAAGACGGATTATCCACTCTACATTTAGCATTATATATATTTTCTATTTTACTTCATCGTGGATTATAGCAAATTAATTTTATTATTTAATTTGGCCCGTTGGAGCAGTGGGTAGTGATCCTGCCTTCAGCTCCGCGGGTCGCGGGTTCGATTCCCGCCGAGGGCCACCATTTTCTATAAATGAATTTGATGGTCTTTGAGCCTGGGTGTATATTTGTATTTAAGTATATATTTAAAGAATATATAAGTATATATTCACCAGTTGTCTGTCACCCATAACACAAGTATTAAGTTACTTACTTTGGGGACGGACGACCGTGTGTGTAAGTGTCCCATATATTTATTTATTTATTTATTTATTACTTTTTTATTATGGAGCTCCGCAAAGTAACACCTAAGTCTATAAATTACACAAAGCAAGACTCCAATGCGCTGTAAAGTATTACAGCGGTAAGGTATTTCTATCTGTATCATCATCCTCCTGCCCTTATCCCACTCTAAGTGGGATCGGCAGAACATGTTACAAGAATGTTGTCTCATGATATGTATTTTACTACCGGCCGCCTGACATCAACTTACCCTAGTCGTATTCTACGATACCTCGGTAAGAAAGAGAGTGGTATATTTTACTCAGCCGGGTGCCACACGGCGGGTCGACTTACCTTAGTCGCCGTTAACGATACCTCGGTAAGAAATGAAGGGGGTCTATTCTACTCAGCCAGATACCACACGGAGGATCGACTTACCTTAGTCGCCTTTTACGACACCTCGGTAAGAAATGAGGGTGGTACTATTCTATTCAGCCGCATACCACACGGCTTGTCGACTTACCTTAGTCGCCTTTAATGACACTTCGGTAAGAAATGAGGGTGATACTATTCAGCCGAATACCATTATAAAAAGGATAAAAGACGACTAAGGTAGGTTGACTTCAGGCAGGCGGCCTACAAACCTTGTCTTCAAAAGTTAATTACCACACTAATACACCTCAAATGTAGTCAACCACTCCGCAGTTACAAAAATAGCTATAAAACAATACCAAAATGAGCATCACTCAAAATAATACGCATTATACCAAAGTTGTGACAGGACAAACACGAATTTGGCCAGCTCACTGGGGTGGTATCAGTCTGACCGCCCCCCACCCGGCTATATTTAGAAAGGGGGGAGGCGGAAGTCGCGGCCTCCCTTTTGATGTGCGAGACGGAAAATACGTGCTGCTTCCGCGTCTGCATGACCAGAATCTAGTTTATTGGCGACTGATTACAGCTTAACATTACATATCGATTTGCTTTGGTTCAGAGTTCGATTTCATCACATTCAAATCATTACATATTATGATATAAAGTCCCCTGCCGCGTCCAAATCTTAGCAATGACCTTAAAAACCATTAAACAGATTTTCATGCAATATACGTAGTATAATATACATTTCTTCAATATAGAGTGATTTATAAGAACTATGGTATCCGGCTAAGTAGAATAGACCACCCTCTTTCTTACCGAGGTATCGTAAAAGACGACTAAGGTAAGTTGACGTCAGACAAGCGGCCGGTTGTAAAATACGACACGTTTACAACGAAATGTTTAAGGAAGATTTACGTGTATAATTTGTAGCTGTTGTTCACCAAACAAGTCAAGTCGCCCAAGATATTTCAGAAGCCCCTAATCCCTTATAAATACACACATATATACATATATTAAAACTAGTTTGTAAGTTTACAAAATTACTTCCATTGTATTATGTCTTACGGAATACTGTTATGGGGTAAATACGCAAATAATAATTAAATTTATATTTCAAAATAGCAATATTGCAAAAACCATAGGTGCTATTTGTAATTTAAATCCGCGTTATTCCCAGTGAGAGAAGTTTAAGGAAATCTGTTTTCTTACATTAGCTTTACTTGCGTTCTTCACTGGTTATTTTATATTGGACATGTACGAGTATTTACGTTTTTTTTTTAAGTTTATACAACAACAACCAT
Organism: Morpho achilles; assembly: GCA_947086495.1. NCBI lineage: Eukaryota > Metazoa > Arthropoda > Insecta > Lepidoptera > Nymphalidae > Morpho > Morpho achilles. Next base: position 18,920,787 of record CAMTZB010000007.1, on the reverse strand, counting down.
TCTGGAAGATCATGTATAATAGAAAATCTATTTTTTTATTAAATATTACTGTACTATAAAACAGGATATTCTTGAGTTCATACTACTTGAGTACATACTAATATCCTTTTATAGTTTGTGTTTTGTTTTTCAGTTTTTTCTCGCCGACGCCACAGAGACCGCGCAAACAAAATAATTAATTCACTGTAAAGATATCACAAAATAACAGTATAATATTGAAATGCAATATTTATGTACAATTTATAATTGTTTGTACTTTTAAGACTCTATCGTATAGCTTTGTGATCTAAGCTAAATACTGTTAGATAAATAATTTATAGAAGTATGCGTTACTTTGCGGAGATCCATAATACAGAAGTAATAATAAAATTATTTTGAATTAATCTGCGATGAAGTAATATAGTAAATATATATAATGCTTAATGTAGAGTGAACAACGCGTTTTTATACCTGACACATGCAGGATTCGTAAAAACACATGCACAAACTTTCTCCACCGCTACCACAATACACAAGCACTACACACGTTCACTATCACAAACTTAACAATCGTTTCGCCCTGCAACTGAAGCATCATCAAGAGATAGGTTAGATAAAAAAGCTAATTTTAGAAATAAGTAATTCATACTTCCACGTTATTAAATTTAGTGTAGATATAAATATAATTTAAGAATACCAACTTTAAAGCTTAAAGCTGCCAGCTTGCATGTTCGATTTTTTCAAGAAAGTAACGGGTTTAAATCCCTGGCAAACACTAACGATTTTTGCTGTTAAAATTTGTGTGTAATTGATATTTGACATTTATCACACGCTTTTAAGTGAAGAAAAACATTGTGAGGAAACCTACATATCTCTAGTGATTTCTGGAGATATGTGTAACCTACCAATCCGCATTGGAGCAGTGGTGGGACTTCCTCTCCAAAAACTGAGGAAGGATGCCTAACTTTAACACGCGATCAACAAAAAAAAGATGTAACCTTATCGATAAGACGTGAAAATCATTTTAAAATATATATAAGTGGTCAAGTCGTAATATAAGCGACAGAGAGATTTATAAAGTTTTAAAATAAAGGCAAAAAATCATCATCCTCCCGCCCTTATCTTGCTCTAAGTGGGGTCGGCACAACATTTTATAAACATATCGTCTTATGATTTGGCTAGATATTTTACGACCGCCTGCCTGCCTGATTTCAACTTAACTTAGTCGCCTTTTACGACACATCGGTAAGAAAGAGGGTGCTCTATTATACTAAACCGGATACCACACGGCGGCTCGACTTACCTTAGACTCCTTTTACGACACCTCGGTAAGAAATTGGTAAATTCTACTCAGCCGGATACCACACGGTTAAAAGGCGAAAATCAATACAAAAGAAACTGTTTCAGTATATATCAAATACTAAGCTGATAAAATACTTTACATTTTAATGAAGTATACACCGTCATTTTTATTTTGAAAACATTAAGATGAAATATTTTGTCAAATCACGCGTCACTGTTTGCACTTAGCTTGCCCCCATCCCCTCTCTCCAGCCCCCCTCAGCACTCGAGGAGGGTTCGATAGTGGGAATCTAACGGACGCGTCGATTCACCAACAATTGACTACGGAAAACTAGCTTTTCTTTGTTTAAATTGTAATAGTCCAAGTATATTTTCAATGGGATGTTTTACACTGATGATTTTGAAGTGATTCCTAAGTTGTAACCACGTCTTCGTTTACGACAACTTAAATACTCAAATACCTTAAATGATGTACTGTTTTTGCTCATTTTTTGTTTTTTCCTGTATACCAAAGAAATCTGTTTTTACCCTAAATTTTTTATTCTTATCTTTAATACTTAAATGAACGAATCTTGTATACATAATTTAAATTTCTGAAACGACTTAAACGATTTTCATGTAGGAGTATGTAGATTCGGGGTGATAAATCGATCTAGCTACAATTTTAAATAAAAAAGTCGTTTTGTCCCTGATTTCAGACATTGAAAAGCTAAAATAGAAATAGAAACCAAGGTATAATTTTACTGTCTATGGTAAAGATGTAATAGCTCAATGGAGAATGGGCGGTCTTACTTGTGAAATACCCCAGATATCACCAGTCCCTGCTTTCTTTTTTATTTTTTAATTGCATTTTTTCATTTATTTAATATTCTTTATTACATAACAAAAACATAAACAAGATAAACTTATATTTATAAGATTTGTACAATGAGGCGGTCTTATTCGCTTAACAGCGATTTCTACCAGACAACGTCGGTGAAAGAAATTGTATAAAAATTATTAATAAAAAAAATATTAATAGAAAAAGGGCTACAAAGGCCATTAAAACAACATATTTGTAAAACTAAAAACACGCTTTCAAAGTATATCATGAGAAAAGTTTAAAAAAATTTATATTATTTTTATATACGAAGCTACGTAATTTTTGATGTGCTTATGCAATAACTGTGTTTTTTTAAAAGTTTTTTTAGCTATTATTAATTTAGACGCACTGTACTTGAACTGCGAGCCTGCTATTTGTTAAACTGAGGCCCGCAGGGGGCTGTGACCCCAGACACTCGAGCCGCGGGGGATGATGGTGGGTTAATGAAGACATACTGAGTATCAAATTCATTAAACTATTTTGCTATAAATATTCATATTCCAATAGCAGATGTCATATATCCACTAAAAAAATCCCCACAGATTTGAAGATTTTCTCAAGATATTTTATGTAGCCCAAAGCGCTATTATTATTCTTCTGCTCTTATCCCATTTAAAGTGGGGTGAGCACAACAAGTTTTAACCACTTTGGGACGTTGTGTGTATGTATATATATAAATTATGTTGTAACATAATTTGCCTACGTATTTTACGACCGGCCGCCTGTCTGACGTCAGCTTACCTTTGTCGCCTTCTCTTTTCTGGCCTTTCTCTAGTCATCCATATTCATATTTAAGATTCGTTTGGTTCACATCCCACCCAAATCCCACTCTAAGTGGGTTCAGCACAATATGTTGGCACATGATTTGGTTACGTATTTTACGACTGGCCAGTCGCATTTAACGACACCTCAGTAAGAAATGTAGTTGGTCTAATACACTTAGCCGGATAACACACGGCGAGTCACCTTACCTTAGTCGCCTCTTACGACACCTCGGTAAGAAATGAGGTTGGTCTTTTCTACTTAGCCGGATACACGGCTAAGGTACTTACTATAATATAAATGACTTATATTATGATATTTAACAGCAAGTGGACAGCTCAATAAATCTGCACCCCCACGCCGCTCATTACCACTGTCATCGCTCGTGTGCCGCGGTGCAGGGGTGGTCGCGACCCCTCCTGACATTAGTCTATTTAGCGAGCACTATCGAGCGGGGATATTAAATACAATGTCAAATTCATAATCTATCTATACATATCATCCTCCTGCCCTTATCCCACTCTGAGTGGAATAAACGAAATACGAAAAAACTGTCTTTTCTGTTAACACACACTATACATAACACTATATAACAGAAATACCACAATTCCCATTCCGAGATGCTTTTCTCTTGAAAGACGAACAAAGACTGCGTGCAACTGAAACGTTTTAGCAATATATAGGAAAACTCCACCGGAAACAAGACGACACAGTGTTGCCACCATTTCAGTCAAAAGGGTGCGATACTCGTTTCATGACGGTGTTGCTATAAAATACAAAGCCGAAGTCATTGGCGACAACATTTCTAAAATATAATTTAAATAATTGTCTTTATCATCTTTTTAAGTTCTAGAACAGCCAATATTTAAGTTTTTCATTAATTTTTTTTATTTAGAACAAAAATGTATAAGTTATATATATCAAAATCTATCTATCTATAATCTATATATATATCTATATATAATCTTTATATCTATCTATCTGTTAAATCTATCGATACAGCCAATAAAAAATTCACATTCAGAATATCGAATCAAAGTTAAAATCATCCCAAATTGTTAGGAAAAGACCGACCGACATAATCCTGTCCTACTAATATAAAAATTGCAAAAGTCTGTGAGTATGGATGTATGTTTGTTTGTCTTTCACGGCGAATCCGGTGAACCAATATCGATGAAATTTAACACAATTATTCCTTAGGCACTGGGGTAACATGTAGGCTATAGATCCTGTATATTCTACAGGAATAGGATGACATTGTAATGCGCCATCTATTATCAATCTGACACGCGACAACAGTCCACGTGAACGAAGTCGCAGGTAAAAGCTTGTCATCTGATACATCTTACTTATGTCTGTTCTAAATTACTATTTTTATCGTCCTTTTTAATTGTACTAGCTTTTAAATTGTAATAGCTTTTAAAACTCTTTGGCAATAAATAAAAATAAAAAAAATCACCCCATAAGTCACAATTTAACCTTTTCCGATTCTTACTTATGTCTAATATAAACCTTTTTTAACAATTACTATATTTTTACTTACCTTAACGGACGCTATTAAAGCTTTTAAAATTCATATTCTTTACAATACAGAATCAATGTAAAAATCACCACATAAGTCACAATTTGACCTCTTCCGATTCCGACATAATATATCTTACTTATGTGTAATCTAAACCTTTTTACTACTATACTACCTTTACTACTGAGAAATACTAACAATTACTACCTTTTTACTAACTTAAAACGACGCTTTTAAAATTCATATTCTTTACAGTACCGACACAAAGTAAAAATCACCCCATAAGTCACAATTTGACCTTTTCCGATTCCGACATAATATATCTTACTTAGGTCTAACCTAACGCCGTGTGGTAACCGGCTGAATAGAATAATACCAACCTCATTTCTTACCGAGGCGTCGTAAAAGGCGACTAAGTCGACCTGCCGTGTGGTATCCGGCTGAGTAGATTAGACCAACCTCATTTCTTACCGAGGTGTCGTAAAAGGCGCCTAAGGTAAGTTGATCCACCGTGTGATATCCGGTTGAGTAGAATAGACCACCCTCTTTCTTACCGAGGTGTAGTAAAATACGACGTAAGTTGACGTCAGGCAGGCGGCCGGTCGTAAAAACGCAGCCAAATCATATCACAGCATGTTTATTACATGTTGTGCCGACCCCACTTAGAGTGGGATAAGGACAGGAAGATGATGACTTATGTCTAATCTAGACCTTTTTTAACAATTACTTTTCACTCACTTCAAAGGACGCTTTTAAAGTTTTAAAATTCATATTCTTTACGATACCGAATCAAAGCAAAAAATCACCCCATAAGTCACAATTTGACCTTTTCCGATTCCGACATAATATATCTTACTTATGTGTAATTTAAACCTTTTTAAACAATTACTACCATTTACTAACTTAAAAGGACTCTTTTAAAATTCATATTCAATACCGAATCAAAGTAAAAAATCACCACATAAGTCACAATTTGACCTTTTCCGGTTCCGACATAATATATCTGAGTTATGTCTAATCTAAACCTTTTTAAACAATTACTACCATTTACTTACTTAAAAGGACTCTTCTTAAATTAATATTCTTTACAATACCGAATCAAAGTAAAAAATCACCCCATAAGTCACAATTTGACCTTTTCCGATTCCGACATAATATATCTTACTTATGTGTAATCTAAACCTTTTTAAACAATTACTACCATTTACTTACTTAAAAGGACTCTTCTTAAATTAATATTCTTTACAATACCGAATCAAAGTAAAAAATCACCCCATAAGTCACAATTTTTACCTTTTCCGGTTCCGACATAATATATCTGAGTTATGTCTAATCTAAACCTTTTTAAACAATTACTACCATTTACTAAATTAAAAGGACTTTTTTAAAATTCATATTTTTTACAATACCGAATCAAAGTAAAATATCACCCCATAAGTCACAATTTGACCTTTTCCGATTCCGACATAATATATGTTACTTATGTGTAATCTAAACCTTTTTAAACAATTACTACCATTTACTTACTTAAAAGGACTCTTTTAAAATTCATATTCAATACCGAATCAAAGTAAAAAATCACCCCATAAGTCACAATTTGACCTTTTCCGATTGCGACATAATATATCTGAATTAAGTCTAATCTAAACCTTTTTTAACAATTACTTTTTACTTATTCGGCTCCAACGATTTTCCTGAAAATCAGCATGTAGTGGGTTTTGGGAGAGAAAAACGATCTAGCTAGGTTTTATGTAAAAAAAAATCGTATCCCTGTTTTTGGGCATTAAAAAATACTAAAATTTATATTGATTTGAATTTTAGCTTGTTCAAAGAACGGGCCGCCTCAAGAAATGAAACCTAGGGTCGATCCCCAACTACATAATTATTATTTTTTTTTAAGTTTTTTTTGGAAAAAATTACCGAGCAAGGCTCGTTCACCCAGATATTCTTACTTATGTCTCATCTAAACCTTATTTAACAATTACTACTTTTTCACTTAAAGACACTTTCAAAGCTTTTAAAATTTATATTCTTTACAATATCGAATCAAAGTAAAAAATCACCCCATAAGTCACAATTTGACCTTTTCCGATTCCGACATAATATATTTGAATTAAGTCTAATCTAAACCTTTTTTAACGATAACTTTTTACTTATTCGGCTCCAAAGATTTTCCTGCAAATCAGCATGTAGTGTGTTTTGGGAGAGAAAAACGATCTAGCTAGGTGGTTTTATCCCTGTTTTTGGGCATTAAAAAATACTAAAATTTATATTAATTTGAATTTTTGCCGTCAACTGTCATGTCAGTGTGGCTTATTCAGGGAACGGGCAGCCTCAAGAAATGAAACCTAGGATCGATCCACAACTCCATAATTATTTTTTTCTTTTTTTTAAGTTTTTTTTACTCAGTTATTCTTACTTATGTCTCATCTAAACCTTTTTTAACAATTACTACCTTTTTAATTACTTAAATACAATTTTAAAGCATTTAGTATTCATATTCTTTACAATACCGAATCAAAGTAAAAAATCACCCCATAAGTGTAAGTCACCCCAATGGCAGCGCGCACCGCACGGCGCAGTACCATCTATTACGTACAACTATCATTACGGCACTATTGATTCCTAATCCGCACTTCCTGATGTTACGTAACCCCCCCACTACCCACCACCCAGCACCCAGCACCCCCCTACCGCCCCACCCGACAGATTTACAGCGGCCGTTTGACGAATGATTGGCCGGCCCGTTGTTTTGTTTTTGGTACGGCTCGATTTTGGCGATTTGCTTATTTTGTATCAATATTTGTTTGAGTTTAATACGCCGTGTGGTATCCGGTGGAATAGAATAGCACTACCCTCATTTCTTACCGAGGCGTAAAAGGCGACTAAGGTAACTTAACTCACCGTGTGGTATCCGGCTGAATAGAATAGTACCACCCTCATTTGTTACCGGGGTGTCGTAGAAGGCGACTAAGATAAGTTGACTCACCGTGTGGTATCCGGTTGAGTAAAATAGACCACCCTCTTTCTTACCGAGGTGTCGTAAAAAACGACTAAGTTATTTGGTGTCAGGCAGGCGGCCGGTCGTAAACAACGTAACCAAATCATGTGACAACATGTTTATAAAGTTGTGCCGACTCCACTTATAGTGGGATAAGGGCAGGAAGATGATGATTTGTTAGAGTTTAATCCGTACTAACATAAATGAGAACGTCTGTCAGTCTGTTTCGCTTTCACGGTCAATCAGCTAGTGAATATCTACGAAATTTTGCGCAATTAATACTTAGTACCCGGTTAACTGAGCTTTGCTCGGTAATTTTTTTACAAAATAAAAAGATAAAACTTAAAAAAAAAAGAAAAAAATAAATAGGTGTTGGGGATTGATCCTAGGTATTTGCATTTCTCGAGTCTGCCCGTTCCCCGAATAAGCTACGTTGACTTGACAGTTTATGGCAAAAATAGTGTTTTATGTTCAATATAAATTTTAGTATTTTTTAATGCCCAAAAACAGGAATAAAACGAATTTTTTTACATAATACCTACCTAGATCAATTTTTCTTACCCAAAACCCCGTACATGCTGAATTTCAGGAAAATCTTTGGTGCCGTTTCCGAGATTCCGAATATATACTATATATGAATAACTCATTCAAATATTAAAGAGATACACCGGAGTTATAACAACGCAAAAAAATCTGTTTAGCATTTGGGAACAGGTAAAAAAAACATATCGCATTACTGAGGGTACCTAAACGCTTAATTTGGCGCAAACTGAGTCACGGGTACGACTTTGAAATATATTAATAAGGAGGAGAACAAAACATTTCATGTAAGCAAGCTTGGGACTACCCAACCATTATATAACAAATACAAAGGCCAAACATTTAGCTGATGAACATACAGCATCAGCATCAGCAATAAGCAGAAAAGAGTATATATATATAACAAAAAAAATTGACAATAACCACGACCTCGATGAAAGGACATCTAACAGTCGTATGAGTCTGCGTTCAGAACAGAACAGTACAATATGATACGTCCGCTAGTCTAAGGAACTAACTTCAAATGCGAATTACCCAATGTTACAATTAACAGTTTAAGATACTCGTACATCAAATTATATTTGACTTTTTTGGAATCCTATACTTGAAGTAAACAAGGCACTAAGTACCTCAAAGTTAAAATTCGAACTAAGTATGCAATTTGGCAATATAAAAGCCTTTTAGAACCAGATTGTGACTTTTGGAAACGCGTATTTCTAAAGTTTTTGAAATATTGTTTTAATCATCCTTTTCATCCTTATAAACTGACTAAAAAAAACAATCAAATATATTATAGTTATTTTCAAATGCAATAAAAATACGATAAACATTTATAAAATAAATTATAATTTATAAAATGTTTTGCATTATTATTACGTGAAATTTAATTTTAATTTAAAAATCTTGTTTCATTATTTTTTTCATCTTAAATGTTTTTGTGAATTAAAATTTAACACATTTTCAATCATTATTGTTTTTGTACAGCTATTAATATTTATATTATAAGTTTATTAAGTTAAATTAATTAAAGATAGTAATAAAAATATCAATAGTAATAATATATTCGTTAATATTTTTTTTTTCTATTTCTCTCCAGACAAAAACAAGAATATGTATTAAATAATATAATAATAGGTACATATTAATAATATTAACATAACTTCTCATTACCGATACCCAATAATTTATTGTCTGTGTTAAATTGACTTAACGATTCAAAAGTCTTTAAGATAAAGGTGTATTAGAATAAAGTATATCTTGAATTTGAATTCATATAATCTTAAATATGCACAGTTAATTTTTATAAACTAATTTACGATATAAGCACTCATATAAAGTTTTGTTAGCAGACTGATTATACCTGAAATGTAAGTTTATATGAAATTACTGAATAATAATGACTGAAATTAATAATGATAACTTTTTGTCATGATCGAAGAAATATAAATAGTTTTAATTTTGAATTATAAATAGCCACATAAATTACATAAACCAATCTCAACACAAATTTACAAATTTTATAAAACATATTTCTGAGAATTTGAAAAATTTCAAATCTCTACGTTAACTGAAAACATATAAGTTCTCAGGGAGTCAGGTCTACAAGGATACTGAAAAATACCATAAGGCATGCCTCTTAGCTAACTGATCATTTATTGGCTCTTATTTGTGTAGGTAAATAGAAAAAATAAAAAAATTCGTCTCTACCTTAACTGAAAACTTATAGGATTCACAAGTCAAACTATGTATATTGAAAAATTCTTATCTCTAAGTTAACTGAAAAACTACGAAACGACACAAAGTTTAAGTCCAATGCGGCTGAGTAAAGTAGACCACCCTCTTTCTTACCGAGGTGTCGTAAAATACGACTAAGGTAATTTCATGTCAGGCAGGCGGCCGGTCTTAAAATACCCAGCCAAATCATATGACAGCATGTGTATAACATGTTGTGCTGACCCCACTTAGAGTGGGATAAGGGCAGGAAAATGATGATTTATTTAACTGAGCTGTTGCCATTTTCTTCTCCTTGCGATATCCAGTACATATGTTGTTGTTGTATGTTATTGTTCAATTGTGTTGTTTTAAAGTTTAGTTTTAGTTAACAACTGTGTATCACGGAAAGTGAAATAAACGTTATTTCTTTCATTTTGCTCAAAATCACCGATATCACATATCGTGGAGAACCGATTGTATGGGGTCTCAAGGTGCTAAAAGGCGACCTTGTATCCGAAGATGCAGCGTTGACCCCCTACGAGGTGAGCTGATGACCTCAAAAGATCGTGTCTTGTGGAGATCCCGTAAAGAGACCTATGTCCAGCAGTGGACTTCCATCGGTTGAAGAAATAGAAATTTTCTCTAAGAGGTCATTTCTTCCATTGTATATAAAATTCATCGCGGATTGTAGCAAAATAATTTTATTATTACTTTTGTATTATGGATCTCCGCAAAGTAACGCCTAATTCTATAAATTATCCATTGTATATCTCCAATTTCAAATCGAATCTTATGGTAAATATTTATAATTCTTAACGTCTAACTGTCAACGCGAAGCGATAATGGGACACGGGTTCAAATCGCAGGTAACAAAGAGTTTTCTAAAAAAATATTTAACTTATTCATGTTGTAAATTGTAGTATATTAGTACAGAGTAGACAATGATCCGAATTTTTAACTGAGTTCCGTTTTGAGGGAATTTCGAAACCAGTCTGAGCTACAGCAACAGATAGCTAGTAAAATATAAAAACCTCTTACCTGTACATATAACATACTATTAAACGCGACTTCGTATAATTACAAATTTCTGGTTCTAGTTACACCCATGCATTTTATAATATTCAAATATTTATTCAAATTTTAGCAAAAATAATCTTCAGAACCTAAGTTATCACTAAAATATTTCTAAGATTACATAATATTAAACAAACTAAATCGCAAATTCACAAATTTCACCGAGCTTGACATTTCATTGTGAATATATCATTTTTGAGCGACGATTAACGCACAGTTAATTTCTGCACATTACTAAAAATGCCTCTGTAATATTTATGCGCCCATTAACAAAGTTTTACGTAAAGTTTAGTTGCACAACATATGACTACACTTTATATAAGGTTATTACATAAATTGAAACTAACAGAGATTTTGGTAAAATTAAAAAAGAAACATTTAATATTAATAAAGATTTCATTGTAAAAATTGTAAGTCAGTTGATAAAGTCATTAAAATTATTTCTATGATTGAAGAATAAATAACATTTACATATTTTTTATTTACTAATAAAAATGTATTTTAATTATTATCTGTGGTAAAAAAAACAAAAAAAATTAATAAATACTAAGAGACAACAGCAAAAGATATCTACCATATACATTTTATAAGTATCTGTAATTAATATAAATATAAAAAACAAAGTCTTTTATCTAGTCATAATTTTTTTCTTTAACAGCTTGAAAATAACTTTTAATAAATTGAAAAATAAAACCATATTTAAATTCGAATGCAAAAAAAATATAATTCCAATGTTAATTTGTAATGAATGAAGTATAAATTTGAATGTCAAATTCTATTTTCAAATTGCACCGCCACCAAAGAATAAGAAACGGCGCGCGTTTCCAAACGCGCCACCGTGTCTCAACCCTGACACAACACAAGCTTTTCATGCAAGTGTCCAGCGTCCACGCAGGGCGGCCTGTGGGCGTGCAGGCTGCACTGCCCCGCCCCCCGCACTCCCCGCGCACCACCCCCGCTGTTTATTCTCGGCCGAGTGGCGGGGCGACAGTCGCCCGCGTGACGCGCAACCGTTAGCACGCGCGTACAATACATAAACGTAAACACTCGGTGCATTCATTATCGGACGTAGCCGGAAAAAATATTGTACGAATTTCCTACCTTCCCCGTGCGAGCCGACGCAGTTAGCGGCCGGAACGCGTGTATGGTGAAAAGCGACGGTATCGCGGAAAATGCATTTCCCGGGTGCAAGGCGCAGGTGCCGGGGGGAGGGAAGGGTGCAAGTGATGATGGACATCGTATTGATTTCTATCTGCCCGCTCCTCCCTTATTGTGGCGATGCAGGGCGCGCCATCGATCGTTGCACCAGCCCTAAATTAACACCCCCGCGGTCACGATCGCCCCGAGCGCCCGATTTTTGCGCTGAAGTGTTCGTGCGTGCAATGTGTTAATTTGAGTTTTCATTTTCACTCGTCACGTGGCCGTATTTCGTGTTTGGATTTTTTACACTTACGACGCTCGCAGTTGCGACATAATTATTTATTAATTGATTACTTAATTGAAAAAGATTGCGTAAATCTACGTTTGTAACAAGCGTAAATGCATAGTCCATTTGTTTTTTAGCTGTGCAATGGAGTGTATTTAATTTGTTTAACAATTAATTATTAATATCATTAAATTGAACAGTGCACTAAATAGTTTGGATTTCTATTTTAGTGTAAGTCTTGTTTATCGTGTTTTAGTGTTTTGCAACTATTTTTAAGTTTATTGTTAAAGAAAAAAATATTTTATTAATTTATGCATTAATCAAAGAAATGTAAATAAGTGTTTTATTTTGCAAAAATTCTTATAACATATTATAAATTATATATTTTTAAATACTACATTTTAAACGATTATTTCGGATATCTAATAAACTATAGAATGAGTAATGAATGTAGTAATCCATTAAATATTAATTAATAAAAATCCAAATACGCATATACGAATATCAAAACAGTCGCTTTTCACTACGCGCTAGTTATTTATACTCGTTGTATAAAATAATTGAACATTTGAAAAAAAAATGAAACGTTATTTCAGAGCTCAAACAACAAAAAGAAAGCTTTAAAAAAAATAAACGCTCAAAAAACGCGGGTCCGCGTACGCGCTGCAATAAAAAAATTATATCACAGAATAAATAAAACAAGGAGAAGTGACAATCGCAAACGTGGCGACGCTAGGGGCTCGCGTGGAATGCGCGGGAGATCTGTTTAGCGCGCGCGCACGCCCCGACAGCGCCGTGCCGCCCTCCGAGCAGCCGGCCATGGCGACCGAGACCGGTATGTAACTATTAATCAAACTGTTTTCCTCGACGTATAATGTTTTTCTCGCGAGCAAAATGCCCTGAACGCAGAACAATCAATATTATCCATAGATTAATCCATTTTATTTTTAATTTTCACTCGTACGCAAAGGGCGCAGATTACGGATAATCCAAACTGTATTTATAGACGTAATAGCATTATTTAATTACAGCTGGAAATTTTAATTTAAAATATTCTTTATTCAATTAACCAAACTGTTTATAGACGTAATAGCATTATTTATTACAGTTAAAAATTCAAATATACTTTATTCAATTTATCAAATTGTTTTCCTTAACGTTTAATGTATTTCTCGCGAGAAAAAGGCCCAGAATGCAAAAAAATCCATATTATCCATAGATTAAAACATAGATTAATCCATGTTATTTTTAATTTTTCACTCGTACGCAAAGTGCGCAGATCACAGATTATCCAACTATATTTATAGACGTAATAGAATTAATGTCAGTTATCATACTAGAGAAGAAAGGCTAGCCTAAATAGCTCTGAAACAGTTGTAATGGCAAAGCTAAAATTGCAAACCCACAAACGCCTTACGTTCTTTTGCAAGGCGCAAAGCGCGGCTCTTGCTTTATTTAATCTTATTTTAGTATTATTTTTAATTATTTACTCGTATTCAAATAAAAAAAACAGCTTCGCCTGCATGGAAATTTGTGTCATAAAATTAATTGAAATTTTGAACATCAAAGTAGGTATTGTGAGTTACCCATGAGATAACCACAAGAGACATGCTATCGCTGATTTTTGTAGATCTATAATTCTCTAGTACACTAGTGTATCTCTGCTTGTTTACTCGGCACACGGGAGTCAATCTCCCATCAGGCGAGTTTTGTTTGCAACCGCCCGCCCTCTTCTACATAATTTACAGTAAACGGTAATTTACTATTACCTAAACCTTCCAGAAGAATTGCACTATTTAATAAAAACCGAACAAAAGTCCGTTTAGTAAATTTCGAGGAAATCGAAATTCGTGAAAATGGACAGATAAAAAAGAAATACTATTTGACATACAAATATCTGCCGTCCAAAATCGAGACCGGTACGGACTTCTCAAATCTTAATCGATGTTTTCCTCAAGGTATAATGGTTTTCTCACGAAAACACATAGAACACAAGATTAAAATCTATACTAATATATAAAGCTGAAGAGTTTGTTTGTTTGATTATCGAGGAAGGCTATATATAGGCTATATAGCATCACGCTAAGGTGAATAGGAGAGGAGCAGCAATAGTCAACGGCAAAATTGAAAGCTTTCGTTGCGTGCGCTGAGTAAACAGTAATAGTTATTCAAAAATCATGTATTAAAAAATTAGTTCCCTCTAATATTTCTAAATAAAGCGACAGCATATGTCTAGTTTTTAAGGTTGACCCACTTTAACCATTTTTATGGTTATCAAATAACTATAATTGCGGTTTTAATCTTTCCACGCGGGTGGACCCGCTGGCGATTGCTAGTTTTATACGTACATGAGAACAAACCGACAAACTTTGCATAATATGTGTAAATATATATATATATATATATATATATATATTTTTTTTTTTAAATATATTTACATTATTTTAAGGCGAGTTGTTTTCTATTAATATAATTGATTCACTTAATTTCGCAACCAAATGTTGTATTATAATAATTTTAAATGTATTATTTTAAACGATGGCTGAATAACTTTTTTTATTAATTAAATATATGTATTTACACACGGTTGTCCGTCCCCAAAGTAAATTAGTACTTGAATTATGGTTGGACGTAAGAAGCGTGTAGATTCTGCGTACTATAGTTTACTAAACATAGATTTTCTCGTATCGCGTATAGTTAAATAATTTCATAATAACTTTTGTTTTATGAAATAAGTGTAGTGCCCGTGCTCAGTAGAATAGACCACCCACATTTCTTACCGATGTGTCGTAAAAGGCGACTAAGGTAAGTTGACCCACCATATGGTATCCGGTTGAATAGAATAAACTACCCTATTTCTTACCGAGGTGTCGTAAAATACAACTAAGGTAAGTCGACGTCAGGCAGGCGGCCTGTCCTGAAATACGCAGACAAACCATGTGATAACATATTTATAACATGTTGTGCCGACCCTACTTAGAATGGGATAAGGGCAGATTGTGCGTATTATATAACATAGATTATTAAGATTAACGTATTATTAACATTTTTTTTCACGTATCGCGATTTATAGTCAAATAATTTCATAATAACTTATGTATTCTGGGATCCTGTACATTATCTATGAAATAGCAATCGCCAGCGGCTCCGCCCGCATAAAAAGGTTAAAGCCATAATATAGTACTTTGACAACCATAAAAATGGTCAAAGTGGATTAACCTTAAAAGCTAGATATGCTGTCGCGTACTTTTATTATGAACTTTTAGAGCGCAAAGAAAGCTTTAAATTTTACCGTTTTCGTAGTATTTTTTATTGCTGAAGCTCTCCTATTCATTTTAGCGTAATGTTATAAAGCCTATAGCCTTCCTCGATAAATGGACTACCTTACACTGAAAGATTTTTTTAAATCAGTCCAGTAGTTCCTGAGAATAGCGCGTTCAAACAATCAAACAAACAAACTCTTCAGCCTTATATATAAGTATAGATTAAAGCATTAGCTTGTTAAAAAGAAACCCTAAAATATATCGCTAAATATATTTACCGCTAAACATATTTTCACTTCGACGCTCTCAAATAATATTTCCTTGGCTGTAGAAAATTTGTCGACGGAGATTGATGGATATTTATATTTCTTCCTAACTATTTAACAGGGAACAGTTATCACATAGAGTTATTACAATAGACTAGGAGTCAGCCTAAAATGTACCACCTATTTTTAATATTTAAATGGGTTAGTCTTGTATGTATATATATAACGTAAAATATTCACTTGTATAGTAAAAATAGTGATAGGTATGACAGACATACAAGAAACAGACATAAACTAATGACGTCTAGATTACGCCTCCAAAATTTCCGAAAATCATTTGTCGGTCTCGGTACACGTTTTTATAACAAAATTCCTCAACATTATCTAGACTTGCCTTTGCACAAGTTTAGAAATTATCTCAAAACGACGTTGCTACATCAAGCTTACTATACTATTGAGGATTATTTAAGTGATAGCATATCTTCACTGCAGTCAGCTACGCATCCAGCTGCAACGATTATCTTGTAACCATCAAATTGTAATAATTTTTTAAAAGATTAGCCGCCGAGTTTCTTGCTGATTCTTCTCGGTAGGAGCAAACTTCCGAATCAGTGGTAGCTTCTTTAAAACATTTGACGATTCAAAAGTACTGTTAACAGACCACTTGAATAAAGAATATTTTGAATTTGAATTTGAATTTATATAAAAACATATTTTTTTAAGCTCGGAAACAGCTCCAACGGTTTTCCTGAAATTCAGCATGTAGGGATTTTGGAAGAAAAAAATCGATCTAGCTAGGTTTTATTAAAAAAAAAATCAAATTATCCCTGCTTTTGGGCACTAAAAAAACTACGAAAATATGAATATATATATATATATATATATATATATATATATAATTTTGTTATCAGTCTTTCAAATCAAATTTCAATATATTACTTAGTGACACTTTGGCTACGTATTTTACGACCGGCCGCCTGCCTGACGTCGACCTACCTTAGTCGCCTTTTACGAAACCTCGGTTAGAAATGAGGGTGGTACATTTACTCACCTGGATACTCACGGCACGGCGGGTCAACTTGATAATAGATGACGCTTTTCAGTATCATCCTATTCCTGTAGAATTAACAGGATTTCTATAGCCTATATGTTAGTCCAGTGTTTAAAGAAAAATTGTGCCAAATTTCATCGATATTGGATCAGCGCATTTGCCATGAGTGTGAAGTTTTAAAAATTTTAGAAATGTTGTTTTTTATCATCATTTTCCATTGCTTTTATTTTTAAAAGTAACAGCCTGTTTATATCTCACTGCTGGGTATAGGTCTCCTCTCTAAATTTTTGAGAGAAGGATTAGAACTGAGATCCACCACGCTGCTCCAATGCGGATTGGTAGGTTACACGTGAGATTAGTTATGTTATTTACGATACCTATTATTACCATAAGTAAGTAAGTAACGGCCTGTTACTATCCCACGGCTGGGCATAGGCCTCTTCTCTCCGTTTTTTTTGGAGAGAAGGATTGGAGCTAAGACCTACCACGCTGCTCCAATGCGGATTGGTAGCTTATACATATCCCCAGAATTGTCTAGAGATATGCAGGTTTCCTCACGATGTTGTCCTTCACCGAAAAGCGTGTGATAAATTGCAATTATCAATTACACACATAAATTTTACTTGAAAACTCATTGGTGTCTGTCCGGAGTTTGAACCCTAGACCTCCTCGAAAGAGGCGCACGGTGTTACCACTGGGCTACCACAGCTATTATTACCATATTGTATCATTACTATGTCAACTCACTCATCAGATGAAACGTGAAAAAAGAGTGTAGTGCGTAATGAGTGCTACGATACGCAATTGTTTACCAACAGAATCTATATGAGCGTACGCCCGTCACTCTCGCGTACATGAGTTCGTTGATACACCCCCCTACCCCCCACTCCCAGCCTGCCGGAGTCCTGCGTCCCCCCAGGAGCGGAGTGGGGAAAGCCTGTTTAATGACGTCGCTTTTATTTCAAGATTTGGTGTGATATTTTTCTCCTTGGGACACAAATTTTTCTTTACTCCCTTATCCTATTTTTGCTTTAAAACATTTAAAGCTTAGCTTAAGAAGCTTAAAATCGTTCAGACAGGCCCGCTGGTGTAGGTGTGAGTAACTGCTTTTAACTCCACGGGTTCGGGTCCGTCGAAGGTCAAAATTTTCTAAAAACAATTTGTAAAATTGGTCATTACTTTGCGGAGGTCCATAATACAAAACTAATGAAAATATTATTTTGCAATAATCCGCGATAAATTTACGCATTATCGCGCATTATAGTAAAATAATATATACATTAGTTTTTTTTTTTTAAAACAATCTGTTGGAATCCGGGTCTATATACATCCTCTTAGTATTAAAGTGACGGAATTCAAAAAAGTTGTTTTGTAACAAATTGCATAGTGACGAAGCTCGTAAATGTTAAAGATACCCAAAGCTTGAAAGAGCAAGAAAAAACTAGCTTTTTATAGCGATTCAATTATAGCGAATAGTTCATAGCGTAATATCATAGATGGCATTGAAATAAGGAAGAAAATGTACCTAACTAAATGAAACTTAAATTTTGAATTCGGTCACTTTAATATTAGGTGTGCGATATCTTTAATATTTAAATGAGTTAATCTTGTATAAATAGTTTTTCTGAATCTCGGAAACGGCTCCAACGATTTTCCTGAAATTTAGTATATAGGGGTTTTGGGTGAGAAAAATCGATTAGGTAGGTTTTATTAAAAAAATGTTGTTTTATACCTGTTTTTGGGCACTAAAAAAACTGCTATAATTCTATGAGAAAGCAAAGGATAATTATGCTGGCAACTACAAAGTCACGATAGCTCTATCGACGGTATCAAAATCTATATACCAGGATCGATTCCAGATAAAAAAAACTTACGGACTATTCCTCCCATTACAAAAAAATGCCATATTTAGTGAATTACTTTTTATGGCCAATCCAATAAAGTACTTGAAGTGAGTGTACAATTTGGAGTGCGTATAAATTATTTATACGCAACAATTTTAATTTCAAAACGCCGCACTGAATTTTTTGCATACGGCTGGATGAAAGGTCACCACAGTACATTTGTAAATGAGATCGAGACATTAACCTATAGTCAACTTTTTTTATAGAACTAAGCAACGAGCCATTTTTATTTAACAATGTTGTTTGACATAATAATAAATAAATAAATAATTGGGACACTTAAACACAAGGTCGTCCGTCCCCAAAGTAAGTAACTTAACACTTGTGTTATGGGTGACAGACAACTGGTGAATATATGCATATATATTTTTAAATACATACTTAAATACAAATATACACCCAGGCTCAAAGACTAACAAATTCATTTATAGAAAATTATTATCCCAGTTTAAGTGGTGTCGGCATATGTTATAAACATGTTTAAACATGATTTGGCTACGTATTTGCGACTTGACGCCTGCTTGACGTCGACTTACCTTAGTCGCCTGTTACGACACCTCGGTAAGGGATGAGGATGGTATATTCTACTCAGCCGGATACCACACGGCGGGTCAACTCCATTCAGTTGATTTTGAGAAAATCGATAACATACATACAGACAGACTTTATTTTTGTGTTTGGGTATAAGATTCTATATTAAAATTCCGCAATCGATTTCAGCTTAGCCATTACCGCAGTTTAAAAACACTGTTAAAAAGAGGCTGATACAGAAAGCCTACTATACTTTTGAAGTTAATTTAGAAGATAAGAATGTGTGGATATAGCTCTCTTTGAACCTGTACAAGACAGAAGATAAAAGAGAGGCTGATACAGAAAGCCTGCGAAGAAGAAAGAATGCGTGGTCATAGCTACTGTTCGACCTTTTACAAAATATTAATGACTAAGGGTCTGTTTCACAAGATATCAATAAACTGTCAGTTAGCTTATTCGGATCATATCTGACATATATCTTAGAATTTTGCGTTTCTCAGGTTTCTAAAAAGCTTTTACAGTACTTAAAGTCCATAATAAGTTAACAGGTAGATCATGTGGTTGTTATTTTCTTTATCTGCTGGATAGCAAATACCTATTTCAAAATGGCCGCAAATATTTTTTAACTTTTTAGATTCTCTTTTTTAAGACATTTATCTGCTACTTAGTTTATTTGTCGGTTAACTATTAAGGCCCTAAATGTAACTAGTAAAAAGAATTATATTTAAAAGCAACCGCTGAATTTCTTGGTAGGAACAGCTTTCATGCAAGTTAATCATAAGAGATAGAGATACGCTTTCCCAAGCTTTTTTGTATTATGTTTGTAAATTTACCATTTCTTTACTATATTACTTTATTCTATCTCTTTTTGTTTACGCGACGCACGCGGCTGAAGCTACCAGCAGACAATTTTTTTAAATGTTCAACTTAATTTACATTTAACCTAATCTTTAATATTTAAATGAAATAATCTTGTATATATATTTTCGACATCTCGGAAAAAGCTCCAACGATTTTCCTGAAATTCAGCAGGGAGAAAAATCGACATAGCTAGGATTTATTTTAAAAAAATCCTTTTATCCCTGCTTTTGGGCGTAAAAAAATACTAAAGTTTACATTGAATGTAAAACACCTTTTTTTGCCGTAAATTGTCAAGTCGGGAACGGGTGTTCTAGAGAAATGAAAATACCTAGGATCGAGCCCCACCTTTCCTTTTATTTTTTCTTTTTTTTGAAGTTTGTTTTTTTTATTTTGTATATTACCTCGGTTACCCAGGTTCTTTATTATAACACAAATTGACGGTGTAACAGCTCGGTTGCACGCAGGCGGCGCCGCGGGCGAGCAGCAGTACTCGCTGCGCTGGAATGACTTCCACTCGGCCATGGTCTCCTCCTTCAGGAGGCTACGGGATGAGGAGGACTTCGTGGACGTCACGCTCGCCTGCGCGGGCGCCACGTTCACCGCACACAAGGTACCTTACCATTTTCTCCTTTCACGTTTCACTAACGAAAGGAGACTGCCAAAATTTCATACACCTTTGGGCCCAGACGTTACAGTAAAAAATTTGATGTTGTTAAATAGAAAAATATTCGTTATCTTAATATCAATATTATTTTATGTAATTTCTATGGGGGAAGCTATTATTTATTCGAATATTTTTTTAAACAAGTGCTTTTGTATCGTCAACTGGTTAGAAAAATTGCCTCTACCGAGAAAAGCCAGCAAGAAACTCGGCAGTTCCTCTTTCAAAATTTAATTCTTACTAGCTTTTACCCGCAACTTCGTTCGCGTGGTCTTTAATCTTGGAATTAACAGTAGCTTCTGGCACTCTCCAACCCTGCGAATATCTCCATCACAAAAATCAGATCAATCCAGGAGGTTAAATCTTATTGCAATTATTCCGCTACGTTATTAAACCTAGTTTCCTTTCATGGTTGGTAATTAGCATAGATAAAGATAGATAAAGCCTACTATACTATTGAGGAATACTTGGATGATAAAAATGCGTGGATGAATGCACTGCTCTTCGACCCTGTACAAGACAGTAATAACTAATGTAACTAGTAATAAGAATTATATTTTTAAAAGAGCAACCGCCTCTTCTTGCTTGCTCTTCTCGGTAGGAACAGCTTTCCGAACCAGCAGTAGAGTTGATGATTCAAAAGCACTTGCTTACAAGTTTATTTGAATAAAGAGTATTTTTAATTTGAATTTGTCACTAGCACTGAAAAAAATTATAACAAAACAAACAGACTTTCGCATTTATAATATTAGAGTAAGGATTAGTTACAATTCGCATTTGTTTCTAAAAGGCTTATTGCATACTTAGTTCGAATTTCAATTTTTAGGTACTTTTATTTACTTCAAGTGTTCATATTATGCAAGGTCCAATAGGAGCTATATCGAAGCATTCTTAACATATGCTTTTCTTCACCAGGTCGTGCTATCAGCCTGCAGTCCATACTTTCGGAGGTTACTGAAAGCAAACCCCTGCCAGCATCCCATTGTTATCCTTAGAGATGTTCACGACAAAGACATGGAAAGCTTACTAAGGTATTTGAATTTATTGTTATTGATTATTTTTATTGTTTTTTAGGCCAGTACTTAATTGAAAATATGCCTTATTGCGATTCAATAGGTAGAGCGTGTAAAATGTAGGCTGCTTTAAATTTAGCAGCATTTTTCTACTACTGATTTAAGAAAATGTTTGTCAGTGATAGATTTAGACTTGATACCACCCTAGGCCCCTTTTTTTAAATTTAAACTATCGTTAGTAGTATTCATAGGTAATGTGTAGAAACCGGCTATTCTCACGTCTTATTCTATCGGGTCAGCTCGACCAGTTTCGAACCCATCCGAGTCACTTATCATGATTCAGCTGCTATACGCAGTTCCTGCCGCGATAACGTCGTGTTAAGAGCTCATGAATAAGTGACCCGGATGGGTTTGAAATTAGTCGGGCTAATCTGATAGAATAATACCTGAGTATAGCCGGTTTCTATACATTAACCCACGGCCCTGTTTATCAGGAACTTAATGTGAGAATAATTATCAAAAGAGACCGCCTAAATATTTCGTCTCTAAAATTTAGGCGTTATAAAAATTGGCGCTCCCCAAATCACACCACTAGGAACCAGGCCTCACGGGCACAGAAGTTCTAAAGTGAAACCCTTCAAAAGTTTCTTCTTCTTCTTCAACCGATGGATATCCACTGCTGGACATAGGTCTCTTCAAGGGATCTCCGGGACACATGATTTTGTGCCGCTTGTATCCAGCGACCTTTTTGAGGTCGTCCGTCCATCTAGTAGGGGGTCTTCCGGTGCCATTGGTGGGGTCGCCATTCCAACACTTTGAGATCCACAACGCCCCGCCCATCACCACTTCAGCTTCGCGTCACGCTGAGCTATGTCGGTGACTCTGGTTCTTCTACGGATCTCCTCATTTCTGATTTGATCACGTAGATATACTACGAGTATAGCACGCTCCATCGCTCGCTGAGTGACTCTTAGTGTTTTTATGAGGCCCATAGTCCGACCAAGTTCGTATCCGTAAGATCCGTAGTCGGATCCGTAAGTCTTCTTCAAAAGTTAAATTCGTGTTCATACGATTTCTCCACGATTCCTCACGTCCCACAGATTCATGTACCAGGGCGAGGTTCACATCGGCCAAGAGCAGTTAAAAGAGTTCCTCAGAGCAGCTCAGCTGCTGCAAGTCCGAGGACTAACAGATGTTCCGCCTCCAGCACCGCTGCCGACCCTCGATCAGAAGGCTTCACCAGTAAGCGTAACTACCGACTTTGTAATAATAAATCAGACAAAGAAAGGAGGACATGTGACGAAATGAGTATGCCGTAAGGCATCCGGCTGCGTAGAATAAACCCCCCTCTTTCTTACCGAGGTGTCGTAAAAGGCGACTAAGGTAAGTTGACCCTCTGAGTGGTATCCGGCTGAATAGAATAAGATCACCGTCTTTCTTACCGAGGTGTCGTTAAAATTGAATATGGATGACTAGAGAAAGGCCAGAAAAGAGATGGTTAGATTTTGAGAAGTATGACATACAAAAGATTGCGCCAGAGATGACAAATGATAGAGAATGGAAGAGAAAAACGTATTGCGCTGACCTCACTTTGAGTGGAATAGGGGCAACAATGAATACAGATAGATATATATTGTTGCTGATAAACCTGATACAGTGTTTGTAGATTAGTCAGAGCGTCAGACTTATAAGCTGAAGACTATATAATAACTTGTTACTAAGACCTATTTCATGAGATAATAGTGAAACTAGTTCTTGAGATAAATATGATAATCAAATACTGCAGTTTAGTTTCATGATTTTTGTTACTGACTGATACTTAAAAGAGCCAAGGCACTTAGATTAACAGAATGTTCTGTCGCAGTCAGCGTCATCATGGACGGAAACAGGAAGTGGGGGTTCCCGCGAGGGTCGGGAGCCACAGCAGCGCGAGGGCCGCCGCACACGCCGCCCTGATGAAGGCGCCCCATGTACGCCGCCGCCAAAGCGAGCCCGCTCTTCAGACCTGTACCAGGCACAAATGAAAACCAGGTATACTAACAATATTTCATTTCTACTTGTCTTAAATTTATTACACAATTTCAAAATAGTAAGAAAATTCTGAACATATGTATAGTAACAGAAAAGATGAGAAGTGCAAGACTACGTTGGTATGATCATGTAAAGAGGCGGGATGAAAATTATGTGACCAAAAGAGTTTTTAATATGAATGTGGATGGATGTATGACTAGGGGGAGGCCGAAAAAAAGATTGATGGATTGTGTGAAATATGATATGCATGTTAAAGGAGTGGCACCAGAGTTGACGAATGATAGAGGAGAATGGAAGAAGGAGACATATTGTGCCGACCCCACTTAGAGTGGGATAAGGGTAAGAGAATGATGATGATGATATGTATAGTAACTTTAGTTTTAAATCAATGTTTTGATTTCAAAAATATGTACGTGGAAAAGCGAGTTACTGGTATTTAATACAAACATTAACTTACGCTTCTATAATATAAGTAAAAATGTATAGAATCAAAAAAGCCTTAGAATTAGGCGTTTCTTCGTTTCTATTTCTGATGCAATAAATTAGAATTGTCTTACTTTCATCTGCGATTTCACAAAATCTATGTAATGCTTAAGATAGAGTGAAATGAAATGAAGCGAAAAATTCTAAATTTCACATGACAAAAAAAAGGCAACGGTTCAATGTATGCCACATATCACAACAGAAAACTGAAGTGACACGCAGCACTGGTTTTGAGCCGCGGCTCTTTGAGTGTGTCAGCCATTTGCATTAAGTAGGTATGCATGAGAATTTATTAAACGCTAAAATTCTCTACCGCAATCTCTATAATCGTTTCGCTTCTTAACCGAAACAACATCAAGAGCTTGATCACAATAAACGTGCATCAATCCGTCGCATTACATAGATTTTCTCTAATTTCACTCCCTTCTCTCACTCTTCGTCACTGTCACTATTGAAAGTAGGTTTCTTCAAAGGTGTTCCATAACACACAATCTTGTGCTGCCTGAATCCACTGGGGTCTGAATACACTGCATTATCCGGTGCGAGGTCACCACTCTAGAACCTGGAGACCCCAACGCCCATCACTTCTTCGAACTATGAGCGTTATCCACTGCCACTTCAGCTTCGCGACCCTTTGAGACCCTATGTCTGTAACTTTGGCCCTTCTAAAGATCGTCATTTCTGATTGGACCAACCAAATATACTCTGAGCATACCACGCTCCCTCGCCCGCTGAGCGACTCTAATATTTCTTTGAGGCCTATATGCTGATATCGGATTATATCAAAATAATTCATTTTGTTTAAAAAAAAAAGGTCAACGACTCGCCATTTAAAGTCATTTAGACAAAAATCAAGTCAATTTGTGGTTAGTGTGGCATCATCACAACGGTACTGTAATTGGTTGAATCCTTGTACAGATAATAAATTGACAATGAAATAGTCTTTTCTATGACCATTTAGGATTCGCTGGCTATGTTTAGAATCAGCCCACAATAGTTAACGTGCTAATTGTCTTGAATAGGTAACGATCCATGAAATGTTAGCTTTCATCGTAGATATATGCACCAAACTCTACCACTCTACATCAGTGCTTTCCGCCTACATCATTTAAACAACAAAAAAAACGCGCTTGAAGCGTCTGTTGCAAAATGAGTGACGCCTAAGTTAGACCCCGATTGCTCATGCTATGTATTTGTTCATTTGTTACAATTCTCAAGTTTTAATAATCCTGAAAAATTTATGCCAAAAAGGAATTTCACACTTTGGCTGTAAACATTAAAGATGTTCTAAAGCGGTTTGATGAATAAAGATGACTAAAACCTTTATAGGAGAACTGTTTAAAATCACCATACGAGTGTTAAATATGAATGTGGATGGACATGTGACTAGAGGGAGACCTAAAAAGAGTGGATTGTGTGAAGTATGACATACGTACAAAAGGAGCAGCGCCGGAGTTGACGAATGGTAGGAGTGAATGGGAGTGGAAAACATGTGCCGACCACACTTAGAATGGGATGTGGGCAGGAGAATAACGTTAAGGCGACTTTTCCTAATACTTCTAAAGCATTTGTGATCTACTATAGCCATTTTGCATTGTTGTTGTTACTTATAGAAGGTTTCTTTTACTGGTGTAGGACGGAGCAGCTGCTGGCGGTTCAGGGCGCCAGTCCGGAGCGGATGGGCACCAACGGCCATGAGCTCGCCATATTCAGCCAGGCCTTGGAGAGCGCGCAGAACCCACACCTCTCCGGCATCTCCAACAATTTGGTAAGTTTCGTGTTTTACCAGGACTATGCCAAATATTAGCGACGACACGAAGCAGCAGAATCTATTTATCCTTAGTATATTTTAAATAAGTGGGATCGGCACAACATGTTTTTCTCTTCCGTTCTCTCCTATCATTCGTCACCTCTGACGCCACTCCTTTTATATGGATATCCAATCATAGGTCACATAAGCTTAGTTACATATCAACAAAATGCGACTTTAGTTTTATACTGTTTTTCGATTCTAAAATTTATCATACACCGTAATCAGTGAGATTGTTTTTGGGGATTAAGTTTCTATTTCACAAGTTACTAATAAAGTGTCGGTTAGTTAACCGACAAATAAACTAAGTAGCAGATACATGTCTCTAACAAGTAAAAAAAAATTGCGGCCATTTTGAATTTGCTATCCAGCAAATAAACAAAATAATAGCCACATGATCTACCTTTTAACTTATTAGGAAATTTGAGTGCTGAATAAGCCTTTTAGAAACCTGACAATCGCAAAATTCCGAGATATGTGTCAGATATGTTCGGAATAAGCTAACTGACAGTTTATTGGTAACTTGTGAAACAGGCCCTAAAGTTTATTGTGAAGTTACGTAAATACCAAGTTATCTATAAATGTTTTACAGTCTGGCGACGGTGATGAATCTTCTTCGGATGCGGGTGCGAGCGATGTGGAGGGAGAGAGCAGAGCCAAGCAGGAGCCCGTGGACTATGACGATCCCGCGACTATGGCCAATACCAACGGCGCACTACCACCCAATTTCCCTGGACTACTCAATCTACCCGGTCAGTAAAGTTTGGAATGGAATAGAAACCTATATATAAAGTTATAAAGTGAAAACAACCTTATCACAAATTGAAATATACAAAGTGATTCCACTAATACGACATTAATTTTATTCGAACCAAATCTTTAAGTACCATCTCACCTTCCCAATTCAGTTAATTCTACGAATTACTTTGGCCACAGGACATGATTTTCAGTTTCAAAAATCATCTCTATGATGTAGGTATACCTATATAGCTATTTAGTCAGATACAGTATTAATCCTAATCATCGTAAATAGAAAGCACTTGTGCACAAAGCGCTTGGCACTCGGCTGTACCAACTCAGCCCTCGTTACACAATATCAAAAGCCTAAGAATGTAGGTCAATAATAGCAAATGAATTTTACAGGCTTTCCCGGCTTGCCAGGGCCCTCTGGAATACCGGATAACTTCGGTGAGTAGCTGTTCGCGTACTAACATTCTTAAAATGACTCAGTAATGATAATAATGTATACAACGATATAAAAGCAATTAGATTCGACCAGAAAGAAATAATTAATATGTGATCACCGGCGCTAATGTAACCGACGCGCTCAATTGCGTTCAACTTGTCATTAATTGTTAATTACTGAGTCATGTATCGCACTGTGACACTAACAAGCAAATAAAGAGTATATAACTTATTTATCAATTAAATTTAAAGCTAATATAATGAAAATAAAATCCCAGTAGTTCACTTGAGCAACAATGGAAGTTACTGTGTAGTCAATGATTCTAACTAGTCGGTATCTCGAGTCACGATGCGGCTTAACGAGCAAGCCGGGCGGGACGCGAGGGGGGGAGGGGGCTAGCGGGCCGCGTGCCGCGTGCCGCGAGCCGAGCCGAACTGAACGGTCGTCGTCTGCCCCAGGAGTGGCCCCGGGCGGCTGGGCGGGCGGCGACGAGCCCGGCAAGCCCGCGTGCCCCCACTGCGGCAAGCTCTACAGCAACAACAGCAACCTGAAGCAGCACATCCTGAACGTGCACGCGGCGCGCGACCTCTCGCACTCGTGCCCCGTGTGCGGCAAGCGCTTCAAGACGCGCCAGTACATGCAGATACACATGAACTCGATCCACGGCGTGAAGCAGCGCCGGCGCGAGCCCGCCCCGCCCGCCGCCCCCGGCCCACACCCCCACACTAGCGCTTAAGGGACTCGCGACCGTTCTAACCGCCGCCTCTGTGTTGCAGGGGCGGCCCTGGCGGGCGGGGCGGCGATGGGCTACCGGCCGCAGTGTCCGCTCTGCGGCCGCGTCTACTCCTCCACCTCCAACCTGCGCCAGCATATGCTCAATGTGCACTCGCAGACCGACCGCGACCAGTGGTTCCCGTGCCAGCACTGCGGCAAGAAGTGCAAAACGAAGCACTACCTCATCAACCACCAACTGCAAGCGCACGGCATACGGCAGCGGCAGAACTCTTAGAGACGGCGCGAGGCCGAGCGCCCGCCCCCCGCGTCGCCCGCGCCCCTCTCCGCCCTCGCGCCGTACGCGCATCCCGCGCCTCCCGCACCGCCCGCGCCCTCCGCCTGGTGGTGAGCCGTCGCCGCCGCCGCCGGACCGGTGTCGGAACGCGCGAAAGACGTTACCAATGTGTTATATTCGATATATCGTAATATTTTTAGAGCGTTTATTCCGAACGTAGTTAGGGCCGATCGTCGGATTTGCCAACCGTTTGTCGTTAAGTAATATGGTGCTGTCGGCATTGCAGATGCCGCGGCGCGGGACGCGTTGGCAAAGCCGGCGATAGGCGATTTCGTCGAGGGGAAGGAACCGGGGGGCGAGTTGCTAAAGTACCTGGAGGGTCGTGGGGCGGGGGGCGAGCGGCTGCAGTGTCCGCTGTGCTTCGCGGTGCTGCAGTCGCTGGCGCTGGCGCGGCGCCACCTGGAGGCGCACTACCCGCGGGACAGCCCCGTGTGCCCGGTGGCGTCGTGCGCGCGGTACTTCGCGCACCCCAACTCGGTCAGGAACCACATGCGGATCAAGCACCGCCGCCAGTGGGAGAGGATGAAGACGCTAAAGTGGAGCTGCGGCTGGGCCAACTAGCCCGGCGTGACGCCGCCAAAGACGCGACTTCGTATATTCGGCTAGAATTGCTAAAAAAACGGCTGTGAATCGGAACTACGAGGGGGACTTTTTTATATAAACGAAGTACCCAAATAACGATGATCTCCGCGATGCATTTTCATATTCAGCAGTAATGTTCGTACGTAAACGATGTATAAACCGGTAGAATAAATCGACTGAAAATTATTTTTGTAGTAGTATAGACTGATATTATTTAAGTATAAAGCCGGGGCCGCACCGGAGCCCCCGGCGTCGCCCGAGCTTCCAGAGCCCGTCGGGGCGCCTCCACTCCGGCCGGGGCCGCGGTGCGCCCGGCGCTAGTTTTGTAAAGCGCATTATGACTTGTGATGATTGGTGCCATTGATAGGTTACGAAGTGCAACTAGTGAGAGGGCCGTTCCACGCTTCCAGAACGCGTCCGTACCTTCCATTGTTGCTTCTTTGTTTGTATTACTGTACTTACGTTCCTACTTCTTATGTCCTCGTGCTACACACTAATTTAAACTTTTTTAAGTACTATGATTGTCATCGTATTATCCGACTTAGTGTAAATAACGTCTTTAAGTTATGTGACGGCACAAATTGATTTACACTACTTCTGTAAATTATTTTAACGTCTTGCCCCAATCCTTAAAGCAATATGAGGTACAAAGGTTGGCAATATTAAAAGAACTTATTTCTGCTTGCTATTAGTTACATAGCAAAAGTAATAATAAAATTATTATTTTGCTATAATCCACAATATATTTATCGCAAATTATAGCAAAACAATTTTCTAATTAATTATGGATCACCGCACAGTAACGCCTAGTTCTATAAATTACGTGGCAAAGTTTTCTTTTGTAGACCGTTTGTTTACTAAAGATATTTAGGTAATTCTTCACGCTTCTTGTTTAGTCGGGGAATAAATAAGATGCAGATTCCCAAAAAATGACTCGTGGTTCTTTTTCAGTATCTATGTAATTTGCAAAATAAGTTTTCACATTAACCTTAATGCGAACTCAGAATTTGCCCATCACTAACCCAAGAATGTAAAAAAAATCACTTTTTTAGTTATTATTTAATTGCGTAAAGCTATCGAAAACATCCTAACGAAACTCTTTTGTTGTTTCGAAATTTAGATTCTGAAAAGAACAATGATTAAAAAATATTACCCAAGATTAGATGATCAAAATTTGAAAAATCAAAAAGTCAATGTCTATGTCCAATGATTTCTATCTTATATCCAATCAAGTAAAGTTTGTTACCAGAATATATTTACCTTTTTTTAAACTTATAGTCCATGTGCTCATTAGAAATGTAGGTAATCTTCAGACATTTCCCAGTTACTTCATAAATAACCACTGTACCAGATTTAAAAGCTTTAATTTAAATTGGTCGTTAAAGTCGCAAAACAACCCTTGTACCTTATATAATATATATTTTTACTAATATTTAGACCATAGATAAGACAATACGAAATAGATTTTAATGGAATCGAATGCCTTTATATGCAATAGTTAATATGTTCACAAGAAATAGGGTTTATTTTTTAATAATTCGTTTAGCCCTGTAGGCGGAAAGCACAATCTAAAAACATATCTAGTCATAGTAGGAACATTAATAAGACATGAAGGAGTTATTGTATATAATATGTGGTTTCCATTCGCATATATTTTCATACAGATAAAGGAAATACACCAAAAAATAAATACAATATCATATAATTATATTTTTACGGGATAAATGAATCAAATGCCTTATAGAATGTATATTAGACAATATATTTATGACTAGTACTCCACACATGCAATCTAAAAAATATAATTTGGATATCTGCCAGTCATTGCGTTTTAAAGGTTTTCGCAAAATGGCCGCCGTTAACTTTTATTTATTTAATTAAACTTGTAACTATTCTAGAAAATTTTTATTTTAGTAATAAATTCGATCGAATTTCCAGTGTCAATTTCCATAATTAACACAATAGAACTGTGAAAAGAAGCCATATTTGTATGGTTATGTAGCAATTCAAAATATTCTCTTTACGCCGATCCTTTACAATCCAAATGCACAGACGGATTAGTTATTAAAAAAATAGAGATTTGCATAAATTCCTTTTCTTTAATACAAAATATCAATAGTTTACTGTATCTACTAATTTAACTTAAAGTATTAATAATAAATAATATCTAAAAACTGTGACATTTAGCCAAAGTATAGTATTGCTTTTTAAACAATTATTGTTTTCTTAGACCATCCTACTGCCTAGAGAAAACTTTGCTAATTCATTAAAATTCAAAATAATTTCATGTTTACAATTATAGTTATATTTGGTATCTAGGAGATAGAAATATATTTAGGAGAAAGGATAAAATATGTTTTTCCACAATTATGACGCCCGGGACTGGCGCCAAAGGAAATCATCGGGCCATTATGATTTTATTTCTAACCGTCATTTTGACACAGATTAAAAATATTTTTGGCGCAATTGTCATAGACTAAATTAACGTATATACCTATAATCTTTTAATATACGCTATAATCTTGTAATATTGACACAGCTCAAAAATATAACCGTTCATATTTTTCGTTTAAACATTCATAAAATATAAAATAATTCATGGTTAGGTGTGTATGCTAAGGTATGTTACCTGGAGTTAAAATTAACGTAGTATTGTCGGTACCACCCGGTATATATATATAAGTTTAATACGATTTATAATATACTTTATTGATTTAAAAAGCCAAAAATTAACAAATCATTTTAATTGAATATTATTGCGATTTAAATAAATAATAGCTCGACCTATGCTCTCTATCTAACAAAGCTACGTATTTTTATATGGAATTTGGGAAGTTATCAATCTGAAGAACTCCTGAAAACATTAATTGAGAAGTATTAACTTTTTGTTGAAAGAAATACTTCACTAAATATACTATTAATCAAATAAACATAATAACACTGTTACTGCGTATCAACCAAATGTAAATATGAATTTTTATAGTCGACCAGAATTCAGAATGACTTGATGTCACAATATCAAATAATATACGCTTGGTATAGTAAAAAAAGCACTTGTTATATTGCTCACAGCTCGTAATATATACGTAGGACCATATCAATTCAATTTGCCTTTGCATTAAGACTGGTAGACTGTACAAAAATGTCACAAGCACTTGTGTCGCCCACCGTGCAATAACTTCAAAAATATATGCGATGGAAACTCACAATGATCTCCGTAAACGAAATATTGGTAATAAAGTTTAGCAAGTAGTTAAAATTGTTCCTGACGCCTCAGAGGCAACGTCGTGTATCTTTATATTATAGGTTAAGCGTACAATTTATTAGTATCTCAATAACCAAATGTTCAATGTGAGTAAACGATTCTAGTTGCGATTGTATTAGTGATACGAATATATACGTAATAATTTAATTTTTACCGAACAAATTGTCTGCTTATATGAACGATAAACAATAAAACTACGAAGTAGAGCTGTTGTATTTTTAATCTGCGGACAAATAAGTGGCTTTAGTTATGTTAATGTGTAAAAAAACAGATAATTAATATTCTGTTGGAATGTATGTTTATGTTTTTTGCCTAATAAGCAAAAGATATAGACAAAAAATAAAAAATAGACAATACCTGAGTTACTTACCAATGCAAAATGAATGAATAAAGCAGGGTTGCCATAATTGTAAAATTTAACTCCACAAGTAGAGAGCTTTTTAAATTGTCTACCCTATCACTTGTGCATATAAGATTAATACCTCATAGAATACTTGCCATATATTAATTGAATAATTCGAAACGCAATCCTCAAGCAACAAATTACAAAGAGCTTTCTGATTTCCGAATAGTTAGATTGACTTCATTAAAAAGCAAATTCTTAATTATTTTTTTGTCTATATTTTAAGAGCCGATTTGTGACAAAGATGATTGACACTAGCACCAAATTACCGCCTAATTACTAATTATTTTAAGCCTCGATGCTCTGAATATTAAGCCAGATGGCGATTTCTCAATGTTTACCTTTATTTTCGCAACTTAGCGAATATTTTAGCGAGCAACCTTACATTTACTCTTCTATTTTGTACTTTCTGAACCATATCATATTTCTAAGGTCATTTATTTAATCCGAACATAAATTAATCTTATATTATATATTAATAATATAATCTTTTATGATTGTACTCATAAGATCTTCAAATGCAGGTAAGGAGAGAATATAATAAGATCGATCTATTTCCGACTTTATCTGAATTGCTTAAAGTTGTTTTTTCTTTGGCAGGCGGCTGTCGTAGAACCCACGACCTGTTGCGCGTGCGAGCCACGGACCCCAGACCGTGTCCCAAATGTGGCAAGATATACCGTTCAGCGCATACACTGAGAACTCACCTCGAAGACAAACATACAGTCTGCCCTGGATACCGGTATGTCAATTGTTGTCGCCAATGACCTCCGCTTTGTATTTTATAGCATCACAATCATGAAACAAGAGTATCGCGCCCTATCGTGTGCTATCCGGCTAAATAGAAAAGACCACCCTCATCTCTTAAGTAGGTTTAACTCACTTTAACGAGAAATGTTTAATGAAATGAAATGATGGGTATACGAGCGCGTTATACAAAAATAGTCCTACAATGCATTTTCCTGGTCAACTAATAATATACCCTGTAATAAGGGCGATTACTGTAAGTCTGGTTATCCCCAGGTGCGTGCTCTGCGGCACGGTGGCCAAGTCGCGCAACTCGCTGCACTCGCACATGTCGCGACAGCACCGCGGGATCTCCACCAAGGACCTGCCCGTGCTGCAGATGCCGACCCGCTTCGACCCCGAACTCGCCAGCCAGTAAGTTGAACAATCATTTGTTTGTCGTTTGTTTCATCGCTTGTTTGTCGTTTGTAGGTCTGGGTATAAGATTCTATAATAAAATTTCACTGTCAATTTTAGCTTTGCCATTACAGCAGTTTAAAAACACTGTCAAAAAGAGGCTCATCCAGAACGCCTACTATACTGTTGAGGATTACTTAGAAGATAAGAATGTGACAGAATACAGTTAGATATGTGTCCCCATAACGTTATCCTATTGTCCGTGATTGCAGGCTGCTAGCCAAAGCTGGAGTGAAGGTATCCCCAGAGCAACTGCGGGCGCGCGCGTCGCCCACGGGCCCGCGCCGCTCCGACATCAAGCTGGACGCCAAGTCGGCCGCCTCCGAGAACAGCTCGCTGTGTGGTGATAATGACGACGACCTCAGCCAGTCCAAGTACCAGGACTCCATTCCCGTCTCCCCGCCCCGTGAGTGGAGCTTTATTTAAAATCTAAATCGTAAATATCCGAAAGTTGGTCCGTCTTTCCGTGTGTTTAGTGCGAGTTTTTTTAATCTACTCGATCACGTTAGCGTATGACGTTACAAAAACGACATCTAGTGACCACTGTTCCGGCACCACACAAATTACTCGTATTAAGCACACTACTTGCTAAAAATATCTACATATACATTTACTATCAAAACCATTGTGATATCAGAAAAGAAATCTAACTGTAGTGAACTACAATACGTTATTCGATTGGTCGATTCTTTAGTGTCCAATGATATTTATGTACACCGGATCACATAATGTCGTGTGGAATTTTTTCAATCGAGAATTTCTTCGTGATTCGATCCAGACTTCATTAAAAAAGTAAGTAAAGTAACGGCCTGTTACAATCCCACGGCTGGGCATAGGCCTCCTCTTTCCGTTTCTGGAGAGAAGGGAGCTAAGAACTACCACGCTGCTCCAATACGGATTGGTAGGTGTGCCCATATCCCCATAACTCTCTAGAGATATGCAAGTTTCCTCACGATGTTTTCCTTCAACGAAAAGCGTGTGATAAATTCCAACTATCAATTAGACACATCAGTTTTAATGGACTTAATTAAACTCATTGGTGTCTGCCCGGGGTTTCGTGGTTTTCCTCTTAGACTTTGTTACGTTCTGAATATTTTTATAAAACTTGTTCACAGATATAAACAATCTGACAAACACGACGATCACAAAAGTGCCCGCGGTGCGCGCGGTGACCGCCAAGGCGGTAGAGAATCTTCCGCACGGTCTGGCCGGCATGAAGCATGACGACTATCCCCCAGGGTTTGGGGGTGGATCCGCGATACTGGACACCTACCTTCAGTACATCGGGGAGAACGTGTTTGGTAAGCCTACAGAGATATACGTCTATAAAGATGTGAAAAAATATTCGATTTTTATAATAATCGATTTTTTCATTAAAAATGTACTGTTTTAATCATCTACTTTTTTATCCTTTTTTAGCCCTTAGTTGTTTTATAAGCCTTGATATGCATTGTTGGATGCATTTTAATCGAATTTCACGTACAGCGCATGTGTTATTATTTATTGTTTTATCCACCTTAATAAGCCTTTATTCTAATTAATTATTGATATAAAAAAGGTAACGTTTCAAATAGTTATTAATCGGTATTTTACAAAAGTAATAATAAAATTATTTTGCTATAATCCGCGATGAACCATGATTTCATGATTCCATGATTTCATCGCGGATTATAGCAAAATAATTTTATTATTACTTTTGTATTATGGATCTCCGCAAAGTAACGCCTAATTCTATAAATCGGTATTTTGATACGAATCAATGTATATTTTCAACTCAAACTCACATCTCTAATGCTAATAATACTGGATTAATGCACAAAGACATTCCATAGAATTGACTTGATGAAATCTATTCCAGGCATGAACGCCGCGAAGCTAGCACAAATGAATGCAATGCACATGGACAGGAAAACTTACGACGAGCCGTCACCGCAGATGGGATCGCTCCCACCCCCACCCACTACGCTCGCCCACCAGCGCTTCCTGAAGCAGATGCAGCGCCAGTACACTGAGAACATGGGCAAGCCCGACATCATGAGGGAGGCCGACGAACCGCTCGACCTGGGCAAGGAGCGACAGAGGAACGACAGCGTCAGCGAGGCGGAGACAGACAAGCACGACGACAAGGACACAAACAAGGACTACTACAAGGGGTACAATGACGACGAACGGAACAGGATCAACGCGTGCGATCAGGACTTAGACCACAGCGGCCACGACGACGGTGACTACTCCGACGACGACCAGAATAAGACCTCCTCATGAAATGACGTCTTAGATTAATGTAGCGGTACTGTTGCGATGTTTTGTTGATGGTTATTTGGAAACGGTGCTTGTGTTGTTAGCTGATCGGTTTATAGCAGTTTTATTGTTGACCCGTGGAGCGTCGTTGGTGCCATTTATATTATTTAGGGATCGAGTCGAACTGTTGCTGGTAGGCTCCTAATGGAGGATTTATAGACATTTTAGTGTATAGCAAATGAACCCGTTCCATGCACGACATGAGTGGTTACAGTATAAATCGTAAGTAACGGTGTTAGGGCCCGCTCGGCCGGTGTTACCCGATAATTACCTCCAAGCCATTGTTTTCTAGCGAGACCCGCGTACGCATTAGTTCTACCGTCGACTCGTCGCGTGAGATTGTTTAGTAGTAAATAACTAGTGAGTAGTAACTTTAAACGTGTAAGGTCCCTCGCAGAGGGCCTCTTACATAGTAATTCCATCCAACTACCTCAACGTTCGGGCCAATAAGGCGACATTGTAAGTAAAATAAAAATCCACACAAATTGTGAAATTCCATCCATCTACCTCACTTCAATAGATTTTATTTAATATTTTATACAATTTATAGATTATAATAACTGTTGTTTTATGCATTTTGCAGATTGCATTTATATATACTATATAGAGTATATCGTAGGTAAAATGTTAATGCAAATGGGCGGTCGGAAGCGCTGCCTCGTAGACTATGTCTTTTACCGTTTTATTTTTATAGAAACGCACTCACTAGAGAAATGTTAGACTGTCACGACCGTAGCGAGTAAATTATTACC
The DNA here is from genome assembly GCA_947086495.1 of Morpho achilles. Classification (NCBI taxonomy): domain Eukaryota; kingdom Metazoa; phylum Arthropoda; class Insecta; order Lepidoptera; family Nymphalidae; genus Morpho; species Morpho achilles. The sequence continues at coordinate 18,883,971 of CAMTZB010000007.1, read as the reverse complement.
TTATATCGAATGGATATGCACCTGTATATTTAGGGGAGAAAAACAAAATATCTTTGTATACGAACAAATATAACAGAGCTTAAAGATTATAAATATTTATCGACGTGCGTTTGGGGAATCGCTGATTTTATACGTCGCATCGCGAGTGCGATATAAATGATACGAGAATTTAAAAATTCTAACATCTACTGCCTTGAGACTGAATATTTTCCAAGGGTAAGTATTTTCATATATTCCCAGGCGATTTTCGATTCGTGAATAAAAAAAGAGTTCAAATTCGAAATAATAAAGATCGTGTGTTGATGCGTTTGTAAATAATGTGGTGATATTATAAAGTACATTATAATAAACAAATAGTAACAAAAGCAATAAATAATGTATACCTTGATGTTGCCTTGAGTTGTGTAAATATGTGGGTAGTTTACAGATTGCCGAAGGAGTGTATTCTGTAGTAATGATGTGGGCTCGTTACTTGAATAACAATTACTGTGATTACAATCTCATATTAGCCTTCGATGATTATACATATTTTTTAGAGTACAATGTTATAGTTATTTAGTATATGGTAAGATTATTTGTAAGCGAGTCACAAAAAAAAATATTTACTTCCCAAACGTTAGAGTTCACTTTATTTAAGAATTTAGAGCAATAGGTGAAGCATTTAATCTTTTCGTATGAGAGATGGAAGTTTATGAGTTTAAAGTGTTGCAACACCGCGGCAACTGTCAGTTTTGACAGCGCGTTGTCACTTGCCTGTTAATTACGTAACTATTGAATTGATAATTGCGATAGACGCTTATATTATTGTAGATTAAGAACTAACAGTTTGATTATTTTTATATTTGGTCGAACATTTCACTTTATTTGACTACAGACTTATTTATATCTATTACAATTCTCCGAAAACATTTAGTAAAACACATTATGTACTTTGCATATAAATCGTTAGTCTTAATTAAAAATATAACATTGGACATTTAGGAATTATACACCTTTATTTAAATTCCAAAAAAAAATTATTGGTCAATGCCGCAGACTAAAATGCTAGCTACAACTATTGAATTTAATTGATTACTATTGTAGCAGTATTTTATTATAATTCTACTTTCTTATAGAAATAAATACATGTTTATAACATTTCTGTTAAGTTGCATCACATTCTTAATTTTTTTTTGTGATTTATTACTATGCTATCATAAAATCTAATGTCCCATAGCGACGATTGCAATATATCAATCAAAAGTTTCGTAATTGAAGCCGGCGTGTGAGTGAGAGTGCGTGTAATACAAATAGTATAAGTGCTACGGGTTGATTGAATATTATTATTTTTAGTACGTTAGTGAGATTTGACGGGTTGCGTCAGTTTGGTTTGCGTATACAATAACCTTGTTGACAGTTAACGGTGTTGCCATAGTAAGTAATTATTTTTGACTGTACATAAGTTTTGATTGTTTAGAGAGAGATGTGTGCTTATTTTTGGTCATTACGTTATAGACTTGTTTATTTAGATTTACAGATACATAGACCTTGAAGCACGGTACACTTTACAATAGTCAGTTACCAGAATGTGATTAAGAAATATATATTTTTTCAGAACACAGTTTTGCATACCACAAGTTGAATATAGTAGACGGGTGTTGGAGTTACATCGATGGTGCTATTTCTATTCTCTTAATATGAGGCTATTTTGTATTTAAACTGACAAAAAACGTTGCAGGCTCGTCGCTTATCAAATTCTGTTTTTTTATTGTTGTAAGTTGAACTGCGATGTGACTTCACACGGCGTCTCGTTCGTTGTTGATAATACTATAATTATATACCAGTGGAGATATTATAATTAGGGCTTTAAGTCAATCATTATGCTCTTACTATGTAAAACGTATGTTTAGTTACCTTTTGAACTTTGAAAGTTCGTAATATTACGTTAGTACTGTTGTACACTAAACTTAACTACGATTTAGAGTTTCACGATTAATATAGCTACTAAAATAGTTTTTAATGGATATATTTGGTATATAGTTTTGTGAAATCTGTCTTATTCGTTCGTCGGTTCAATTCATCTGGATCTGGTTAGTTTGCAGAGGCTTAACTAGATGTTAGTCCAGTTTAGTTTTATTCTTATCTCGGAAGGAATCTTTAAAACTATATGAAGTCGCGAAGTATTTATAAATTGAAGTCGCGACAAATTTTCAGAACACCACTTTATATAGATAATAAATGAAATAATAAAAAGAACTAACTTATACATTTTTTTATTTATTTCTTGTTACTAGATTGGTGTTGTTAAAATGCAATCTTCATGTAATAATAAACACCCAATATATCTTATAAAAAATAATTTAATTAATTTATTTATTTTCACAATGGTTTCTACGCAAATACTTTAAGTTTAGTTATTTTACTTAATAGTTACGGGTTTCGTGTACAACACTACTAACGTATTTGCATGTTTTTTATTTTACTACCCCGACTATACCTCATTAGTCGCATAAGACATTTTTTTTCAAATACTTTTAAATGTATCATTATTATATAATAGTCCTGTGTGCTTAGTGCAAGTTTTTTTTAACCTACACGCCATTTTGTATGACAACAGCGACATCTAGTGACCGCTGATCCAGCGCTATACACATTGCGATATGCTAACGCGATCGTATAGGTTGAATAAAGTTGCACTAAGCACTCGCCCAAATAGTAAGACTATCTGTTTTGTATTTTACATATATTGGTTTCCTTTGAATTAATATTAATCACTCCGAGACCTAGGGGCGACATTTTGCGCTGTCATTAAGTGCCATAGTTATTTCAAAACGTGTTATATAAGCAGTTTTAACTCTAGTGTTTCTGTAATTTAATTTAACACTATATATATGTACTATTATTTAGTAAATACCTATTACCATTTTATTTTTGTCAAGGCACAATCACATTTGACTATCATAAAGTAAATGAAAAAAATAAATTCCATAAACAATATATTTCAATAACATCAAAACTTTGGAATCGATTTATAGCAATTTTTATACCATAAGTGAGATTTCAAAACCGATTTTAGTGATTATATTAGATATTTTGTTTCAATGTATGCACAAAATATTAATAGTTTTATAGTTCTCTGAATTTGTAGCTTAGTTAATTTAAATATTATATTGTTTGGAAATACATATTACACAGGTTGTTATTGTCTATGATAGATCTTTCATTATTAAATATATATTACTTATTGGAATAAGAATTCTAATTTTTTTTTGGAGATTATCACTGTGTTGCTGTTATCGCAATTGCAATTGCTATTAAATTAGGGAAAAAACAATATTGGTAATATTTGATGTTAACAGATTATTTTTTTAATTTCAAAACTCAATGCCACGCCTTCGCCATTATACATTAGTGTACTAGATGTATGCTGCTTCACTACATAATAATAAACAAGATAATAAAAATAATTGTTTTGAAATTTCGTAGTTTTTATTTCCTTCTATAATCATGTCACATAATTTAGTTACATATTTTACGACCGGAAGCCTGCCAGACGTCAACGTAAATTAGTCGTATTTCACGACAGCTCGGTAAGTAATGAGGGTGGTCTATTTTACACAGCCTAATATCACACGGCGGGTCAATGGTTTTCTCGAGCATATTTGATTGAATATTCAGCGGTTCGGAAGAATTTAAGAACATGTTTTGTAAACACGCCCTATGTGTTAGCTTAAAAAAAGATTTTTAAAACGAACTATATTTATTTAATGGAATTACATTTGCAAATAAGTTCAATAACTATATACTCTTAACTACAATGCAGCCTACAGTTATTTAAATATTACACATATCACATAGCAATATATTATTTATATTTATTCTTAAAATAAACTACACCATCAGATATCAATAAATAGATTTTATTAAAACCCGCCATTTACATTAATAAAACTATTTTTAACATCATGTACATACAAATCATAACATGGCATGAGCTGCAATTGTGTAAAAAAATACGTGTTTTGGACTAAGAATATGTAAATGTTGCGCATTTTTTTCAGCAGCAATACTGGCAGAATTCATAATTCAATATTAAGCAAAGTAAAGCATTAATTATGCATTTACCATTATTAGCATTTAATACCCATTTATCTCAAAAACAAGATAGGATGCATACGTCCGTAGTGCGCCGAGGTTGCGGCACGACTGAGGCGTCTCCATCAGATATTATTTATTTTCGTATTAAACTACCGTCAACATCATAATTTAATTTTTACATTTTATAGAGTTCTTAGTATATCTGATAGTATATAATAGATAAATATATACTATCATATAAATAATAGCTAAAATGACAAATATTGACTGTTGCCAGTAGTGACTGTCTCTTGCACATCTGAGGCTTATATTTTACATAATATAATCAAAAATGCCGCCAAAATTATTGGACATATTTTGTACAAATGGTATCGTATCGCGTATAAGTAATTGAATTAATATTTTGATTGTAAATACATAGATTTCATATTTTAAAAATAAATTTAAAAACCTAAAATTTATGAAACATTGGAATAATGCTAATAATATTTACTATATATACACTGTATTAATAAATGAAATAAAAAATACAAAATATGTATTGAATAGACAATCAGCATTTCACCGTACGTCCATTTCGCAAGCATAGTATTAAAGTGACTTAATTCAAAATTTTGCTTGATTGTGTTACATTGTAGATTAATGTGAGATACATTGTAAACCTTATATTAATGCCATCCATGAAATCACGCTACTAACTATTAAAAAAGCTATTTTTTTCTCTTCCAAGTTTTTTTTGTTTCTCTTTAACACTCACGACTTTTGTAGACGTTATAAAAAAACAGTTACATTAATAAGAGACATTAAGTCTCTACATATATGTGTTACACTTCCACGGTTAATCCACTGAAGCAATATTATTAAAATTTGGTACAATTGTACTTTATATACATAACATAGGACAAAAGACTCTTTTCTTATGGGAACATGAAAAACTTATATTACAAAAATGGAGGTAAATTAACACTAAATATGGAGCGAAATAAGAAGTGACACCTAGTAATATACAGAAGCAGTTAAAAATAGTTTTATTAGTGTAGAACGGATCGTTTCTAAAAAGCCTTTGGTTTTAGTAGAGCACGTGCGCTCAGTTTATTTGTACATAGATCTATATAAGACCGCGTACAGACATTGCGAGGCGTGCGTCGCGAATAGTTCCTCACCCATGCCTTAACCCGAAGCATACGATGGTACATTATACACACCCGAATAACACATACTCAACCTGAGCACACAAACAACCACGCATGGTATTCGTCAGTAGAAATGACTCCGACAAGTCGAGACGTACAGATTGCAGCTGCCTATATAGTAATTCATAAAATATTAAAGAGAAAAGACTGGTGGACAAAAAGATTTATTGATGAACCGATTACATTATGGGAATACATGGGCTCTATAATTCATACGCGTGCGACGCAAACAAAACGTCCATCTACACGGAGCGCACGGCTCGCACTGAGGCAGCGTTCGCAACGATCGTGTGACGCGAATGCTCGCTGTGAGCACACGTCAACGTCAGCTCGTCCACGTCTGGTCGAGGCATACAAGTCGAACCATTCGCAATGCACGCCTCGCCATGTCTGTACGCACCTTAACGTGAACACGTGCGTGTGAAATTAAAATTTATAAATGGTGTTGCTATGGTGAACCTGTTTAGTCCTTTCCCCTTTTTCCTGGTAATGAGGTAATGAACGCCGATGGCAGCGTTCATTCTGTAAACATTAAGGTTCTAATATTATAAACTATGACTATGACTGCCTCGTTGGCGCAGTGGGTAGTGACCCTGCCTTCAGTTTCGCGGGTTGCGGGCTCAATTTCCGCCGAGGGCCAACATTTTCTATAAATGAATTTTTTGGTCTTTGAGTCTGGGTGTATATTTGTATTTAAGTATGTATTTAAAATATATATAAGTATATATTCACCAGTTGTCTGTCTACCATGACACAAGAATTAAGTTACTTACTTTGGGGACGGACGACCGTGTGTGCAAGTGTCCCATATATTCATTATTATTTAAACTAGCTACGCTTGTTGCTTCGCCCGCGTGAAAATCATGAATTTAATTTTCTTTTAACTCATGTAAACCATGCAATTTGCCTCGTCTAAGCATTAAGGCTTGTTCGTGTGAGTTCACCATAAGAGACAAGCTCGTCGGACTCGTTTCCCTACAAAACTTGCATAAGACCAATAATGTCCTATGCGAGCGTTGCGTTCGCGCACGTTTCAAAGGTCAGATTGCTCACGCTCCAAAGAATGCAGAACCGATTTATGCGTACAGCCACTGGTTGTCCGTGGTTCATGCGGAACGTTGACCTCCATAGAGACCTCGACCTCCCTACCATTACTCACCTCTTTAAACGTTTTTCGAAGTCTTACTTCGAGAAATCCGAGGTACACCCTAACCCTCTAATTTCAGTTGCTTCCACCTACATCCCAGTTAGGTCTGACCATCGAAAATATAGGCGTCCAAAAAGCGTCCTATATGACCCTGACGATCAAATAACGATCGCAAACACAAAAACACGTAAAACACACACACAGCGTCTTCGCCGGCGAAGACGAGGTCCCAGATTTCTGATATCGGTTGGTCGTGGCTTCTTGCCACCCTTCCGTCGTCGTATTGACTAATCAAAGTCATACCATCAGCCCTCCACTACACGTCACCCTAAGCCGTGGTCCGGCCTCACAGGAGGCACCCTTAGGACGACGTTCCCCGACGCTAGTAGAGCTTCTGCGCCCTACTCTACGCATTTCGCAACCTCGGCGATGCTTCTGCGCTCGCGCGTCCCGCCCGGTGACGCTGTAAAAGCCGTTAGGGCTAACAGCATATTGTCAATTCGAAAAAAAAAAAAAAAAAAGGACTCGTTTCTATGTCAAAAGTTGCGAATAAATAATAGCTTATCAATAAATAAATTTTATGTACATGGGATTTTAAGACATAAAATGTTTAAAATATTCTAAAGTTATAGAAACACGAATTATGTTTATGTTAGATTATTAATTAGTTATATATAAATATTAGATTTGTAAAGCATAAAAATGGAAATAAATTTGAAGGTACCAGATAAAGAAGTCCAAAGTAAAATGGTTGAACGAGAGAACACTATTACGAAATTTTTAATCCACTGGAAAACGGCAGGATGACAGTAATGTGAAAGTGTAAAATATGAATGTGTGCCTAGAGGGAGACCTAAAAAGAGAGAGTTGCATATAAAAGGAGTTGGAAAAATATTATTTCATTGAGGATGTATTAAAACGCGAATGAAATCGAAAATAGTTACCCACAAATCAACGTCAGGGATGGTGGGCTTGTTGTTGTAATAAACCACAAGATTCGAATTTCGTAAAATATCTATTGGAAAGCAATCATAAAACACCTAAAGATCATCAGATCCTTTAGTAATCTTCACATCTGCGGTAATGGTCTCCAAATCAATATTTTGAAGCAACTTGAGATAATAAAATATAACAATGGCCACCTAATTCCGGTTTGCTACACGTGTTTGGCGGGGAAAACAATGGTGGGGGTTAAACTAATATGAGTGTGCTTGCATGGGAAGTGCGACGCATAACGATTTTGTCGTGAAGCCTATCCTCCTGATGATGCTTCGGTTTCGGAGCGAAACGATCGCAGAGATTGAGGTAACAGTGTATGTAGTGCTTGTGTAGAGTGTTGGTGTGGGCGGCGTGTTGTGATACGTGTGTTGACTTGTCCTGCATGTATATAGTATGTTAATGTTGCCTTCTTTATACACAGCACACATATATTATCTTAACAAACGCGAATTACAGCAAAATAATTCTATTGTAAGTTCTGCATTGTTAGTGTTAGACACTTACAGGAAAGCCAAATGCTATTTCTTACTGGAGGCGAGAGCGATGCCGAGGCCCACCAGCCCGCCGATGGCCAGCACGGCGCCGCCCGCCACCGCCATACCGATAAGACCCTCCTTCTCCATGCGCTTGTTTATTTGACGCTGAAACAAACATTGGTTGATAAAAACTTCAACTCCAGTACTACATAATTCACGCAACTCAAATTCAATAAAAAAATAATTGTAACACGGCAATAGAACTGAAACCCATTCTACTCCAATGCGAAAAAATTTGAAAGAGATTTTCGAGTTCAAACACTCAAACAAACAAACAAAATCATCAGCTTTATTAAGCTGAACTCTCTCTAATAATACTCTATACTATTAAATATAATAGTATATATATATAGATTATGTTATTTTTAATGGTGAACGAGAATTTATTAGAAAGTTCGAGTTCTTGAAGAAAATTAACAAAAAAATTGGTTTTTGTATACTTTTAACGTAGCAGAAACAGTGGCGACAAGAAGTTTTCAATAAGACACAAGTGCCTTTGCACTAAAATAAAATTAAAAATGGTTTTTGAATTGGCATCGATCGGACGTGCATTCGTCCCACTAAATTTGGTAGCGTTATTTTGGAAACAAAGCACGACCTCTTGTTATAATGACGAACATTTATATTTAAAGAGTAAATACTTTCTGGCCGAATGCCACAACCTTTTGTACTCTACATAAAAAAGTAAAATACCGATATAAAAATGAAAGTATCATCCTGCCCTATGCTACTGCCCTACTCTATGAGGTCAGCACGACACGTTATAAACATGTTATCACATGATTTAGCTGCGTACTTTACGACCGGCGGCCTGCCTGACGTCAATTTACCTTAAGACGTATTTTACGACACCTCGGTAAGAAAGAGGTTGGGCTATTCTGCTTAGCCGGATACCATACAGCCGGTCTACTTACCTAAATCGCCTTATACGACTCCTCGGTAAGATATAAGTGGGGGTCTATTCCACTCAGTCGTATACCACACCTTAGTTGCCTTTTAAGACACCTCTTGAACTTTCTTTGAGACTTTACGACTCTCTTTTAACACACCTTTTGAAAACCACGGAGGATTTATATGAAGGTGTGGAATTCGCACTATTTCTTTAAAGAATGTTATGACGTTATTTAAAAGAAATAGTGTTTAAAAGAAATGAAATGACAATGAAAAAGACGGATGAAAGAAGAGTAAGTGCAAATGAAATGAGAATGTTAAGGTGGATGTGTGGTGTGACAAAACTGGATAAAATACGAAACGAGTATATAAGGGGAAGTCTAAAAGTTGCGCCCATTATAGAAAAGACGAGAAGTGCAAGATTGAGATGGTATGGACATGTAATGAGGAGGTATGAAAATCATGTGACCAAACGAGTCTTAAATTTGAATGTGGATGGATGTGTGACTAGAGGGAGGCCTAAAAAGTGATGGTTGGATTGTGTGACGTATGACATGCATATAAAAGGAGTAGAACCAGAGTTGACGAATGATAGAACAGAATGGAAGATAAAAACATGTTGTGCCGACCCCACTAAGAGTGGGATAAGGACAGGAAGAATAATAGTGTTTAAAAGAAATATTAGTTTGAAATGAACGAAAATTCAAAAAATTCCTTAGTTAATGGTTTGCATAAATGTAATCTTTCCATTTAGCTCAGTACATGAAAATATTCTTACAATGGCTGTACATGCTTCATTTTAATATAAATATAAGATAATATTATCATTTTTTATAACCTCTTGGCGACTGATATACTAGTCACACCTTATCTTATTTGTATACAATCAGTGTTCTGTAATAATGATCAAGACTAAAAATGTCTTCAAGACAGGCTTAACTTACAATCTCCAACCCATTTTCCAAAACATGGGGAAGTAGGTGAAATGGTCCTGAATATGTACTAACTACCAATCGGGCAGGAACAGACATTCCAAGTTTACATAACAGCAAAAACAATCCTGGATATATACCACAATTAGTATTAAACTGACTGAATTCAAAATTTGGCTGAGTTAGATACATTCTAATCCTTATTTCAATGTCATCTATGAACTCGCACTACAAACTATTAAAAAAGCCAGCATTTTCTTGATCTCCCAAGTTACGGGTCTCTTTAACTTTAGGTATAGGAGTTGTAGGCTACACTATTTTTTATTACAATTTATAAGGGTCGAACCACTAGGTATCATACTGATTTTAGAAACAGCATATATAGAGATTACAAAATCGAGAATAGAAAACTCCTGCAATTGACGTTTAGAGACGAATAGACTAATAGTCTAAAGGTATGGAGATGAAGAGACTAATAGGCTAAAGGAATGGAGATGAAGAGACTAATAGGCTAAAGGTATGGAGATGAATAGACTAATAGGCTAAAGGTATGGAGATGAATAGACTAATAGGCTAAAGGTATGGAGATGAATAGACTAATAGGCTAAAGGTATGGAGACGAATAGACTAATAGGCTAAAGGTATGGAGATGAATAGACTAATAGTCTAAAGGTATGGAGATGAATAGACTAATAGTCTAAAGGTATGGAGATGAATAGACTAATAGGCTAAAGGTATGGAGATGAATAGACTAATAGTCTAAAGGTATGGAGATGAATAGACTAATAGGCTAAAGGTATGGAGATGAATAGACTAATAGGCTAAAGGTATGGAGATGAATAGACTAATAGGCTAAAGGTATGGAGACGAATAGACTAATAGGCTAAAGGTATGGAGATGAATAGACTAATAGTCTAAAGGTATGGAGATGAATAGACTAATAGGCTAAAGGTATGGAGATGAATAGACTAATAGGCTAAAGGTATGGAGATGAATAGACTAATAGGCTAAAGGTATGGAGATGAATAGACTAATAGGCTAAAGGTATGGAGATGAAGAGACTAATAGGCTAAAGGTATGGAGATGAATAGACTAATAGGCTAAAGGTATGGAGATGAATAGACTAATAGGCTAAAGGTATGGAGATGAATAGACTAATAGGCTAAAGGTATGGAGATGAAGAGACTAATAGGCTAAAGGTATGGAGATGAATAGACTAATAGGCTAAAGGTATGGAGATGAAGAGACTAATAGGCTAAAGGTATGGAGATGAATAGACTAATAGGCTAAAGGTATGGAGATGAATAGACTAATAGGCTAAAGGTATGGAGATGAATAGACTAATAGTCTAAGGGTATGGAGATGAATAGACTAATAGGCTAAAGGTATGGAGATGAATAGACTAATAGGCTAAAGGTATGGAGATGAATAGACTAATAGGCTAAAGGTATGGAGATGAATAGACTAATAGGCTAAAGGTATGGAGATGAAGAGACTAATAGGCTAAAGGTATGGAGACGAATAGACTAATAGGCTAAAGGTATGGAGATGAATAGACTAATAGCCTAAAGGTATGGAGATGAATAGACTAATAGGCTAAAGGTATGGAGATGAATAGACTAATAGTCTAAAGGTATGGAGATGAATAGACTAATAGGCTAAAGGTATGGAGATGAATAGACTAATAGGCTAAAGGTATGGAGATGAATAGACTAATAGGCTAAAGGTATGGAGATGAATAGACTAATAGGCTAAAGGTATGGAGATGAAGAGACTAATAGGCTAAAGGTATGGAGATGAATAGACTAATAGGCTAAAGGTATGGAGATGAAGAGACTAATAGGCTAAAGGTATGGAGATGAATAGACTAATAGGCTAAAGGTATGGAGATGAATAGACTAATAGGCTAAAGGTATGGAGATGAATAGACTAATAGTCTAAGGGTATGGAGATGAAGAGACTAATAGGCTAAAGGTATGATGAACAGACAAATGATCTAAAACAAAATTTAATCAAGTAGTGAGGACCCTAAGTAAAAAGTATAAAAAAAGGCTAATGCATTAAACATGATGATGGCAATACAATCACTGTATACAGATTTTTATCCAAAACAGCATAGCTTACCTCTAGAGTCAAGACTTGTTGATTAGCAGGTTCAATCTCAAGGAAGGCCTTAACATAATGCAGTGCTTTATTATACTCCTTAATTCTAGCATTGCCTATGGCAAGGTAGAAAAGATAGTCCCTCTTGCCTTCTGAATGGGAATTGAACAATTCTTTTAGTAAAAGGATGCCCTGTAACAAATATATACAATACTGTTAATTTAAATCCATAATTTAGAAGCGCAATGACAAAATTGACAATTTTTTTTTATTTATTTTAAACATAAATAAATAAATATATGGGACACTTACACACACGGTCGTCCGTCCCCAAAGTAAGTAACATAATATTTGTGTTATGGGTGACAGACAACTGGTGAATATATACTTTTATATTTTTTAAATACATACTTAAATATAAATATACATCCAGGCTCAAACACCAGCAAATTCATTCATGGAAAATGCTGGCCCTCGGCAGGAATCATACCCGCAACCTGTGGAGCCGAAGGCAGGGTGACTACCCACTGCTCCAACGAGTAAGTCAATACATTATTTTATTATAATTGGCAATGACCTATGGTTATCTATTATCTATGGTTTGCTACTTTAAAGACAATATAGAAGCTCAATGATAACATTATTTTAGTATAATCTGTAATGAAATGAAATCTATGGTTATAAAAGCTTTTGCAAGGTTTCTATTTTGATTACATAGCATTGAACTGATGATCCAATGCATATTCTAAAATAGACTACACAACCAAAAGAGGAAAACAGAAGCAAAATAATTAAAAATGTACAATATGTTCTCAATTTGGTGTAATTAAAACTAATAATAAATATCTAACAATAGTTTTTAGAAATTGTATTTTCTCAATATTTTACAACACCAAACATTGATAAATAAGTTATTAATTCATTTTATGGCAAATATAAGAAGATCTAACCAGTAATTGTTAAAAAATTATCAATTCCTCTATAAAAGATCTAAAAATTTATAGCCTAAAACTGACTAATTTAATTTAAAAATGTTATTCAAAAAATTATAATTATCCTTATAAAGAATATATTCGCCTTAAACCAGATTTCATAACAATGATTCAATTTTCTATGTAAAGTCACAATTTAAATTCGAATTCAAATTCAAAATATTCTTTATTCAAATAAACTTGTAAACAAGTACTTTTGAATCGTCAACTCTACTGCTGGTTCGGAAAGCTGTTAGTATTTAGCAAACTATACTATTATTTCTAGTGTCATACAATCTCTGCTAAATTGTAACAATTTTAATGACGAAATAAGTTTCGTTTGAAACATATTTCCAACATAAGTACCTTCCTAATATCCGTGGGGTACTTGCTTCGTACAAGACACCATGCGTATTCAAATTGAGCTTTGTGTGTAACGTTGCCTTGATGCAGCTGCTCGTGGAAAATCTTCTCGAATTTCTAAAAAGAAAAATAATGCGAAATCAAAACAATACATCATCATGAGTCACGTACTACATAATGCAACTGCTCTTACTTGCAAATCTTCTGAAGATACAACCTCGTCTAATACGTCTTCCATCGTTATTAAAAAATTTTAACAATATTTAATCTAGTGTACACTAATTTACATTATATTACGTTTTAGCTGCGAGAAATTATTCTACAAATTGAAAAATGAAAATTGACTGATTTACGCCGACGGAATAACTGAAATTGACATTTAGTGATTGTTATGACAGCGATCATAGACTACACAGCAATTGTGAATCCTGCACTTTAAATATTTCCATTGGCTGATAAAACACCAAGCTCTCTCATTATTAGCCACCTTTTAGATTTTTCATTCACGTGTACCTAATATTTTTATCCTTGCCTACAGGATTGATTATAACGCTGCATTATAATTCGAGTAGTCTGATTAAATCGATAAGTGAACTAAAATCGCACTAGTTTTTTGGATAATCGATTTCTTATTTAAGTAAAATTCAACACTCAATCGGACTAATTGTGATTTTACTTTTGCAATATAAAACTTACGAACTTAATTTTATTTAATTTATTTAAAAGTATTAAATAAATTAAATAAAATTAATTTATTTAAAAGTATTCGTATACTTATAATGTTATTTAAAAAATAGTTGTATGTTAGGTATAACTGGTGATGATGTAAGTAGGCTTAATGGGACTACACTTAGGAGTATTTTACCCGTAGAGTTCTTGCATCGATTTGTTAAGTTGGAATTAATAGTTTTTCGTATTTCTAACTTGTCTAGACTGAAGACTCTAGTCACTAATCTATGTATTTTATTGATAACTGACACTGACAGCGTCACTGTCAGTAAAAAATCGTGTTGAATCGGTTGTACTTTATCTCATATCTATTTCCTTTGTCCGGCTTTTGTGTTTGAATTGTTGTTATTACGCAAAATTGAGTGGTATTGTTGTTCCTCTTATAGATCTTCGTTGCTATTAATAATTTTAAAATGCAAAGTGTCATTAATACGGTAAAGGGAACCGCCCTCGGTGTAGCTGGTTACTTGACGCCAGTTCTGAAGGTATGTAGATGCTATGAGACTACAATAATCAGAACAATTAACCGGAAGAGCTTAACAATATCAATGTTTGAGTTCAAAGAGTACTGATACTGAAGTTGATGAATTATTGTCCTAATCAATAAGTACGACTAAATAAATATTATTATTTTATTGTTGCTCGGTAATTATTTACAAAATAAAAAAGAAACTTAAAAAAAAAGGAAAATAATAGAGTAGGTAGGGCTCAATCCTAGGTATTTTTTATTTATTTATTTCTCGCGACCACCCGTTCCCCGAATAAGCTACACTGACTTGACAATTAGTTGCAAAAATTCACTTCAATATAAATTTTAGTATTTTTATTGCCCAAAAACAGGGATAAAATGATTTTTTTTTAAATAAAACCTAGCTAGATTGATTTTTCTCCCCCAAAACCCCCTACATGCTGTATATATTATATGTTTATGTTGCAAATAGGAATCGAAATTCCATGAAACAGGCGTGTTGACACCAGAGGAGTTTGTGGTGGCAGGAGATCATTTGGTCCATCATTGCCCTACATGGCAGTGGGCCAAAGGGGAGGAGGCAAAGATTAAATCATACCTGCCCCAGGACAAGCAATTCCTCATCACAAGAAATGTACCTTGCTATAGGCGCTGTAAACAGGTTTCTTGCCATATATTTTTAGTATCAGTATTAAAAATAAAAATAAACAAATAATGTAATTATTTTTTTATGGGATTTTGTATAAAATATTTTTAGTTTCCTATTGAGTTGTTGTAAATGGAAAGAAAGTTGGCCCACTGTGTAGTATCTGGCTGAGTAAAAGAAAACACCCTCATTTCTTACCAATGTATCTTGAAGGTGACGAAGGCAAATTGACATCAGGCAGGCAGCCGGTCATAAATACCTAGCCAAATCAACTAACACTATGTTTAAAACATGTTGTGCAGACTCTATAGTAGGATAAGGGCAGGAGAAGGATGATGATTTTTCATTTCTTGAACAATCCATTAAGCTAAAATTCACTTTGGATGGTATGCTTGTAGACTTAAATATATACACATTACCTGGAAATTTTCGAGACATGTAGATTTTCTCATAATGATTTTCTCTACTGCCCTAAGTAAAACTAAAACCAACTAGTAAAACTCATTATTATTAAACTTGTGATCCCCTGGTAAGTATCATACAGTCCTCCATTCTGCTATATCTGCTTAATTAGTTAGTATAAATAAATAAAGTAAGCAAAGAATTAACGAAAAATAAAATACTGTTCAGAAAAAATAATAAATAAGTATCTTAAACCACTGTTACTTTACAGATAGAATATTGCGAGGACAATGAAAAAGTGATAGAAGATGAGCACGATGAAGATGGAGGCTGGGTTGACACACACCACTACGAGTCATCAGGGTCTCCCACTGTTGAGGAGAAGGTTAGAATCAAATAGTTCTCTGTTTTCACCCTATTTTTAAAGAAGACTTCAATATCGAATATCCTAAATGTTTAGGGTTAGTAAACATACATCGCAAACTACCGTACTACGTTATTACTGCACACATTCACTAAGACAATTTCAAAGAATGTCTTACCCTACAACCAAAGCAACATTAGGAGATAGGCTCAAGATAGGACTGCAATATCGCTAAATCGTTATTTAATTAATAAATATATGCAATGTTAGTGTCAAATGGTGGTTGTAATTTTGTGGTATGTACGATTCATTAATCAAACATGTTTAAAGTTTGAAAATTTGCTTGTGAGTCCTGCATTAGCATTACATGCATTTTGTTGATTAGTGAAATTTGAGTTTGCATCAATAGAAAAATGAAATATTGGGCAATGAAAAGGTCGAATAAAATGAGCATATAAAAGAAAATCTGATAGTTGCACCCATTATAGAAAAAACAAGGAGTTCAAGATTAATATTTTGGGCATTAAAAATTACTCAAATTTACATTGAATATATATAACACTATTGCCGTAAATTGTCAAGTCAGCGTAGCTTATTCGGAGAACGGGTGGTCTCGAGAAATGAAAATAACTAGGATCGAGCCCGCCAGCCCAATTATATTTTCTTTTTTTTAAGTGTCTTTTTATTTTGTAAAAAATTACCGAGCAAGGCTCGATCAATGAGTATTTAATATTAAATATGAAAGTGCATGGATATGACTAGAGGGAGATAGAAAAGTGATGAATGGGTGAAGTATGACATGGATATAAAGCACCAGAGTTGAAATGATAGGGGAGAATGGAAGAGAAAAATATGCTGTGCAGATCCCACTTAGAGTGGGATAGGGAGAATAAATTTGAACAAAAATGGAACAGGTTTGTGAGATGACGCTCGAAGCTGCCGAAACCGGGGACAGTGATGGTGATGACGCGCCC
The DNA here is from genome assembly GCA_947086495.1 of Morpho achilles. Taxonomy (NCBI): domain Eukaryota; kingdom Metazoa; phylum Arthropoda; class Insecta; order Lepidoptera; family Nymphalidae; genus Morpho; species Morpho achilles. Next base: position 18,867,175 of record CAMTZB010000007.1, on the reverse strand, counting down.
GAAAACGATGATGATGATGACGCGGACGATGATGAGGCTGAGGACATGGAGAACTTTCAGGAGTCTGGACTTCTTGATGAAGTCGATCCGGTATGCATTTACTACTTAATTTGAAATCAATTTTTCGGTTCTTATAAGGCATGCCGACAAAAGTAATTTTCAAATAAAAATACAACTATATATACCGGTGATCTATCTATCTATCTAATTTCGGGGACGCCCGTCAGTGCAGGATGGGTGTTCAGCTCCTATTCTGGACTATTCCGCCCATTTCCCCATGTTGGCACAAGGGTTTCACTGCTGTCCCGACAGTGTCACCTGCCCGTTGCTTTTACAAACCTTCCTCCCCTTCAGGGATATTATCAGATCCTCAACGTCAATTTCATCCTTACCTAGTGTCTCCCATCTTACCAGCAAGTTCATAGGTCACTCAGCCATAAGTTGAATATAAATTAATCGAGATCTGGCTTCGTTAGTTATGCTTGAGTGACATGGCGCAGCCCGTTTTTTAAAAAAAACAGGAGATAATAATAACATCATAGTTTTGTCTCCTTTGCACTTGCACATCTTTTTTGTACTTAGTTTTTAGGTCAAGGTTATAATGGTGTCATGTATGGTCATTGATCTTTATAAATTATGTTTATGTTTAAAAAATACGTTAAATAATTCCGGTGACTAAATACTGTACTGAATTAACTCATCATCTTCCTGCCTTACAATATGATGTGCCTGGGTCGGCACATCATATTGTAAACGTGCTGTTTCATGATTTGGCTGTGTTTTTACGAACGGCCGCCTGCCTGACATCAATTTATGGCCGGTCGCCTTAGTCGTATTTTACGACACCTCGGTAAGAAATGAGGGTGGTACTATTCTACTCAGCCGGATACCATACGGCTGATCATACTTACTTAAATGTATTTTAGTAATTAAAGAATATATACAACTGTCTAAAGAACAATTGTATATATTCTTTAATTACTAAATTACATATAAATATGATCATTATACTTACCTACGCGTATTTGAATTTACTTTAAACGTTATCACAAATCAAATTATTCACACACTGGTTTATTATCTCGCAAATTAATTGCTCGGCTTATTTAATTATCATTCCATTGTAGCAGTAACGATGTGCGCGTCACGAGGCCTACGTTAATGTAATTGCAATTATTATCACGTGTTAACCTCTATATCGAGGGATGACTTTACACAAGTTTTTCAATAACTCGTAATGTAAATAATACAAAAATAGCTGCCTGTTACTATCCCACTTCTGATCATACGCCTCTTCTCATTTCTTGGAGTTTGAGAATAACACTCACACTTCTCCAAAGCGGAATGGTAGATTAGAGATATCCCCAGAATTCTCTAGAGATATGCAGGTTTCCTCGCGATAATTTCATTCAACGAAAAGCGTGTCGTAAATTGCAATCCTATCTTACTAATATTATAAATTTATAGATTATAGATGTATGTTTGATACTCTTTCACGGCGAATCCGCTGAAATAATATCGATGAAATTTGGCACAATTATTCCTTATACACCGGAGCAACATATGCTATAGAAATCCTGTTAACTTTACAGCAATAGGATGACATTGAAAAACAATCTATTATTAATCTATCACGCAACAACAGTCCCCCACAATGGAAGTTGCGAGGAAAAGGGGGCTATCGATACGAAATTAAAATTTTAGCAGATCTCATTGATACCTAACCGTGGTTCGAACCCGTGTCCCTCTTGAAAGAACCACTTTTTGAGATCTATCTCACTTACAAATTGGTACCACTAGTATGATATTCATTTTAATTCGATAGAATCGATTCATTTTAAAAGGATAGCTACATGAAAATCATTGAATTCGATGATGTACGAGGTTAATAGATCTCGACCACATGAAGCTGGTATTCTAAAATAAACCTTATATCAACAAAATATAATTCATAATCATATGTATGTACTTGTAAATTTAATAATACGAAACCTAACCTTAACCTGGGTGTGCAAGTGAGATAACACAAAGAACGCTCGCGGCCCTTTCGCCGTTTTGTGACCAGGTTATTGAACCACTCTTAATAAAGTGTGTTCCGGTGTATTTCCCACTTTTATGGTATTAAGTTTGTTAAAATGTACTTTTTCATGCGATCTTTTAATATAATGAATTATAATTTATAGAATTAAACATTACTGTACGTAGAACCATAATACAAAAGTAAAAATTGAATATATTCTATAATAAATTTAATATATTAATCGTGGATTATAGAAAAATATATATCATTATTACTTTGTACCATGAATTATGCTAAAGTTATCTAATACTTTCAAGTAAACAGTGGAGTAACAGAATCGTATAATTTCTCTGCAATTGCGGGACAGTATGTTAAACGTGGTCGAAGGTCAGGCTACAGTTTCAAATAACCCAACAGTCAACAGCGCTGACCACCCGCAAGGAGCCCAAGGTGAAGGACAAGAGGCAGAAGCAGTCCGACGGGGACGAGATCGTGAAGACGCGCACCTACGACCTGCACATCACCTACGACAAATACTATCAGACGCCGCGGCTCTGGCTCATCGGATACGACGAGGTACCTCTATTGGGGGGACTTCATATTTTGGCCTGAAACTTGCCTATAGATTGCGTAATCTATTAGTTACATGTAGAGTGTGGAATACTATTACATATATTTATTTTATTTGTGTTGCTCTGATATGTAAGCTCAGAGACTTTATTTTGCTCTTTTGTATTATTTACAATTTTACATGTGTTGTATGGGCTTATTCTAATACATTTGTAGACTTAGCTATATTTACGTGGTACCCTATAAATTAACAATTTTCTCTTATAACTATTTAAATTTTACATTTGACTTAGCTAACAATTGAGCTTATATTTACATTTTTAGATTTTGTTTTTAGTTCATAAAACTATTACATTGTTTGCCCTAACTTAGTCGTTTACGTATTGCATAATGCAATATATGTTTTTTACTAGATTTCTGAAACAGCTTATATTGGTATATATCGCCTATCCTATAGGATAGAAGATATCGTTTTTCTTTTGGGAAAAAGGAATACAAATTGTACGCAATTTTGGGTATTTTAAAATTTAAGTGACACTTTTAGATCATCCAGTGCGATTTATATAAAAATACCACGAACTCTGTCAATTTATTTTCAAAATTGTCAATCGTAATTTAGATATTGTTGGTACTTGAACTACCCAGGTGGATTTCTAGTTAAGATGAGCTAGTGTATTGGTAAAACCAGTCTCTTGCTGATACCAGCCACAAGGGTACACCAGGGTTGTAGCTGAGCAGAAATTTGTTTGTTTGATTGTATGGATTTTATAGGCCTGTAATGCTAATCAGCTATCATCATCATCATTTTCTTACCCTTTTCCCACTCTAAGTGGGGTTAGCACAATATGTGTTCTTCCATTCTCCTCTATCATTCGTCAACTCTGGTGCCACTCCCTTAACATGCATATCATTTTTCACACAATCCGTCCATCTTTTTCCGGCCTCCCCGCGCCATACATCTATCCACATTCATATTTAAAACTCTTTTGGTCAGATGACTTTCATCCCTCCACATTACACGACCATACCAACTTAGTCTTGCACTTCTCATCTTTTCTGTAACGGGCGCAACTTTCAGACTTCCCCTGATATACTCATTGCGTATTCTATCAAGTTTTGTCACACCATACATCCACCTTAACATTCTCATGTAATCTTATCAGCTATCTATACTTTATGATAATTGGAAAATGATGAGGAATATACCTTTGATTAGGGTCCTGACCGAAGTTGTGGGTATAATGTAATCATGTTCTCAGGAGCGGAAGTTGCTCGGCGTGGAGGCGCTGTACGAGGACGTGTCCGCCGAGCACGCCAAGAAGACGGTCACCATAGAGGCACACCCGCACCTATCGGGTCCTGGTATGGCCTCTGTACACCCCTGCAGGTGAGCCATCGTGCATATCTAAACTATTCACCTAAATGAGGTGATGGGTCCTGGTGAAATTTATTAAGTTGGACATTACGTCGCAGAGTTCCATTGTAAATTGTTAATAAAAGCAAACTAATTCTGTTATTACTTATCTATACTTTTCTCCAACATATACTGTAGCCATAATTTTAATTCAAGGAACATTGTTTATTCTTGTAACGGAGGAGGGCGTTGATTACTGCAACACAGTTAACACTTTTGCAGGATCACCGTTCATTTTCTTGTGTACTATATATGGTCCCAATAAACGTTTTAGTATTATTTATTATTGTACTAATATTATAAAGAGGAAAAATTTGTATATATGTTTGTAATGTTTTCAAACCTATCAGGAACCGAAGTCATTTCGGTGTATAAGTTTGTCCTCGTTCATTCTAAAAACACTAGAAAAAGTGATAGAGGGACATATAAGAGCTAAGCTAGAACAAAGCAATCTTCCACTGCATGAAAACCAACATGCATATATGGGGGGCAAATCAACAGAACAGCTCTCCATAACTTAGTGGTAAGAATAGAAAGAACCTTATGTAATAAAGAAATAGCATTAGGTTGCTTCTTTGATGTAGAGGGTGCTTTTGACAAAGCAAATCGCAATGCTATAAGAAACTCAATTTGTAGGGAAGGAATAACAAATGAAGTGGGACGCTGGATAATGAACATGCTAGAGCATCGTTCAATCGTGGCGGAGCTAAGTGGAGTTACACACACAATAAAATCAACGAGAGTATTTCCTCAGGGAGGGTGTCTCTCTCCTCTTTTATGGTGTCTCCTACTAGATCCATTAGTTAGGAAGATTAATGATAGGAAGACATACATGCAAGCATACTCAGACGACGGAGTCCTTTTAGTTACAGGAAAAGACCTGAGCACTATAAGGAACATAATGAGTAATAGCATTAGAGCAACACTAAGATGGTGTCAGGAAAGGGGATTAAACCGTAATCCTACAATAACCAAACTAGTCCTTTTTACAAACAAAAGGAAAATAGCCAACTTTAACCCTCTCAGTATAAAGGGAGTAGAGATACAGTTGATAAAGGAAATAAAATACTTAGGTATAACGCTAGATAAAACCCTAAGGTTTAGAAGTCATATCAAAGATCAATGTAACAAAGCAAAAATTGCACTCATGCAATGCAGAAGAGCGGTGGGCAGAACCTGGGGTATGAAGCCAAAAATTATCAAGTGGATATAAACGGCTATCATATTACCCAGATTACTGTACGGCGCTTCGATTTGGTGGCACAGAGCCAACATCGGAGTCAATAGCAAGGACTTAACGAAGATACAGAGGATGGCAACACTAATGATCACAGGTGCAGTGAGAACAACCCCATCTGCTGCACTAGAAGTTCTGGTGGGACTTTATCCTCTGGACCTAGCAGCTAAAAGAAAAGCTTTAGAACAATGGTATAAGATGAAAGTGTTCCAACAATGGAAAGGAAACTTTACAGATAAAGGTCATACAGATATAGAAAAGATTTACGGAGAAAATCTGTCTATGGTAGTCAAGAGAAGTGACCTGATCAAGAGACAGAAAATCTTCGATAAAAAATATAGGATACACATAGGAGTAAAAGAAGATTGGAAAGTGGAATATAGTGAGATGAGTCAGACCATCTGCTACACGGACGGTTCAAGACGAGAATCCACGAAGCTGGCAGGAGCTGGCATTATCTACAGCACCTCGTCAGATTTACACCAGGTCTTAAATCTGGGTAAATATACAAGTGTCTTCCAGGCCGAAATGATGGCTATCATGGAGTGTGCCAGGAAACTTAAAGAAACTGAAATAGCATTAGAACATAATATAGTTATATATAGCGACAGTCAAGCAGCTTTAAAAGCACTTGACCGCATAGAAACAACCTCAGCTATCGTGAAGGAATGTAAACGTGTACTAAACGAATTAGCTGAGAAGGGGGAAGTAACGATTGCATGGATTCCGGGGCATCGCGGCCATGCAGGGAACGAACAAGCTGACGAATTGGCAAGAAAGGGAGCTAGTCAAACATTCGTAGGACCAGAACCCTTTCTCCCAATTGCACATAAGATAATAAAGTGTGTGATAGAAAAAAGAATAGAAACAGAATCGAACAAAAGATGGAGAAACACAATGCTCAGACAAGCAAAGCTGTTTCTCAAATCGTTTGATACAAGGAAGTCTAAACAGCTGATGTCTCAGAGCAGGGAAAATGTAGCAATTGTAACAGGCATTACAACTGGGCACTGCCTGTTAAACAGACACCTGCCAATAATGAGAATAACAGAAGATGCTGCGTGCCCAGAGTGTGGAGATGAAGAAACGAGTCTTCACCTTATGGCTGAGTGCCCTATGTACTCGCTGGTAAGATGGGAGATACTAGGTAAGGATGAAATTGAAGTTGAGGATCTGACAAATATCTCCTTCAGAGATATTATCAGGTTCGTAAAAGCCACGGGTAGATTAGAGCAGGTGACACTGTCGGGACAGCAGTGAAACCCTTGTCCCAACATGGGGAAATGGGTGGAATAGTCCGGAATAGGAGCTGACCGCCCGCCCTGCACCGACAGGCGTCCCCGAAATTAGATAGATAGATAGATAGAATGTTTTCACACAAAAGCTACTTTTTTTTTAAATACGGTCCGTATTTCAAAAATTTGTTTACCATTGGAAAGCAATGACAAAAATGTTATTAGTCCATTTAGGCCCTTATTCATGAGCTCTTGCGGCGGGAAGTCAAGTTATTGAAATTCTATTGTCAAAACCATACCTCTATTATTACAGCTTTTGTCAAGGCTACACTGATAATTTGGATATTTATTTCAAATTATGTCAAACTAGTAAAATAATATTTTCATTACTTTTGTATTATGTACATCCGCAAAGTAACGTCTAATTCTATAAATTACTTAACAACACTGTTGGATATTGGACAAGGGATAATTTTCTCTGGTTCATGAATGTTGTTGATAAGCTGTGGTAGCCCAGCGGTAATACCGTCCGCCTCTTTCGAAAAGGTCTAGGGTTCAAACCCCGGGCAGGCACCAATGGGTTTTAAGCTTATGTGTCTAATTAATAATTGCAATTTATCACACGCTTTTCGGTGAAGGAAAACATCGTGAGGAAACCTGCATATCTCTAGAGAATTCTGGGGATATGTGTAACCTACCAATCCGCATTGGAGCAGCGTGGTAGGTCTTAGCTCCAAACCTTCTCTCCAAAAACGGAGAGATGAGGCCTATGCCCAGCAGTGGGATAGTAACAGGCCGTTACTTACTTTACTTACATGAGTGTTGTTTGCAGGCACGCGGAAGTGATGAAGAAGATCATAGAGACGGTGACGGAGAGCGGCGGCGAGCTGGGCGTGCACGCCTACCTCATCGTGTTCCTCAAGTTCGTGCAGACCGTCATACCCACCGTGGAGTACGACTTCACGCAGAACGTGGCCATCAACTAGATCTGGAGCAGTTTCAGCTTCCTCAACCTTCTTGCAAAGCATCAACCTCACTGTGAAGTACAATTACACTTAGAACATGCCCAACAGTTCCTATTACCTATCGTGCTCCCCAAGATACCAGTTTTGTAGTACAACTTCCTTCTAAAGCACCCATAAGCTAGAGTGCTGTTGGAGCAGTTCCAGCTTCCTTTACCTCTTTGCAAAGCATCATCCTCACTGTGAAGCACAACTACACTCAGAACATGACCATCAATTGTTATTACCTATCGATTTTAGTATTTTTGAAGTAAAACTTCACTCAAACGTGACCATAATATAGAATGCTGTTAGAACAGTTCAAATTCTCAAGTTCCTTGCTAACCTTCATCTTTACTGTGATGTACGACTTCACGACATCAGTTCGAACTACTCATTATTTTGAAGTACAACTTCAACTAAAACCTGGCCAAAAGCTAGAAATCCCTTGGAGTATTTCCAATTCTTCCCCACTACTTCATGATTCAGAGTCATGATTTCAGGAAAAACTTGGGTATTAGCTGTTCATCGTGCTCCTAAAGTTCTTGGCAGACCATCATCCCAATGGAAGTACATATCATCCTCAAGTTCTTTGCAGTCTATATCCCAGTCTTGAAGTACAATTTACTTTAGAACTTGACCATCAGCTAGTATCTTTAGAGCAGCTCCAATCTTCAAGTTAATTGAACCACAATCATTCACACTGAGTAGTACAAATGTCCACAGAACTTGGATATGTTATACTTGGGGTTAGTGGCATTTCCACCAATACTAAGCCAAGTCCATAAATTACTGGAATTACCCTGTTCAGTGATAGCTTTGTAGGACTCTTATATCACAACTCCACTAGCCGTCCTAAGGCAGCTATAACGTCATAGCGCATCACATGTAAAATAATCTACGAATGTAATGGACAGCCTTAAGCCAGTAATACAAATTAAAATGTATAAGAAATCTAGATTTTTATTAAATTCAGCTGATTATATTCAATTTAATACATAATTTAATATAAATAATATCTTCACATAAATTAAGCGATTTTTTTTATTGTGCAACGTTTTAGTAAATATTATAGCAAATTCTAGAATGATTTTACTGCCTAAGAACACTATAGCCAGTTTATAGTGTGTATACTACACAAGTTTTTATCACACAATATGTACATATGTACATATTGTGTGATAATAACTAGAAGAAACATTTAATTATTTTATACTTACCATAAACAAGTTCTCTAAAAGAGTCGTAAGATAAAAAATTACGTTGAAAATTTTCACTTCTATTTTAAAATTTAAAAATAATTTCCTAATTTTCTCTTTTTATTGGTTCTGTTATAAACAAAAACATAACTGGGCATTAACAATGTATATATAAGAGGCTCATTTTTTTTTATTATAAAATTAATTCCTATATTAATTAAGGTTAATGTTTTATTAGTTACTTTTTTATATTTTGAAAGAAATATAAATAATATTATATAATATGTAAGGCGATGTTTCTTTTAAGTTTTATTTTTTTATGATCAGACTTTTTTGTTTTGCCATAAAACAGCCAAATACCTTGTTTTTTGTGATCGTTCTATAGTTAATAATAATTGCTTTGGAATATAATTTTAAAAACCTATATATTTTATATATTGCTTTATAGCAATCAGTTAAATGTGAACCGACTTTCCAATAGTTTTCCTATGTTGTGTCGAACCTCTTTTGAGAATTTACATAATATATAAATATTTTTGCTTACGGATTCCCTGAAGCGCATTAAATGTTTAATTAGATATAAGATTTATTAGTGGATTTAATTCAATGACTTTTTTATGTTATGATTTTAAGTGAATTGATTTAATATAAATAAAAGTTTGCTTTGAGGCAAAAAATCTCTCTTTAATATAAATCTTAAGTCCACATAACCTATACTATTATTACCTTAAACACACAGTTTTCCAATGATTTATAAATATTATTAAAGCACAAAGTGTTTTAAACTTAAATAAGCTTGATAATTAAATACTAGGTCAAGGTAATACGGCATTTTTTTTAAGTAGTTTTTTTTTACGTTTGCTTCAAAGCTGTAAACAGCCTAAATTTTATAATAGGCATTTATCCTATCGTATTGTATGAAAAAGCTTAATTTTAATATAGCGAAAATGAATAATTTAAAATACTCTTTTATATGTAAATAATTAATTATATAAATATAGTTTAATTTTGTTATATCAACAATTTATGTATGCAGCAATTGCTAGTAAGTTTGTTATATTTGCAAATATCATTATATGTTTGTCTGATGAAATAAATTATTTTGCTGCTATTCTGTGTTATTTTTAATTCCTTGTTTCAATTCATAAAACTTGTTTAATGCAGTACAGTTTTGAATAAAATAAAATTTTCGAATACTGTAGATAATTATTTTGTGAAAAAAATCTTAATCAATTAAACGTATTTCCTTATTTGAGTTAAAAATTGGGTTTATTAAATGATTCATACAATTATGCGTTACTTTGCGGAGATCCATAATACAAAGATAACAATAAAATTATTTCGTTATTATAATATTTGGATTTATTTATCAGCATTAACGACTTAAGAAATACCGACAAGATTTGTTTTTGAGTTCCGAGCCAGAACTAAAGAAAAAGATTACAAAATCGTTCGCCAAAGGGTTACCCATGCATCATTTTGCCTTATTGATAGACGAATGGCATTTTGATACCCCGACAGAACCCCCAAAAAAAAACTAAACTGATGCTTTATTCGGATCACTGCATTAAATACAAAAACACAAATGTTTAAATAAAGTTTAATTATATCACATTCATTATCTGTACAACTCGTTACATAATAAAATATATTCAATACACAATATAAGAAGCCAGATATTGCATTTTTTCGATAATAATAAACAATAAAGCTGTTTTTTTAATTCGAATTGTATTACAACTTTTATTCATAATTCAAAACATCAATTTCACTAAAAAAATAATCAATAAATAATTTGCATTCGGGAAATCTTAAAAAATAATAACCACAATATAATACATTTTTGGTCAGTTCTAATAACAATTTCGCTTATGATCATATATTTCAAATGCCCATAGTAACATTTTTTATTATAATTTATATTACGAATTGCTTATTGTAGACATATTTGGGCGTAGTTAGGCAAAAAATTTAACCACACAAGTCGCTTGAAGGGTTATAAATTATACAGCTTAAGAAAAATTGTGATAAGGTTAAAGGTTATAATTAACCTTCAATATATTTATAATTATGGTAAATTAACTGTAAATATTGCATTTACACGAAATCAGTTGTGTTTATAAAATTAGTAGTAACACAAAGTAGAAATTGATACACACTTGAGGGTTTTGTTTAACCTTTAGCAAAAGTATATATTTTTTTAATTAAGTAATTAATTTTGGATATATAATTTTTTAATGTTGTAATTTTAATTAATTGATTAATTTTACTAATTAATGAATTAACTTTCATTAATTGATCAATTAATTTTTATAAAATAATCAATGAATTTTTATTAAATAATCAATTTTAATGAAATTGCACAAACAATTTTGAATTCCAAACATACACAAAATAACAACTCCAAAATGTAACAAACCCGTGATTTATTTAACAAATAGAGAACATAGGTACGTAATTTATCGATGACTTTTCTTGGTAGGGACAATTTTAATTCTAAAGGACTTTAAAAAGTCTATTTGCAAAGTGAAAGTCTTTCGCCTAATTACATCCATATATGTCATATCAAATTCTACTAATTTCTATAATTCAAAAATTCACCTAATTTTAACATCTACCACACATAACATTAACCCTTATACAAATGGAATATGATTCTAACTAGGCCGTGTCGGTAACAGTCTATTCCTACACCGAGTGAAGTAACCTCTACCCTACCAACGGTGATGATGTTAATAGTATGGAAAAAGTACTTTTAGGTTAAGCTTATAATCGCCCAATACGATTTCTTAACTCCTAGGCGGTACATTTCGTATAAAGTCTGGAAGTTTTCTGAATTGAACAATTTACACTACGTACCTTCATCCAGAACCCCAGTTGTACTGTTGTTCCTAAATTATATAATATTATTATTTTCATAAATAATGGAAAAACTTTAATGGTATATTATGATACTGTTGCATTATAAGGGTTCTTATAACACGAGTGTTCTACTCGTGTTCTACTTTATCTACTCTCATTCTATAATACGTAAAACAATATTAATAAAAACAGTTTGTTTAAATTTTGAAATGATATTTAAATGTCCAATGTTAGCGCCAAGGCGCAAAAATCGATTTCGCATGCTTGTTGCGTCGCCGCGGACTCGTTCATTGAAACCTTTTTTTTTTAAGGTAGTTGTTCAACCTCCTTGGTCCAGCTGGAGGTTGTATAGGTGTATCGTTATGATTAAAAAGTTGTATTATGATACAAGTGTCCATAAAAGACCTGTATCGTAATGAAACTTTTTAATTTTTTATTTTTAGTCTCTAAGTAAGAATTTTCGTTGTCATAAGAATTTTGGTTTCAGTTTTATAATCTTTGTATTATAGTATCAGAGTAGATAAAAGTACTTTTTAGATTAAGCTTAGTATTATAATCGCCCAACGATTTCTGAACTCCTGGTGGTACATATCGTATAAATTCTGGAAGTTTTCCGAATCACACAATTTACGCTATGTTCTTTCATCCAGAACCCCCGTTGTCCTGTTGTTCAGTTACTAAATTATCATTTAAAACTGTGAAATAATACCCTAAGACACATGCATGCAGACACAAGGGGAAAATGGGAAATGTTTTATTCAGGATCATATAAACTAAATAGCATACATTATTTCCATCAGGGATGTTTCAATTTATTAAAACAGAACAATTTTTTTCTGTTACAGATTAATCACAGGTTTGAATCCCGGTCAAAATATAAAAGTTTTTAAGAACAATTAATAGAGATAAATGAAATAACACGAAAATCATGAAACAGCGAGCATTATTGAGCACTACGAAGTGGAATAATAATTAATAATAAAGCAAAATTATAAATAAATTATTGATATGAACTAAAATTCGTCTTATACGATTAACTTAAATTTATTTAATGTATAATAATTATTTTTTTTAATAACGCTTTTACATGCACTTGAATATTATAAATATTGGATACACGTTAAAATATTACTAAAAATTAAATCAAAGACTTGTGACAATCAAAACTTAAGCGAACGTCGAAAAGTGGTTGAAATTTTAATATTTATTGAAAATATCGCACGCTTAGTATTAAACTGACCGAATTCAAAATTAGGCTTAATTGAATTAGATACTTTAAATAATTTATAGAAGCGGGCGTTACTTTGCGGAATTCCAGAGTACATAAGTTATAATGGAATTATTATGTCATAATAGCAGAATAGTTCCAACATAACTTTTTAATTAGATACATTGCAATATTAAGCTGTGGTAGCCCAGCGGTAACACCGTGCGCCTCTTCCGAGGAGGTCTAGGGTTCAAACCCCGGGCAGGCACCAATGAGTTTTCTAGTAAAACTTATATGTCTAATTGATAATTGCAATTTATCACACGCTTTTCGGTGAAGGAAAACATCGTGAGGAAACCTGCATATCTCTAGAGAATTCTGGGGATATATGTTGATATTCTACCAATCCGCATTGTAGCAGCGTGGTAGGTCTCAGCTCCAATCCCTTCTCTCCAAAAACGGAGAGAAGAGGCCTATGCCCAGCAGTGGGATAGTAACAGGCCGTTGCTAATAATAAATAATAATTGCAATATTAATTTCAATGCCATCTATGAGATCACGTTACGAACTAAAAAGCTAGTGTTTTTTTTCTTTTCTAAGTTGTGTCTGTTTAACACTGACGAGTTTTGTAAGCGCTACGCTATATTGCAATTTGGCTCAAACCAACTTTTTTGAATTAGGTCACTTTAATACTAAGCGATATATTAAAAAGTGTATAATAAATAATTTACATTTTAACTTAACAAAAAATTTGTTACGTCTATATTCAATTTAACTACTATAGTTAGATATTTATATCTTCGAGACGCGACTATAATATCAGTGTATGCAAAAGATTGCAAATTCATCCGATAACGTTATTCCCCAAATCGGCATTAACTATATATAAAACCTTCATAAGAGTTTATTGTATCTAAATATTTACGTTAGTAAAATTTTGACTAGCTGTAACTTTTTAAATGGTTAATATGCCGTTTAATTTATAACAGTTTTTGAAAATTTCGAACCTATTTTGATAATACATTGAACAATACACCAACAAATTTAACTTTAAATGCCATAATTTTGTAATACTGTGGGGAAAAGGACCTAAAATCTCATGATATCCTTACAATGCTTTGTCAGATATAAGACGCCGTGTGGTAACCGGCTGAATAGAATAGTACCACCCTCATTGCTTACCGAGGTGTCGTAAAAGGCGACTAAGGTAAGTCGACCCTCCGTGTGGCATCCGGCTGAGTAGAATAAATAAACCACTCTCATTTCTTACCGAGGTCTCGTAAAAGGCGCTTAAGGTAAGTTGACCCACCGTGTGGTGTCCAATTGTGTTGAGTAGACCACCCTTTTTCTTAAGGAGGTGTCGTAAAATACGACTAAGGTAAGTTGATGTCAGGTAGGCGGACGGTCGTAAAATACGTAGCCAAATCATGTGACATGTTTATAAAATTGTGCCGACCCCATTTAGAGTGGGGTAAGGGCACGAAGATGATACTTTGTCAGATATAAGACAGGGTTATGCAGAATATATCGTGATGTAATAAATAGTATATCACGCGCCATATTAACTTGTATAATATTTAAATCCTTGGCCCAATGTTAGCCCAAAATAATTACAAAAATTGTCCAGTTAAATGAGGTTTCCACATTAATTGAAAGATCCATTGACATTAAAATGATACTAATTTCCGCAGATAAATAATCTGAAGACAACGTGCAGTACGCATTCTGCTTTAGCTTTATTCTGTTAACGCGTGGACTCGCCCGTTGGCGCAGTTGGTAGTGATCCTGCCTTGGGCTCTACGGGTCGTGGGTTCGATTAACGCCGAGAGCCAACATTTTCTATTAAAAAGAATTTGTTGGTACTTCGAGCCTGGGTGAATATTTGTATTTAAGTATGTATTAAGAAATTATATATGTATATAATCACCAGTTGTCTTTCTACCATAACTCAAGTATTAAATCCAACTTGTAAATATTATAAATAAGTTCAGAGTTCATTATTCAAATATGGCGTAGCGGTGGACGTATACAATAGCGGAAATCGTCAACCCTGCCCTATGACGAGTTTGGCCACAAGTTGGGCGTTTCTCGCCAGTGGTTGATAAAATTCCCGCAGATAACCACTTAAAAATGGAAAAAAAGTATTAAATTACTTTGGGTACAGACGACCTTGTGTAAGTGTCCCATATATTAATTCTTTCTAAAACGTAAAGGTCCAAGTTCACTTATCAGGCACGAGCCGCACCAGCCGCAGCAGCACTAAAGCCAGCAGCTTGTCCACGGGGTCCAGGGTGCCGCGCTGCAGCCACTTGGGGATGGTGGTGCGGGCGTGGCTGAAGCCCAGCTTCTGCAGGATGTAGTCCACGCCGTACGGCTCGATCGACTTGCCCGCCCACGATAACAATCTGTCATGTAATATATTACCAAGTTGACTGAACCTCGCTCAGTAATAAAAAAAACGAAAAAATAATAGGGTGGGTGGGGTTCGATCCTAGGTATTTACATTTCTCGCAACAACCCGTTTTCCGTTCCGTAAGGTACGCTGATTTGACAGTTTATGGCAAACATTCAATTCAATATAAATTTTAGTATTTTTAATGACCAAAAACAGGGATAAAACGAATTTTTTAGAAATAAAACCTAGCTAGATCGATCTTTCTCCCCCAAAACCTCCTACACGCTGAATTTCAGGAAAATGGTTGGAAACGTTTCCGAGATTCCAAATATATATATCCAATCAACAGATTGCAAAGCAATCAATTAAAGAGACATATCTAGTATTGAATAGAGATAGACAGAGAAATGAGAGAGAGCATAGAGCACGTAATGGAGGTAACATTTGGCACTAGAACAAATCTTTGTTAACTAGCGAAGGCACTTACAGGGCACTGTGGACTACATAGACATACGTTAAACCTAAAGCTGTTAGACACCGGATCACGCAAACCCTACCTAAAGGCGGAGGAAATACCCGTGCATAACCTATGCGACTGTTTTCATAATCGACTCTCTCCTAGGGTCGCACTATTAACGCCCAATATTGTTTAAAAATCTCGCTGCCAGGAAGATCCTTGAATTCTCAGAGGACACCTGTATTGGTAGCAACTGTAAGCAGTGACGATCACAATAGATCAGCAATGGTCAAAGTGATACTGGGCCTCGAGCCGCTACTCCCAAAAGGAGAATATTTGGCAGCCAGCTTACCTGACGGTGGGCTCCAGGTGCCAGGTGAGACAGCGGTAGTCGCGGTAGTCCACTGGTGGTGCTGCGGGAGCTTCACCGCTGCGACCCGGCATCTACAAGAACGGATGACACGGTCAGACAAGAGTTAGCAGTCTTTCCACTGTCAGGCAAGATTACCTATTCTATTTTGAACAGGATTGGTGCTAAGACCTTAAGTAATTTAGGTAAACCCAATCTCCATTAATCTCAATTCATCACCCAACAATTCCCTTACAGGGCTTTAATCATGAGCGTATGACGTTCATCCAGGATAGGTGCAGAACTTGTCAAGGAAATTCAATATTTACGAGGTGAGTCGTAATTTTCTTCTCCTTATCCCACTCTAAATAGGGTCGGCATAACGTTTTTCTCGTACATAGGGAAAGTACGAGAAAACTTTATGCCTTATCATTTAAATCTTGCGCTACTCCTTTATGTCACAGTTCGCACGATCTAAACATTTTTAATAGGCCTCCCTCTCATCCCATATCCACAATGATATTTAACACTAGTCAGTTCACATTATATTTTCGAGGTAAGTATAGTTTCTAAGCATAAAATGTGAAACAACTTATCAAAAATTACTCACAAATCGTTCTTTCTCCTTGATATAAGACGATATGAGGTCGTGCAGAAACAGGAACGCTTCCGCGTCCACGGACACGAAGATGTGGTCCTCGAATTCAGTGATAAAGCTGCACTCCACTATCGGCATCTCATCTGCGGGAGACCAAATTATTTGTACAGATTATTGTCATTGCACCGGACACTGTAAGCCGCTTAGAACCAGATGGCTTATGACCAGTAGAATCAAATTACAGTAAAAAAAACTTCTTCTGCGTCAACCGATGGACGTTTACAGCTGAACATAGGTATCTTCTCGTGATCTCCATAAAACACGCTTGCATCCAGCGGCTTGTCACGACTTTATCGAAGTCGGCCCATCGGCAATCCGCACTTTGTGAACGGCCTATCGCCTCTTTAGCATCGCGACATGTTGGGCTTTTTTCTTCTTCTTCTTCTGGTTTTGGTTCTTCTACGGATCTCCAACTTCTGAGTTGATCGAAGAGATACTCCGAGCATAGCTCGTTCCATCGCCCGCTCAGTGACTGAGCTTTCTTATTAGACCCATAGTCGGCGACCACGTCGAAAAGTCAAATCTCATTGTTGATATGTCAATATTTTTTTTTTCTAGAAAACCCATCATGGGCGTCACCGTCCGACGGGGACGAATGGCGAGTATTTCGGACTGTCACCGACTAAAAACCTGATAGTGCTCCGCCACGCTGCTGGTGGCGGGGACAGGGTACCGTTGTACACATTGCCCCCATCCCCGCCAGCAGCAACCCGGAACCCCAGAACCTCCGATTTCTGGGTCAGGCCCTTTCTTAAAGTGGCCCCTCCGCTAATCGATGCATCCCTGATGATATGTCCCTATATCTTGAATTATGTTTAAAAGGATAATACTACCATTATTCCAATTATCTCAAGTTTCATTTCAAGTTACGTTTACATTAAGTACCTCTAAGTTAAATGATTTATAAAGCTGTTTGTATGTTTAGTTAGAGTAGATGCTCACCGTGCTCGGTGGGCGGCTGCGCGCGCTGCACGTGGCTGGTCCGCAGGTGCATCTGCAGCGCGGGCAGCGCGAAGATCACCTCCCGCACGTGCCGGTCGCTGGCCTTGCCGCTCTGGGCGCTACTGCTGCTCGCGCTGCCCGTGCTGCCCGTGGTGCCGGTGTTCTCGCGCTCCAGCGACGGGAACTGATCGATCGCTGAACACCACGAACGATATTCGATAACAAACCATGTGAAGTTGGTACGGCAAACGAACAATTACTAACGGAATAATTAGCTCCTATGGAAACTGTTCTCTTTTGAGCTGAAAATCAGTTTTGTGTGCTTCTTGTCGGAGCATACAGTATTATGCTGAGTCTAAAGCCCATTCTGCATTGTGCTACAGACATTTATTTATTTAATATTTATTTATTAGATGTTTTTTTTTGTTATCTTTATATTTGTTAATTTATGTCATGTGCACTTTTGTGGAATAAACAATTTTCAATGTTAGGCCACAAAAAATAACAATAAATATAAATTACACGTTTTATGAACTTCCTTTCTCCATTTAGATAAAATTAAAATGCATGGGAGCATGGATTTACAATGTGAAATGGTGCCTAAAGAATTTGCTATGTTTATTGTATATATATTGGTTTGTATATTATAGGAAATCGTGTTAATTGGGGGCGAGGCGAAAGGGAGTTGAGAGGGAGATATAAATAAGTGAAGATAGAAATAGAAATAAATACTGTAGGAGCAAGAGAGGTATTTTCCTTCTCTATTACTATTATATGTTAACGATTAGTTCACCGTCAATCTCGCTGTCGGCGAAGGCGTAGTGGAACCACTCGTGCAGCGTCTTGAACTGCGGCGGGAACAGCACGGTGCGCGTCATGCGGCACACCGTGGCCAGCGACTGGTGGCCCGCCGCGCCGCCCCCGCCGCCCTCGCCGCCCAGGCTGGCCGTCAGCGACTGCACCGCGTGCACCCCCATAGACCCTGCCAGGGGAGGCCACGCGAGATTGGACAGTGGATATAATAGAAATACTAATAAAATATAGGGGATGCGAGAGTCCAAGGCCATCACGTAATACGAAAATACTTTTTTCTGAGCCCAATATGCAAGTTTTAACTCTATCAAAACTTGAACTAAAGCATGAAGGCGCACACATAGACACTGACAGAATTTTGCTTTTACATACTACAAAGTGTACCCTTGTTTAGTCTGCAACTTAAATGCATCATCAACGTTTTTTTTACTGTTCCAGAGAGTAAAAAAGATTGTGAATAATTTACAGCCAAGGATGCTCCCTTGCGGCACTCCACAGCCAATTGGCAACTGATCACTGACGAAACCCAAAAACTTTGCTTTCTGTTTGATAAGTAGCTTCTGAACTGTTGCAGTCCTAAGCCGCGAATACTAAAAACTTCCAGTTAAGGTAACAGTATCGGGTGATACGCAGTATCTAACGCCTTCGCTAGATCTAAGAATACTCCAAAGCAAACCTAGTTCTCGTCTAAATTAAAAATGAGCTACAACTGTATCAATCATTGACGAATATCAATATACTTCGTTATAATCGTTACTTATAAACTCACCGTCCTCGCTCTCGACCTGCTGCGCCTCGGTGGCGAAGCTGATGCAGGGGTCCTTGAGGCTGAACAACGCCCAGGACTTGGCCTTGAGGCTGTTCCCGTGGAAGCACGCCAGCGAGATGTTGGCGCCCTGCAGCTCCAGCGTGCCGCCCAGCACCGTGCCTGAGGGAAACATGATTAAAGTTCTGAATAATATAATATGTGTTTATTACCCCGGTGTATAAGCTCTAATTATGCTAAATTTCATGAACATTGGTCAAACAAAATATCGGTATAGGCAAACATCATCAGGAAACCAGCATGATGCATCACTTTGGAGAATTCCTGGTAAATGTGTACCCTAGCAATTCACATTAGAACAGCGTGGTGGGTCTAGGTTTCAATTCTTATCTCCAAATGGGAAGAGAGGAGGCCTATCAGTGGGATAGTGACAGGCCGTTAGTTTTCTCAAATCACCTAAGGAGGTTTGTGATATCCACAGGATGAATAATAAAGGGTTTGGTCTATAAAGAATTATTTATTATTATCCGTTTAATAGATAATTTAAATGGGATTCTTAATGTGGTATTCTAATAGTAATGGCAGACTTATAACAACGAGTTATTATGATCGATGAAGCGGCCGAGTTGCTCCTCGATCTTAAGAGATAGCGTTGGCTGACTTTTACCAACAGATATAAAATTACCTCTCGGGTATAGTTTCTCGTGGGGCGCGGCCGCGATGAGCTGTAGCACTTTCTGCCAGTGCCGATGGTGCCGCAGCTCGGCTGCTTGTTGCTGACCTTCACCCGTACTGCTGCCGCCCGCTCCAGATGCTGCTGCCGCTGCTGCTGCTTCTATCCGATAAAAAATTTTAAAATTATTATTTCTATGGGCCTCATAAAAAACCTCAGTCACTCAGCGGGCGATGGAGTGAGCTATGCTTGGAGTATTTACGTGACCCGAATCACATGGATTAAGACTATAAATGAAAAAATAAAAAGGAAAACATAGATCCGAAAAAGGACCAAAACGTATATTAACGTTACATATCAAAAGTCTTTGAAATTTACTGTAGAACTTCTCTGTACTCATCACTTGCTTATTGTGCTTGACTAAGTGCCCATCGTTTTTGCCGATTACAACCTTTTACAACTTTTCCTCCTCATTTTCCGTGTTTCAAAGACAAAATTATATCTTTCTACTATACCATAGATACAAAACCAATGCATATATCTTAGATAAGGAATACAATAGATACACAAACACTAGAGTTACTTTCATAGGAGACGAAATGTTAAGAACTCACGTTCCCTCTTCTCCCGAGGGATCCGAGTCTGGTACGGGCCGGCGGTGGAATGCAACGAGGAGAACACCCGTTTGCCTGACTTGAACTGCTGCGTGAAGAACTCCTCCAGCTTCAGCTGCATCTTCAGCAGGTCGGGGGTAGTGCTTCGACTGATAGCGATCTGCAGCTGGTGCCAGCTCAGCGTGCCGTGAGCCAGGATTGTGGCCGGCCGACTGGACGGAAGAAAAAAGAAAGAACGTTTATGTATTCGTCCTGTGATGTTTGTATTTAAAAGCTTTTATTCAACATGCAATGTATGTATGTGAAATTGGAATCTTGAAAGTTAAATTTTTGTCACTTCCCAGGGTCCGATTGAGCTGAAATTTTATATACTGGTCCAATTTCGATGTGTATTTATACTATTATACTAGTTCTTTTATACTAAGGTATGTCGAAAAACAGAAGGAATTCGAATTCCTACCTACCTATTTGTCTCTCTTTTTTGTGTGGTCAGACAAATATAAATATGGATGTCTCATTGTGCTGTTGTTGTTGGCTTGTGGACTTCTTTATTGCAGAGCGAAATCAAAGTAATGTAGATAGAGAGATATATATATTATGAAACGCGTTGCACGTTAGCGTTTTTATAAGCGACTGCTTAACAAATTACAAATTGCTTCTGTCACTGACATCCAATATTAGCTAACGATGCGGTACACTCTTCTATTCTATTATCCATTGGACATCCGCACTAATAAGCCTAACTATATGACCGAGAACGCTAAAGGACTATAGGATTATGGATTTAATAGGTGTTTACCTGGCGGAGGGCGTAGTGGAGGGCGGGTGCCAGGTGTCGCGCAGCGCGGCCGCTAATCGGCTGAGGCGAGCGAGCAGTGCGGGCGCGCCCATGTACTCCAGTCTTAGCTCGAGTGCACTCAGCCTCAGTGCTGCCACGTGCGCGGGCGGCTCTTGCTGCAAGAGGACGTGCGCCCGCAACGCCGCCAGCGCGATGCTGCCGCCCACGATGCCGCCGCGGGCCTCCAGCGCCGCGCCGCCCAGCGCCACGCGGCCCGCCACCGAGCGACGCCGCGCGCTGCCGATGCTGAGCCGACCCCACGCGCCCAGCGACCGCGACTGCCAGCTGAAAAAAAGAAAGAACTTTTATTTCACTTCCGTGATAAACTTTAACACGTGGCACAATAGTACAAAAATATACTAATACATAAAACAATATATCTTCCTATCCTTATCCCACTCTAAGTGGGGTCGGTACGACATGTTTTTCTCTTCCATTCTGTCCGATCTTTCGTCAACTCTGGCGCCACTCCTTTTATATGCATGTCATACTTCACACAATCCAACCATCTATTTTTAGGCCTCCCTCTAGGCACATATCCATAAAATCCACTAATACATAAAATAATATCATATAAATATACTGGATAACACAAGATGAAAATGGCTCAGCTCAGTATAAATTGAGCGGCAAAATTCTAACACTGTTTTTCAGCAGTAGCCAGGAGCGACACAGTTTAATTAAGGATATACTTGTATAATCACTTACATCACCAATATTTTAATGTACAGATAATGATAATAAATAAATTGTATTTTATATTAAATAAATAAACTGTAAAATATTATGTATATATTTTATAATGATACGAAATAGTATTATATGTAAATAGATAAAAATATTGAATATATTTTAAGCTGCATATCATATTTACCGAATTACATGTCTATAACCGACATAAGCTTGCGGCTAAAGCGTTGCGCCTTGCAAAAGTCCGTACGTAGTATGTTGGTTTGGGTATAAGATACTATAATAAAATTCCACGATCAATTCTACTTCGCCATTACAGCAGTTATAAACACTATTCAAGAGAGCAAACTGTAGTAGCCCAGCGGTAACACCGTGCGTCTCTCTAGAGACAATCATGGGTACAACCTCCGGGCAGGCACCAATGAGAATTCCTATTAAAACTTATGTGTCTAATTCATAATTGCAATATATCACACGCTTTTCGGTGAAGGAAAACATCGTGAGGAAACCTGCATATCTCTAGAGAATTCTGGAGATATGTGTAACCTACCAATCCGCATTGGAGCAGCGTTGAAGGTCTTAGCTACATCCCTTCTCTTCAAAAACGGAGAGAGGAGGCCTATGCCCAGCAGTGGGATAGTAACTGGCCGTTACTACTACTACTACGTAAGTCGTTTGTGGGTCTGGGTATAAGATTCTATAATAAAATACCGCAATCAATTTTAGCTTTGCCATTACAGCAGTTTAAAAACACTATCAAAGAGAGGCTGATATCTTTAATATTCGCTATCGGCTACTTGGACAGCTTGAGGACAGCTGTGCTATTACCTGACGTTCCCCATGACGTTGCCCATGTTCATGTGCACGTTGAGCCGCTCGAAGTTGACCGCGAACAACACCAGCGTCTCCCACGCCGCACCGCCAGACTTGTTGTCTGTGAACATGTTAACATTACTCCCATATACTATATTTTGTGATTTATACAATCCGATTAATGTGATAATTAATCTCAATTGCAAATAATTACAACGAATTCAAAATAATTTTCGTATCATATTATAAAACATTCCCATCATACTATTTGATATTGAAAGAAAAACCACTACACGAATTCAAAAGTAATAAGAATATTATTTTGTTATAATCCGCGATAAAACCGCGATTTATCGCCGATTATAGCAAAACAATATTCTCATTGAAAGATTCGCTAAGATTGCTTTGCGATTTGCTTTAAGATGGTACCTTAGAAGAAGTACATTTCTCAAAATACCTTTTGGTTTTTGTTGGTCAGTCTTAGCTTTCTCTCGCTGCGGCAACACGGGCGACAGCGGGACGTTAGCGTTGGACGTTCTAGTACAATAGACAACACAAAATGACAATAGGTTCATATATTATATGAACCTATTGTCATATTGTTATATTTGATCATTCTCCTGCCATTATCCCATTCTAAATTTGATCGGCATATGTTTTTCTCTTCCAATCTCTCCTAACATTCGTCATCTCTGGCGCAACTCCTTTTATATCCATGTCATACTTCACACAAGGTAGGTGTTGTAGACGTAGCTATGTTTGTAATATCATAATTGAATGGATGATTTATTATTATTATATCAGTTTATAATAAATAGATACAATATTTAGTAGTATATGTAGGAATACTGACGGGTTCGCGGTATGCACGCTGGCATCGCCCAGGAATAGCCTGCGCACGATACTGCGCCGGTACCACGCCTTGGGGAAGGCTAAGATCTCGCTGAGCCGCCGCATGTCGTACTTGAACCACGCCGAGCCAACGTCCACGATAGCTGCCAAAGCAATATCACCATGCAATTAGCAAATCATTTATAGAACTGGTGGATAATACCCAAGTTATCAGTAGAGTTGGCAACTCATTCGATGGTAGAGAAAGGTTTAAATTAAGTATAAGAGATATGCTTACACGTAAAGTATATTACAAAACTGAATATTATTTGAATGATAAAAATGCCTGGACTGGAAAATCTTTTCAGGTTCATACAAGACTACTGTTTAAGAATGCAAAATTTAAAATATTTAAAAGATTGATCGCCGAGTTTCTTCGTGGTTCTTTAAGCTTCATATAAGACTTCGGTTTAATAATGTAAAATGATTATAAAAGATTGACCGTCGTGTTTCTTCGTGGTTCTTCTCGGTAAGAGCAAAATTCTGAACCAGTTGTAGCTTTATTAATCACATAGATCCTTGACGAGTCAAACGTGCTTGAAAGAGCTTATTTGAATAAAAATTATTTTTATTATGATTTAATAGACAGTTACATACAAATATGAGATCAAAAATTTTTCCTAGTTAAGTAGAATTGACATTATTGGAAAAACAATACAAAGTTAAGCAAAATAAACGCGAATATTGATGTTAAGACTATCTAGTAGAGTTTATTTTTATTCAATTTAAAGAACACACGTTGCTTTCTGTCTTCCGTCATCTGTTGACCAATAATATTCGAGTGTTATTTAAATAATTTTAAAAGCCGAAAGCATTATACAAAAGAAGTCTAATCTGGAAAATGATGATGAATGATGACGAACTTCTAGAAACATCTTGTTTTCCGGCTCAAGGTTGCCATTTTGATGCCTTTTGTTGTCACCATTTGTCGGATTTTTATAACTAAGAAGTGATTTCCTTAACGCCCCTACCATTGGGTAGGCAGCCTTGAAATATGCTAATACTCACTGGAAAATCTAACAGTTGCTTTGGAGTGATCGTGGTCCGTATGGAAGTCCAGCTTCCGGAAGCGCGACAGGTGGAACTTGACAAACTCCACGTTAATTGAAAGCGAGTCCTTGCGCTCCGTGTCAGCCAGCGGCGACCACTGCGCCTCTTTCAGACTAGACTTCTTGCCACCATAAGGGTGGAAGATATAAACGGAGAAGTCGGCCAAACAGCCCGTGACACTAAGTCCGCCCATGGCGATCGCTGGTTCAGCCATCTCTCTAAAAGATTGTATAACATAAACTTTAATATAGATAGATGTCAGTTATAGTTAGTATAACTAAAGAGCTAGTCAAAAGTCATAGATATATAACATTAATAGGGCAGGCGCTATAGCACTTCCTTGAAGCATCCGCGTTGAAATATTGAGACTATAAAGCAGTTATACTTTCTCGTCAACCGAGTGTGGTAATATTGCACTACGTTATTGGGTCAGCACTAAAACATTCAATGGCTCGAACCATTTCAAGTTTTTATTTTATTTATTTTATTTTTAGGGGAAACAAACAATTATGAAAATACTTAAATATCTAACTTAACATATTTTTGGACATATTTATTTTGAATTTGTGTGTTATGATCACATAAATCGACTATTAGAGACTGTGTTTCTAGATATAGATTTCATAATAGAAAGTTTAAATTTTGTTCTCGGTGTGTACACATAAATATATTCCTTTCTTTATTGTTAACGCCTGTGTACATATTGAGAGGAGATAAATATTATTTGGCCATCTTCTTCTTCATCCGATAAACGTCCACTGCTGGACATAGGTCTCTTCACGGCATCTTCATAAAACACGATCCTTTGCCGCTTGATCCAGCCGCTCCTCGCGACCCTTTTCGAGGTTATCTGTCCACCTCGTAAGGGTCTATTTGGTAGTCTTACTGAATGTCAAACCTAATTATTAAGATTCAATGTACTCTTTATTTAAGTCATTATGAATTATTTCGACTGTTTAGTGACCACAAGTGCTACTTACTCGTCGGAGGCCCGCTTGGAGCTGAAGACTATCTGCAGGCTGGGTAGCTGCAGCAGGCACTCGACCCGCGAGGCGGGCAGGCAGCTGAAGCGGAAGGCGGAGGGCCGCGTGTGGAAGTGCACGATGACGTCGACGGGGAAGGACGCGTACACGTACTGCCCGTAGCCCTCCGCGCCCGCCGCGCCCGCAGCCTCGCCCGCCGGCCCGCTAGCGCGCGCACGGGACGCGCTGTCGGCCTCTGAACGTATATGTTACGACAAGTTGTCATCAGGCATCTGGTACTGATGTCCGTGAGTTACATCACGGATCACAATCAAAACAATCACATCAAAACAATCACTGAAAATCGGTGTTGGGATCTTCAGATTCAAACCCAAGCCGAGCCGATTACCCATTTTGTGACGTCACACTACCCAATTGTTTTTTTTTGTTTTGTTTTATGTAGTCTTTATATCATCCTGTCCTTATCCCACTCTAATTGGGGTCGGCACAACATGTTTTTCTCTTCCATTCTGTCCTATCTTTCGTCAACTCAACATGTTTTATGTAGTCTTTATCATTTGTAAATAAGTGTTGTACGTACGTGTACGTGTAGGTAAGTGGTGTAAAGGTTTTCTTTCTTTCTTTCAATGAGATCACCAAATATAGAAACAAACTATTGTGGAAAAATATGCAAAGTGTAAGATAGTTAAGTTAGTGGGAAGCAATTCGTTCTAGGTTCGTTAGGGTTGATCAAAACGGGATTAAAACGATTTTGCACACAATAAAGACAATGAGGTTATGCTTCTAATAAAAAAATAAAAGTCCAAAGTTGAAAAAAACTTGAGACTTACCACACAGAAAATCTGTATAAAACTCTATAACCTGGATAAATATTGGCATATTCAAGGCAGCAGAAGCAAGAAATAAATAAATTCATTCATTTTCTTAATCGTCAAGTCACTACTGCTTTCCCCTCCCCCCCTGACTTTATGTAACCCCCTTAAACATATTCGTGATCGTACTCACCCGTGGGCGCTGTAAAGGAAGTCTTAGTCGGTATCGGCTCCAAGGTCTGCTCGAGGAAGTCCAGAATATGCGGACTGATGATGGTCTCTTCTGGAATGCTCTGTAGCGTGATCCAGGCGAACAGCGACGCCTTCTTCGTGCCCACTTTACGTGCGCTCGTGTTCAGTGGAACGTTGGGTATTGTTTGAGGGGACACAGATTCCTCCGGTACGGTTTTAGATTCGTAATGTACCTGATTACATTTATATATCAATAATACAACCTAGCTTGCATTATTGAGAACATTCAAAACGATTTTTTGATTTTACACACGTAGGTATACGTGTTATTGACCAATAATACTTAACATTATTTTTTATTCGACTGAATCTCGAACTACTGTTATTTATAAGGGTTACCCTATTACAATACCACTAGAACCATTACAAAACAAAAAGTTGGAGGGGTTATTTTTATTAAGAAGAAAGGGAGATAATGTTATCTTATGTTACCTTTCCTTCAAAAATACATTCAGACATAAATTTCAACAGAATGCAAGATTAAAAAATACTCGAACCCCATGTAGAGTGGGATAAGAGTAGGCGAGTGATAATCATAACTATTCTGGTAAATGTTCCCATCCTAACATAAATGTTCCCAACTAGAATCCCAGTTGTTGTAAATTAACTGTCCGTACATATTTAAAAATTGTAAGTCTCTAGCCTTTTTTTTTATCTACAATAATTTAACTCTAGTATTGAAATTTAGAAAAAAATTTAGAAATAGGTGTTTGTAGTCTTTGGGGCAGTACATTACCTTAAGTTGCAGGCCGGGTACTTGAAAGACTGTGAGATCGGGTGGAGGGGGTAGACGCGCGCGTCTTGTATCGCCCAACCCGCCTGACGCCG
The DNA here is from genome assembly GCA_947086495.1 of Morpho achilles. Taxonomy (NCBI): domain Eukaryota; kingdom Metazoa; phylum Arthropoda; class Insecta; order Lepidoptera; family Nymphalidae; genus Morpho; species Morpho achilles. The sequence continues at coordinate 18,839,606 of CAMTZB010000007.1, read as the reverse complement.
ACCTGCCTACGCGTGATTTACTGCTCCCGCTGCACAGACAGACACAATATGTATAAAACGAGTGCTGATTACAAATCACATGAAATTACTAGCACTGCACCCACTCATTATCATATCTTACAAAGGGGTCCGCCGAAGCATCATAAACAGATAGACTCATCGACAAAATCGCAACGCTTCAACGTGGAATCTTGAAAGTTAAATTTGACCCAATTCCCAGGGTCCGAATGAGCTGAAATTTTATATACTGTTCCAGTCCCGATGACAACGCATGTTTATGATAAGCATGACCTGATGCTGCTGCCACGATTGGCTAAAGACCAGGGAACTGCTAACAGGGAACGGTTAAGTAGGGACAATAAATTTAATGCTTTTTTTAAAGCATTTTGAACTAGACTTGTTTCACAATAGTACTTATATTTTATTCTACCTAAATGTTCGCAATAGCCAGCCAGCGTCATCTATTGTGATATACGAGGGATCATCCGACATGTCAATTATATGAATTAATTAGACAAGCCATTATTGTTGCCTGAAAAACACATTAAAATTTCCTTAAAGAAAACTAATAAAGAATGAATTGGCTCTTCGTCTTCCACCCTGAGGATATTACGAACATAGCATTAAATCTATATATATAAAAGAAAGTTGGTCTTAGTTACACTATTTATAACTCAAGAACGGATGAACCCATTCGGCTGAAAATTGGTGGAGAGGTTGCTTAGAACCAGGAGATGGACATGGTTTCTTTGGAGATGGTTCAATGGAGATGGTTTCTTTTTATACCGTTCGACAGCATTTATTTTATCCCGTCAAGTCGCTATAAAACGTGGTATAACAAAAACGACTATGACATGGAAAAACAAAACATAAATGACAGCTAAACGTAATTTTGTCTTTTGGTAAGTATGGTAAAAATTTGACAATTATCAAAATAGTAGTAGCTATAAAAGTTACTACATAGTATAAAACAAAGTCGCTTTCTCTGTCTGTCCTTATATCTCTATGTTTGCTTAAATCTTTAAAACTACGCAACAGATTTGATGCGGTTTTTTTAGAATGATTGAAGAGGAAGGGTTATATGTATAATAAAATTCAATATGGAGTAGAGAAATACTGTGATTTTCACTGAGTGACGTAGGCTATATGCTTTATACCCGTGTGAAGCTGGGGCGGGACTCCTAGTATTATTTAAATGTAATAGATGTCCTATTAAAGTATCTTTTAGATTCTTAAACTTTATTTTTAATACGTAAAGACCTGTGTTGGAGTGAACTTACATTTTCAAGTCGTCATCCTTGCTGGCCTCTTTGGTGTGCAGCACGCACTTGCCGCTGTTGATGTGCACCTTCACGTCCAGCTCGAAGTCTATGTTGGGCTCCGCTGTCTTCGCTTTGCTCTGCTTGCTCTCGTTGGACGTGCTCGGCCCTGGGGTATCCGACGTCCCACTGTTGACAAATACGTGACGTGAATATGCACAACGGCGAATATGTGATCCAATCCTGGTCCTAATCCAATATTGCTATAGTATATCATCATTCCTGCCTTTACCCACTCTAAATGGGGTCCGTACAACAAGTTTTCCACTTCCATTCTCTCCTCTCATTAGTCAACTCTGGCGCTATTTCTTTTTAATGCATCATACTTCACAAAATCTACCCATATCTTTCTCTGCATCCCTCTAGAATAGTCTTCAGCCTTCCTCATGTATAGTCTTCGGTCTCGCTCTGTAATGGTCTATTGTGAAATGTACAATGCATTAATTAGCTCTACTTAGTGTAGAGAGACCCCGTCTCGGGGACGGCGCAGTCAGGGTAACAGAGCTAGTACTGTTTGGTAATTGTAAATTTGTATAACTTCTATTACCCTCTACGCTATTAGTAGTGTGGTGAAGGACTAACAGATTTTAGGTCGATGGGAGACACCATGTCTTCAACTCACCTCGTGTCCAACGTCTCCCGTGAGAGGTGCAAGTGTGGCGGCCAGGGAGCGGGCAGCGAGCTCTGGCGCTGCACTCCGCCCTGGAACGTAACCCGACTGCGGCCCTCCCGGGACTCAGGCCCACGTGGACCTCTCAGGGATGACGAGCGGGATGGACCTGTGCCTGGGATATACAAAGTAGCTTTCAACTTCATCCGGTAGCCACCAATGCGTTTTTACCATTGAAATAAGGAAGAGGAAGGAAGGAAGGAAGGAATTCGTGAGGAAACTTGCATGTCTTATGAGAATTCTTAGGATATGTTTAATGTAACAATCTCTATTGAAGCAACGAAATTTGCTCAGGACCAGTCAATTACTATTCTGTATTATATATAGCGGGGAGCCGCTGGATAAAAGCGGTACAAAATTGTGTGTGGTGGAGATCCCATGAAGTGACCTATGTCCAGCAGTGGACGTCCATCGGTTGACAAAGAAGAAGAATAAGAATTATATATACTATTACGATATAAACTGATAGTACGAAGAATTAAAGGGCGTCTTAAGGTCCTTAAATGGAGACTCACACTGAGGTAGATTGAGGACCCCAAAAAGGTCGCGCAAAACCGCTGTATCTAAATGCAGGATTGAGTGGTGTAAAGAGGAATGAAAAATGAGTCTAAAACGAGAAGGTGTCTAATGGTTGAAAAAGAAGTCTGATAAAGGAAAAAATCGTTACCAGTGAGTGGATCGCTGTCGGCGGAGCTCCAAGAAGCGCCCTCGATGATGTCTGCGAGGCGGGTGTCGTCGTCGGCCAGCAGCAACGTCTCGCCCGACTCGCCCACGCCCACGCCCACGCCCAGCGGCTCCGAGGCGGGCTCCAGGCCGGGCTCGGGCGCGGGGGCCGTCACGAACGAGTGGCTGCGGTTGGAGCCCAAACCCAGCTTGCCCTTGGTGATTGAGCTCGCGCGAACACTTTGCCGGCGCAGCTTTTGGATCATGTCTCTGGAATGAAATAATTAATTTACGATTTTTGTCAGTTTAAAGAATTAGCCGTGAAAGTGACACAGACAGAAAGACAAAAGTTTCACATTTATGATAATAGGTATGGATTTTTATCGAGCTTGATTTGAAGTAATTTAGCAAATCATCTGATGTTTATCAGCATTTATAATTACTAATCAATATTGAAATAGCGCTTATATTTTTGCGCGTTCATAGGTTCATATTGTCAGTAGGTCGTTCTTATTGCAGTGTAGGCGGAAGCCACTGATATAAACGATCTCAGGTTTATAACGACAAATTGTCGTCAAAGGACTGAAATCCTATCAATGTCATTGCCGACATCGTGTCTATTTTTGCAATTGTGGTTGATTCGTTAATACTGGGGTGTCCCTAACTGGCGGAAGTTCTGTAAGACCAGCGTCTTCAGTTCGTGTAGCCGCTTTCAGTGGGTCGTTATAACTGTAGTGTAGGCGGAAGCCACTGATATAAGAGCGGTGGGGTGTACTCTTAACTGCGGAAGTCCTTCACGACAAGATCCTCCAGGTCGTTACGACACCTTTAGTGGGTCATTCTAACTGGAGTGTAGGTAGAGGACACTGACCTCCTGAAGTCCTTGAAGACGAGCGCCTCCAGGTCGTTACGACACCAGTGGGTTCATTCAGTGGGTCATTCTAACTGGAGTGTAGGTGGAAGGCACTGACCTGCGGAAGTCCTTGAAGACGAGCGCCTCCAGGTCGTTACGACACCAGTGGGTTCATTCAGTGGGTCATTCTAACTGGAGTGTAGGTGGAAGGCACTGACCTGCGGAAGTCCTTGAAGACGAGCGCCTCCAGGTCGTGCAGCCGCCGCAGCTCGTACTCCACGGTGCTGTGGCTGGCGCCCAGCGCGCGCAGGTCGTTGATGATCTTGGCCTGCTCGGTCATCTCCTTCTCGATCAGCTTGGAGCGCCGCTTGGCGTCGATGCTCGTGTCGAACACGAAAGCGGGCAGGTGGTCTGTGTATTTCCGACGGAATACTATGCTTTCCTAGGAAATAAAAGAGAATTTTAATCATTCCAATAACCATTAGTGTCGCATTCTTTACTTGGTGAAAGTAAACGGCATATCACTATGCCTCTGCTTGGCATAGACCTTCTCTCTCTTTTTACGGTTGGAGCCTAAACCCACCACCACGCTGCTCCGATAATCAATAATATTAGCTAATAATCGACAGCTTACATATACATATCCCCGGAATGAAAGGTATGTAGATTTTGACACGATGTTTTCTTTAACGGAGAAAGTTTGATAAATTTCAAATATTGATTAGGTGTATAAGTTTTTATTGAAACTATCATTGATGGCTTGGCTTTTAAGTTGTGAAACTCATTGAAAGCAAATAAATTTTAGTTAAATTTAGTCATATATGTTTTTAGTTATTAAAGTTATAAATTTAACAAAAGTAGTTAATAATAACTGTATCTATCTGAAACGACATTCAGTGTAGATTGCAGCGTTGATTATTAGTAATTTACTACTTGTTAAACTAAATTAAATTAAATTCATTTAATAAAAAAAATAAGAAAGAAAATATGTAGATTTATAAATAAGTACCTATGAGTATGTTTGTTTTAGTTCTTTAAATAAGTATTATTAAATACCTGCGAATCTTTGCTGTTGTCCGCCTCGTCGTCCAAATCACTCTCGTAATCCATCTTAAGCGGATCTTCTTCTTCGAACCCTAAAGGTTTGAAACCAATTATTAAACACATACGTAGCATAATAAGCAAGGACATATAGGACAAGAAATATTGACCGGTCAGCATGGTGAGGGTGTGGCCCAACGCCGACAGCTGCTTCCCGACGTTGACGTCCAGGTGTATGTCCACGCCTTCCATTTGCCACGATACATTCAGGAACCATTTCGCGTTTTCTGTAAACATAATATATTTAGGGGAAATATATAATTTCAACAAAAAAATTATCACACACGCTTAGTATATAAGTGATCTAATTTAAAAAGTTGTTTGTCGTAAATTGCAATTTACTTTTTTAATTTTTAAATCGGATACAATATCTATAATACCTACTTAGTTGTTAGTAACAAAATTGCAATAAAGTAGCATAGCGACTACAAAATTCAAATCCGTCCAGTCTCAGGGACTCCTGAGATTAGCGCGTTCAATCAAACATACAAACTCTTAAGCTTTATACATTAGTGTAGATACAGATGAAGTTAGTTACCATTATGTTTGGCGGCAGTGGTCCTGCTGCACACTTCGTAAGTGCCCTCGGACACGCAGCACACGTTGATGCAGGCCTCGCCGGGGTCCGGCTTCCAGTCGTCCAGCGAGGCCTCGAAGTCGTCCGCGAACCGCAGGCAGAGGCCCACGAAGCGGCCCTTGCTCACCAGCGAGCCGGAGCTGCACGCCGAGATGCTGGTGCTCTCCAGGGTCACCACCACTGCGCCGCGGGAGTCCAGCTCGTACACGCCTCGGCCCCAAGTTGTCTGATAAACAAAGACCATCATCTTCATCTTCCTGCCCTTATTCCGCTGAACAGGCAGGGAGGCGGTGCACGTATCCAATCGCGAAAGCCACCCTTGACCTGGATGAGTTTGGCCAAGTGAGGCGTTTCTCAGCAGTGCGTCGAATAAAAATTCAGTAGCCACCCACTCAAAATCGGAAAAAAAATCAAATGGGCGTGGTTTATTTAACTCCGAATATTTTTTTGTCAGTTTTCTCCTTTATTTTGCTGTTTTCTTCAGTTATATTATACATTTAACCTTATGAAAGTAAAATATAACTTACCAATGGCGGCTGGTTGAGCGGCAAACATATACCAATGTCATCGACATTCAGCTGAAGAAACAGCGTGCTTAGATGCGGTGTCGCTATATTGGACGTCAGTTGTACCTACAAGTTGAAATAAAAAAAAATTATATCTGTAAATAAATATAAAAAGCGGCCTGATAATATTCCACTTTTAGAGAGCACAGCACGCCGCTCCAATGCGGGTTTTTAGGTCCTATACTGCGTCCATCATATTATCAGTCTTTTGACAGCTCACGCTCATTAAGTTTTGTATTGCTTACGTACAAATATCATACAAATAATATTTGTACTTTATGGATGGGTACCGCCCACTTAGTGATGTCACACATAATGGTTACTACGATTATGCCACAGATTAAAAATAATCGGTAGAAATCGATGTTACGAGTATTAAAAGACATTTAATAACATTATATAAAGTTTTACTTTCTTCTTAGTTAATACATGAATACAAATAAAACAATCAGGATATTTTAATTTATTTTATTAGCACGAGTCGTTGGAATGATAATCAACACTAGACTCCTCCGATGAGGAGTCTTCAGTAGCAGTTATTATTAGCTCTTGTGTAGATAATATATTATCAAACGCAATATCACGTTCCCAATCAGAGAATATTACTCTTTTAGTTCTTTCCACCACACTTGCCCAGTTCTCGGCCGTTACGTGGGTGCAAGCATTTTTTAGCAATTGCAACATTTTATTCGCTGTGAATGGGGGGCTTGTATTGCATCTCGCAGCATGCCCTTTTACTTGTGCCCATATAAGTTCTATTCCGTTGTACTGGCAGTGGTATGGAGGAATCCGAAGAACAGTATGGCCATATTCTGCTGCCATTTCATTGATTACATAGCGTTTTGCTCTCTCTTTGGTTTTTAATATTTTTATTAATTCAACTTTTAACATTGAGTCGTCCACATTTTCTCCATTGTCCCGAAGCCAATTAATTATTTCATGCTTTTTATTAGCCTGTGTTGGCATTTTGTCAATTTGACGGGAGTGGTAGGGCGCATTATCAATAAAAATTATTGATGGTTCTTCCAATGAAATGAGCATTTTTTTGAACCACTCCTCATACACATTTGCATTCATCTCTTCGTGGTAGTCATTTGATTTCTTCGATTTAAATGCCAACAGTGCGTCTTGTACAAATCCTTTTGCTGTACCTGCATGGCAAATGATTAGGCGCTCACCTTTTCCCATTGGTACTGAGGAAGTGGAATCAGCAGTATCATCAGTCCAGAAACGAGATAGTGTGTGGTTAGCGTTGAGCCATGTTTCATCCGTGAAAACAATATTTGCCCAATCTTGTATTTTCTTTGCCTCTCTTAAAAAATCACAACGTGCTATAGCTATATCTGTGCGTTCCATTAATAATTTTCTTTTATTTAACTTTTTATATGAAAAGCCAATTGTGTTCAAAACTTTGACCAAAGAAGATTTTTCACCATGAAATAGACCACTTCTTTTCAAAGAAACAATAAGTTTTCTCAAAGTTGGAATTTCTTTTCTCAAGTAGTAATCATATACATGACGACGAATAGCGTCAGCGTCAAAGTCATCAACAGCTGTCACCTTATGAGCCCGGCGCTTTCTTTTTGGTGTAGATGGTTTGTTTTGCTCCAAGCCGCTCCTGCTGTAGGCATCAGTAGTGATTTTAGTCACAGTTGATAGACTGATCCCCAACGCGGCTGCAACACGGTTTCGGACTTGCGTGATAGGTATAAGAGGTCCGCCATTTTGATTTTCTTGCTCAAAATACTCATGAAGTTTTAACACTAACTGTCTCGATTGTGCTTTCAACACACGTCCTTTCGGCATTTTCACGATCAATTAATATAAGTTTCACAAAAGTTTTTCCGAGGAATAAAGCTACTTAACTCAAGGTGTAACAGATGCGAGAGAACACTCAGCGAACGTAAATGTGTGTGACTATCACGGGCGTTTCGTTGAGAGTGACAGATCACGTCAAAATGGCGGCCGAGCGGAAGGTCTGTTGATGTTGCCAGTTGATGTATAATATATTTTTTATGATTATAATAAATACACAAGGATTAACATTTATTTTCAAAAAACTAAGGCAATATTAAATCAAAATGTTGATTTCTATATCTGTTATTAGTTTACGTAGGTTATCATTAATCGAATTACTTAGGTACGTAATTCGATTAATGATAGTAGGTACTATAATCGGAATGGTATCGCATACGAGAATCTTTAGGACATCACTAAATATGTAAATCGTCAATCTGTCAAAAGATGGTTAATATAATGGACAGTGTATAAGATATTTTTCGTTGTGAATGACGTAAAATAAATTAAAGAAACACGATATTTTACTCCATCAAAAAGGATGTGATAAATTGCAATTATAAATTAGACACATAAGTTTTAATAGAAAAACTCATTGGCACCTGCCCAGGGTTGGAACTCATCACCGCTGGGCTATCATACATCACAGTGAGTGATGATTGGCACAAAACTAACTCATAAATATTATGGTTTCATCTTTTAAGGCTGGCTCGCCATTAGCAAAGGTTGGCACTTACTAAGAGCGTCGTTTTACATTAATCGGATTAGCGATACGATTTTCTTTTCATACTCAAGTTTGAGTTTACTAGTTACAATACGTTTATAGAATTAGGCGTTACTTGCAGGATGATACATGCAGGAGTCGTAAAAAACACATGCACAAACCTCCACCACCGCCACCATGATACACAAGCACTATATACGTTCACTATCACAAACTCAACAATCGTTTCGCCCCGCAACCGAAGCATCGTCAGGAGATAGACTCCACGACCAAAATCGCAAAGCGAAGCAATACCCAATTAAGTTTAGTTATATACTAATCGGTTCAACCCCACCATTTATTTTATTTTTGCCTGCGAACAAGTGTAACAAGCTTGAGCTAGAAACATAACGATCAGTTAAATGTTTCTAGCTCAAGCTTGTTACACTTGTATCAGGTATGATAACCGATTGTCCACTCTACATTTAGCATTATATATATTTTCTATTTTACTTCATCGCAGATTATAGCAAAATAATTTTATTATTACTTTTGAGTTACAATACGGTTATTTATTTTATTTATTTATTTAGCAAGACATGCCAACAGTATTATTAACATACATTTTTGTTTTTTACATGTATTTCATACAGTCTTAATCTATTTAAACTACTATTACAGGCATATACAACATTCAAAAACAGTAAAAATAAAAATATACATTGGTTATGGTACAAAGTAAAAGTTAAAAGGGGATAATTTTAAAATATTTGAGAACTAAAACTGAAAAGTAAAAAAATAATAAAAAAAATATAATAATAATAAACAAAGTAGTACAGAAAATTTTAAAAATTAAAATGAAATAATGTTTAATAATGAAAGCAACAACTAACCTTCTCGAACACTTGCTGCGTGGCCGTAAGCACCTCCTTGGTGAGGTTCAGCCGTTTCTCGTTCCAGTACTCGTAGGCGTTCTTGTAGTTGAGCCAGACCAGGATGGCCTTGTCCACGGCCACCGGCTGGATGTAGATGAGCGGCCGCTTCAGCGTGATCAGCACCACCTCCTTGTCGTCCTCGCATACTATCTCGTCTTGGAATGCGTTGCGCATCGCTGGAGGAAAGTTAACTATGTATTTAAAAACCATGAATTTTTTTGAAAACCCGTACCGGGGCGTTACTATCTCACTTCGAACCTCCGCTTTTCTATTTTTTTGGAGAGACAGGTTGGGGCTTCACTCACTGTTGCTTTAATGCGGATTGACAGATAACACATATCCCAAGAATATCTGGAGACATGCAGGTTTGTAATGGTCATGTAAGGATGAAAATCATGTGACCAAAAGAGTTTTAAATATGAATTTGGATGGATGTATGGCTAGGGGGAGGCCGAAAAAAAGATGGATGGATTGTGTGAAAAATGATATGCATGTTAAAAAAGGAGTGGCACCAGAGTTGACGAACGATAGAGGATAATGAAAGAAGAAGACATATTGTGCCGACCCCACTTAGAGTGGGTAAGGATAGGACAATGATGAACTGGAGATATGCAGGTTGTGTCACGATGTTTTCCTTGTTTAAATTGCAAATTATTAGACACATAAGTTTTAACAGAAAAACTCATGGGTGTCTTCCCGGAATTTGAACCCGAAGATCTTTGAATTTAGACGGAATTGTATCACGGTTTTTTTATGTGTTTTTAAGCGTTAATGATTAATCAGCCATAGCATAGTATGCCCACGCTCGGGGCACCAGCTACATCAGGTTCGATAAAGCTTCCTTATTATCCAACTATAATATTAAGCACCTAAAAAAATAAATCAAGCGGTTATAACTATCCGTCGCCCAAATTTCAACAAAGACAGTAATGGTCAGGTTTATTCCACTGCTGGGCATAGGCCTCCGCTCCCATTTTCGGTGAAAAGAAAGGATTATATAAGGATAGAAGGATTGGAGATAAGAACTACCTCGCTGCAAGCACGCACAAAAACAGTGAATGGGCTAAATAGGTTTTATTTTTGCCACCAAAAAATTTATTTAAACAGTCGCCGTGCAATTTCTTGCTGGTTCTTCTCAATAGGAGCAATCTTTCGTATCAGTTTCTTTTAAAACATTCAACAATTCAAAATTACTGGAAACAGGCTTCTTGAATAAATAATATTTTGAATTGGAATTTAAATCACTCACTACACAGTCACGAGTTTTTGGCTGATTAATAACCTTAAGAAACCAACATTAAACATTACCTATCCTGGTATTGAAGAAGGCGTACTGTTGGAACTCTGGCTCCGCCTCCTCGAACATCGCATTACGTATCACTTGACCGAGGCTCAAGTTTACGTCCACCTGTTTATACAAACGACACTGTACAGATCTGTGTGATAGAAATACCAATACAATAGATGCTATATTCGTCTATCAATAGCTGTCCATCAACCAAGATAAGTAAGTCGAGTAAGATGGCACTCCCCAATATTGTGATAATATTCGAATATTAACAAATTAGTTATGTTACGCCGTTAATTTAATGGTTATAGTACAAAAGTAAAACAATTGCTATCATTTATGGAATACTAGCGGCCTGCTCCGGCTTAGCACGGGTATAAAATATATAGCCTATGTTAAAGGACAAAACGCGGTCTCCTCACGGCATTATAAATCTGTAATATCTTCGAAAATGTTCACTTAAATTACATGCTGTAAACGGCCATATTGATGTATATTAAATCAACTATGTATTTAAGATACTTAATTGGATAAGGATTAATGCTGCATTGTTTACAATTGCTTCGGAAATAAGGCATTCATTATCGAAAAAAAAATGACAAAAAAATGCTATTGTAGATTATCCATAAGAGACAGACATATACTATCGCGGAGTTTTCTGTAGACCTTTTCAAGGTGTACAAATACGTAGTACATTATTTTGATAAATCTCGTAGGGTTCAGCCTGCGTTAGCAATGTAAGTGGAATAAGTGTAATTATTTACGACATCACATTAAAAACCATCAAAATCTGTTGCGCAGTTTTAAAGATTTAAGCATACATAGGGATATAGGGACTTAGGGACAGACAGAAAAAGCGACTTTGTTTTATACTGTGTAGTGATGTTTTTCTCGTTGCTAAAGGAATATCGGTAATTCTTCTGGTCATTTGTTAGTCCGGTATATGAACTTTAATTGTACCAATTGTTTTTAACATTGCTGCAGCATTTTAGTTGTCAAAGCGTAAGGGATAGAAAGACAGACGACATAAGGAATTTAATATAAAGTCTGGATCAAAGTTCTAAAAATAGACATGTCTATTACCGTCTATTATACCGACCTGCGCACGTGCAAACAGCCGCAGTCCGTGCGGGCCGGCCGGCTGCGGCACGTTCTGCACGCGGTTGGATAGCTCGAACTCCACCGCGCCCGTCTCCAGCCGCACCGCTGAGTTGCTGGGGGTTGTTGCTGTCAGCTGGATACGCTATTATATACCGATACTATATAGTCGTCTCTGTGTATAACGCAAATAAATTAGTACCGCGAATTAAACTATAGGCTAACCGCTTAACTCAGACTTCACAAGGGCGCGGAAATTGGACGATACCAGAGGTGACCACCCACACGTATCTCAGTCCTCGTTCTCAGCAGGGGGTCTTCTCGCATACCCTTGAGGGGTAGGCGGGGTACGGGCCTCGAGGCGAACCTCTTTGCCCGGGCCGGTCCTCGCAGGCTTTATAGCCTGGACTGTGTTCGGGCTGTAGGCCCAGGTCACCTAGGTGACCTACAGGATCTCTGGTTCGGGGGGGTCTGGGAATGTTAGCTCCCAGACCGCGATGTTGTTTTCGGTTGGTGTCATCTCCGGTGGTATCAACGTCGGTGGTGGTGTCAATGAAGGTGGTGGTGTCAAATCAGGTAGTGGTGTCAAATCCGATGGTATCGCCCTTTCGCCCGTCGCGTCGTCCTCATCGTCACCATCGTCGTCCGCGTCGGGCCGCGGTGACGGTGATCGCAGGAGCTCGCGAGGCAGGGAACGTCCCTCGGGTGGTCGTGCGTGGAGTGGCGCGATGCCGTGCAGGTGAACGTGCGCGCTGTTGTCCGCTCGCGCGAACAGTCGGCGCGCAAGGCGACGAACGAACTCCTCCACGGTCGGCATCTTGGTATCTCTGTGCACGACGTCGTTCCGCACATACCTCGGGGCTCCTACGATCAATCGCAGGCAGCGGTTCTGCTGGACTTGGAGCCTTCGCCTCTGGTACGCCGAACATAGCGCGTACCAGGCGGGTGCCGCGTACGTCAAGCGCGAGCGGACGTAGGCACCGTAGACTCGCAGTTTGGTGTTGACAGGTAGATGGGATGTGAACAGCGTGTGGAGCTGGGACCTGGCAGCAGCAGCTTGGCCCACGGCACGATTGACCATGGGGACCATGCGCAGGCTGCGGTCCAACTCACACCCCAAGAACCTCACTGTGGTCTTCCACTCTACGTCCTGGCCTTGCAGAGTGAGTTGACGTAGCGGCTTGGAGCGACTGGTCAGCAGAGCAGCCGTCTTCCCGACGTTGACGGCCATCCTCCACTTGTCCAGCCATTCCGGCAACAAGTCCAGCAGACGCTGCATGCGGTTTGTGGCAACGATCTGGTGATAGGACGACGCGAAATACGCGCTGTCGTCAGCGAATAGCGACAACAGCACGTCCTCCTCCCCTTCCCGCAGATGGTGGCGCAGGGTGGGGATATCATCCGTATACGCCGCGTATAAGCGCGGCGATATACAACTGCCCTGGGGTACTCCGGCTTGGATGGTGCGTGGTTGGGATTCGGCACCATCCACTGCCACGTAAAAGCTACGGCCGCTGAGGAATGATGCCAGCACTCGCACATAAGCAGGCGGCATGGTGGTGTCCAGGATCTTGGCCAGGAGCCCGGCGTGCCACACACGATCGAAAGCCTTCTCGATATCGAGGAAGACCCCAACGGTGTAGCACCCGTTGTTCAGCTCACTGGTCAGCTGGTTAATGACCCTCGCCAGCTGGAGCGTCGTAGAGTGGCCGCTGCGGAATCCAAACTGCTCCTCGCGCAGGGGCAGATGGGGCGTGACTCGACGCAGCAGCAGACGCTCAAACAGCTTGGCTATGTGCGAAAGCAGGGTGATCGGCCGGTAGCTTCCAGGCAGGCGGCGGTCCTTCCCCGGCTTGGGAAGTACGACGATCTTCCCGGTCTTCCACGCCTCTGGGAAGTGGCCGGTGTGGAGTACTCCGTTGAACAGGCTCGTGAGCGCTACGAGACCCGTTCGGGGCAGCAGCATCAGCGCGGCGTTGGTGATTCCGTCTGGGCCTGGCGCTTTTCGCTTATCAAGGCGAGCAGCGACCGACCGCAGCTCTGACAGGGAGATGAAGTCCTCTCCCCGGAGCGGCGGTGTAGGGGCCGACAGGAACCTTTCCAGTTTGTCCTGGACCGCCGCGTGATGACGGATGACGTGGAGGTTGGAGGTGTTTGGGGCGTTGGGCGTGAAAGTCTTCTCCAGGTGCGCTGCCAGGATCTCAGCACGATCTTTGGCGGCATAGGTGCGTTTACCCGATGCATCGAGCAAGGGGTAAACGGGGGTGTCACGTCCGGTAAGTTGCTTGCAGAGAGAGTACAGCGCTGTGTCATGTTCCGTCGCTCGATCGACGGTATACTCCCACCGCGCCTCGTCGAGAGCGACTATGGCACGCGCGATCTTCTCTGCAAGCCGGTTGAGGTCAGCCTTCACCCTGGGGCAGCGAGTGCGGGCCCATAGGCGACGCAGGGTGCGCTTCCGTCTGAGCATGCAGCGGAGCGAGCTCGGCAGGTCCTTCCTTCGGTTGGTGTGTGGTGAAGTCGACGTGGTGGTGGTCGCTGCTGCCTTTGCGGCGATGATCGCCTCGGTGACGAGTGCACCAGCATCGTCGACTTCCGAAGGGGTGGTAATCGGGCCTGCTAGCTCAAGCCCGGCAAGCTCGGCGGTGTAGCGCTCCCAGTTAGTCCGCATTCGTAGCGGGCGGGGCACTAGAAAGCCTCCCTGGGTGGCTAGGGTGACCAAAACCGGTAGGTGTTGGGTGTCGAGATCGTAGAGGACCTCGACATCAAACGGGTGGTCGAGTCTGTGGTGCAACACGATGTCGATAACGTCCGGCTGGGCGCGGGGGTCGGTGGGTATGTGGGTCGGCGCTCCCGGCCCCACCACTCCGTACCCGCTCCTCACGCTATCTTCGTGCAGGCGCCTCCCGTCCGCAGTGATGATTCGCGATCCCCACGCGTGATGTTTCGCGTTGAGATCGCCCATGATCACTGCGGGTCCCTGCTGTGCGAAGATGGTCCCGACGTCCGTGTTGCAAAAGGCCAGTCCGGGTGGTTTGTAGGCGGCATAAATACGGAGCTCCTCGTTTCCCACGTTGACTCGCACTCCTTGTGTGCGAGTGCTGGTGAACGGGATGTGCTCCAACTCCTCGTGTATGATATCCCTCCGCACCAGAGCGGCCGTACCTCTGTACGGGTGGCCCCGGGGAGAGATCTCATCGCGTCGATACACGTAGTAGTTGGGCACGCGGAGCTCGACGCTGTCCGTGAGTTTAGTCTCGCCCAGGAGGATCACATGGACGTCCTGCGACTGGGCGAGTAATGTGAGCTCACGGATATGTCCCCTTATGCCGCCCGGATTCCAGTACATAATTCTTAGAGCGGTCATTGGTACGACCGCCCGAATTGGGTAATGGCCGCCGTAATGGCGCCGACGACGTCCCTGGTAGCCAGGTAGGTTGTGAGCGCCGCCATAAGCGCCTCTATCAGGCCCCGGACAATATTATTAATGTCCGAGTCCTGTGCGGAGGGTGGCGGGTGAAAAGATGGATATTGCGGCGCTCGTGGCTCCGCCTCTTGGGTGGCTACTTCGTGGCCGCGGCTTCTCGGCGCCTCGGCAGTTTGTGGTTGAGGCGCCAACGATGCTGCTGTTGGCGGCCGGGGGTGCGGTGTGGACGCGGCGGCGGGCTCGACGTTGGCGGGCCTCGGTTGCCTGCGCCTACGTCGATTCCTCTTTTTATTTTTCCCAGCCAGCGGTTCCCCCTTGGCTGTCGGGACGTTCGCCGGCGGCTGTAGCGTTGTTGGCGGCGGTATCGTTGACACTCCGCGCGTGCCCTCCGGACGTGTCACATAAACTTGTGCGCCGGCCTCGGCCGTAAAAACGGCGGGCATTGGAGGGGTGGTACGGGGTGCGGTGGGTGCGGAGGTGGCACGTACGGCGAGTGCGGGACGTGCGGCGGGGACGGCGGTTGTTGTGGCGGTTGTTGTTGTGGCGGCGGCGACGGATGTCGGGCCGGCGAGTGCGGTGGTTGGGGGGGGGCCTTGCCCGCTCCCCCCTGCCCTCTTCTTCACCGGCTCGTTCGGACGCGGCGGTGCGATGTCAATTCCGCACCTTCGCGCCTCTCTCCGGAAGACAGGGCACTTCCGGTCGCGCGCCACGTGCGCCCTCCCACAGTTGGCACACTTAGGGGCTTCTTCTGGGGCCCTGTCACAGTCTTGTGAGATGTGTCCGCCTGCGCATCGGACACATTTTGGGGGCCGGTGACAATTGGCCGATGAGTGGCCAAACTGCTGGCAGCGGTGACACTGAGGTGGTCCGCGTCCACCCTTCCAGGCCTCGATTATGAGGCCGGGCATCGACAGCAACTCGGTCTCACGGTATAAGTGACCGAGCTCTTCGTGTGATAAGTGCTCGAGCTGCACGAAGAACGTGCAGCCGAGTCGCCCTCTGACCGCCGGAATGGCCCTCGCTCGGTCCGCCGGGTAACCGAGGGTGCGCAACGCCACGACGACTTCTTCTGGCGGGGTGTCTTGAGGTAGCCCCCTGATGGCTACCTTAGTGGGCAGGGTCGACGCCGGACTATAACAGAACCACGATATGGCGGGGTCCTGTTTGGCGGCGTCGATGAGGTATCTTTGGAGGACCCGGAATTCCTCCGCAGACTTCGGTAGAAAACGCACTCCTTTCCCCATCGGGCGGGCGTTGGGTGCGTGTCCGAGTTGGCCCCGAATGACGCTGAAGTGCTTCGTCCAATTTGGGAAGCACTCCACCGTGATGGGAGGATATTCGGACCGTGCCGTCTTTAGTCCTGCTGCTGTTGGTTGTTGTTGGCGCTGCTGTTCGGCCTGGCGCTGTTCCAGCGCTCGAGGCGACGGCGGCGCGGCGGCGGCGGCGGCGTAGCCGGAGGGACCGGCCTGGGGTGAGTGGGGGCGGCTCGTCACCATTGATGATAGTGACGCCAGACCAGCATAGCTGGTGGAGTCTCGAGGCCAGCTGCCTGACTCCTGTGTCTCACCAGCAATGTGAGACTGCCCTCCTGTTATTTCCTGTGGCGCGGGAGGCAGGGGTTTCGATTGCCGGGCATAGGTTTTTAGGCCAGCAGGTTCTACAGGTGGTGGTGGTGGTGTTGGCGTTAGTGAGGGCGTTGGTGATCGGTCCGTCTTCGGACGCTTATCTTCACCCTCTTGAGACCCGGGTGATGAGTCGTCAGCACGTGGTCGCTTCAGGGCATCGACGCCCGATGTGTACTCAGATACATCGGCCGTGATTAGAGAAGTGGCGGGCTCCGACGACTGTCGCTCGCCGGTTATCGATCGGAAGCGAGGACGGGGTGCTGGTTGCGCCGGTGCTGGCGCTGTCGGCACGAACGGAACGTCATTATCCCGTGACTCGCGCCTTACGACGGCGTGTGGGAAAGCGGGGCGCTCCCCCCTGATACGTTGGTCCTTAGGGGGGGGCTCCCCCCTTCCGGACATGGTACACGATTATTCGTGCGATCAGAGTGCTGTACAGTGCCTACTTCTTTGCGAGTATGGCTCCGCACTCCCTCGGCGCGTGCAACCCAGCCGGGTGAGACCCCTAGGGGAGGCCCAGCTAAGCGCCCGCGAGCGGGAACGGAACCACACACGCGTGGAAAGGAAGGACGGCGGTGTCACAGTGGGCACGTCTACAATCACCTTTTCCAATGAAAGGCGGTGTAGATCGCTGTGTCCGGACAGCTTCGGCGAAGCAGGTGCACGCGATGCGCTGCCGACCGCTTCCTCAAGCCGCGACACGGGTCGCGGCGAGTACAACTGTCGCCGGGGGCAGGGGTGCAGGGTCGTTAACCGAAACTGGCGAACTTAGCGTCTCACACGATACGCGCAGCGATAACGTTCACAATACGCGTCCGTTCACTGCGCGCGTACGCACGAGACTCGTCCTACGAGAGTCTGAATTAAACGGTTAGCCCATAGATGGCGTTGCATCTTACGATGCAGGCTCACGGAAGATGTGTTTATGTAAGCGATTACTATTGTAGTACCCACTATCTAAACCCAACCTGGGATGCTTCTACACTAAACTATCTTTTGTGACACTTTAAAAGCCACTTTTGCTAACAGCATATTCTCAATTTCCAAAATTGTAGTAAATAATTACAATAAATCAAAAATTTCATTCAAAAACAAATATCACGTCATTCGTAAGATAATAGACTTTAACCGCGTGTGCATTTTATTCTTTGTGTTATTCATTCATCGGTCGTTCTACGCCCTGTTGTCCACCATGCTTTTGATGGAATGGAAAATTTTAGTTTCAGCTCGATTGCAATTAAGAAACTCTATCTGATTCTTCTTTTTTAAATGTTTAACTTCCACTGTTAGCCTTAAGTCTCTTCAAGGTTTTCCAAGCTACAGGTTTGTATGCTCTTCGGGAACTTTTTGGTCACCTGCTCAGCTTATAGGGGTATTCCAATACCCTAGGGTCCAACGGCCCATGCCACTTCACCTTTGGGACACTCATTAGTTGAATGCGTAATTTTGGATCTTTTAGAGATTTCCTGATTCCTGATTTCATGAGCGACTATGGTCGCTAGCGGTCGATTGTAAATTGTAAAGTAACAAATAGTTCTTCCATCGTCATCATCCTCCTGCCCTTATCCCACAGTAAGTGGGGCACAACATGCTGTCATATGATTTGGGTATTTTACGACCAGCCGCCTGCCTGACGTGAACTTACGTAATTCTTACCTTACGACACCTCGGTAAGAAAGAGGGTGATCTATTCTACTCTAGCGGATACCACACGGCGGGCAGACTTACCTTAGTCGCCTTTTACGACACCTTGGTTAGAAATGAGGCAGGTCTATTCTACTCAACCGGATACCACATGGTGGATCGACTTACCTTAGTCGCCTTTTAGGACACCTTGGTAAGAAATGAGGGTGGTCTATTATATTCAGTCGGATACCACAGGGCGTTAATGTATGGTCTTTCCTTATCATGTAAATACCTTTATTCTGATGAGCAGGGAGAACAGTATCCTGCTGAAGGCCGACGAGGTCGCCTCCTCCTCGTTCCACAGCGGCACCGGTTTCTCACCGCCGTACACTTTCTGTACTACTTCGTTCACTTCCTACAATTAATATTGTTAAAACGTTACTTTACTGTAACGTTACACGTTACTTTACTTTACATACGTTACTTTACAATCGAAACAAACTGGTGCCGCAGGTTGTTTAGATAGGGAATAAGTATGAAAAAAGGTGTTAGCAATACCACCATACATTGCTTTGTTATATCTTTGTTTTGACCGTTGGCGCGGTGGGTAGCAACCCTGCCTTCAGTTCAGCGGGTCGCGGGTTCGATTCCCGCCGAGGACATTTTCTATAAATGAATTTGTCGGTCTTTGAGCCTGGGTGTATATTTGTATTTAAGTATGTATTTAAAAATATATAAGTATATATTCACCATTTGTCTGTCTACCATAACACAAGTATTAAGTTACAAACTTTGGGGACGGACGACCGTGTGTGTAAGTGTCCCATATATTTATTTATTTATTTATCTCAAACAAATTAGGCAGCATTTGACTCAATCCGGCATTTTCAACAATTACTGTTATACTGAAATATAAAAAACTTGCTCGCCTGCTTTAGGTTGTTAAGTTTAAGTAATAGTTTAATAATTATAAGTATAATTTGTCTTCTTCTATTAATACAAATAATTATGTACCTAACTTATCACGATAACGCTGTACGCACCCTAAAGTGTTTTACCTAGAACTTGCCTTATGAAAAAGTGTATTAATATTAGCGCAAATTGCTATTGGCTTGTCATTAATAAAATAAAAATAAATACTAGCTTTTACCCACAACTTCGTTCGCGTGGACTGTTGTCGCGTGTCAGATTGATAACAGATGGCGCTTTTCAATGTCATCCTATTCCAGTAGAAATAACAGGATTTCTATAGCCTATATGTTACCCCGGTGTATAAGGTGTAAGTATGCTAAATTTCATCGATATCGGTTCAGCAGATTCGCCGTGCATGAGTAACAAACATACATTCATACTCACAAACTTTCCCTTTTATATTATCAGTAGGATAGGATAAACATTAAAATTGATTGCATCGATTTTATTATACAATCTGATACCCAGAAGCACAAATTACTTACGTACTTTTACAAGACGCAAAGCAGGAGCCGTAAGTTTATGTCGGTTCCTACTTTGTCTATCATATACATCATCGTCTTCCTGCCCTTATCCCACTCTAAGTGGGGTCGGCACAACATGTTACAAACACATGATTTGGCAGCGTTTTTACGACCAGCCGCCTGCCTGACGACAACTTACCTCAGTCGTATTTACGACACCTCACTGGTCTATTCTACTAAACCGGATACTGGTTTAGTCGAATAGACCAGTGGACGGTGAGTCAACTTACCGTCTATACCATTCCTTTTTTTCTCCTCTTTTTTTTCTTTATTTAAATTCAATTTAACCACTCTTATTTGTTTTTTTGGCATTAAAGTAAATTTGATGTATTTAGATAAGTAATAACGACTGTCATACATTCATAAGGATACAGGCGGCGGTGGACGTATCCAATAGCGGAAGCCGCCACCCCTGACCTGTAGCGAGTTTAGCCACAAGTTCGGCGTTTCTCGCCAGTGGAATAAAATATCATCACCCACTCAAAATAGGAAAAAAAAAGTCAACTTACCTTAGTCGCCTTTTACGACACCTCGGTAAGAAATGAGGGTGGTACTATTCTATTCAGCCGGATTCCACACGGCGGGTCGACTTACCTTGGTCGCCTTTTACGACACCTCGGTAAGAAATGAGGGTGGTACTATTCTATTCAGCCGGATTCCACACGGCGGGTCGACTTACCTTGGTCGCCTTTTACGACACCTCGGTAAGAAATGAGGGTGGTACTATTCTATTCAGCCGGATACCACACGGCGGGTCGACTTACCTTGGTCGCCTTTTACGACACCTCGGTAAGAAATGAGGGTGGTACTATTCTATTCAGCCGGATTCCACACTGCGGGTCGACTTACCTTGGTCGCCTTTTACGACACCTCGGTAAGAAATGAGGGTGGTACTATTCTATTCAGCCAGATACCAAACGGCGTTTTGTCTATCATATTATTCGCCATTTTTTTATATTGATTACGTTTCCATCAAGAGCAGCAGTTTACCTTCATGAAGACCTTCTGCACGAAGACCAGGTGGTTGAGGAGGTCCGTGGACAGCGTGTGCTCGAAGAGGCCGATGTCGGCAGTGGCGGAGAGGTAGCGGCCCGCGCGGAGCACCACGCCCTCTGGCGCCGCTGCTGATTTGATTATAAACTATATTTATCGAAATCCCAAGCTCAAAATTAATGTATAGAAACCGGCTATACTCACGTGTTATTTTATCGGATGAGCCCGACTAGTTTCGCGCCGTAACGCCGCGTAGAGCTCATGAATAAGGGCCCCGTATGGGCTTGAAACTAGTCGGCCTCATCCGATAAAATAACACATGAGTATAGCCGATTTCTATACATTAATTATGAATACCACTCACGATAGTTTAAATTCAAAAATCCCAAGCTCAACTTAGAATTTATTACATGTTTATTTGAAGCCTCTTCGACAACGCACAAACTATAGTAGCGGCCTGTTTCTATCCCACTGCTGAGAATAGGCCTCTTCACTCCGTTTTTGGAGAGAAGGATTGGAGCTAAGACCTACCACGCTGCTCCAATGCGGATTGGTAGGTTACACATATCCCCAGAATTTTCTAGAGATATGTAGGTTTCCTCACGATGTTTTCCTTCACCGAAAAGCGTGTGATAAATTGCAATTATTAATTAGACACATAAGTTTTACTAAAAAAAACCATTGGTGCCTGCCCGGGGTTTGAACCCGTGACCTCCACGAAAGAGTCGCACGGTGTTACCGTTGAGTTACCACAGCTTCCATTTAATTATAATTACTCTGAGCTGTATCCGCTGCGTCCGCGGCGCCCGCGCCGTCCGCGGGCTGGTCCGCACTCGAGGACGCAGCGGTGCGGGCGTCTGTCGTCGGTTCGTGGCAGTCCAAGACGCGGGCGCGGCACGACACCGCCGGCAGCGCCACCGACGCCGCCGCCGGGATGTTGGCCTCCGTCACCTGATGATTAATAAGACAGTGGACCAGAGAGTACACCTTTTTATTACCTTTCTTATTTTTTCGAATTGACTATATGCTGTTAGCCCTAACGGCTTTTACAGCGTCACCGGGCGGCGCAGAAGCATCGCCAAAGTTACGAAATGCGTAGAGTAGAGCGCAGAAGCTCTATTAGCGTCGGGGAACGTCGTCCTAAGTTTGCCTCCTGTGAGGCCGGACCACGGCTACTTTTTATCACCTTAAGGCCTATCTATGTACCAGATGGATAGCGCAATTCTTGCGAATGTAGTACCTACATAAAATTATTATACTACAATAGAGGAGCAGAGAACTACAATAGAGGAGAAGAGAGATGGACACACCATCGAAAAACAGAGAAAGCAAATGAAAATACGTACTCTCTATTTGCGCATTATCTACAGATTAGTTGGATCAAATTGTATGTTGGAAAATTACAAAATTTGCATAAAAAAATAACATTATTTCGAAGGCGTGTAAAAACATTTCCAAAGAATTCAAATTAAAAACGAGCTACATGACCTGGTGCTAGTGCCAGGATTGGCTCCACTCGAGGGTTCTCCTCAACGGTTAACTACTATTAGGGACATAAAATTTTGTTAAAAACTTTTTCTTGTTTTAAATCAACAGAAATTATTGAATTTGTAAGCGTTCGGAGTCCGGAAAGATACCAAAGGGATATGGTTAGCTGAATGCCAGATGTCTACGACTCAAATTTCGTTCTTAATTCCAGTAAACACTAATAATAAAATAATGATAGTATACCTGCAGCTTGGTGACAAAGCTGAGCGAGTGGTGCGGCAGATCAACGGTGAAGTGCGCGCGGCCCGCGGTCACGCCTGCACTCTGCACGCGCTCCATTTTGTATTGCGCCTGCAGCGACGGCAACAGCGCCGCCGTGACGCTTAGGCTCTGCAGCAACGGAAGGCACAGTATAAATACACTATTAAGAAGAAAATCCGCGATTTCGAGGAACAGCGTAAAGCTGCGGTCGACGCTAAGCGCGATGAGTTAAAGGCTCGCCCACCCGCTGCCATTCACTATAATTATGTCAGCGGCAAACTCACGTGCCCACATTGTGCACGGGAGTTTGCTGCAAAGATTGGCTACGTAAGCCATATCCGGGCGCATCAGCGCCACTCCGACTACAAGTCAAAGTGGTCGCCATGACCGAAATCGGTCGGATTATTCATTCATTCATTAAGTCGCACTAGGAAATAGTCAAATGAGACATGTGTAGTTGTTTCTGCTACTTTTCGCGCCTCTTCACTATTGAAGGTTGGCCGTAATGTGGCGTACATTACGGCCAACATTCAGAGTTAGTGAAGAGGCACGAAAAGTAGTAAAAGAAAGGCACTTTGTCCTTTCCAAGACGAACCAGTAGTAGTAGTTTAATACAGCATATTGGGTGCCCACACGAGAATACCACAAACGAGCTTCGCGAGTGAGCAGTCTCGTTCTAAACCTTGACTCGTAAGATAATGAACGCTCAAATATCTAAATCGTGTTATAGCTTGTCTTGATTAGACTAAGACTTACTTGGTTTAGTAAATACTTAGAACAATTACGCTATGATGATGGCCAATAAAGAGAAATGGCAGAACTTCATTAGACGAGCGATATACTCGTACGTATCCACTACCCGACGACAACGAACGCTGTCAAAAGTACAACTAAGGAGAAGAAGTAAACCTAAGAACAATTAACACGTACACGAGTATCTCACGAGTGCTCTGTTATATCCGTGATAAATCTTCACTGGTGTTACCGGAAAATCTCTGATGTTGAGACAATAAAGCCGCTTGCATCTCTAATTATTAATATCATGTAATATTACCTGCAGTACAAGCGAAAATTGCAGTTGCAGAGGTTGCAACAAAGGATCTGGCGGGGGCGCTGGAGGCGGGGGCCGCGGCGCTGGTGGCGGACTGCGCTCCTCCTCCTCCTCGGGCACCCCACCACCGATCCCACCGCCGCGGGACAGGCGGGACGACGTTCGGGTCACACCGAGTTCCTGTTTCATTAAAATGTATATGACAAATACTGGCAAATTTTTCTCCTACATACGATTATGAATATATTGGTATTAATGTGGATGAGAGAAGGATAGAGTGCGATAAGAAGAGAGGGGGAAGAGATGGCAGGTAAGAGTGAGATGGTAGCAAAACTGAAGAGCAGAACAGCCTACAATAGTTTGTTATAACTGCTTTGTGTTGACTAAACATTAAACCAATCCAATTAAAACTACAAGAGACGAGTATCGTTCAATCGTCAGTACAATTCGAACTTAGATTACTACGATAAGGTAGTCTTGATAAGATGAATCATATTTAGATTTATGAATACACAGGAATCCACACAAGATCCAAATAAATACAATACATCCATGTTGAGATCAACGGCTTTAAAGACCTTCTTATCAAGAACACATCGCCTGACCTTTTGAAAGAGTAAAGAAGAGTAGTAAGTAAGTAGTAAAAAAAGAGAATTAAGTCAAGAAGAGTTGTGCAGTTATTGTACCACGGACCTGTAAGGTGGAGGACAGCTGCCGGCTGGAACGTGTCATGACGCCATGTAGCGCCACGGGATGCTGCGGGAGGTCCACGCGCACGCTGCCGATGGAGGCCAGCGCGGTGGCGCCCAGCCTGCCCCCCTCCCAAGAGTACAACGCCTGGCTCTTGCCCACGCTGACACGGACCACCGTTCTGACACAATCAATAACGTATGTTGCATCCGAGTATTGTCATGGTGCGTTATGTAATAAATGTTAAATGTTGAATAGAACGCACCCGGTCGCTACGGACTATTAGGCTACACTAATTTCAGAGCACGCGCCGAGTCGCAACGAGTTCACGGCCAATGTAAAGTGGATTTCAGCGAACATTTATCCCTTGGTTACTTTCTACAACACATATTGGAAACTAAATATAACCCATAGATTGTAGAGCAGTGTAGCAGTCAATGAAACGCAAATTTGCAAAATGCAATAGAACTAATGTAATGAAGACTATGTGCTAACGAAACACTCAACCATCCTCCCAAAGTTTGGATAGATGGCATCAGACGCGGTAAAGACTGGACGCTGAAGGCACAAGATCGTCTTGCATGTAAGGACATGGAAGAGGCGTACACAAAATGGCTAAAAATGACGGTAGCTCAATACTCACTGGTGATTGGGCGCCGGTCCCTCCAACAGCACGATGGCGGTGCGGCCCAGGTTGCCGTTGAGGGACCACTGCCTGGCTCGGGAGGCTGATAAGGACGCTTGCAACGAGGTTATCTCCGCTTCCAACTTCAATCCGGATAAAGACGCCAGTAATCGCGTCCGGTGTATTCTAAATTTGGATTTTTATACATCATCATAAAGAAAATCCCAAAGCAACATTTTATACAATTAATTGGAAGTTTTCCAGAAACCATGAACATAACTTTATTATATACTAGTAATAGCCCGCGGCTTCACCCGCGTACATTCTAATCTCATGGCAGTGGTAAGTCTACTAAGGTGGACTTTATTTTTGTTAAATATATCATCAATAGTTTCCGCATGCGATAACAGATTTTTATGACTAATTTTTGACACCTTATTACATTTTTATTACGGAACCCTATTTTTTAAAATATAATATAGCTAAGGTTGTTCAGTTAAGATGCGGGTTTCTAATGGTGAAAGAATTTTTGAAATCTGTCCAGTAGATTTTGTGTGAAAACATTACAAACATAGATACAAACTTTTCCTCTTTATAATATTAGTATAGACTAATCGAAACCTTCGACTTTGTTTACGTACACTTTAGTCCTAAAATACCTTTAATTATCCAATATGTGTTTTATCGTGTTCCTAAAGGAAAATGCTGCAATAAATACAATTATTGTAATAAGTGTGGACAATGCTGTTATGGGAGAGCGAGATCTTCTAAAACAGGTATCAACATACGTACAAGAGAATCGAGTAACCCTGTTACATAGACTTAATATGTAATGAAAATAGACAATTTTTATTCATATTCAAATTCAAAATATTCTTTATTCAAATAAACTTGTAACCTGTACACAATTGCTTTTGAATCGTCAACTCTACTGCTGGTTCCGAAAGCCGTTCCTACCGAATAGAGCCAGCAAGAAACTTGGCTGTTGCTCTTTTAAAATTATTAATACTATTTACATTAAGTCGTTACTGTCTTGTACAGGTTCATACCTACCATACCAGGTACATACCTAGCGACACCAACAACGACCATACCCATGGCCGTTGCACTCGAGGAGGAGTTGGACGCGTTCTGCTCCCGCGAACTGGGCCGCACGCGGGTGCGGTACGCCTCTGGTAATTCCGTCGACACAGAAAACCTATGTAAAAAGGCATGTTGTTATCCTACTTCAGAACATAGGCCTCCTCTCTCCGTTTCTCGAGCGCCAAATTCAAACTTAGGAACCTCTCAAAGAGTCACCGGTCTCACCGTTACTATCACTTGTCATGTTTATTGTAAAGTCACCAGTTACTTGAACTTATTGAAACTTAATTAAAAAATCGTTAATCGCAATTATAACCGCTGGGACACAACGAGACAGTTTTTTTGTCATAAAAAGACCCGTACTTCCCACCACTACATTAAAAATACCCCATCAACTCTTGCTTTAAATATACCCATGTTATAATTGGTTACTTTGAACTAATTACTGCTAACATTGCTGCTGACTGGAATGCGGGTAATGTATACAATGGTACCCTAATCCAGGCCGACATACCTGCCGTACATTTTCGTCATTCGCCCATCATAAGGGGCGTTTCCTGTTAATAAAACAAGGTAGGCGTACCTACTTATAGAGGTATATACTATAGAGGTGTGGTTACCTGTGTGTGATGGTGTCGGCATCGGGCATATTTGCATACAGGTCCAGCAGCAGGTATACGGTTCGCCAACAACGCGGCGCCAGCTGCCCGCCGAGCGGTGCGGGCGGAGGCGCTGGTGGCGGCTGCGCGGCGAACATGGGAGTATGCGCGCCCTCGTTCAAAGAACTGTACCCTGCACATTGTTGGCCTCCATATAATATCTCGCCCTTTTAAAAGCTATTATTTAACTTTCCGTCTAAGTATGTGAACGTGGAATCTTGCAAGTTACATTTGACACATTTAACTGGGTCCAATTGAGCTACAATTTTAGATAGTTATCCAGAATTACTGATACCCACGACCTGACATGATTGGCTCCAGCGGGGGGAATTCCTCAATGATTAACAGTAGGGACACGAAATTTCGTGATGAAGAGCTCATGAATAAGGGCCATGTATGGGCATAAAAACTAGTCCGGCTTACACGATTAAATAAGACGTGATTATATCTGGTTTCTATGCATCTTTCTTTTCTTGTTTTTTTTTTATTCACTCGTGATTGTGAAAATAGAGAAGAGAGAAAGGCAAGAACAGAATAAAGTAATGCAAGAGCGGTTCCAAGTTGAACTAGGTAAGTAAAAGGGGAAGTTGTTTTGTCCATCCAAGTTAACGCACCATGTTGGCCCGGTATGTACGTGTAGATATACACAGATCTATGGATATAGAAGTCTAAGGTACAGTTTATATATGTCTGCATAGAAAATAGTCAAATCAAATTTGTGTAGTTATTTCATACCGGATATTTGATTCGCATATCTTGCAGGGTTTATCGATTAGCGGCATTACGGGCTTTTATATGAGTCGGAAATGCCTTTTAATAGTGGACCTTGCCATAGTCTAATCTGTTGGTTGTCGAATTAGAAATTTTGGTTCTGAAAAATGCTTTAACACGTATTTGCAAATACGCGATATAATTAAAATATCATACATTTTCTTACCAAGCTTTCCTTTGACAGTTTTGCCTGTGGATCTCAGTTTCTGGGCAAAAGACTGTGGTCTCGGCCTGGCAGGTGTGGTGGCCTCCTTGTCCACAACGTTCAAATCGGGCCCTAATGAAGCGGGCAGGTCCCACTTGGGTCCTACCAGCACAGCATACTGGCTGTCTTTGTCCAACGACGACATGCTCACTACATTCTCTGGGAAGTCTGAAACTATGAAATCAAAATATACAAGACAATTCTTACATAATTAACACATAAGGCTGTGTCCATCACATTGGTCCTTTTACGGATCTTCTCATTTATGATTTGATGACAGATACTTCGAACATAACGCTCTTCATCGCCTGCTGAGCGACTCTAAGCTTAATGAGGCCTATAACTAACTAATATTAAATTGTATAAAGGGCTGCCTTAAGTGGCATCCACGGTTCCAAACGGGGAATCTGACGCCCAGTTTGAATAGGTCTCTGCTGCTCCTAGGAGGGGCCAATTTTTGTAACCGACCCTACCCGGGTACCCGATATGGGGTAACCCCTTATAGCGGTCTCCGAGATACAGAGCTACTGCTGGCGTGGATGGGAACAATGCGCACAACGTTGTCCCATCCTCGCCACCGGCACGATGGAACACCATCAGGTTTTAAGGCTCTGTGAGTCAGATATTACCATAATTGTGTGTCCTGATATGAAAAAATACACCTACTGGGAAGAAATCAGCACCCAAAACCAGATATCAGAGGAGCAAACTATTACCTGAAGGATGTTTGTTGTGTCTCCGCGAAGTGTTGGTTTGAGTGCGCAACTCGCTCTGTGTGTCCTTCACGTTTTGGTACATATTGCTGATCTGGTGCAGCAGTCTGAGCAGGGGCATGTTCACCTACATTTATTATTCATTTGATTATCTATTTATGTATATTTAGTTCTTTAATAAAGTTATCTTGATTTATATAAGTTCCTGCAGATATAAAGGCAAAACCAATAAAATGATGAATTATTTTGCAACAATCTGCGATATGACAAAATCTATGTTTTGCTAGATTTGCTATCCGCTTTCATACCGTATACACGCTGGATTCATAAAACTCATGCACTACCAATTTCGCCCTGTCACATAAGAAACATCAGGAGATAGACTCCATTACTAATCACGTTTATTTGCTATTTCGTCGTCGAGTATAGTATGGTGCAGTGATAGTGGTAGTGATAATAGCTATTTCAAATGATACTAAATAAATTAGTATTATTTCATAAAACATATACAGTATTTGCACTTCTTATAGTTTATACGAAAAGTGTGAATTGACTTAATGTTAAAAAATAAAAAAAAACTGTAGATTTTACTTTCTTATAACTTATTAGTTATTTTAATGTTTTTTTTCTTAAGTATTTGGAATATTATTTATATTTATGCCTGTAATGGTCTTACAAACGAACTTTAGTTTATAATGATTGTTGGTCAAAATTGTATGTGTTGTTGGCGTAATAAATAAATTATATCCTACAATGTAGAGCTCACCTGCTGCGAGATGAATCTGATGCTGACGTTGAAATTGAGCATGGTGCTGATGTGCTTCTTGAGCTGCCCGCGAGATATGTACAGCACGTTCTGCCGCTGGATGAGGTCGTCCACCGCCATGTCCGCCACCTTCTTCAGGTCCACGTCGACAGAGATCTTCTCGCAGAGGAACGCGGGCGTCTCAGAAGGCACGTCCACTTGGGGTATGTTGGCTGGATAGTGGGCATATTTGTTCTTTATATAATACACCCTGTACTTGCGACTCAGATCGCGGTCACGTCGCGTTTAGTTGTGTAAAATTTATTGATCCAGCGGATTAACCGTAAAAGCTTAACAGACCGACATACCCTTCCCCTTAGCGGGCTGGTGGCGCCGGTCGCGCGCCAGCTCGCCCACCACTATGTCAATGCGGAACACGTCCACCCACGCCAGCAGCGACAGCTTGGACCCCAGCGACTCCAGCCCCGAGCCCGCCTCGCCACCTTTCACCTTGGACTCCCCTGTTTGGGACACAAAGGTCAAAGTAACGTTTATTGCTTAGTTTAAAGGTAATGAAATGTAAATGAACCAGAGCTATGCGCAGTTACTATATGAAAAAGGCACTCGGAAATGTCAGCCTACAACTGATATTGAAGCATTCCTTCTCTTAGTTGTTGATGAGATTATGTCTGTTACATTTTGGCGGGAGAGAAGTGATAATATGGCCGCTTGGTTTTGGCTGAGAACAGCAACGGCTGACGTCGGATATGGCAAGGTGTTGCGTCGGTTAAATAAAACAAGGGTTCACCAAATAAAAGTGCCTTGAAAAATAAATTTTAATATGTTTGACATACAATATGGTGCAAGCTTAAGATTAAATGGACTTTAACGGTAACAAATGAATATTACGTAAGCAGAAACTTTCGAATATCATTAAAAAAAAGAAAACACTCGGGCTTTCGCTTAGACACAAACGATATGTTCCATCCGAGACTCTGTCATCTTATAAGAATGGAGTCTGCCCAGACCTTCAGCCCCGCTAGAGATAGAGAATAAGAACGAGCAATGTGTATATACGAGACGAACACGTATTTTAAAATACTTTGGCTACGTCTCGCGTGGCCCTTTTCATGTATACGCCAGAATGAATGAAGAATGATGGCCAATAATTACGCTAGCAATATGCACTTCCACTACGTAATGGCCACAGCCACTCTGATTAATCAACGGAGAAGAAACAAGCCCTTAACTTTAAGACAGTTTAACTTCTCTAGTTGGAGTTCTGTCTCCGGAAAGAAAGAAGAAGAGAAGTGACGACGACTGACAAAGCTGAGAGGTTACACTAATTTGGGGCATCACACTATGTGAGTTACATTCTTTACTGCATTCTTTTTTTTGTTCTAATATATTATTGTGTTTTAGACCACCCTCATTTCTTACCGAGGTGTCGTAAAATGCGACTAAGGTAAGTAGACGCGCCGTGTGGTATCCGGCTGAGTAGAATAGACCACCCTCATTTCTTACCGTGATGTCGTAAAAAGGGACCAAGGTAAGTTGACCCACCGTGTGGTAGCCGGTTGAGTAAAATAGACCACCCTCTTTCTTACAGAGGTGTCGTAAATTACGACTAAGGTAAGTTGACGTCAGGCAAGCGGCCGGTCGTAAAATACGTCAGCCAAATCACGTGATACCATGTTGTGCCGACCCCACTTAGAGTGGGTTAAGGGATGTATGTATATTATTATGTGTTTATTATACTTGTGTAGTGTGTTGGCACAAATAAAATTATTTTTCTTATCTTTTCTTTTCAGAAGAGGAAGGTTAATATATAGATGTGATGTGATGTTAGTGTTGCGTACCGTGCGCCACCTGGTGCGGCGACACGCCCAGCGCGGCCAGCAGCGGCTGGAACACCAGGTGCGCGTCCAGCAGCATCAGCGAGCCCTGCAGCGGGTACAGGCTGCAGGCGGGCAGCGCGGCCGCCACGGCGCGCGGGTGCAGCGCGCCCGCCGGCAGCGACGGCTTCTTGCTCTTCGGCTCCTGGACCGGACCGGTTCCAACATGAACCAACAGTTCCAAGCCACCAACAGTTATAAATAAATATAAATATAAATAAATATATGGGACACTTACACACACGGTCGTCGGTCCCCAAAGTAAGTAACTTAATACTTGTGTTATGGGTGACAGACAACTGGTGATTATATACATATATAATTGTTAAATACATACTTAAATACAAATATACACCCAGGCTCAAAGACCAACAAATTCATTTATAGAAAATGTTGGCCCTCGGCGGGAGTCGAACCCGCGACCCGCGGAGCTGAAGGCAGGGTCACTACCCACTGCTCCAACGAGCCAGTCAAACAGTTCCTTGACTATCGATTGTGGTGTCCGACTGAGTAGAATATCCCACCCTCATTTACCGAGGTGTCGTAAAAGGCGCCTAAGGTAAGTCAACTAGCTGTGTGGTATCCGACTGAGCAGAATAGAACACCCTCACTTCTTACCGAGGTGTTATAAAAGGCGACTGGGGTAAGTTGAACGCCGGTGGGTATCCGGCTAAGTAAAATAAACCACCCTCATCTCATACCGAGGTGTCGTAAAATACGATACGGTCTTAAAATACTTTGCCTAAACCAACATGTTTATAACATATAAACATGATAAAGGCAGGAGGACGATGATAATGTAAATTTCACATAAAAACGTAACCTGTATTATTATTTCTGTATTGTATCAAATAAGACTTTTATCGTTACACGTTATCAGTTCCTGCCCAAATAACGCCGTATGAGGAGCTCATGAATAAGGGCCCCATATACGACCACAACTAGTCTGGCTGACCCAAGAGAAAAAGATAAATTTAATTTAAAATAATCAGAATAAAATAAAGATAAATCTATGTATAAATGATGTATATCCCGCACAACTACTTGTGTATATCTCTCACCACTTTGATGGGCTCCTGTTTCGCCATCCACTGGTAGAGATCCTCGCGGGCGCGCTCGCTGGTGATGTTCTCGTGGCTGCCCTGCGAGTACAGTGAGGGGTTCGAGCCCACTGTTGGGAGGTCCTCTTTCAGAGTGCCGTAATCTGTATGGAGACAAAAAGATATATATCGCGTCCTTCAAACTCGAAGGACATATCAACTAAAATGTGATTGTTTTTTTTTTGGTAAGCTGTTACAGAAAAACTCACTGGTACACGTGGTTTAAACACGTGGCCTCCTCTCACCCCTGGACTATCACATCTTTTTATAATATTCATTATTATGGGGTTAATACGCGGATGTTGAAAAAAAATAGCTATACTTGGCATTAACAATTTAAGTCCGCGTGATTCCCTGCGAGGTATACATATATAGGTATTCATACATTTGCTTCACAGTATATTTATTTTAGATTTACAATAACAGCAGTTTCAAAACACAAAACAAAACAAGGCTGATACAGAAAGCCTTCTATACTTTTGAAGATTACTTAGATGATGAGAAACCGTGGATATAGCTATTCTTCGACTCAATACAAGACAAGAATGACTAAATGTAACTAGTTATAAGAATTATATTTCAAAAAGAGCACCCACCGAGTTTTTCCTGGCTCTTCTTTACCTTGTCGGTCTTGTTGACTATTCAAAAGCACGTGTTTCCACGTTTACTTGAATTTGTTAATGTATACTTACTGGCTATAGCGTCGTCTTGGAAAGGCGTTTTCCTAGGGAACGGCAGCGACGGGAATACAAGGCTCGCTCGACTGCTTTGCACGGCTCGCACTATATGCAAATCATTGTTTTTTATACAAATTCAAGAAAATAATGCAATCCTAACTAATGCAAGCAGCTAAAATAGAGCAAATGATATAATTTTAGTTTTTATCTGTAATCGAATTCAAAAGAGGACAATGAAGCATAGCCTTATTATACTAGAGTGGGGTAGCTAACTTTAAAAGAGTCCGTCGAAAAAGAGAAAGCGAATGAAGCTAGCTACCTGTATCGCATTATCACCCGGATTTACACCACCTGAAGACGACTATGAGGTCTGGGAGCTAGCATTCCCAGACTTCCCCACCTAATCTGACATCCCTTAGGTCACCAAGGTGACCTGGGCTCGCGGCCCGAAAACCGACATCCTTAGGTCACCTAGGTGAACTCAGACACAGTGAAACACAGGAATGTCTGAATGTCTGCGAGTACAAGCCCGGGCAAATAGGTTCGCCTCAAGGCCCGTACCTCGCTTACCCCCACCCTAGGGAGTAAGCGAGGTACCCGACCCTTCTTTCTTTTTTGTGTCATTAGATCATCTTCCCTATCATCTTCCCTGACATAATATTTCTTCCGCACCTACAGGCCTACATATAGCTTACTCTATATATAATAACTTAAATTAATCAAATATTTAAAAAAATATTTTAAAAAGATTAACCGTCGAGTTTTTTGCTAGTTCGTCTTGATAGGAAACTTCCGAATAAGTGGTAGCTTCTTTAAAAACATTTGACGATTCAAAAGTACTGAAAACAGTCTATTTGAGTAAAGAATATTTTGACTTACCTTTACGCTTAGTTTATTTAGTATAGTTACATTTCTTTTAATCCGTATTAATGTAAAAAATAATAATAATTGTACAATGAATAAAAAATATTCGTCACATGCAATATGGTATAAAGTACAAAATAAAAGAGGGAATATATATAAAATAGGCTAAGATTTGAATGACAACAGCGAACATACGATATAAGAAAAATCACATTCAAACCAATAAGGAACAAACATCGAAAGCTTTGGGTATTACTACATAGAAAACATATATCAAGAGTGAAACAATTGGATAAATAACATTTTCTTTAAGAAAAATACAGTACAGTTCAATAAATATGAACTATTAACCTCAATTATTTACTAGTGTTTTTTCCTATTACGAAAAGAAAAATGTTTTATTGCCATTTTAATTCCTAGTATATAAGTTTAAATAGTGCCAACGTTTATTAATTATTAATATTTTTTCAAAATAACACACAGACTTTAGAATTTAAGTTAATTCAACTCCATTATGAAAGGAAAAAAAATCTTATACTACTAAAAACATGATTCTATTGATGTATCGGGTTAGGTTTTTTTAAGTTTAATCCATATAAGTTCCATCAATATCTTTGCAGCTAATTAAAATAAAAACAAGAAATTTAAAAGCACAAAATATAGACAGAACTTAAGTATTTATAATCATTTTTGTATATTATATTCTCCTACTTTCTTTATTGTCATTTATTTTCTAATTTTTAAATTATTTTCGCGTGTGTGTTATGCGATTCAATTTGTTTGAGATAAATTTATTTATTTATTTTTTCTTTTTACACATACATATATTTAGAAAAGAGAAATAAAAATTAAAAAAAAAACACATGTAAAAGGCGGACTTATCCCTAAAAGGGATCTATTTCAGTCAACTTTTGAGTAAAAGAAGGAAAAGGACAAGAATTAAAGAAGAAAGAGAGTACGGGTCATATAGAGAAAAAGAAAAAGTTTATATAAATTAAACTATTTATTTAGTTATTTACCCAATTCCTTATTAGAAGGCAACACAAAACACATCAAAGGCAACACAAAACACATCAAAAGCGACACAAAACACAAGTTCACACATTACAGAAGCGTACCAACCAGAGGGGGGCGTGGAAGGGTAGGAGTGCGGGCGCGCGGTCGGACCCGCCGCGGCTGCTTTACAACACAAACAGCGTTAGTACTCCAGGAATGTTAATAAACGGTAGGAATAGAACTCCATATCTTAAATAACCTATTTTATGTCACTAAAAACTAAACTGAAAACCTTACAATGTTTTACCACTCTACAAAAATTCTCTAAAGGTTAAGGTTAACCTTAAGGTTCCCTTAAGGTTTTGTTTACAGTAAATAACTTGTTAAATCGTTATTAATCAACTAACCACATTATTTTTATAGAAAACTCTTATTTACATACTCTGGGTTTCTTTTACATTGTTAAAATACCTTCATTTATGTGGTAATTTAATTTTATAACGTTTATTTCTTTTATCTTATATGTTGGCCTGGTATTTAAACTTCAATTATACCCAATTTTATTAATTTAACAAGCTTTTACCCGCGACTTTGTTCGCGTGGACTGTTGTCGTGTGATAGGTCAACAATAGACGCTTTTCAATATCATCCTATTCCTGTTGAGCAGGATTTCTATAGCCTATATGTTATTCCGGTGTAAAAGGAATATAAGCCAAATTTCGTCGATATTGGTTTATCGGATTCGCCATGAAACAGTAATAAACATACATCCATACTCACAAACTTTTGCATTTATAGTATTAGTAGGATAATCCAGTGGATAACCATAAAGGCGTGTACGACAGACAGACTTTTGCATTTATAATAGAAATATGGATTGGTGATATTTGTGACAGTTTGTGATATGCTTAGGATTCGTTAACTGTGATACTTACTGGGTAAGGATGTGACCAGTTTATCCACGTCCATGTTCAGCAGGAGGCAATTCTCGTCGAGGGCTTCGTTGTCGAACTGGTACTGCTGCCAGCCCTCTACCGAGTCCTGATTCAAGGATTATCTATCTATATCTATATATAAATCTGAAGAGTTTATTTGTTTGAACGCGCTAATCTTAGGAACTACTGGAACGATTTGAAAAATTCTTTGAGTATAATCAAATCAAAACTGAATCATTTTTTTTTATTTCATTATCTATTTTAACATACATTTTTCTGTAGTTTGTGCTGGGGCCCTCTTTTAAATAACAAATACATGTGCCAGAGATCCCCGCTTTTTCTGTTCAAAGTCGACAACGGTTTTACAATTTAAAGTTAATGAAATTTATTACAATAGAACAACAATTTTTAACATAACATATGTGGTAAAGGGTGTATGTCTGTGTGTATATGTGTATGTGTGTGGGATTTGTGAATGTATATGGCTATTGCCCATGAGAGACATTAAATTAAGTATAAGTTAAGAGTATAAGATAGTCCATTTATGGAGGAAGGGTCTAGTCTATATAACATCACACTAAGATGAATAGGACAGGAGCAGCAAAAAGCAAAAAGTGTCTCAACTTTTTAACCTATTGTCATGTATTAACATACCTCGAGCAGATCCGGGAGAGCGAAGGTCACGTTCAGAGGCTTCATGACTTTACTCTTGTAGTTGTGCTCCAGCAGCAGCGGTGTGTACAAAATGTTTT
Source organism: Morpho achilles (assembly GCA_947086495.1). Taxonomy (NCBI): domain Eukaryota; kingdom Metazoa; phylum Arthropoda; class Insecta; order Lepidoptera; family Nymphalidae; genus Morpho; species Morpho achilles. The sequence continues at coordinate 18,803,359 of CAMTZB010000007.1, read as the reverse complement.
TCCACTGCCGAGTCAACACTATTACTCCCTATGGATACAAACATACGGACACTCAAAACTTGAACTCGATTAAAATGGACTGTACGTGCTAATCCTTCGTTTAAATGGAGCAGCGTAATGGCTTCACGTTCATATTTTTTTATCTGCTAGACCCAATATTGATTAAATTTGTCACAATACACCGGTAAAACATTTTAGAGGTGCTTAAACGCATAAATTTGCGTTAAGTCGCGGGCACTACATTCAGGACCCAGTGATGCCGTGTAAACTAATGTTAACAAGCGCATATATCGCACGTATTAGTACTTAGTATTAAACTGACCAAATCCAAAGTTAGCCTTAATTGACTTAGATACAATTAATAAAAGCAGGCGTTACTTTACGGTACTCCATAGTATAGAAGTTAAAATAAAATTATTTTGCTGTAATGCATTACGATTTTGTTCGTTGAGCCTATCTTCCTGATGATACTTAGTATTCGGGGCGAAACGATCGTAGGGGTTGTGGTATTGAGTGTGTGTAGTGTTTGTATGGAATGTTGGCGTTGGTAGCGTCTTGTATTACATGTGTCGGCTTATCCTGCAAGGATGTGGTTGTTGCCTGCTTCATACACCTAGCATTCCATGTATTCTTTTAACAAACGCGGATTACAGCAAAATAATTTTATTGTAACTTCTGTTAAACTTGTGAGCCTTATTTCAATGACATCTTTGACATCACACTACGAATAATTAAAAAAACCTAGTGTTTCCACGCCCTTCCAATTTATGGGTCTCTTTAACACTCAGAAGTTTTGAAGACGCTGCGCTTTATTGCAATTTGCCACAGAACAACTTTTTTGGAATTCTCTCACTTTCAACATTTTTCCTCCAGGATATGCCTGGGTAACATACTCACTTGTCTCAGCGTGGACAGCGAAGGGAGATGCCGCTCAGCGAGATCAGCCTGCACTGCCGCTGCGTCCGCCTGCAGCGCGTACCGCAGCAGAACAGCGCAGAGCTGCAGAGAGGGCTCCTCGCGTAGCTGCTTAGCCATTGGAGTGTGACGACCGTACCGACTCTGATTATATAAAATAAAAGTAAAGGAACAATCTATTATAATCCCATTGCTGGGCATCCTCTTTCCGTTTAAAAGAGAAGGGTTAGAGTTAAAACCTAACAAACTTTTCTTATCCCCAGAATTCTCTAGAGATATGTTGGTTAGTTACCTCGTACACGGTTTGGTGTCCGGTTGAGTAGAATAAACCACGCTCATTTCTTACCAAGGTGTCGTAAAAAGCGAGTAAAGTTAACACATCAGTCAGGAGGCCGGTAGTAAAACGTAGCCAAAATGTTTTGTCGACCCAACTTAAGAGTAGGATAAGGGCAGGACGACATCATAAAGCAATTTTTCAAAACGTTACGATAAGGAAGTTATTATTGTTTATATGTATGTGTACTCTACACGCTTCCTTACCTTAGGCAGGGTATGGTTGGGTGCTCTATCGAGTGCAGAAGCCATGAGGCTCGCGGCAGTCGCTGCTAGGCGTCGGGCACGAGCCCGGTACAGTGATACCACACGGATGCCCAGCCGGTTACAGGGGTTCATCCAAGCGTTGATTGCCGGCGATGCTGTGCTTAGTAAATTCCAATCTAACCTGTCAACGATCACAAGATACAGGTATATACATCAACAAATCTGTTTGACAAAAATTTAAGTAACACCTTATTGGAAACAACCTTTGTTTTATTCACAATATTTAAGCCTATTAATTGATCCTGCAAATCACTCAAACATAAGGCAAAGGTTCATTTCTTAAAAACATCTTAAATACACTAAACTGTTATGGCAGATCAACTCCTTCAGCCAATAAATAATAAAAACGCTATAAAATATAGCAGAATTAATGAAAGTCAAGTGATGCAAAGATTGGGGTTTAATGAGTCCAATATACGTTCCTTATTAATTTTTTTACCTGAATAAAGCTTGTGAAATGTTAAATATTTATTAGAAACATAACTTGCAAACCACTTTGCGTATGTTATAGAAAAATATTTTAAGGGAAACCAACTAAAATTTACGTTTACCTTGTATAATCTATTTTCTTGGTGATAGGCGTTCGCGGAGGAGCGGCGAAATTGAACCAAACAACTTTCAGGTCTATGGAACAAGATGACATATTGCCGTTGTCCTTCACAGGTATCACTGTGGTGGTACTGTCATTGGACGGCTCGTCCGGTCCGGGCGTAGGCGGTTCGGGTGGTACTTGAGGTGGCTGAGCGCTACCCAAATTTGGCGTACTTGGTTTCGAATTCGAGTCCTTTTTCCTGAAAAGCTCCTCGATACCCGAAGTACGTATTCCCTTCGATTTCTCTTTATCAGTTTTTAATTCTTCTGCCGATTTCACTGATTCCCTACAACTTTCGCTGTCAGTCCGACTCGGTTTCTTCTCCTCGGTCGCTTTGTGAGATCGGGAATGTTGGGATACCTTGACTGAAACTCCTTCTAAGCCGCATTCAAACATAATGTATCCAATAGCGTTTTCTTTTTGTGGTACCTCTGATGTCCCATTCTGACAACCCTTTAATAATTAAAAAAGAACCAAATAGTACACTTTTTAATCTAATAATAAACACCTAATAGTAGGAAACAGATAGAAATAACATACCATGTAATCACATCCTTTAGGACATGAGTCGGCTCTAATGAACTTGAAGGATACTTTAGAGTGCTGACATGGAATACCAGTGATGGCGGCATCTTTCAATTGTGACGATTCATTGCGCGTGCGTCGCAATTGACCGTGTACTTTACCTGTAAAAATTCATTTTAAATTAACAAAAGTTTTGCTCATTTTTTTAGATAAGAGAAATATTATTTTACCTATGTTTAGAGTGATCGTAGTATCTTCAGATTGTTGTTGAGATGTCTCTATGTATACTGGTTCACCTTTTTCAGTCCCTCGTTTTCTACTGGACGACTGTGCTGAAATTAGTGCTCGGGGTCCTTTCATGATGCCAAAGGACTTCTTGCTACCCAAAGCTCGTAAAGTAGGTCTGTAATATAACTGTACCGACTCTAAAGTTTTTCTTGAACTTGTGTATTTGGCTACAATATTTTCCACGGACACGCCAAATAAAGATACACAAGTCAAATCTTGGATATTGTCGAGTGCTGAAAAGGATATCATATCTTCGACCACGGATGACTGAATGAATATTATGTTGACTTTGGGTACTGTTACAGTGGCTTGTAACTGATCATAGATTGTCTCTTCGTAAACATTTGAATGTGGTATCGTCGCAAGTTTGCACTTGTCATCTTTTTCTACAATTATGCTAGACCCATTACGGGCTTGCATTTGTGGCAACCAATTCATTACGTATTGCTTTTGTTTCAATATGTTAGAAGACTCGACAGACGAAATACAGAGCAAACGTAAGTGATTAATTACAGTTATTGGATGAATATTTGCTAGAACAGGTGTTACGGACTCTACAAATTTTTGAGTGCTCTCTAATACTAGTGGTGTTAACATCACATCTATTTCACCACGCAATTTAACGAAAAGACCATTTTTACTGTCGCTAGTCGTTGTGACCGTCGATGTGGTACTCTTATCTGTGGTATTCTCTTGGTTGTCTTGGACATTTTGCTGTAAGTCCCACCAACCTTGGGGATAAGGATGAGTTTTAATTTGTGAATTAAAATGCGGGGTCAAATTAGAAAATGGTCCATGTTGGTTTTGATTAGCAGTCCCATCTTTTCTAGTTATTAATTTTAGCGTGTGCACTTTGCCTACAGATTCGAAATTTGGCAAATACTTTTGTCCCACGTATACTAACGAACCATCTTCAGCTCTTCTAAAAAGAGGTAGTGTAAACACATCGCTCCCACTGGGTAAAGAACAAGTTGCCCAGTTACAGCACCGATACTGTGGCAAGTTATTCATATAGCTAGACATTAACAAAGGTGAGTCTACTATTGGTTTGTTTGTTTGCATATGAAGATTAACAAGAGTCATGTCTTCTTGAGAAGAAATTGCAGAAATAAACGAAGTCGATGACACAGACCCACTTTCTGAATCTGGTTGAACGCCTGCACTTAAATTGCTCATCGTGTCGGGTCCATCGACAATTTCTGTTCTAGGCACGACGTGTAACCACTTCTCATTTGTAACATCTGGTATGACATAAGCTGCTTTTTCTCTACTATGACGACTACCGAAAGAATGTTTTAAACTTGAAGATCTACTTGGAAACATATCTTCATCTGCTGAAAAAAACGCCTCTGAATGATTTTCACTTGTAATAGACATGGTCCTCTGAGGTTCTTGCATCACAGTTTCCTCATGTGGATGTTGAGAGTTGAGAGAATAATGAGACTCTGAGACCGCAACACTCCTTGGGGGCACTCTGGGCACTACAAATTGGTCAGTCTCAGATGGTATCGGTTTTTTGGCTGTAACGTTAGCACCATCTTTAATACCACAACTGAGAGTTAGTTTTGAGTCGGACACACTGCTTTCCAATTGTGGTACATTCAATATAGTTTTATTTAATTTGGAGTCGCTGTCTATTTTCGAACTTCCAAGAGGAACAGTTGAATCTACTAATCGTGCATATGGTACATCACTTTTAGTGCTTGACACTAATACATTGTTGCTTCCTTTGCTCATACTGGTGTAAGAAAATCTACGAGTGAGACTTCTCCTTTCGGCACTTTGAGGCGACTTACTAAGATTTTGTGGCAACGGTGACGGTATGAGAGTAGAAACATTTGTAGGCTGTAGGCAAACGTTTAAACTATTATAGGGTGGTGTATGAAAAACTAGCTGCCCAGGATGGAGTAAACTTTGTCCATAGCCATATTCACCGGGAATTGTTTCTATAACATTGAATATTGCGATGTTAATACCTTCGTGCAGATCAGATGGACTTGGTTTTAAAAAGTTTGCACCATTTCTGTTAAACCCAAAAAATGCACAACCCCCGATACAACCGCAATGCGTCCCTTTTCCTTCACTGGGCCATAAAAACCACAATCTTTTAAATTTTTCATCATGTAGCTTCAAAAACTTTTGCTGTACAAGATGCATATTTTTGGGACTTTGTGGTAGCGAGCACGCTGCTTCTATCAATAAGGGACCTAAAGACATAGAACCCACACCAACCCAATTTTCATTATCTGACACCTTATTCTGACTTCCATTACTACCGCTAGATTGATGATGATTGTTTGCCTGCATATTTGTTTGGGTATAGACAGAAAGTTTGATATTTGGAAGCAAGCCAGTAATACCAGTTCCGAAGCCCGATCCATGTAAATTACAAAATGATAATCTAATTGGGGATATCCAAGATTGAAGTGTTGTATTTGTGTCTGCGAGGTAAATATCGATTAGATCAATGGCTACTCGTATCATGCGATACTTTATTTCGTTTGATGTTGGACAGCGATATTTGAGGGCAAGTTCTGTTTCTGGACATAAAACATTATTTAAACCATGATGACACTGTTTAGCTGTATTTGGTGCCGTCAGTTCATTTTCACTGTCACAAATAAGCAGTAAAAATGTTTCGAGTGATGAAACTATATGATATAGTTGGGGAAGAGTAAGTCGTCCAGTTAACTGACCTAATTGCAGTTCCATCATCCAAGCATACTCAATCGTTTCTTCTTCCACTGATCTATTTGTGTCGCTAAAGAAACCATTTCCTCTCAATTGAAAAGACGAAAGCATTAAATGTCCTTGTTGTAGGGCACTCGAACTGCTACTGACGTTTGTACCAGATCGCGATGGACTATTAGATGACACCAAAATGGATGGACTTAAAAGCAGCTGAAGTTTCGTCTCTCGAAAGCTCTTGTCCATTTCAAAACCGAATCTCTCAATTAATATTACCGGACAAGGTGGTTCATTTTCACTACAATTCTTCACGAGATGGGCCTGTATGTCGTGAATTATTATTGACACGGTCACATCTAAAGGCCGAACTTTTCGTGGATCGAATGGGCCTTTACTCGAATCGCTATTTTCGTCCATAGATATTTCAGTATGCTGATTAATACTACTCCTGTCGTTTAATTTTGCTGAACTCTCACCAGACCAATAATAGGTGTCCATGTTTGGATTTTTTTGCATATCTGTAAACGATTGATCTTCGCCAAAGATATTTTCCAACAAGTTCATAAAACTTGTAATGATGGTTCCATACGCAAGAAGTATTGAAGGTCCAACTTCAAGTTCAACGCTTACTTTATCCGGAGCGAGACTCGTCCGATCAAAATTATTTCCATCTATACCCCAGTTGATTTGCGGCTGTTTTCTCATTCTAGGTATTCTTATGGGTGATAAGAGAATTTCTTCCTTTTCGGGAGTTGTAATGTCTGCTTGGGGTTCCGGACCCAATGGTGGAATAGGATGATAGTTGTATCTTACGCTCAGGGCAACAATAGGCACGGACCAGCAGTCCACCCAACCTTGAGTTTTAACGCACTTTCTGCGCCATTTTGAAGCTTTTAATCGGCATGGCACAAGTTTCATGTTTTTGTCAATAGACAACAGAAGAAGTCTCGAAGTATTTACTTCTGGTAAGTATAGGCTCATATCAACTGCTTCACCTTGAACCCAGATTTTCAGAGGAATGACATCAGGCAAAAAGTCGATGAATGGTAAATCGAAAGATACATCAAGTAGATCACCGCAAAAAGCTACATGGTTATTTTCTTGATTTGTTGAACTGCAATCAATCCAATTATACTGATTGCTCACTGTCACTACTTCACATTCCTTTAAAAGTAGTGAAATTTTCCAAGTGTAAGGAACAAAATGAAGAATATCGGGACGAGCTTTGCTGGACCAATCATTAGTGAGATCTTGGAAAAAGTCTATATGTGTGTATACAAAATGTGCAGTCGCCTTACATCCAGTCAAAGACAACTGCCAACATTGGTGATGGTTCCAAACAAGTGGATAGTGACATTTCACAGTATATTCTAAAGTTTCACTTTCAGCTAGGCTTCTGTATTGAAGACTAGTAGTGGCTTCTAAATGAAGCAACTGTCCCGTGATTTTCGTTGTATATCCATCTTGAAGAACAATCCACGGCAATGTCACCTCTAAATACGATCCAGCCCCAATATTAATGTGAACTGCGTTCGTTTCTTTATTCTTCGTAAATAAGATATCTATGGTCGCCTCATTCAATGTTGACAGTCGTATATCAAAAGACTGCATCTGTCGCCTATCTCCTGGTTTCGGTTGTGGGGTTACCTCTAAACTTTTGTAATTCGGAGGGAAAAAAAACTTAAACAAATGATCTCTTTGTCTATCGGCCCATGGTCCATAACTAAAATCTGTACCTTTACCACATTTAATATCCAGACCCCAAATTGGCGGTGCCGATTCAACAATATCACCATTGGCCAATTGCAATAATACAGGCTGTTCTGGTACCAGCCCAGGTTCATCCATATAGAAGTAAACTTCAATGTAATTCGAGCTCATAACAACAAAACCCTCTCCCATGTATCGAGGCGGTTCATCAACCATGGCTGTGTAATTAGGACTAGGAGCCAATATGACTTTACAATTTTCTGCTTTGGCTTTAACAAAATGCATTAGGTGATCTAAACTAGATGCAGGAGGTTTCGTACTGTACATCAGGTGAGCTTCTTCGACGCTTACTGAAAATGTTGTAGGCACTAAGCGGTTGCCAAACACAACACGTCCAGTGCATATATCTATCTTTATTACAGGTATGAGATCACGCCACGTCCTAGCCATAGCCGCTTCAGACCTAACTGTATCCTGAGCCCTTCTTCGTTTTTCGTTCGCATCGTTCATTGCTTTGTCGCGATCGGTGGAATCATCGTCGTCGTTTTGCTGCTTGATAACAGGGTCGAGCCCAAAAGTTTTCTCAAGTTCCGCATACAGATCGCAACGATTATAAAAATGTAGTTCGAATCCATTTAGCATTATTGAGAGACGGGTATCTGAGTGAGATAAATCTGAAACAATTAAATAACATTAAAGTATTAACTAAGGGTTCATGAATAAGTTAAAGGCACAACCTCAGATCAACTAAAAACAAAGATAAGTTAACCATCAAGTTCTTACTTTAGAACAGGCGCAAAAGATGCAAAATATGTGATACAGGCGAGATAAAGAGTTTCACAAAATACGTCCAAATGCTTAATCGCCGATTGCGATCGGACTAGTATTATGTACGTTTATATTCGTACTAGCTTTTACCCGCTACTTCGTTCGCGTGGACTGTAGTCTTGGACTAAACCAGTAACTTCTGTCATTCTCCAACCCTGCAAATATCTCCATCGGTTGATAATAGCTGGCGCTTTTCAATGTCATCCAATTTCTGTAGATTTAACAGGATTTCTATAGCCTATATTATATATATATTATATAGCAATATATAAAATATATATATAATATAAGCAATTTTTATTTAAGCAATAATTGTGCCAAATTTCGTCGATATTAGTCAAGCGGATCCGCCGTAAAAGTAACAAACATACATCCATACTCAAAAACTTTTTCTGGTTCAGTAATTATCAAATACCAAGCCGAATAAATGCCTAATTTTTGGCTTTCTTTGCATTTTTTTGATCTGAGGTTTCAACCCATATTATCATTTTTATTAACTTACCCTCTGACACATCTTTAGGCACGTAGGAACGCCACCACCTAAATATTAGGTAGCCATCTTGGATGCGTAGTGTGTAGTCGTAATTTATATAAACAATATCACAGAACATAATCTTACCAGACAGGGCGTTGAGTGTGAATGACCCTGTGAACAATGTTTGTTTGTTTATTTCTTCTTATACATATAGTTAGAAAAGAGAAAGAAAAGTAAAAAGCTCATGTATAAAGGCGGACTTCTCCCTAAAACAGATCTCTTTAATATTTGTTTGTAATCTTTTTATTGCACAAATGAATATAAAAACGACAACATAATATGCAATGACAGGCTCATTCCGGAATCGGAATCGCTTCCAGGCAATCAGTCTAAAATTTAAAAAAAAAAGTAAAATTTAAGTATAATAAATTTAAGTCAAATGGAACAGATTTAATAATGTCATTCTCCTGCCCTTATCCCAGGCTAAGTGGGGTCGGCGCAAAATGTTGTAAACATATTGTTACATGATTTGGCTATGTATTTTTCGACCAGCCGCCTGCCTGACTTCAACTTACCTTAGTCGCCTTTTGCTAAGCCTCGGTAAGGAAAAGGGTAATCAATTCTACTCAGCCAGATATCACAGGGAGTATCAACTTCACTAAGTCGCTTTTAACGACTCCTTATTATGAAATGAGGGCGGTCTACTACACTCAGCCTGATACCACAGTTAATACTAACAGACAGATTATATGTAACGGTTACAACTTGTATTAAATATATGCACAGATTCAGATGAATCTATAATGAGATGGGCAACTTAAATTGGAATATAATTAGTCATGGACTGATTCAAATGTAGTTATAAAAGTGAGATTAAATTGAACACTAAAATTCCATTAAAATATCTAACATCTAATAACAATGGTGGAACAAACCATTTTCTACATTTCTCAATCTAAAGTTTGGTATTCATATGTAATTTATATGCTGATAGCAAATATGACAGTGAAATTAGACAAATTATATTTTTAAGGATAAATTGTATCAAATCAAGATCTGCACTAACTGTTCTAACTCCTCATGGTTAAGGAAAAGGGCAGATGAAAGGAAGTCATAAGAGAAAATCTGCTTTCTAATCGTAGGGAGCATGATCCTCAGTAATAAGTAATGTGACGTGAGAAGGAGGTAGTTCTAATAATTAAATTTTTTAATATGAATTTTGGTATACTTGTACATTCTGACATGCTGATAATGAGTATGGCCTATGATATGATAGGCGTCACAGGAAGGCTCAGAGTCACTCATCGAGCGAGCTATGCTCAAAGTATCTCTGCATGAGCGAATCAGAAATGAAGAGATTCGTGGAAGAACTAGGGTCACTGACATAAATCAGCGGGTAACGAAGCTGAAGTTGCGATGGGCGGGGCACATAGTACAGAGAACCGATGGGCGTTGTGGTCTCAAAGTGTTAGAATGGTGACCCCGAACCGGAAAGCGCAGCGTCGGAACGTCCTCTACTTGATGGACTGACGACCTCAAAAAGATCGCGGGGATCTGCTGGATACAAGTGGCACAAAAACGTGTGTTGTAGAGATCTCATGAAGAGACCTATGTCGAGCAGTGGATGTCCATGAAGAAGACGATAATGACATTGAAAATACCCATAAATATTATTTTAAAAGGTATCAAGGGCTTGAAGCCATAGGGACATATCAACAAAAATATCCCGATGTACTGAGACCCTGTGGCTTAAAGCATGCAAACCATAAATTTAAAAGTATCAGCTTGTTACCATCCCAAAGCTAAGTAAAGGTGTACGCTTTTATCTGTCAGAAAAATTGGAGCTAATACTCAAAATAATTAATTACTCTGGACACTTTCTAAATACTTTTTTTTGTTGAAATCACAAGTTTTGGAAAATTGCTGTTTCTGCATTTATGTTGTGTTTCACGAGTTGCAAGTGGTGTGTGAGGGGTAAGAGAAGGGTAGAAGGGATAATGGGGGCCGGTGGTTGCCATTAACCAATCAAATGTGATCCTTGACACTGTGAGACAATGATCTTCTCAGTTGAAACCCACCCTTTATAATAATAATACTCTCTCATGATTCAGCATTCACCACTTTCTAGTAAAAGGCTTAATTTAAATTTCAACAATATATTGTCTATTTCTACCTAATTGTTATAAATCATCATTAAGGTAATTATAATGACAGCTTAACATTAGATAAGCTCTTGCTAGTGTAGTACTAATAGGTATTTAAATTGACCTAAATAATCAGACAAATTAAATTAAGATAACTAAATCTAATTACAAATAGTTGTTATATTTACAGAACTTATAGTCCAAACATGTTTACATATATTGACATAGAATATGTGATAGATTTAGGACCTGTGATAGATTTAAGGCATGTTTATACAAGAAACTAATTTTATTTATTTATTTATGTACTATAAAAAATGTTGGAAAAACATTATTGGTAAAAAAGTGTACAGAGGTCAACTTATCCCTATGACAGAGATCTCTGGCAGCTAACCTATGAAGTAAGACAATTTATTCAAAACAACAGTATAAAAATTAACTTAACAGCCAAAATCAATATATATTTGTTTTCGTAAACACATTTCTTTACAACTTTATTACAAGACCACCACTAACAGAAGTTATATAGTCAATAGTTTTGTAAACAGGATAATTATGTATGTTACGAACAAGACATCAAATCTCCACTGTATGTTATTCATTATTATTTTCTGTATAAACATATTGTGTGTTATCGTTTATTTTAGCTACATATACTACTTTGAATAAATAGGATCTAATAAAATATATTGTCACAACAAGTAAAACTTGAGAGTCTTATAACCAGATGATGTGACCTCAAACAGGCATCTTAGAGTTTTTATTTAAAATTTAATTTGCCTAAAAGTTACTAACCACACAAGGAAAACAATATAAAGAGCATTAATCCAGCCACTTTCTAGAACACAGCTATCTATCTATAAGTAGTGACAGCCCAGTGTTAACGCCGTGCAGCTCTTTCAAGGAGGTCACAGGTTCAAACCCTGACAGACGCCAACGAGTTTTCTGTTAAAACTTATGTGTCCTAATTGATAATTGCAATTTATCACACGCTTTTCAGTGAAGAAAAACACTGTGAGGAAACCTGCATATCTGTAGAGAATTCTGGTGATATATATGTGTGACCTACCAATCCGCATTGGAGCAGCGTGGTAGGTTTTAGCTCCATAAACGGAGAGAAGAGGCCTATTCTCAACAGTGGAATAGTAACAGGCCACTACTTTTCTAGAATACATAAAGCCTTCACATTCATATTGAATAATTACGGTGCTTCTATCCATAGAATTAGTCTCCAACAGAAAGCAGACGTATGTTCAGAGCAATGGGATATTATCGAATATAGCACACTTACCAATTTTAAAATTTTCATCTTGGAAATAAAATCTGTTTATCAATCTCGTTAGTATGTAACCGAGTACACGGCTGTTATAGTAAGTTATATAAACAACCCATAGCATCGCCGACACCAGAGACACAAGGAGAAGTGCCAAATTGCGGTCCATGGTGATCTCCGCAAAATCTATCGACGAGGTGTTCCATCTTTCTGCCACCGGGCCCAAGGACCCGGTGAAATTCCTGCAGCAACACAATGTTACATGAATAAACCCTTCCGAATCAACCTAGATATAAACATGAAAACGCAATAACTTTTGTCTTACATTTCCAGGGTTTTAATCACTGACAGAGTTCACATTATTTGGAGTACACATGTTTTATATTATAGATAGTTAGTAACTTATTAGAAAACAGCAAACATTTCCAAAATAAATATTTTATTATCAATTTATTTGCAATCAATTTGCATTGTTTCGTTTTGGCAGCCTTATTTAGACCCACACAGACAAGTATTTATGATAAGTATCTGCCTTATACTAATTAGTCTGTAAAATGTATTATATGTCTGTGGCTCTTAACAACAGACTCAAAAAGGTCTTTTCCAATGGGAATAGCATGAAACTAGGGCCCTCAATACTCCTCAAACCTCAAATTATTTTACCAATAATTAATTATTAAGCCATCTTTGAAGCAAAGGCGAATGAAGCAATCACATATTCTCCTATATTCGGCAGACTTATTTTCTTATATTTATGAAATGATAACTGAAGCGATTTTTAATATAATTGTAACGATTACTATATTATTCTTACTACATAAAAAAAATTCTAACTATATTTTACTAATTTAAAAAATTCAATCGTTATACAATATACTCATAAGATATTCTGCATATGTACTTTACTATTTGATTTAAAATGCGCCTAATAATACCTCATATACATTTATATATTTTATTTCATTGCGGTACTAATATTGAAGATTTTATTCGAGCGATTACACACAAGAGCCTTTTTATACATAGATTAAATAAACTTTGTTGGTATATAATAAGGAATGTAATCCAAAGATTACAGTGTACATAATGAAATAGATGGGTAACTCGCAGTCGTTTTTGTGATCCGTAATAGCGCCATCTAGAGATCAGTTTCTATACTAAAAAGGTCAAAAGGGTCATATATATCTATATATACTATATATATAATATTTTTGCAGTAGGGCGGGGTATAAATATAAAAGAAATGAAAAAACAAAATTATTGAAAAGTTATCTATTTTGTATAAATAATACAGTCGTTTTAACAATAAATTACTTTTGATTTGAATATAACGAAAATTACAATTACTTTAGTATTGCAGGCTTATAAATATATATGCGAAAAGCTAACTTTATAATATAAAGCTCATTATATTATTTATGTACAAAATAAACAAGTAATATCTACAAATTATAAATTTAAGTTATAAATATAAATCAAGCCATTATAAATATAAATAAATATATGGGACACTTACACACACGGTCGTCCGTCCCCAATGTAAGTAAACTTAATTTTAATACTTGTGTTATGGTAGACAGACAATTGGTGAATATATGCTTATATAATTTTAAATACAAATATACACCCAGGCTCAAATACCAACAACTTCATTTATAGAAAATGTTTGCCCTCGGCGGAAATCGAACCTGCGACCCAGGGAGCCAACGGGCCAGTCCAGTTAATAATAAAGTATGTACTTTAAACATTAACAAAAGAACGTCATACGCAAATTATCTGATATTATATCGTTTATTTTTTTTTTATTTTTTTTTTTTTTATGTCAGGAAAACCCATTATGGGTCGTCACCGCCCGACGGGGACGAGCGGCGGGTATGTCGGACTCTCACCGACTAAAAACCTGACAGTGCTCTACCACGCTGCTGGTGGCGAGTATAGGGTACCCATGAAGACATTACCCCCATCCCCGCCAGCAGCAACTCTGTACCCCAGAGTGCGCCACCTCTAGGTCGGGGCCTCTCTAAAAGTGGGCCCTCCCTCCGCTGGACGATGCATCGGGAGCACCAGATGCATCGACCGCCGCGGGGACCTAACTCCAGCGAGCGTCCGATACCCCGTTCGGAACGCTCGGAGGTCCCCGTTAGGGCGGCATGCGACGGACTTCGGCGAGTCGCCTGCGCCCCGCTCGCCTGCGGCGGATCGGATCCAAGGACTCGACTTCCCGGATCCGCCCCGCCGCCTCCTTCCGCGAGATAACATTCTCACAGAAGGAGGCCATCGCTGCCCACGATCGCTCCCTGCCCACCATGGCGCGAACCACAGTGGGCAGGGAGAGATCGTGCCCCACCTGTGCCACGAGTTCCGCCCGCTGAACCGCCCAAGCTGGACAGTCTGCGAGCGTGTGCAGCGCCGTGTCAAAGTCGGCGCCGCACTCGTGGCACTCACCAGTCGCTTCGCGCTGGGCCACCCTCCACAGATACCACCCGAAACAACCATGTCCGGAAAGCACCTGTGTCAGGCGGAAGGTGAGGACCCCATGCCTCCTGGAGACCCAGTCCTGGAGAATGGGCTGGATGGCCGAAATCGTCCAGGCTCCTGCACTGGGCGATTCAAGCCGCTGCCTCCATTGGCGGAGGAGCTCTTCCTGAGCTGCTCTCCGCCAATCCACCTCTACCGCCGCTGAGTGTCCTCCCGGTGAACGGGCTTCGACTCTACGGCGGTAGGCCTGAGCTAGTACCTCAGCCTCTAGGTCCCATGGAGGGGACCCGGCCAAGGCGCAGGCCGCTTCGCCGGAGATGGTCCGGTAGCCCCGTACAAGTCTGACCGCCATGATCCTCTGCGCCCTACGCAGCAGGGGCAAGGATCTCGCGGTCAGCCGCCCCGCCCATACGGGAGCGCCGTACAGGGCCATGGACCGCACCACTCCGGCGTATAGGCGCCGGCAGCCTGCATTAGGCCCTCCCAAATTCGGGAGGAGCCTGCTCAGGGCTCCGGCGGTCGCCATTAGCTTAGTGGCGAGCCGCCGGAAGTGGGCCTCGAACGTCCATCGGCTGTCGAGGAGCAATCCCAGGTACAGTAGTGTACCCGAGATTTCGATGGACGTCCCGCCCACCACCAACCGGGAGCCCACTGGGGGCGCCATCCGAGGCCTGTGGAAGCAAATGGCCTCGGATTTCTCCAAGGCCACCCCCAGTCCCAGCCGGCGAATCCGTGCCACAACGTGGGCCGTGGCCGCAGTCGCCAGCACTTGGGCTTCCCGGTGGGTGCTCGCGCGGGCAGTCACGAGGGTGTCGTCTGCGTAGCAAAACAGACGCACCCCCGGAAGCATTTGCCCGCGCAGCACCCAGTCGTAGCCGATGTTCCACAGAAGGGGGCCAAGAACCGAGCCCTGTGGAACACCGCACGACATCCTCCGCTCCTTCCACCCACCCCCAGCCGTCGGGTACCTGACAGCGCGGTCAGACAAATAATTACTGACCACACGCTGCAGGTACATGGGGATGCGATGGAAGCGTAGGGCCTCCTTAATCACTCCCCAGGGCAAGGTGTTGAATGCGTTAGCGATGTCCAGCGACACCGCCAACACCACCTCGCGCCGGGTTGTCGCCTCCTCCGCCAGAAGTCTCACACCCTCGATACAGTCGAGGGTGGACTTGCCCTGGCGGAATCCGCATTGGAGGCAACTGAGGTCAGGCCCTACCTCCCGGAGGTGCTGGACTATGCGGGAAGCTATTACGCGTTCGAGCAGCTTTCCCGCTTCGTCCAGCAAGACAATGGGCCGATACGCAGAGGGTGTATCGGCCGGTCTACCCTCCTTCCTGAGCAGGACTAGTCTCCCCGTCTTCCACCTACGAGGAAAGAGGCCCTGCTCGAGGCAGGCACTGAACGTCGCCCTGAGTCCAGACTCCAACGGACCCAGGGCAAGAGACCAGGCGCGCCCAGGGATGCCGTCGGGGCCAGGTGCGGTATCTTTCGCTTTCATGCGACTCACCGCCCCGGCCAACTCCCACTCCGACACTCCCGGCGCACCCGACCCAGTACCATCCTCCTCCTCGAGAGGCGCCATACGAGGCGGCTCCACCTCGGCTCCCTGCGGGAACAGGGCTTCCACAACGGATTCAAGGAAATCCGGCCGAAGGCTCACGGTGAGGGGGGGGGGCGCGGACACGAAGTTTCTTCCGTGCCGCTATGTACGGCCTCCCCCACGGATTCCGATTGAGCTCCTCGGCCATCTCCCTGTGGGCCCTGTCCTTGGCCTCGGCGATCGCCGTCCGCAAGGAGGCGCGGACAGCCCGATAAGCCTCATAGCGGCGCCTCTCCTCCTCGACGTCGCGTCGTCTACGACGCCTGTACCGAGTGTACTGGCGGCGCACGGCCACGCACTGGTCGCGCAGCCACGCCAGCTCCTCCGACCACCAGTACACCCCACACGCCGGCCCTGTGCTTCGCACTCTCGGCATGCTGGCGTCGCAGACGAGCGACATCCGCCGCTGGAGGTCCTCGACCTCCGCAGCAACCCCCCCACCCGTGGGCCCAGCGGCCCACGCCTGGACGATTGCGGCCTCAACGAGGAACTCGGGATCCATTTTCCTGACGGACCACCGAGGGCCGTCGACTCTTCCCGACCGAGGGGAATTGGGAGTGTGGGGTGCGGACACCTCGAACCATATATATCGATGGTCCGAGAGTGACTCCGTACCCACTATTACCTCCCAATTCCTGACACATGGTGACATGGCGGCGTCGACAAAGGTAACGTCGACTTTGGAGCCGCCATTCCATCGCACACATGTGTCAGCTGTCCCCCGGTTCATGACTGCCATCCCGGTCGAGGCCAACCAACCGTCCAGAAACCTCCCTCTGACGTTCGTGACCGGAGACCCCCACGCGGCGGATTTGGCGTTGAGGTCACCGGCCAGGACGATCTTGCCGGGGCGTAACCTATTCACCAAGTCTCCGACTTCAGCCATAAAGAGCTCGAAGTCGGAGAACGGTCTGTTGGGTGAAAAGTACGCCCCGATGATGGATACGTCTCCAATCTTGGCGGAGACGTACCCGCGCCCCCTCACCACGCGCTCCAGAGCTGGGGAACCAACTGCAGCCCTGGACGCGATGGCTACATCCCCCGCACGGTCTCCGACCCACTCCTCGCCCGACGGGACGTAAAGGGGCTCGGAGACCACCGCCACGTGCACCATACGCTCCGCCAGGGTCTGGAAGAATAGGTCCTGGGCCCTGCCGGAGCGCATGATGTTCGCCTGGAGGAATCTGATGGAGGCCATTAATTAGCGACCTCCATTGGATCCTCCATAACCCGGCTCGTTGTGGGCTGAGCCGGGCCGGCGGTAGGTGGCGAGGGGACCCTCGGGCCATCACCCCCCCCTACTCCTTCTCTTTGGAGCGGACGGTGCTTTGCACAGCCCGCTCCCCGCCCTATGGTCGGCCTTCAATCCCACCCGTTCGCAGCTCCCACAATGTGGAGCCGCCGAGCAGGATCGGGCTTTGTGGCCGTTTTGACCGCAGCGATAACATTCGCCGCTGCGGTCGATGGCCGACGAGCACTCGGCTCTTAGGTGCCCCTTCTCCAGGCACCTATAGCAGCGCTGCGGACGGGCTTCGAGCAACTGGACCCGAGCCGAGACCCAGCCCACCAGCAGCCTGCCAGCCGCCACCATCTTCTTTGCCACCGCGACAGGGACCCTAAGCCATAAAGAGCCCAAAGCCTTCCCTGTTCTACGGATCACCCCGATCTGTATGTCGTGAGTGGGACACTCACCGACCCGGGCGACGGCGATGGCCACGTCCTCTTCGGTGGCGGCATCGTCCAAGCCCACGATACGCACTTCTGCGCTTTTCATGGGCGTGGACACACGTACTGCCGGCTCGTCAGAGAAAAACTCCCTGAGCCGGCCGGCCAGGGCACTTGCCTTTTCTGCCTTCTGGGGCCCGGATATTTCATACATACGGGCCCCCGTCGCCGCTTTCTTCAGGCGCATGCCAACATCCAACCCCAAGTCATCGATCTTTACACAACGACGAGCCCGGGTCAATATGTCGGCATATGTGAGGCCTTTTTCCGCGGCCTCCTCACCCAAGGTCACCACGACTGCAGCCGAGCGTGGAGTCTGGAGTTTCCTCCCCCCTTGCTTGGGCTGCGCTTTGGTGGTGGTGACAGCAGGCACTGCCTGCGGCGTCTTCTTCTTTTTGGAACCCCTCTTTGCCACCACATTCCACCCTTCATTCATGGAGGCGGGTGCTGGCGGCAATAGGCGGGGCTCAGGTCGCTTCTCCTTCTCAGCAACCTGTCCCTTCTTCCTTTCCTTCTTCTTGTTTTGCGGCTGGTTGGCCCCCCCGTTGTTCGAAGTAGCTGCGTCAACCACCCGAATTTCCGGTTTCTTCAGAGGCCGTTGAGAGTCCTGCGATCGCTCTGAGTCAACCGCAGCCGCAGAACTCTTCTTGGCCTCATTTGTTTTGGTCGACGCCGCTTTGGTCTTAGCCAGGCTTTCCCTTTTCTTATCCGAGGCCAATGAAGGCCTCAGTCTCGCCTCAGGTGGCAATCGGCTCTCCATGGCCAGCCTGGCCGTAAACATGTTACGAAGCCTGACCACCTCCTCCTCTATGGTCAGACCTCCTACAGTCGACCTCTCAAGACCACTGGTTTGAGCCGCTGCTTCAGAAGGGATTTCTCCCTGAGTCAGTCCGTGGGAAGAGATCATAGGGATCATTTCCTTGAGGGTGGACACTTCCCTAGCGAGGTTACTGACCACCATAGCTAGCCGGGCATTTTCGGCCTTGAGGACTTTAACCTTCTGCCTCGCTACGCCCAGCCAGGACCCCCACAATTTCCTCCATTTTCTTGGCAACTTGATTAAGGGTGCCACGACATTTACCGTTAAGGTTGCGTGACTTTCCCACCGTTGCCTTCATCGCCTCAACATTTTTTAACAACTCATCATAGGCCTGTGATGAGCTCAAAGTCTTAATTTCTGTTTGGCCTCCAGAGACCTTGCGGAATCCTTCAGCCTTCGTCTTGTCCGATACCGACCTTCTCGTCGAACTTCCACCAGGTGAGACATCGCTTTCGACGTCCGTATCTGCAATAAGCATGTGACGCCGAAACTCTTCTCGGGCCTCCCGGAGACCCACCTGCGACCCTCGCACATGTTTTTTCGTCGGAGTTTTCTTACTAGCCTTTTTGGAACCTCTGTCTTCGTCTGATTCCGAAAGGCTCCCAGTCGCACTCCTAGGACGTTTTTGGGGCTTACTGCTCAATTTCGTCCACGTCAGATCCTCCATGCTGACACTGCAACCCAGATCTGGAGCCTTATTAGAACTCCTCTCCGAGCCAAAGCTCGCACTGCGAACGTCAGCAACCTTCTTGCAACTACGCGCGGGATTACGCCGTAATTCCTCACACGTACCAGCGGAAACACCAGCCAAGCCGGTCTCGATTCCACCGATACCCCCTCCTATCTCCTCCGAAGCATTGGTTGCCCCCCCAGATACGATGGGGCGACCGAGGCCAGTGTTGCACGGCACCCGCAAAGTAGAATTCGCAGAATGCGGTGAAACATTGGTCTCGGTGAGGGATTCCCCGGATAAACCGGGACCCTCCTGGGTAGTCGTAACGATCAGTTTGTCCATTGCTTCTTGTTTTGTTATGTGTGTTTTTAGGACCCTATCGACTGGATTCCCCCCAGCCATACATCCCCTCGGCGGACCCTGAACCTTAGGATTGGGGTAATTTTTTAGAGAGGTTTTCTTCCTCGCGGCCCCTTTCCTCAAACGAGAAGAGCGGCCCCCGGTTCCACATTTACTTGCGGATTACGGGTCGCCCGACGTGGCTCCCGAGTTGAGAGCCAAAAGCCTACCGACCATGGAAAAACACAGCCGGAACAGCTCGCCGCGCATTATGAGCGTTTCCGCTCCCACAGGTAATTTTTTATAGAGGTTGTCTTCCTCGCAGCCCCCTCTCCAAAAGGAGAAGCGGCCCCCGGTTCCACACTAACTTGCGGATTACGGTCAACTACCGCCCGACGTGGCTCCCGATTTGAGAGCCAATAGCCTACCGGTCATGAATATCACAGCCGGAACGGCTCGCCGCGCATCATGGGCGTTTCCGCCCCCACGGGTAATTTTTTAGAGAGGTTTTCTTCCTCGCAACCCGAAGGTCCCCGTTCCCATTGCTGGGCTTCCGGGCTTGACCGACGGTGGCCGAAACCATGTCCAGCCAGACTTAAAGTAAGCCCAACTGAACCCGTCGCTCATTAGAGACTCCTCCCTCAACCCCCCTGGAGTCCCCGACCCGTCCAGATTGCCCTCTGCTAATCAGAGGGACAACTGGATTGGCCATCCACAGTGGTCCGTTCGCCAAGACTAGGCTTGCCCAGGGTGCGCCACGAGGAGGCCGACCACTTTGGCACCCCGTTTATTACACCTAGAAGCAATGATGCATATAGAAAAGTCTTGGCTTTACTACTTGCCTTGTGTATTAAATAACTCACCAAAACAACATTAACAAATCGAACAAATTAAAATGAAATGGAAAATTTTTAAGTAAATAAAAACGGATATATGTAAACATGTTTGCGCCAAAACACGTCGGTTTCTGAACACGTAATCTGCTTCCAAATTATTATATTTAGCGGACCTCCAATCATCCGTACCCAAGTTTGGAATAAATCCATGTTCTTAGATGATCTGCAACAATTATTTTAAGCAGATATAAATTAATACTATTCGATAATCTAAGTATAAACGTCATTGCCATAGACGCGGCAGGAGTTTTGATTAATTTAATAATAAGCACTCACCTTTACCAAAGACTGTTGGACAAAAGACATTTTGCGACATTTTTTTCTACGTAACATACAAAAACTAATAATATTCAAATCAAAGTCCATATATTACATATATTCATCGTAATTTTTCAAATTTAACAGATATCTGTCAAGCACTCATTATAGTGTATTATCTATGGTCAAAGACAAGTTTAGCTATAGTTTTTTTATGTAGAAAAATTATTCTATTTAAATTATATAAAATATTACTTTTTCTTGTTAAATTATTTAATTAAAACAACATAACATTAAAAAAATAATTACAAATATAAAATTTATAAATGTTTATTTTTTTAATATGTTAACACTAAACTCTTTAATTAAAAATATGTAAACACTGTTGCATAGTTTCAAAAACTGAACTCTGGATGTCGCTGAAAACCGAATCAGGACCTTTAGTTCTAAGATAACATACCATGATGTAATCTTTCGTCGCCATGCAACAAAAGTTTGCGTTACTTTTGTTTTTTTAATGCCTTATTAAATGAATGATACTTGAAAAAGTGATCATTTATTTATATAATATAATTAAAAAATCTAAGTATATATAGATAAGTCTATTTTTATCATAAACATTTAATTTTGAAACGTTAAAATGACTGAAAGTATTTTAAACAATGTTTCCCAAGAACAAAAAGATACTTATAGTCCGAAAGTTAGGTAAGTAATGCCTAAATCTGAGTTTTGAGTACTAAAAATGGTATTGGAATAATTTTTTTTTACAGATGGGCGATACCACAAAAACTCAATTCCATGACATTTGTGGGTAGAGACGTTTTTGCCATCGCTCACGACATATACATAATATTTTTTAATTTAAAAACAAAAACAGAACTTGTATTTGTGGCTAATAGCGAGAAGACTGGAGACGGGGTCGATGTTATTGCGGGTAGGCCATCATCATTCGCTGTGTTCATGTTATTCGCTTCCATTCTCTGTTATCATGCGTCAACTGACTTGACTGGCCCGTTGGCGTTGGGTAATGATCCTGCCTTTAGCTCCGCGGGTCGCGGGTTCGATTACCGCCGCGAGCCAACATATTCTACAAACACTTTGTTGGTTCTCGAGCCTGGGTGTGCCATATAAGTATGTGTTTAAGAATTATATATTCACCAGTTGTCAGTCACGCATAACACAAGTGTTAAGTTACTTTGGGGACGGACCACCGTGTGTGTAAGTGTCCTATATTATTTATTTATTTATTCTTATTCTTACAACTTTGGCGCTACTCCTTTTTTATCAGGGCTATGCTTCACACAATCCTACAAAGTCTTTTTCTACCCTCTATTTCTTCTCACATATTTATATTTAAAACTCGAATTTCTTAATTCTTAGCGACACGATTTACTTTTCTTTTTTTTTTCTTTAAACATCTTAAGTTAATTTTCTTTTCAGGCCATAAATCCAATCTCCTTGCTTTTGCAGAAAAGAGCAAGTATCCCAGAATATTCATAATGAATTATCCTTTATTTTTTGTATTGGCGGAATTAAAAGGTTAGTAGGTTCGCCTTATTTACGATCCATTCTAATAATGAATGTGAAAGTCTGTCTGTCTTTCACGGCTAATAAGCTAGAGTTATATTTATGAAATTTTGAAGCTTATCTACCTAACTAATATATCAAATAAAAACCTTCCGGTATTTCCGACAGGAAACTAGTGAAATAATTCACGGTGATTATTAACAGTACTTTAACCCTAAATTTGTAATAATGAAATTATTTTGCTATAATCCGCGATGAAGTAAAATAGAAAATATATATAATGCTAAATGTAGAGCGAACAATCCGTTTTCATACCTGATACGGCCAGCGGTAACACCGTGAGACTCTTTCGAGAAGGTTATGCCACCAATGAGTCTCTATGTTAAAACTTTCTAATTGATCATTGCATCTTATCACACGCTTCTTGGCGAAGGAAAAAATCGTGAGGAAACTGCATCTCTAGAGAATTCTGGAGATATGTGTAACCTACCAATCCGCATTGGAGCAGCGTGGTAGGCCTTAGCTCCAATCCTTCTCTCCGAAAACGGAGAGAAGAGGTCTATTCCCAGCAGTGGGATAGTAACAGGCCGCTACTTACTTACTACCAATCCGCATTGGAGCAGCGTAGTTATTCTAATCTCAAACTCTTCTCCTCAAAAGGAGAGGGGCCAACAGTAAGATAATAACAGACCGTTTTATATAGAGTACCTGGGTAACCGGTATTTTTTTCCATAATATAAAAAAAATAAAAATTAAAAATAGTTGAGGCGGTGAGGCTCGAACCTAGGTATTTTCACCTCTCTAGACCGCCCGTTCCGCAAATGAGCTGTCGTGTCTTAACATTTAATGGCGAAAATTATCTTTTAAGTCCAACATAAATTTTAGTATTTTTCCGAAAACAGGGATTAAAAGAAAGTTTTTAAAATGAAACCTAGCTAGATCTATTTTTCTCCCCCAAAACTCCCTACATGCTGGATGTAATGATAATCGTTGGAGCCGTTTCTGAAACTCGGAAAATATATATATACATTTGTATGTATATATATATTTTGTTAACAAGTTTAACTCATTTAAATATTAAAGATTCAGATGTGAATCGATACAAGGGCCTATGTATGATGGAGGCGGATCTGATCGCGACTTTCAGCGGTTTCCCCAACTACGTGGTATCGGTGTGGAGTTGGCGCTCTCAGCAACGTCTGCTGTCCATCCCGACGAATGTCATTAGACGAGACCAGATCTACATGTGAGATATAGTTTATGTAATGTCATCATAATACACGAGCGGCCTATGGGAATTTTTTTCCAAAAGGTCATAAAACGCCCTTCGTATACAATATAATGATTCAGGATGCTGCTGGGGCTGCCACGTTTCTGCAGTGCGTCAGGGATGTTCGCGGAAGTACGTGTAGATTGTTTTATACAACTATACGTAAACGGTGCACTTCCCTGATACACAGACTGAGGTCAAGCAGCGCAACAGCATCCTGAATATGATATCGGAGAGGCTAGACTGTCCATATGGGAATCGCTGCTGTAGGATTCACATTGAGTACATTTATAGTAAATAGTATATGTTATTAACATTAGTTTTTAAGTAGTATTGTATTACTAACATAATTTATGAGTCATGTAACCTGGTTGAAATAAATATAAATTTAAAAAAAACTCCTGCCCTTATCCCGCTCTACAAGTAAGTTGGGTCGGTACAATATGTTATAAACATGTTGTCACATGATTTGGTTACATATTTTACGACCTGCTTGACGTTAACTTACCTTAGTC
Source organism: Morpho achilles (assembly GCA_947086495.1). Taxonomy (NCBI): domain Eukaryota; kingdom Metazoa; phylum Arthropoda; class Insecta; order Lepidoptera; family Nymphalidae; genus Morpho; species Morpho achilles. The sequence goes on along the minus strand of CAMTZB010000007.1, from coordinate 18,779,214 downwards.
GCCTTTTAAGACACCTCGGTAAGAAAGAGGATGGTCTATTCTACTTAGCCGGATACCACACGGCGGGTCAACTTACCTTAGTTGCCTTTTACGACAACTCAGAAATGAGGGTCGTTTATTCTACTCGGCCGGACACACGGCAAACATGTGAGCTATAGATAACATCAATTTTAGCTTTGCCATTACAGCAGTTTAAAAACACTATTAAAAGGAGGCTGATACAGAAAGCCTTGCATAAAAGGATTGCATAGATGATAAGAATGTATGGATAAAGCTACTCTTCGACCCTGTACATGATAAAAATAACTGACTGTAACTAGTTATAAGAATTATATATTACTAGCAATCGCCAGAGGCTCTGCCCGCGTGGAAAGATTTCAACCGTAATATAGGATAACCAAAAAATGGTTATAGTGGGTTAACCTTAAAAGCTAGATAGATGCTTTCGCTGTGGAGCTTAAGGCAGAGTCACTGCAGTATATATAATTATTAAGAGCATATTATTTTGCATGTAGGCCACCCTTATTTCTTACCGAGGTACCGTAAAAGGCGACTAATGTAAGTTGACCTATCCTGTGGTATCAAGCAGAGTAGGATAGACTATCCTCATGTCTTACCGTAAAAGGTGACTAAGGTAAGTTGACGTCAGGCAGGCGGTCGTAAAATACATAGCCAAATCACATCACCACATGTTTAAAACATGCTGTGCCGAACCCACTTAGTGTGGGATAAGAGCAAAAGAATGTTGATGATGATTATTTATGATTTCTAATTATAGGTCCAGTCGCTCGCACATGCTTATATGCCAGTGTTGGGGCGAAGGCCTCGCTGTGTGGGAAGTGGCGCAGTGCTATAAAACCTGCCTGATGATGAAGCGTAGCAAAGAGGAGGTCTCAGAACACAAGCTGGTAGCGGTGTGCTGGAGCAACGAAGGCCAGCTATATGCCATCGATGAGAAAGCCAATCTCTATAGTGTGAGTGCCATAAAAACATCGTAAATAAAAACAGCGGCCTCCCCTATCGTTCCTTTTGGAGGTCGTCGGTCCACCTCGTAATGGGCCATTCCAATACCTTAAGACCCCAACCCCTTCTACCCCCTCCTACTCCTTCACACCGCTTCCAACTCGCGAAACGATACGTACGCGTAGAAACAGCAATCTTTCAAAAAAACCTATCTTTTGTGATCAAAACTATTCATAAAGTGTCCAGAGTATCCAGAATCGAGTCTCAATCCCGTAAAACTAAGTGGTTGACCTTTTTTGCCTGACTACCCTTATCTTCGAAAAAGGTTGGCCTATATTCTGCAGCGGAATAGTCTCAAGCCGTTGCTGTGCTTTTTTTTCAGTTGCTGTCAGACGGTATAGACATGAGCACTAACTTGGAATGGTCGGATAATCTGAAGGGCTCCCGCAAAGTCGGCATGTGTTCCTTTTTAAACGGGATCCTAATCTATGGTCCTGATAAGCACATTCGAGTAAGTATTACCAATCAACTCTGTCATAATTAGACCAGTAAGGTCTTGTGTATAGACTGGACTAAAAAACTAAGATTAGTATTATTATTTTTATTTTTCTTTGAACTAACTCCTTACATTTTTAAATATTTGTAATTATAAAAAACAAAATAATTTAAAAAAACATTTGAAAATATAAAAAATGTCGTCCGCCGGGAGTGGTGCAATATCACGAGCTACCGATGGTTAAGGATCCAAAATAAAGGAACTTCCTCACAATATGCGCCGTTTTAAGCGATACTGCTTCTGCATCCGACGCTTGCTCCAACTATTAAGCGAAAGCCTCTGAAGATGTTGGTCGAGACTCTTCGCAATCAGATCGTTAACCGAAACAAGAATAGGAACAATTATTGTTAAGTCAACTTCCACATGGCGGTTATCTCATCCAGGCATTTTAATTAATGTTATCCTGAATAGCATAACAGGCTTTCTTTATCAGCCTCCTTTTAATAATTGTCAGCAAACAGCCGGACTCTTTGGCGGTGCTTACAAAAGTATCATCACTGTGCGTTTTCTACCTATTCATTCACAGGGAGTGTGCCATTGAACTACACGACCTGATTCCTGTCGCTAAATTCCATAACGGCACTGTACGTCACAGGTGAAAATATCATCTTCTGATCCACTATAGTGCGGTCCTCATATAATAATTATATCCTGCGCACCACCAATTTATGGAACAGTCTCCCCTTAGCAGGATTTCCGGATTGGTACGTCATAAGTACATTAAAAAAGCATATTTCCCATACTTTTAAGGGTTGGACACACGCTCTGTGAGAGGTCATGGGCGGTGGTGAAAACATGAACCGCATGTCTTTTGCCATTTCCTTCCATAAAAGAAAGTAAAGTGCTGTAACAAATCAAAAATAGTATGTCACAGATACGTGCGTTAGTTGATAAAAATAATATCTCTTCAGTCTTTAAAAAAGGGAGATCAGAATTGGATAGTAGCTTGGAAATACTCCCCTGAAGATAGAGTGACCCGTTTGGTGTCGAACTCCTCATCCGACGTAGCTGTTATGTGGACGGAGAAGGGATTTGTCTACCAAGTGACAGGGGAATCTGAGGACAAGATTGACGTGAAGTTATTTACATTCAAACAAAGGTAAAGGTTTTCCCTACATATTTTAAAACAAAGCTGTTAAAGCTCACAGTGGTGAGACCGTGCTACTCTTTTGAGGGTTCAATGAGTTTTTCTATTAAAACTTGTGTTTAATTGATAATAGCAATTATATGACACGCTTTACGGTGTAGGTGTAGGTTTATTATTCTAATAAGAGCTTAAAAAGATTACAATTTTATGAACGTTTTTAACCAGAAAAACCGTGTGGTATCCGGCTTAGTAGAATTAGACCACCCTAATTTTTTGCCGAGGTGTTGTAAAAGGCGACTAAGGTAAGTTGACCCGTCAAGTGGTATCCGGTTGAGTAGAATAGGCCACCCTAATTCATAATCAAGTCATGAAAGGCGATTAAATTAAACGCCAGCCAGGAGGCCGTTCGTAAAATAACTAGCTAAATCAAGTAACAATATGGTTAATACATGTTTGTCCGCTTAGTATTTATATGTGAAATTTCATCACCCGTCACTAAATTTAACAGATTGGCATTTTAATCGTTTCTTTATAACTTTTAAATACATAAGATATTATTTTCAGGAACATTAAGAAAATTCAACTAATCGCCCCTGATTATAATCATCTTGCAACGATCAGTAATAAAGGCGTTTTATGCATCTACGAAGTGAATACTGCGAAATTGGTACGAACAGGCTAACCTAATCCATAAAATGCCCTAAATATTAAGATTTTTATACTATTGTATTCGGTTTTAAGTTTTATTTATTTTATTTAATAGTTTAAGTGAGTCAGTTTATTTTAGCTGATCTGTTGGTCGAAGATCTGATGGTTATTATCTTTTAAGAAATTTTATTAGTATCCTACATCAGAAATAATTATACGGCAGGTATTTTATTTCGTGAGAGAATATTTGAAGCCCGCTTGCAATTTTTTCGTGGATCTCCTGATAATACTTCGGTTAAGGGGCGAAACGATTGTTGAGATACTTGTAGTGAATCTGTGTAGTGCTTGTGATTATGATGTTTTGTGATAAGTGCGCTAACAAACGTTTCTCCTTTAAATATTATAAAAAATTCAAACTACATAATACGTGGTATTTCGACAATAAATTTGACGCGAGCGACTGACGTACTAGTATTGTAGTTAGTATATATTTCGGGTGTGTTTTTTTTCTGTATGGCATAATTTTTTAATTATACCTAAATTACTTCCTTACCTAATTATAGGTTTATTATGTTTAATAAAGTAATTTAAGCTCCTTAAGGATGGACGAGTCTCTCTTCATCTTAATGGTCGGTACATTTTTGTGTTATTTCTGCCTTTCAGGTCCTAGTGAAGTTTGTAAAAGGAGATGACGTGTCTTTCGAGGCCAGCCCAGTGGAACCGCTGTTTATTGTATTCGGAGAAGTGGGCCTTAACTATGGAATGGGCCTCTTTACTTTCGATCCTGTAGAAGGTTTGCAGAAAGTTGGGAGCATGTCCCTGACCAACCAGATCGTGTCTAAAGTTGTATTTTCACCAACGGGAAGAGAATTGGTTGCTGCTGCTATGTCTGCTGGCCATATTTTTATTTTTAAGGTGACTTAGAGTAAATTGAAACATGTATTTTAATCTATTTGGTGACACAAAACATTCTTTTTTCATTCTACATCTCAAGATAAACCTCTCACCACTCCATCATCAACCTACCTCATCAGCTTAGCACAGGAACTAGATTCTCGAATATCGGCAGGAGACCGTCTCCCTTGAAAACGTTGAACGAATTTTATAACAATTTTTAATAACGGTACATTAAAAATTGTTTTTACCCTCATTAAACGTTGTTTTAAAATTATTCAGCAACCTGAGTGTTGTTTGTAAATGGACATCATTTTATTAATGAGGAGTTATCTGTACAGTAAGATCCGTTGTGTGGTATCCGGGTGAGTAGCACAGACCACCCTCATTTCTTACCGAGGTATCGCAAAAGGTGACTAAGGTAGGTTGACGTCAGGCAGGAGCCCGGTCCTAAAATAACTAGCTTAAACCACGTAACAATATGTTTAAAACATGTTGTGAACACACGACAAACAAACACGACCACACTTAGAATGGGATAAGGGCAGAAGAGTAGTTGTACTATACGATATAAACAAATTATATGCAAACCATAATATACACAATATATATAAAATATATACAAACCATAATATTAGGTCCTTACATATGAAATTGGCGTTTTCTATGGGAGGAACATAAAGTCGTTTTTTTTTAATGAAATATATTTAATTAATCAAAGTATGTACCATTGCTATGTATGCACTTTTGCCATCTCATAGGTAGTTCATTGATCCCCTTACTAAAAAAACCATTCGGGCGGGAATCAATAAAATCTTTGAAGGCGGTTTGGACTGCCCCATCGGAGTTGAATTTTTTTCCTTGCAAGTAGTTATCCAAATTGCGAAAAAAATGGTAATCTGTTGGAGCAAGGTCCGGAGAGTACGGTGGATGTCAAAGACATTCAAATTGAAGCTCCTCTGATTTGGTAGCCGTCTGTTGTGCAGTGTGTGGTCTAGCGTTGTCCTGAAGCAGCAGTGGCCTAGAGCGATTTACCAGCCTCGGTTGTTTAGCAGCTAGCTTTTCCATCATGGTTTGCAGTTGCTGACAATAGATATCTGCCGTAATCGTCTGGCCTGATTTAAGAAAGCTGTAGTGAACGACACCGGCACTAGTCCACCAAACACTTACAAGCAACTTTTTTTTAGTCAATTTTCGCTTAGGGCAGGATTTGGCTGGTTCGCCAGGGTTTAGCCATTGCGATGAGCGCTTCCAATTATCGTAGAGGATCCACTTTTCATCACAGGTAATGATTCGATTTAAAATTTCTTCATTATTGTGCCGGCTGAGTAACGTAACGCAGACGTCGACGCTCGTTTGTCGGTTTGCTTCACTCAATTCATGAGGTACCCACCTTTCAAGCTTTTTTACCTTCCCAATTTGCTTCAAGTGGATTAGAATAGTTTTATCACTAACACCGGAGCCTGCAGCTAACTCGGACGTGGTTTGCGATGAATCCGCTTCCACAATAGCCTTCAATTCTTCATTATCAACTTTGGTCTCCGGCTGTCCACGAGACTTGTTCTGCAGGTCGAAATTTCCAGAACGAAAACGTTGGAACCAAAAACGCACTGTGTTTTCTATTGCGACACCGTCACCATACACATCATTAATCCTTCGAGCCGTTTCTGCAGCACTGGTGCCACGGTGGAACTCATACTCGTAAATAACGCGATATTTCATGTTTTCCATTTTGTAAAAAGAGTGACACAAAGAAAAAAACAAATGAATTGTTTTTTTCTTCTTTTTCAAAGTGTTTGAAACATAAATGCATGAGTAAATAGCTGTATGAATTTGAATTTGGGATTCCTAACCATAAAGGTAATATTTGAGATCAAAGTGGCCAGTACGACAAAACGCCAATTTCATATGTAAGGACCTAATGACTGGCTCGTTGGAGCAGTGGGTAGTGACCCTGCCTTCGGCTCCACGGGTCGCGGGTTCGATTCCCGCCGAGGACCAACATTTTCTTTAAAATGAATTTGTCGGTCTTTGAGCCTGGGTGTATTAAAGTATGTATTTAAAAAATATATAAGTATATATTCACCAGTTGTCTGTCTACCGTAACACAAGTATTAAGTTACTTACTTCGGGGACGGACGACCGTGTGTGTAAGTGTCCTATATAAAAAAAAAAAAATATATATATACTTCCCTTTACTTCCCTGTAGCTCTCTGAAGATTACAAGCTCACTTTGGTGAGGTACTCAGAACTGGGTCGTGGGCTGGCGGACTGTTTTCTTATGAGGGTGGGTGACTCCATCCGCGCGTTCAGTCTGGTGCTGTTCTCTGATAAATATGCGATCGGTACGTAGCTGCCAAATTTAAATCGTTTATCAATGGCTAATTCGAATGAAAACTGATATGTCAATCAGGAAATAATTACTTGAGGGCAGGTTTTGTGTTTTTTTTTGATGAAAGTGAATGCGTCGCTCATGTCTTTTAAGCCTGAAGTACTTGAACTTTTTTGAAGAAAGACTGCTATAAAGAAGTATCAGTTAAGTGTCTCTTTAAAGGAGGCATAGAACGATATGTCCAACAATTAATAAGAGAAGGAAGATGGTGGACCCATACTTATCTTTGTCTTCATATAAAAAAGAGAGACAAATAGGTAGCCTCAGGCCGTGTGGTAACCGACTGAATAGAATAGTACCACCCTCAATTCTTACTGAGGTTTCGTAAAGGAGACTAAGGTAAGTTGACGCCAGGCAGGCGGCCGGTCATGAAATAAGTAGCCAAATCATATGACAACATGTTTGTGACATGTTGTGCCGAACCCACTTAAAGTGGGATAAGGGCAGGAGGATGATGAGACAGATAGGTAGCCTCGTTTGCTTGTTTTTTTTCGTTGGACACATTATACGCTGGCTCTCTTACACCAGTATAATAACACAATTGGACACACTTTAGACTGACTCCCCTACTTTAGTATACAAACTCAAAGGATTTTCTAGGTGAGCGTATAATATGTATAAACGCGGAAACGGGCAAAGACAACAAGTTCGCTGGCAAAATGGCGGGTCCGTACGCGCAGCTCGTGCCGCTGAAGCCGCGCGACACCGCACTTGCTGTTCCGCATCTCACGTCGCAGATGCACGTGCTGAAGCTGGCTGGGGACGTGAGATATGCCTATTTATATCATGAACTAGTGGGATCTTACTTCTTTAGTTTTTGAAAATAGCCACTTGTTTATTCCCCTTTCCCGGAATAAAAACGGGAAGTTTTCTATTCTATAAGTCAGCCCTTTATATAATCTAAACAAATTTCAAAATACTTTTAAAAATACTATAAGGAACTCGTACGACCCTACAAGCGTGACACGCGACGTGGACAATTACTGGTCCCTAAATATAATATGGAAATAGCCAGAAATGGACCATATTTTAGATCAGTTAAAATATATAAAAGATTGCCGAATATAATAAAAGACGAAAGCAATATTAAGACTTTCAAAACAAAATTAAAAGAATGGCTGGCACAAAATAGTTTTTATAATTTATCGGAATTTTTTAATAATTAAATATAATACATAGATAATAAGACGTATAAATAAATTGACATATAATAAATTGACAAATAATTTCAATTTGACATATTTAAAATTACGACATTATTAAAATAATTAAATACTATTTTTCTTACTAAATTGAAATTATTGATTATTAAATATTGACATGTTAAAATAAGTTTTTTGTATAATGTTAGACGTGTGTACAATACAATATTTTGCAACGCCCTAACCGGGCAAATATGTAACATATTTGAATGCAAATAAATGAATAAATAAATAACAAATTTCGTCTCCATTACCCCATCTTAATTTGCGATTAATTGCAAATTTACCATAAAAGCTTAGTAGAGAGGATAGACTTTTGTATTAATCACATTTCTGTTTGTTCCATTTTGAAGGCAAAATTGATATTGGACCTTATTTGCCGGGCCGATATATAAAATAAAAAAAAGGTTTCCATCAGGAACAGGATAATTGATGGTACTTTAACATTTGATTGATAGAAAGGTGTGACTGTGTCTGTGAAAATGGCACCGATAGTGGAAACAGGGCATCATCTGAAACATTTCGAGGCTTTCTACAACGACGGAGCGCTGCTTACTTACGGAGCGGACGGAACTGTTATATTACGACAACCGAATGCTCCTAAAGAATACGGTATGTATCTTAATACGTGTTCAGTATCATCCTCTGCTAATCTGTAGAAGCCACTCGCTTGAAGGGAATAAAGTAGATTCAAAAATTCAAAATTCATTTATTCTCTAACAAACTACTTTGTAAATATATAAGGTTGGAAACTTAGTTAAGTCAAGTATACTCTGTTTAGCTATTCCCGCTTAAAGATAGATAGAGGCTTAGTTTCTAGCTCATCCTGGTTTGTAATATCAGGTGCCTTGAAGGAGAATGTGGCCATCCACAATGTCTCCCGTTCAATTAGCGCTAACTACACTTGGCAAGTACAGATAAAGGCGAACTCCATGCCTTGAACACATGCTGGGTGTCCCTAGAAGACTTCTGTGACCAGTTATTGAATCTGTCTAGATATGTTGGGTCTTGTAGAGTCTTGCCTTCTCCTTTCTATTCCATACATTCAATCAGAAGTAGAAATGTTACAGACCTACGCTAGTTCTTTGGTTTCACCTTAAGAAAGTAGAGTGAGGCTCTTTTCTGCTTCGAGGTTTATTGTATATTGCACGCTTGATATTAAAGTGACCTAATTCAAAAAGTGTTATGTGGTGAATTGCAATAAAGCGTAGCGTAGCGCCTCCAAAACTTCTGTGTTAAAGAGCAAGAGAACACTAGTTTTTTTTAAATATTGTAGCACGATTTCATTGAAACAAGGATTGCAATATATCTAACTCTAACCCTAATTTTGACGGTCAGTTTAATACTAAGCATGCGATATGTTTCTTTAACAGAATTGCAACTGATTGCTTCGCATCGTTACGAATCGGGTGTGAAGCAAGCCCTTATCGATACTGCGAACCGTTTCATCGTACATCTCGGTAACAACGGGACATTGGCAGTTCACTTCCTGTACCAAGATCAACCTGACCACCGGGATGTGCGACATATAGCACCAGATTGGAACTTATTTGATGAGAGCAATAACACCATCACGATTATCTATGAAAATGAAAGTTAGTATTTCTTGATACCTTGTTTGTATGAATTAATCGATATAGACTAACCCTATTTTAAACAGCTATCTAAGGTGCAATTTCCTAAATAATCCTATTTAATGTTATTTTTACGCAAATACTGAATACTTAAAAATGATGTGGGGAGCTAAAATTTTAAAACAGTCTTTCGGGAACTTACATGACTTTACTGATATATTTCAGACTTCATAACTAATAGCTAATCTTCAAACAGTACGTTGTCTGCATGACTAAACTGTATTTTTTTAAATTTAGTCGCTAGTATGTATGTCATGAGAAAGCCGATAGTCGATAAGCGTGTGATGGAAAAACTATCTTGAAAATGTCTTTAAGTAAAAAAATCATATAGTGGAAAAATCCGTAAAAAATAAAAAGATGATAAATAGCCAACAGCCACGATTAAATTGCAACAGGCAGGGGCATATACATAATTCAAATAATCTATGTATGTTGGGACCAAGATATTGAAATGGCGTATTTTATAGGGACAGTATTGGAGGACCCTAGTTGATCCAAAAATAAATTCAAGATGGTCCAGGCAACTTGTGGGTTCAGGTGGCATAACAACTTGTATTATTAAATACTTTGTAAAGACGTATGTCCAGCAGTACACTTCCAAAGCTTTCATGGAGAGAGACACAGAGAAAACTCTTTCTGATATAAACATCCGCTTGCAGTTTTGTTTCAAATTAGGATATGATCGTTTCAGAAAACTATTTGGACCTTCAAGAGGACAAAAAAGTGAAAGAAGAAGCCATGGACTACAAGAAACAGCGTGAAGAGGTGGTGCGTTCGCTAGAGGCGGTTCAGTCGAGACTGGTAAGATTGCTGGAGGAGAATCTCGCTGAACGGCCGCTGCACCAGCTATCGCTTGCGGAGTTCAATCTGCATCTGGAGCACAAGAAAGAGCGGATTAAGCAGGTGAGGACATAACTGACATAAAAGCGACACTAGAAATAACTGCCCATGATTATAACAGCACGGGGCTTCAATATTTCTCTTCAAAAGGAAGATAGGAGGTCTTATGCAACTAGTGGTATAGTAAGAGGCCGATACGGCTAAAAATGATAATCACTGAAGTATCGCTGAGTGTAGAAAAGGCTGTATGTCGTAACGTGACTGGAGTCAGATAATTTCACCCTAATTTCACGTATTGTTTGATCAGCTCACAATAAACTGAATTTGAAATGAATTTGATTTGATATAATTAACATCACATCACAAGAGCTACAAAGGATGTTGTGACATTAGCGTAAGTCAGTATTTAGATGAATAGACAAAATTGGGAGCTTTTATAATCACAGGCAGAGAAGGAGCGTGAGCAAATTCGGCTGGAGACAGAAGCTCGTATCCGCGCTCAGGATAAAGTCACCGCCTGGATCAAGCAGCAGTGCTGGGATACCATGCTGTCTCCAAGAGTCAAGCTCTTTGCTATATTCAGCCACTACCAGGTAATACGAATTACACCGATAAATAAAGTATACTTGTGGTACGAATTCGTTCGCGTTTAGTATCAATATACCCACAGTTAGGTATTATATTGATTTTTCCTTAAGCCTGAAGGAATATTTTTATGCTAAGTGTTAGTATATATAATTTTCAATTCTGCCACATTTCATCTATTTCCAGCTGATTATACCGTGAAAGTATCACATACAAACAGACAGACTTTTACAATTATATTATTAGAAAGGACGTAAGAATAAAGATCATTTTTTGTTTAAAACATATGTCTCATAAAACTTAGTGCAATGCTTCTGTATTGCACAAAATTTTATAAGACACTAGATTAACTTTTTTTCTGTAAATAAGGAAAGATTCAATTGCAATTGCAAAGAATTGCAATTGAAATATATAACATTTCAATAATATTAATGTATATACAATTGAACAGGTAGAAAACTATGCGGTCTTGCCAACGCAGCGCGACAAGTGGCCTGAGTTGCAGCAGATCGAAGCATTGCGCAGCATTGAGATGGAGAACGACCAAGAGCTGTTCAAGCCGTGGGAGGAGTTTTCCCCTAAGCTGAGCGTAGAAGAATCTCAAGTGCAATCACAGTAATATTTCTATTTATTATTTGTATTTTAACAGGTTTTGCATTTAAATTCATCGATGCAAATGAACCCCCTTTACCTCCATGACGAGTTAGACGACCATCCTTCCAGAGTCTAAGCTCTTGAAACAAAAGGCAAGCTCTTAACTGACTCGTTGGTAATGCGAAGCACATCAAATGCTTCAATTTCCTTTCTCGAACCATGGTATTTAGTCCTTTAAATATATCTGGGAATCTTTCTGAGGCTTGGGTCTTTGGCCAGCCCCCTTGAACTATCACTTCCTCACCTGTCAGTATCATGTTTAGCGGAGGGATAGTTCATAATTTTTTCCGTATTAGAGATAATCTGAAAGGATCGGAGAAAATTTCAACCTGTTGCTTTTAAAGCCAATATACTGTAAAAAAATTTACATGCGGGATTTTTATGCAGGTCAATGTCCTGCTATAAGTATTATCTTAAAGAATGCAGATATAGAGTGCATGCTGCATGCTATGATATATTTTGTAATTGTATAATATAATTTTAGTATTCCTAAAAACAGGTTGTTTAAATTTTTGTTTAAGTTTAAGTAAGCTGCATCCAGCATCATCGATCTCCGTGCGGGAGGTGCGCAAGAGTGTAGAAAGCCAAATGCTTTCTGAAGTGATTGAGATGGGCGAGGTGTCGGAAGGAGCGCTGGCTGAGCCCTTCGTCCTCTCGGGAACCAACTCACACCGTTTCATTGAAATACCAAACTTCATGATCCCGCAAACTATGGCATTTAGCTTTGTCCAGATGAATTGGTTGCAGCATATAATTAAGGTAATTATGAAACAACAGGCACATTGTACAATTGTAACGTATATAAATGCTTGGGTTTAAAATTCCGCATTAACTTATGTATGTACATGTTTTCAAATATCTTCGTTCTATCGTTTTATATCTTTCGATTACAAAGTTCAGATCTGAACAGCAAAGCTGCAATCGATCATCTTTTTTACGAATCTGAACGAAATTTCGGCAATCTCAAAGTCAGTCGGACCGTTTGACTGATTCCGTGAAATTCGTGAAAATTCAGATGATTCGCCGTAACAAAACTATTGTTTTGTCAATCACCTGCAATATACAATAGTATATTTACCATTTAATTCCAGCTAAACGTTCAAAATATGCGACTTTGGTTCAACAAGCAATTTGATGATTTAATGAGTCAGAAGAAACGAGAGGTTGGTCTCGTCGAAGATCGGAATGCAAGACTTCGCTTTATTATTGACGGTTACTTATCTTTTACTTCTTATAGTATATCTTACCTTCGCTTATCCTTTTCTTCATAGCCGTGATGGACTTATGGGTCTCGCGATCCTTACATTATCTATAAAAACTTATGTGTATTGATATGTATAATACACGGTGAAAGAAAACTTCATGTTAAATCCTACATGTCATACACTACATGACATTCCAGTTACTCTCTAGGGGAGTTACTGGAATGTCTAATTTTGCAATCATATTTGCATGCAACTCTTCATATTTTGATAAATATAGGCGTTATACTTTGTATTCCAAAAATACAAAAAAGTGGTGTTAATAAGAAAATCGATTTAAAACTAGATATTTGTAACGAGTTATCGAAGTTCTGAAGGTAAGCCCTATGGAAATGGATGCAGCATCTTCCAAAATTAGATTTACATAATAACAGTTTACTTGTCACCATTGATTTTGCGTTGGAGCATGTTCATTTAGTTAAACACTATTAATTTCATCGTGTTCCAACGTTGAAAGCATTTTATTTAGCAGATAATTATATTTCAGAACTGAACAAACTGTCGGACTTGCGCGGCAGCTTTCACCACCTTACCATTCAGATTTGCGATCCCGCGTGGCGGCAAGAGGAACAGCCGCAAAGACTTATCAAAGTCGATCCCGAAGAGGTTACTCACAACATATTACCTTTTACTTGATTAGATGACTGTAGAGCAAATTATCATTGTAGAGTCGTTACTTAAGAAAAACAGTATAAAAATATAATATAAATAGTAAAAAAAAATAGTGTGACCACCATAGTCCTCTCCTCTGGGAACAAGGATTCGAGCTAAGGGTGCTAGATTTCGTATTCACGAATCTCTTATACCCACTATATCAGCAATATTGATTAAGCAGGAGAGTTTTGTAGAAAACTTAGCACCTGAACTCCTTGATGTGGTCACCTAAAAATTTAAAATGGGTATGCTAGAAGTCTGTGAATATTTTACTTTAACGAAAATCCAAATTCAGAAAATATCAATAATACATATAAGTTGCACAGAAAACTTTGCCAGTTTTACAGAGAACTTCGTTTACGAACACCTGCATATAGTTAACATTCTGCCAAAACCACTTTTGAAAACATAAGTTATGGGTTTATGGTATAAATATCAATTACTTCCGTTCCAGTGCAGCATAGAGCCCTACATCAGCCCCAGCCAGGTGGTGATCCCACCGCCCGAGCCGCAGCCAAAAGACGACTTCCGCGAACGAGCGCTCATCTACATGATGGATGGCGTACTGGAGAAGTTGTGGCACGAGGAGATAAAGAAACCTATCCCGATGCCTCAGTGCATGGTCTGTAGCGTTATTCTACAATAATAGTTTCTGCATCGAGTAATCTTTCAAGTTACCATTTTACAAATATCTTTAAGAATATTAGATTTCATCAGATCAGATATATCTATCTACAATTTGCAATTCCTTGATCACTTTTAAATATTTTATTTTAACGTGTACACGTAAACTTATTATTGTATATGACAGGGCTTCTTAAACTGTGGGTCGCGACCTCCAGGGGGGTCACGAGACTACTGAAAGCAAAAGGCGTCGCAAAGATCTGATACTCTTCAATCATTATTGATACAACTACATGGTTGCAGCTGTCCTTTAAAGAACTTTTCTAACAAAGATTTATTGATATTTCTCCTCCTAAGTTCCTTCATTACCCCTTTTCATTAAATTTAATTAAATAGATTTTATTAAATTTATGATTGTTTAGTTTACAACAATTATAAATAAAATTTTAAAATTAGTATACACACTACGTACAAATATAAATACAAATAAAAATCATACAAAATACTATTGTAGTTTTATTATAACTATTTTTTTTTAAAAGTGGCAATGCAAAACTGTTATTTGCATTGTAACATAGTGCAATATTACATCTATATCTACGGTTAATATATATTTCATTATATGGAGGAGGGGGTCGTTTAAAATTTCCTAAGCTTGAAGGGGGTCGCTATATAAAAAAGTTTAAGAAGCCCTGGTATATGACATTATACTACACATTCTTAGACTTTTATGTTCTGAAACACAGTCTAGGTCTACGCAGTCGGTTCTTTTGATGGTTAATTTAAGCTATACTGATTTATCATCTAAATGCAGTCTAAAAGTCGAATAAGGAATTTTTAGGGCTCCTTGAATTCTGAACTTTTGCAAATATAAATTTTAGTTGGAGAAGGAGCCAGAACACTTTAATGAGGAGGATCTGCGGTGGGTGTTTGACTACGAATCAAAAGTGGCGTTCAGGAACGAAGAACGGGATAAGTATCGAAAGATGTTACACGCAGAGTACGCAAAACTGTCGCAAGTGCTCAATGAAGGGATTGTGAAATTTAATCAAAAGGTAAGACTGCCTCTACTTGTTTATCCTTGTAAAGGTTACCAAAAGGTCTTCGCTTATTAGTTTTTAAGAGCGATGGATGTTGAGGTTATTGGTTACATGTACTTAAATGATGTATTTAACGTCCTCGCACCGAAGTATTTGGAAGAATTTTCACGCAACACGGGATTGTGTGAAGAAGGTTTTTACCAGCAATAAATGCCAATTAGTTAAAAAGTATCAATCATGTAATCCTAGCATGCTACCCTACATTTAACATCTACAAGTCTTCTTTTCTAATATTTCAGGTTAAAGACATGTGGTTAACAAAATTAAGAGTAGATTCCGTAATCGGACAAGAAAATCTGAATCTCATGCGTCTCCGAAGGACCAATTTAGATCGCGTGGAGATGGCTGAAAAGTTGGAGGATATGCGGTGAGTTATAAAATTTTAGCTGATATATCCAAATAAGTTAAGTAAGTAAGGGTAACAAAGAAATATATTTAAAATTATATATTGAGAGTACAAAAAATTTTTCAAGTCACACGTTATATTGCCAAATTCTCTATTTATACTTTTAAATATGATTTCTCTCCTACTTGTAAGTTAGTAGGCAATTCGACGATATAAAACCTAAGAAGCTTTTTACACTATATTCTCTGATTGGCTAACAAATAGAACTTATGTTTGAAAATATATCTGAATAATTGGGATTAGGTAAATTAAAATTAGACATAAAAGCAATTAATTCATCATTTTCCTACAGCAAGGCACATAACAATAGAAGAAAGTATGGATGTATAGAACCTTTTAATTGTTTCCAGAGCTGATATAAAGAAATATGAAGAAGAATTAGAAGCGATACAGCAAGAGTTGCATACCATTCAGGAACAGAACGATGACTGTCAGACAACCTATGAAAGTCTGGCGCAAAAAGATAAATACCTCGACAAAACCTTCAAGAACCACTTTGCTGACCTCTCACCAATTATCGTCGATCAATGCTATAAGTTTTTCAAGTAACATTCCTTTAAAGTTTTGAATATTATTTATTAGTATGAAAGTAACATTAATAATTAATTAAATTATATAATAATATGTTACTAAAAATTAAGAAATTTTCAGAAAAAGGCCAAAATGGCACCAGCGTGCGACATTGACTCCTGTGGTGCTATACGACTTGGCCAACGCTGTGCTAACGGGCGTGCGGCCACCGCTCCTTCATGCAGACTGCGTTGAATTCTTCAAGGGGTATAACCTGACATCTTATTTGCTATAACTCAAATAAGTTAAATATCAATAGTCGTACTAGTGATAAGTACTATGAGTCTAAGTGACCTTCACTCGTTTTATCAAGCTCATACAAAACAACGACATCTAGCAAGGGTGGTGGATAAAGTGTGCAGCGTGCTACCTCTTTAAGATAGTTTATGCTGTGTAAACGTTCCGGCTTGAGCAATGGCACAATACTGGACGAATAGTAATGAATATTGTTACATTCAAAGTCCGTTTTTCTTCCAGGAGTCGGAAAGGTTAGAACATAATTGACGGTATTTTAGCAATTAAGTTTAACTTGCACCGGAGAGAAGAGGCCTATTCGCAACAAGCTATTGCTCTCCGGTTTTGAAGAAATGTATTGGAGATCCCCCACCCATGACCCGACACATTGTTCCAATGCGGATTAGCAAATCTCGCATATCTCCAGAATTCTCTAGAATTATGCTGGTTTCCTCGCGATGTTTTCCTTAACCGAAAAGCGTGTGGTAAATTGCTTGTATCAATTAGGCACATAGAAATAGGCAAATAGTAATAGAAAAACTCAATATTGCCGGTCCGGAGTTTGGACACGTGATCCGAGAAAGAGTAACGTGGTCTTACCGCTGAGCCATCCTAATTTGTTAACAAGCTATTAGTATACAAGCTATACTGTAACTGTAACTTGTGTAACTAAGTATAGTTAGTTCGTTTTGACATATATTTAGGGCTCATTTTCTCTTATCTCGCAGCGTGGAGCAACTTGATCAGCTGAGCAACATGCCGCCAGTCATGGACGAGGGTCTCTGGACCACCATGTGCAAGCTGCGGCGAGCCAAGATAGAGAACGAAATACGAGTGAGCATCTCTATGTGGGGTATTTTCAACATTATAATTATTTGGGATGTTTAAATCCCTTACCAACAGTCTGAAAAAGTGTGAAAGACCGTTGTCCATGATTTTACTCTTTATAGTAATTGAGTTACAGTAAAACCTGGTGAGGCAGGAAGATATTTCAAATTTATAAACTAATCAGTAGCAGAACTTGAGCTAAAAATTGCTGTTGCGAAAAAGAAAACTGAAGTAATATAGTAGGAGAGGTTTGAGGGAGGGACAAATTTTTCTTACTCAAACTAACCTTTTTTTCTATGACAAATTCCTTTTAGGTACCATCATCCGACGGGGACGGATGGCGGGTATGTCGCATGCGCACTTATTTAATTATACTACCCAACACTGTGACGTAGTAGCGTGTATTCACTCGCTCGTTGCGGGCGTGCTAGATGCGGGCAGTGGTGCAGGAGATAGGCTTCGTGGACGCGGCAGGCTTGGCGTGGAGGGCGGCAGGCGCAGCGCGGCGCCAACGGCTGGCCACCACGAACGCACATATCCTGCAGCACCGCCAGGATGTGGAGCTGGCGGCCAGAAACAAGACTATACAAGTGACACTTTGTTCTTCCTCTTATCCAACGACTAGATAATAGAGATAAAGTTCCCTACTGGACACAGGTGACGAAAATTTTCCACGTCTCATATAAATTCATAATTCTGACACCTTTTACATATGTATTATGTAAAAAGCACCCTGTCTTCTATTCATATTTCTTTTATACTATTCACATTTCTTTTCAGTACTCGTTTACTGGAGTGAGAAGACAGGGATGTTGAGCCTTTATCTGCATTATATTCTCCATTATGGATTTGGATGATATCGCGCCTTAGTTCTCCATCCAGAGTATTGTGGATTATACATCGAGAGTGGTGTGAATATGACCAGATTTGATCTTCATCTTCTAATGGACTAATTGAATAATTATGTCCATTATCCATAAAACGATAAATGTAACAAAGGTTCCTTTACTGTCTGGCATAATTTGTTCAATCGTAGGTAGTGCTGCCGGCTGGACAAATTGAAATATTGACTACGGGCCATATAGAGGACTTCGAGGACGCCACACTCATACCCCGCGAAGAGATTGAGAAAGTTAACAATGTTATTTTGGTGAGTTCATACATAATCCGAACTAATATTATAAAGCAAAAGTATGAAAAGTTTATCTGTCTGTGTCCTTCTTACTGTGGGCCAATATTGATGAAATTGAGTATAATTGAAGCCTATGTGAGAGGCAGATTCGAAATCAGATTACGGCATAATAACGCATCTGCTGTTACAAGCTGTAAGAACTCCGTTCTTCTTGCAGTGACTGAACTTATAGTGTTCAATATTGTTCTGAGGTTGTTTGTTGTAGACTTCTCCTATGTAGAGCGAAATCAAATTATGCAGTTGAAGATATATTTATTATCGTATTTATACGTCCTATAAGTTTGCGTATTTTTTAGCGACTCAATATTGACTTATTAAGTTCTTCTTTTGCGTACATTTGAGATACGCTGACGTCGCGGTACATGACTTCCTTCTTTTTTGAAAATATAATATAAAATCATAAAAATTGTCATATAAAAACAATATATAGCTCTTAATAATGTTCTTTACATATTCTATTTAGCAAGTTGGAGATTGGAAGCTGAAGATGATGAAGAAGCAGATAGAGTTCCGTAAAGGGATCCTGTCGAAGGAGTGGGAGCACGCCCAGATGAAGATGAAGCTACGGCACATGGAGCAGGAGCTCAGTTCGTACCAAAGACTAAAGGTAGATTATCAGGAATTTAATGTTGTTATTGACTGAGAGCTGACGCAGGTTAAACTTGTCTTGTGAAAGCCAATGTATCAATATGTAGAGCCTAGAGATGTTAGTCTATCTTGATGTCGAGAAAGAAAAACTCGAAAAGGAGAAAATAGACAATAGTTTGTCCTTCAGTACGTACAAGTCTATATTGTTTTACGTTTACGACCGGACGCCTGTCTGACCCCAATTTACCTTAGTCGTGTTTTATGACACCTCGATAAGAAATGAGGGTGATCTATTCTATTATTCTATCAGCCGGATACCACACGGCATTTAATGTTACTAATAATATCTACACAGGCAACCTATAATACCAATCCCATAAAACAAAATTAAAACTTAAAATCTAAATCTTGACCAACACAGTTTTACGAGTACGTACCTCGATAAAATGACCAATGTTAAAAAAGCTACATTTTCCTCAGGTACCCAAAGAGCTTCAGAGCTACTTGAAGAACAGGGAGCTTGGTTACACAGACGAACAGGAATACGCGCGTATGGAAAAGGAGATGGAAGCGTCCAAAGTTTCTGTCAACAAAATTTTGAACGAACAAATACGTAGATTTGAAGAAATAGAGGTTAGTACTTTTTTTATATTACGTTAAAGAGAACAATGGCTGAGGCACAAAGGACTGACGATGAGGTGCCAGCGTATTAAATACAAAAAATTTAAAGATACAAGACCAAAAAAATATCGCGAGGTGCCTTTAGGATCCAGCATGGAAATGTGGGCTGGGAAAGCCTCTGAACAGACTTATGTCCACCAGTGGTGATCAACAGATCTCCAGTGGTGGAAGAAATATTATAAAAATATGTAAAAAAAAGGATTTTGAGATTTAGTTCTAAATTTCTCTCTCCTACCATTCCCATAGGGAAGAAAAGTAGGAGAGAGAAATTTAGGTACTTTCGTCTTTGGCGAGACAGATGTAGAATATACCCAACACACAGTTCCCACCATTAGCATGTAATACATGTTGGAACATGTATAAAATTCTTATGCTGTATCAAGGTTTTATTACAAAAATTTCACAACTCATCAGAAAGTTTTTACGAAATCTGCATATATGACATATGCAAACTGATAGTCCACTCTACATTTAGCATAATATATATTTTCTATTTACTTTATCGCAGATTATAGCAAATTTTTTTTTATTACTTTATATCTTTTTTTTAGTTGAAAATCCACGGCATCGAAGCCCAAGCGCAGGAGTTGGAAAAGCTAATAGTATCACTCAACGTGAAGGTGTCGGAGAAAAGGCTGAATGAAGATCCTCTAGAACCTATACGCATCCGACGTATATTTAAAAGACGGTAATAGGTTAACATTTTGCTATTTGCGTGAATGTAAAGTGTAGTCAATTACAGGCAAAAATAAAGTAGTAAGTAATGACACTACTTTAGAATAATGGCCTTGGGCATAAGGTTGACTGTTAGTGATCACTTATAGTGGTAAGCGCATCTTTGCATATTTTTTTAATATATAGAAACCAGCTATCCTCAAGTCTTATTCTATCGGGTGAGCCCAACAAGAGT
The DNA here is from genome assembly GCA_947086495.1 of Morpho achilles. Lineage (NCBI taxonomy): Eukaryota > Metazoa > Arthropoda > Insecta > Lepidoptera > Nymphalidae > Morpho > Morpho achilles. Next base: position 18,758,710 of record CAMTZB010000007.1, on the reverse strand, counting down.
AAAGCTCAAACGGAGCCCTTTTTTTGAGCTTTATATGCCGTTAACGCGGGTGGAACTTACTTTCAAATAAAATCTTACGTTACCTTAGCTTTATATATTAACTATGAATACCACTCACGACAGTCTAAATTGAAAAAATCTTATCTAATTAATCTTATCGTTATCTTTGTGTTAGAATGGAAACGCTGGTAATGAGGAGTCGCCTGATCCGCGAGGTTCAAGCCAACCACACTCGCATCGTGCTGCTGCAGACGGAGTTAGAGCTGCTACGGCTTAAGACCTACCCCACACTGGCCAGCTTTCGCACCATCAACTAGATAAACTTATGCAAGTCACATACAGAAGTTACAAATATTTTGCTGTAATCCGCGTTTGTTAAGAGAATATATGAAATGTTAAATGTATGAAGCAGGCAACATTCACTTACCATAATGCAAGCAGGACAAGTCACCACACGTATCACAAACGCCTGATGATGCTTCGGTTCCGGGGCGATGCGATCGTCAAGATTATGGTAGTGAGTGTGTGTAGTGCTTGCTGGCGGCGTTTTCTGCTTCATACACTTAGCATTACATATATTCTATTAACAAACGCGGATTACAGCAAAATAATTCCATCGTAACATCTGTATTATGGAATTTCGCGAAGTTTAAGTTAACTCCTGCTTCTATAAGGTCAGGTAATTCTTGTACCATAGATGAATAGTGATTACCTAATGTTATTATCGCAAGTCAATAGCATTTTTTCGAAGTAGAAAATACATTTAATACATTTCCTTAAATGATAGGTTAAATAAAATGCAATATTATACAATTCAAGACTTTTATTTTTTTTCCCAAGAAACAAACATTCAGTTATATTTCGGCGTTACGTAGAACATATGTCAGCTTTAAAACTTTAGTCTTTAACATTCAAATTTATTGATTAACTGAGCACGGTGTCATTCTCAAAGTTTAAACGGAAGAGATTTTTTTCAAAGTAGCGGCATGTTACCATCCCACAGTTGGGCAGAGCCTCTTCCTTTGGATAAAAGAATTGTATTTTGACCCATCACATCGCTCCATTTGCAACTATCTCAGGAGTTTTTGGGTAAGCTTAAATAGAAAAGTCAAACTCTTGCTCCAGGTCTAGACCAGTCTACAGAAAGGTTTAAATTAAGTATAAGAGATATGCTTATACGTAAAGCATATTACAAAATTGAAGATTATTTGGATGATAAAAATGCCTGGATTTGAAAATCCTTTCAGCTTCATATAGGACTGCGGTTTAATAATGTAAAATTGGAAATGTTTAAAAGATTGACCGCCGAGTTTCTTTCTGGTTCTTCTCCGTAAGGGCAACATTCGGAATCAGTCGTAGCTTCATTAATCATATTTGTCCTTGACGATTCAAAAATGATTGAAAAAGCTTAGGTATTTGACTAAAGATTTTTTTGATTTACGATTTTAACATACGACTACCACATACATATCAAATTCTATTGATCAAATAAAATAATACCACTAAGGTAAGTTGGAGAAAGGCAGATGGCCGGTAGTAAAATATATAGCCAAAAAATGTCACAGAATGGTTATAACATATTGTGCCGATCCCACTTAGAGTGGGATAAGGGCATGAAGGAGGATGATGATTTAAAGTAAATAGGTAAATTATCATGTAACACGCCGCTACCTTACCCATGACGAACAAGTAAAACTAAATTAATCTTTATTCTGATAACATGAACATAAAATTGTAACAAATAGCAAACTCACCTAAAGCTTCAGTAAAAAAGAGCCTCACTATAAGCTACTTTTAATATACATACAAAGACATCAACGATTATAAACTATGATATAAAAAACCTACGATTAACCCCTTAGCTTTATTTCAAAGGGACGTGTAGTACAATCGAGTACTGAATATTTTTAAATAGACAACAATGCAACATTTAATATTTAACTAAGCGTTTAAAATACACGTTAAAAATTCGTCGCTAAAAGTTACTCCGGACAAAACGGAGCACTGAAAGTACATTCATATAAATTAACTTTAAAATTGTTCTATTCTATTTAACACTTTAAAGTTTAAAAATTGTTTCTTTGATATATTTTATTCTAGGCTATTCAGATAATAATATAGTTTAAAAAGGAATTGTCTAGTATTGAAGTAATATATTAAAATTATTATCAAGTTAAGCGTTATTCGATGGCTATTATTTTACTTGCTTTATATAAATTTTTAATTGTCTATAAAACTTTTTAAACTGTAATTTTTTCTGAAACATTCGTTAAAAAATTCTGTCACTTTATACCCGTGTCTACATGATTTGAGTTATTATTTTACATTTATAGAATTAGACGTTACTATGCGAAGATCCGTAATACAAATGTAATAGAAAAATTATTTTGCTATAATCCGCAATATATATTACAGCAAAATAATAATATTTTTCCTTTTTTTATAGAAGTTACAATAAACTTATATTGCTGTAAAATAATTTAGCATTTATAGCAAAATAATTTTATTGTAACTTTTATACTATGGGAATCCGCAAAGTAAGGCCTACTTCTATAAATTATTTATTCCTTTTTTATTATTTTACATATAAAATAACGATTATTATTTTGTTTAATTAATTTAATTACGATATAAGTACCGATGTACGCGATTAAATATGAAAAATTTATAAAATGTTCGAGTTAGGCCACAATTTCGTTATTAAATTATATCACATGATTAACAATCACAATTTTGCAAATATTTTCAAAACGCATATTACAGGCATATTATTTTATACAGGCATCATATCAAATTACTAAAATGTATAACAAATAGTTTACTGTCTATGAGTTTAGGTCTATATTTGAGCTACAAATACTATAACTATCAACACGAACCGAAGCATTTTCTGACCCTGATTGCTATTTTAATAAATAAAAATAATAATTTTGACCTGCATTATTCTTGCAGATAAGCATAAACTAAAAAGAGCTTAATTTAAGTTAACCAAAATAGCATATTTCTACCATTCAATGGAAACTATTGATTATTTAAGTTTTCTGACGATTAATACTTGAGCCCGGAACAAGTACTAGTACGGTTTCGAAGCATTGATGCCGGTCACTTACTATTTACATTTAATGTTACAACATAGTTTCTGAGTACAAAAATTATAAATAATGTGGGTAGCTTAATAACTTAATTTAGGCGCAAAACGACCGTTCCACTGCAAACTGTAATGTGTTAAGATTTGTTTCTAGAACCTTCCTTGTCACATTTATGATGTTTCATAGGTCAGAAAATACTTCCGTCCGTGGTTGGACATCTTAACTGATATGTAGATGTAAGATAAAATCGAACTATGGTCTAGCTAAAATATGTTTATGGAGAAATCCTATTGTTGTATCATATTGTAAAAATTGTATTATCTCAAAGAGAAATATAGTTATCACTAAACTGCCGATTTTCGTATCTAAGTACATACATACATACATACATCTGTTTTTGTAAGTTTTATCGAAATTTATATCGATACATACTGATTCAAATGAATCGGATTCAGTGGGTCGAAATACGTACCCATAGTTCGAATGTAGTACGCAGATGAATTGGATTCAGTTGAAATACGTACCCCATAAGTCGGTCCGGTCAAATGCATTTTCTATTTTTTTTTATGCGCCAGTGTTGTTATTATCACATTCAGAATAGCCAAAGCAATACATCATCTCACTCTCAAGCTACAAGTTATTCAAAATTCCTCAAAACTTGGTCCTTTGATACTCGTAATAGTTTCAGCCTAAACAGTTTTATTTGGGCTTAAAAATTTCAAAATTCCCAAACCAAGTTATTTATTAGAACTCTCAAGTCTTATTTCTTTAATTAACATTTATTTTGTCTTAAGTATCAAATTTAAAGCTGAAGCCACCTTATACGAATTTTAGTAATTTATTTGTAGCGGCATAAATTGCGTTACACGTAGTTAAAACAATAATGTCCAATTTTTTCGTTATCTACGCGTTCGAGAGTGAAATATAAACAGCTAGTCTATGACTTTAAATCAGAGAGACTTAAAATTAAACAAGGTATCCCATTAAAGGAGCTAGTTTGCCACGATATGGATGCTTCTGATTTAAAGGGCAGTGCGTTGGTCGTAAACGATGACAGCATCCGCATCAAAGAACTGGCTTTGGGATTTGCTGAGAGCAATGATAGCCGCGTGCTCGCTTCGCATGCGGTTCTTGTACTTTTTACTCAGGTTTACCTAAAAGTAAAGATTTTCTTGACCAAAGTATGTCTTATTTTAAAGTAAAATGATTTATGAGAAGGAAATCTCGATAAAGATATCAATGTGGAAGCAAAGAAAGCGGCAATCCAAATCGAAATTCAAATTATTCATTATTATAATGGATATTTTAAATTTTGATTTAATAAGACTTCTATCAAATCGTCATATTTTGTTGAAAAACGTAACGTATCTATCTCTCCGCGTAAACTTTTAACGATAAATAATATATGAAAACATATATCAAATAATATAAATATAAAGTAATAAATCAGGGAAGATGTAAAGATAATAAATAGATACATAAGTAAAACAAAAATATGGAAATGAAGTCAAAGAAGCTTTTGAGAAAAAAATAAAATCTCACTACCACTTAAGAAAAGAATCGACTTCAGTGAGTTGAACGTACGTGAATAAAATAATTATTAATTAGTAAAAACGTCATTACCAACGTCAACGTCAGTTATCATATAACTCTCAAATCTATCGGTCAATGGAATCAATTGAAATTTTGGTTGTGTTTATAAAATAGACATTCCTGGATTGTTGGATGTTAGTCATAACTGTACTACAAAAAATGTATGTGACACAAATATGTTACCTTCGCGTATAGCTGATGTAGGTCGTCCTCTGTGGAGAGCGGGCGCGGCTTGGGTCGAAGGAAGGCGGGAAGCGAGCGTGTCTTTAACGCGTCTACACTTGCTGCACCTTCCATCTCATCTAGCACTGTCAAGTTTTTTGTAAATTGTAACTACGCTGCTAACTCTATCAGCTTTTACAACATTATCAGGTGCGATGCCTAGTATAATAGCAACATCATGTTATCCCAGAAGCTCTACTAAGAACTACATTTGATCAATTTTAATTCCAGGCAGCATCATCAGGTTCATTTCAAGAAGCTCTACTAGCTTTGGCAAACGTTGTATTTTCTATGACGCCAGGCTTAAGGCTAGTGGTATAACCGCTATTAGTCATATCGCAATTTTGCGATGAACGCGCTGTATATTTATGTTAAATAAGTATTTGAAGGAACGTTTGTGATCTTATTATTAGGTAGAAAATTCTCAGCCTTTCATTTTGTTAGGAAGAATGCTGTAGAAAGATAATCACGATTGTTTTATTTCAGGTATGCTCCAAAGCAGGGACCTGGTCCTCGAAGGTGAAGACGAGGTCCCCGCTTTTAATAGTACGAGGCTGGGCCGTACAGGAACAGCCATTGTCGTTATGACATAAGCATAATATTGTACTTCAGAATACGTCGTTTTAAATCGAAGTCCTACATCCCAGGAGGCATGTTTAAAGCGACCCAAAATTCCATCTATCGCGAGTCTTTCTCTGGAGTCGTTACCCACTGTTTTTCGCGGCTTTAGCCCCTTTATCATTCTCCAATGACGCTATACATCGTGGTACAGAAAATACGACATGAATGCATTGATCACGCAAACGTATAAGATAAAGTAGCGGCCTGTTACTATCCCACTGCTGGGCATAGGCCTCTTCTCTCCGTTATTGGAGAGAAGGATTGGAGCTAAGACCTACCACGCTGCTCCAATGCGGATTGGTAGGTTACACATATCTCCAGAATTCACTAAAGATATGCAGGTTTCCTCACGATGTTTTTCTTCACCGAAAAGCGTGTGATAAATTGCAATTATCAATTAGACACATAAGTTTTAATAGAAAAACTCATTGGTGTCTGCCCGGGTTTGAACCCATGATCCTCTCTAGAGATTCACACGGTCGCACCGCTAGGCCATCACAGCAGTATAAGATAACTTTGACATAATTCAATCTTAAATATAGTTTTTTCGAACAAACTAAATACAATTTAATTGTGAGCTGGCTTTGTTTATAACGGTTCACTGACCTGGAGCTGCACCGGACAAAAAAGCTATTTAAGCCAAGTTTATGTGTCTGTGTTACTTCTAATGGTGTGTTAGGGTACGGTCATTGATCGATCGATCGATCACTATAACCCGTTTTACATTTTTTTTAACTTAATTGAATATTAATTCAATTTTGAATTGAATTGAATATTAATTTTCAAATGAATATTAATTTTCAATAAATATTAATTTTCAATTGAATATTAATTTTCAATTGAATATTAATTTTCAATTGAATATTAATTTTCAATTGAATATTAATTTTCAATTGAATATTAATTAAATTGTTATTAACTTAATTGAATTAACTGATTTTAATTTTATGTAAGGTATAGTTGTGGGTATCTAAAATCAAAACTAGTGTTGTATGGTTCGTTGTTTGTCATTTCAGCTATTGGGGGGACACGTGTTTAAAAAATAAGGTGTCCTCACTCCCACTGGAGGCGTACTGCGCGGCGTGCTCGCGCGGCGCGTCTGGCACGCGGTTGACGTAGCAGTGCGTGTGCGCGCGCGCCGGCTCCCTCTGGCGGCGGCACTCCGCGTCGCCCGCGTAGCTCGCCGGACGCATGTGCCTCTGAACCTGCACCTGAGTAGGGATGTCACTTGGAGTAGAAAAAATCGATTTGTAAATAATCGATTTTTCCCCTTTAAAAATACCGATTTAAAAAAAAACGATTTTGTATCAAAATAATCGTTTTTTTTACTATATGGAAAGTTGCCTTTTGACGTGACAACGTCTTAAATAAGGTTGCGGTTTGGAGTCACTCATGAAAAAGTTTAACGCCCGCTCACGTCTGTTACTATGAGTCACCGAACGAAAGAGAGGCCCGCCGGACTGGCGAATGCCTTGCGTATCTCCCACTCAAACATTAGTCCGCCGCGCTCGCAGCACTAGAGAATTTAGTACATTCAATTCCTTGATCCTATTGTGCAATTTAATAATATTCATATCAATAAATATTCTACTGAGAAAAAGACGTTGTCACGTAAACTCTTTGCCCGTGAAACCGACTTTACAGGCAACCGTTTGTTTTTAATATAAATAATTAATTAAACAAATGTTACGTAAATTGGATACGAGGTAGCCGCTAAGTTCGCGTTCCTAATTTCGCAGCCTCCAAACGTGCGGTAGTTGACGATATCGCAGCCTAATGAAATGAATTCCTAATGAAAGTAAAGTAAAGCTGATGCAAAATTGCATCAGCCGAGGAAATTTTACTGGTTAAATTAAGATAATCCATAATTATTAGATTTAACTTCGACTGAGAAGATAGTTTAAGTAGGTTTAGTTCAGTTGTAATTGATGAGCTGTTTGTGGAATTTATATTAAAATGTGTAGTTTAGCTACATTAGTTTCATCCGACAGTGCACATGGTATCTTAAAAAATTAGAAAAAAGAGTAAAATGAAAAAGAGGGTGATTAAAATAATCGATTTTTTTAAAAATCTATTTTTTATGAAATATAATCGATTATTTTTCAAAATAATCGATTTTTAATAATTGGATTTGTGGGTGACAGGCGGCAAGAGGTGGGAATGGAATCAGTCAGTACAGTACCAATTTCGTTTAAAATTTTATTACGGTCCTTGTATGATTTTGTCCAATAAGAAAACAATAAAACTGTACCTATTACATATACACTTTATCTTAAAAATCTGTTTTTATTATATTATTCTTTTTTGATAAAGAAGAAGATCTATCTTTGATAAAGTTAAATAAAATTACCTCCGTATGTTTTAACCTATAATTCTCCTGACTAGTGTAGCCATGGCCCTCTTTAATTGTGTAATGGTCTTTGAGATATTGCTCATCTAAAAAAAATTATAAGCATAAAAAAAATCTTATTCATTGTTTCATTCATTATTAAAAAACAGATTATAAATATTAATTTTTTCTTTCATACAACAACTTGAAAAAAAAAATAAAGCTTACCAAACGATTTCTGATGACGCGGCATTAGGCGGCAGTAACATATAATAATCAACAGAATCACAACACCACAGATACCTCCGATAAGCCAAGATAACCAAACAATTATAACGCGACCCTGTAATTTAATAATTGTTTTACTATTCCACTATACTTGACAATAATATTAATTACATCCAAATCCCTACCTGCAAAAACATTTCAATTTTTAACAACTAAGCGAAAAACGCTTATTTTTGATCCCCTATTATTCCCTAACATTTTACGTTTTTATCTTATCAATCAACTACTTAAATCTAATAAAACTATGATAAAATTATGTAATGAAAATTAAAATTATTCTTTCATGTTGCGATGGGTTTACTTACTTGATTTTCGCGCTTGCGCGTTTTTCCTCATATAGATAATCGTTCAAAAATTAACCATTTTATAAAAATAATTTAAGTTTATAAATTTAAAACCACATAATTCAATACAACTTATTTTAACTAGATATTTAAGAAAATGATTAAATAGTTCAAACTAAAGGAAATATTATAAAATTGATTTATAAACTAAAATGTCAATAACCATCACAAATTCGTTTTTTTATACGCAAAACTTTTTTGAAATCAGTCCCATATAAAATGCATAGTCAATTTAGATTTCGGACTTGTTCTAAACGAATGTGTTATAATTATATACTTTATTAATGTATAGTGTGTAAAGTATAAATGACAATATGTTATATTGAATATATCAAATATTACAGACTTCTTTTTTATTTATTGAATTAGTAAAAATACAAAAACGGAACGTTATAATATTGCTTTGTCTTCATATAATAGTTATATAGGTTATCTATCGTTATTCTACAATAAAAACAAAAACAACTTTTCATAATGCAAAACTCGTAAACAGTTACCCAGCCGATTGTCTCGAACTATTAGTTGTTATCAATATTATTTCTGCTTACTGAGCTAACATCGTACGATATTAACGTCATTATCTGGTCATACACTTGTAAATCGTCGCTGGGATAAGGTTATTTATATAACGAGAAAAATCGGAATATTCAGATTTTTACACCATCAGCTCAGAATATTTAAATTTAATTTTAATGTGTGAAGTTTTATTTTAAAATGTATTTTTTGTCGGTGCTAGTATTTTTTTTGTTGGGCCGTAATTCCTTGGGTTTATCACCGGTTGTTTTAAGTAAGTACTAATTACATTAACATTTTTATACATTCAATTCTTTCGACTCATCTTTATTAAATGTTATTTTTAATTTAATTATTTTAAATATATATTAGAAAAATGTTTTTGTTCTACACCTTTGTACATCAGCACAAAGCTTTTTGATATTGGTTTATATATTTTATTTATTTCATTTATATAAGTTGTTTGGTTATATTTAATTTATTGTTATTATTATTCTCACAACTTCTATTTTATATTGTAAAACCATTAAGTTTTATCTTTACCATTAGTATTTATCTTTATTTTATTAAATGAATTTCTATAAATACCAATTAACTTCAGGAGAATTTTTCTTATATGAAAAATTAAATAAATAAAAGTTATCCAATATTCAACAAGAAAATGAAACAACATTTTATTTTGTTATTGAATAACCACAAAACTTTTTGCTGACTTCTATATATATATATAGAGATTTCAGAATATGCAAAAGACTTAATGATTTATGTAAGAATTTATACTTTGCGATGCTAATAAAATAAATCTATTTAACAGTACCAGGTGATGGCGGCAGTCAGTTAGAAGCAAAATTAAACAAATCGAACGTGGTACATTATATTTGCGCGAAAACCTCAACAGATTATTATAATGTTTGGCTGAATCTTGAACTTCTGGTGCCTTTTGTCATTGACTGCTGGGTAGACAATTTGAGACTAGAATACGATAATATCACAAGAACAACGAGAAACCCTCTGGGGGTCGAGATCAGGATTCCTGGGTGGGGAGATCCTGAACCTGTGGAATGGTTGGACCCATCTCACGACTCAGCTGGGGCATATTTTAATACAATTGGTGATGCTCTAGTCAAGATTGGATATGTGAGGAATGTATCGTTGAGAGGGGCACCTTATGATTTCAGAAGAGCGCCTAGTAAGTATACTTTTATACTGAAAATGAGAACTATTTAATTTTACCAGAATTACATTAGTTTAGAACCAGCAGTAGAGTTGACTATTCAAAAGCACTTGTTTACAAGTTTATTTGAATAAAGAATATTTTGAATTTGAATTTACCATTCTTTCATTTTACTACCAAATGCTTGTGTTAGGAGTGGGTTCACTCCTAACACAAGCATTTGGCTTATCTGGAGGGGCTATCAAGTTTATTAACTTTTTTATAAAAAAAAATATTTTGCTATAATCTGCATTTAATAAAAAAAACTATGTAATGCTAAGTGTAGCAGGCGAAACTATGTTCATATCCTATACATGTAAGATTCGTAAAAACTCATGCACTACTAACCACCAGTAACATAGGGTTGACAGTTACACACATTCACTACCACAAATGCTTGCAATTTGTCATACACTCTACATTCTAACATTACATATGTTCTGTTATGGCAGATTAAAGCAAAATACTTCATACTTTTGGAAAAAAGTAATTTTTTTTCAGATGAAAACGCTGAATTTTTTGTCAAATTGAAATCTCTGGTAGAAGAGACGTACACAATTAACAATAAATCATCTGTGACGTTGCTGACGCACAGCATGGGTGGGTCCATGGCGCTCCACTTCCTGAGGCTGCAGACCCAGTCCTGGAAGGACCAGTACATCAGACGTATGATCTCTCTGTCTACTCCATGGGGCGGGGCTATGAAAGCGCTCAAGGTGTTTGCTATTGGTAAGTGATCTTTAATAGGATATGTATAGTATCACTATGGAACAATAGAGATAGAAGACATAATGGGAATTTATATAAATAAAATCAAAGATGTTTTATTTCATTAACAAGCATAGTACATTCTTGTAAATTGTTATAAATGAGATCTCCTTTTGAGCATGACAATGCTTGTGTGAGGAGATCCCCCTCTTCCTAGACTAAGTTTTTACGTAGAACTATTAATGAATTTCTCTGGTGGTAGAGTCACGTTGCCAACATGCGTTGGTTAACCGAATGGGCAGACTCGACCGGTTTTATACCACCCTCACACAGAAAACCAGCGTGAAGGAGCGACTTGCCGCTGCGATTCGCATAGGTGAGTGTTGAGCACCGGAGCCCCCCCCCCCTTCCCTCCCCAAATATGACAACGGTTCGAAAAAGAGTTTTAATACCCCAGGAGGGTACCGACTCTGACGGAGTTGGAGAATCCCTCCCTGAGCAATCTCGCTCGGGCTGCCCGTCGTATTCTGGGGCAACGAAACGTTTAATGTCAATGGCAGACAAGGAAATAATACTGCGGCATCCCATCCTACTCTCAATGTAGACTACTGTAACATTCGAGGGCTACATTCCAACTTAAATGCTGTCCACTACCATCTCGAGACATCTCGGCCAGCCTTGTTATTTTTAACGGAAACGCAAATATCTCGTCCAAGTGACACAGCGTATTTACACTTCCCCGGCTACAAACTCGAACATAACTTCGTGCCTCATGCCGGGGTTGCTGTGTTCATAAGGGAAGATATATGCTTTCACCACCTTGGCAATTTTGAAGGTCGGAACCTGTCAACCATCTGGGGGCGCGTGGTCTGTGGCGATCATGCCAGAGTTTATGCGTCCCATAGTGGTAATGCGGAAACGGATAGGCTTTTGGAACATTTACAAGCGGCTATTGACGATATACTCTCACAGACTTCCTCTGCTGAAATCGTAGTTCTTGGCGATTTTAATGCCCACCATGCTGAATGGCTTGGCTTCTCGGACACCACAGACCATGCGGGGAGAGTTGACTTTGCAATGGCGAATGATTTATCCCAATTGGTTAAGGAGCCAACGCGACTGCCGGACGTGGATGGTCAAAGCCCCTCTCTGTTGGATCTTTTTCTGACTACACATCCCCTAAACTATCAAATCTCGGTCGACCCTCCTCTAGGCTCTTCCGACCATTGCCTAGTAAGGTGTGTAGTGCCTATCGTACGTCGTCGCCGCAGATCACTCGCGACACGCCGTGTTTGGCATTACAAGTCCGCAGATTGGGATGGTTTGCGTTCCTTATATTCTTCCTATCAATGGAGGCAGGTCTGTTTCTCCCTGAGTGATCCTCACTCAGAACTCATGTGGTGCATCTGTCGCCGAAGTGGTGCTACAAGGTATGGATAACTATATACCTAGCTCCGTAATTCCAATCGGTGGTAGATCACAGCCATGGTTTAGTGAATCTTGCAAGGTAGCAGCCGATAGCAAACGGGTTGCTTATCGGGCTTGGGTTGAGGCGTTGACTACCGAAAATACCAACCCATCATCGCTCAAGAAGAAATATAACCGTGCCTCCAGGTTCTTTAAGAGGGAAATCGCCAGAGCGAAGTCAAAGTATATTGTCAAAATTGGTAAGAAGCTTGAGCAGTACCCATCTGGAACGCGTCGGTTCTGGGCACTCTCCAAAGCGGCGCTTGGTAACTTTGACCAGCCTTCACTTCCACCATTGCGCACAGAGAACAATGCATTGGCTCATACAGCAAAGGAGAAAGCCGATCTTTTGGGAGACTTCTTTGCCTCAAACTCGACTATGGATGACCAAGGAAACCCACGGCCTACTATTCCACGGTGTCAGAGCTCAATGCCAGATATTAAGTTCAGCCAAAAAGCTGTTCGGCGAGCTCTGTTGTCTTTGGATGTTCATAAGTCGAGTGGGCCTGACGGTATCTCTGCAATGGTGCTCAAAATGTGTGCTCCCGAGTTAACTTCTGTGCTTACGCGTTTATTTCGCCTCTCGTACTCACAAGGCATAGTCCCGGATACATGGAAGTTAGCCCTGATCCACCCGATCCCTAAAAAAGGCGATGCTTCAGATCCGCCTAACTACAGACCTATTGCCATTACTCCCTCATCTCCAAAGTTATGGAGATGATAATCAATAGCCAGCTTCTGTCTTACCTCGAAGATCATGAGCTGATCAACGACCGTCAATACGGTTTTCGACACGGCCGATCAGCTGGTGATCTTCAGGTTTACCTGACTCACCGTTGGGCAGCGGCTATAGAAAGCAAGGGGGAAGGTCTTGCAGTTAGTCTGGATATGGCGAAAGCCTTCGATCGTGTATGGCATAGGGCACTTCTTTCGAAGCTACCTTCCTATGGGCTTCCAGAAAGTCTGCGCTTATGGATCTCCAGCTTTCTCACAGGACGTAGCATACGTATCGTTGTCGATGGTTTCTGCTCTAATCTTAAGCCTGTGAATGCCGGGGTTCCACAAGGATGCGTGATATCCCCAACACTGTTTCTTCTGCATATCAATGACATGTTAGATGACCCTAACATTCACTGTTATGCAGATGACAGTACGGTGGATGCCGTATACACCGCTGGCGCAAGACTTTCTTGGAAAAAGGTCGATGAGTGCCGAAAAAATCTTGTGTCTTCCGTTGAAGCCACCCTACGGAAGATCTCCGAATGGGGTAAATTAAATTTAGTAAAATTTAACCCCCAGAAGACGCAAGTTTGCGCGTTAACCGCAAAAGCAACACCTTTTGTCGCGTCACCATATTTCGAGAATACTCTGTTACGTGACTCGAGTAGTATCGAAATACTGGGTCTCGACATTTCCAATAGCTGCAAGTATCGCGATCACTTGGAAAGGAAGGCTAAGTTGGCCTCCAAAAAATTGGGTGTTCTCAATAGAGCCAGACAGTACTTCAAGCCGGCTCATAGACTAGCGCTTTATAAAGCACAAGTCCGGCCTCACATGGAGTACTGTTCTCATCTCTGGGCCGGTGCACCCCAGTACCAACTTAAGCCATTCGATCGCATACAGCGTAGAGCAGCTCGAATTATTGGGGATAAGGTGATCTACAAACAACTTGACTCGTCGGCGATGCGTAGAGACGTATCATCACTATGCGTTTTCTACCGCATCTTTCACGGAGAGTGTTCCACCGAACTACATGACCTGATTCCTGCTGCTAAATTCCATAACCGCACTGTACGTCATAGGTTAAAATATCATCCCTACCATCTGGATGCTTGGCGATCTACTACAGTGCGGTTCTCAAATAATTTCATTCCGCGCACCACAGTTTTATGGAACGATCTCCCTTTGGCAGCGTTTCCAGATCAGTATAACATGAGCACCTTCAAAAAACGTATTTTCCACCATTTTAAAGGACGGCAACGCACTCGCTCTGCGAGAGGTAGTGGGCGGCGGTAATTACTTGATTGGTAAGCCGCATGCTCGTTTGCCATCCTATGCCATAAAAAAAAAAAAAGAATACGAACTTTATATTTATATCTAATATTTGCTATTGTGTGTGTATGAATGTGTTCGTGCGTGTATGTGTGGATGGGTGTGTGTGTGTGAATGGGTGTGTGTGTGTGGATGGGTGTGTGGGTGGATGGGTGTGTGTGTGGATGGGTGTGTGTGTGGATGGGTGTGTGTTTGTGGATGGGTGTGTGTGTGTGTATGTGTTTTATGATATTTTTTTATATTAAAATATAACTATATATTTTTATACACCAAAAAAATATTAACCCCGCTTACTAGTGCTCTTTCCATAACATACCGCCGTGATCCAACTTTGGTAGCGAGTGGAAGGATTACGCACATCGACTTGCTGAACACTCAATCATCATCCTCCTGCCCTTATCCCACTCTAAGTGGGGTCGGCACAACATATTACAAACATGTTGTCATATGATTTGGCTACGTATTTTACGACCGGCCGTCTGCCTGACGTCCGGTCGTAAAATACGTAGTCGTGAAGGAATGAGGGTGGTCTATTCTACTCAGCCGGATATCACACGGCTACGGTAACCTAAAACTTGTTTTTATTAATTCATTTATAAGAATTCTACTTGCAAATATTATTGAGGCAACAGTTTTCCTGTTAAGAAATGTGGAACAAAATTTATATAAAAACAAATGAAGAACGTTTCTCGTAAATAATGCAAATCATCATGACATTGCAAAATGACTAATATATATCATATACATTGCAAAATGACTAACTCGTTATATGAGGTAAACCGCAATCCTAATTCATATAGTGATATAGAATCTCAGCTGTTTATAAGCTTTATTATTTAAGCTTTATCATCCTCCTGCACTTATCCCACTCTAAGTGGGGTCGGCACAGCATGTTATAAACATGTTGTCACATCATTTGGCTAGTTATTTTACGAATGACCGCCTGCATGACGTCAACTTATCTTAGTCGCCTTTTACGACACCAGGGTAAAAAAGCGGGTGGTCTATTCTATTTGGTCGGATATAAGCTTTATTATTTAAACTTATTAGTAATATATACTTATACTTAAAAGCATATAACAAAATTGAAGATTATTTGCATGATAAAAACGCCTGGATTTGAAAATCCTTTTAGCTTCATACAAGACTGCGATGTAATAATGTAAAATTGAAAATGTTTGAAAGATTGACCGCTGAGTTCCTTTCTGGTTCTTCTCAGTAAGAGCAACATTCCGAACTAGTTATAGCTTCATTAATAATATTGATCCTTGAAGATTCAAAAGTGCTTGAAAGAGCTTATTTTAATAAAGATTATTTTGATTTGATTTAATGTTGACTTTAAGTAAGAAAAAAAAGACTTTAAGAAAGATCTCACATCTTGGCTCGTTATACGCTTTATTGCGACTTTGAAAAAACTACTTCCGATTACGTTTATAGCTTTTTTTTTGGTTGTTCTATGGTTTTCAAAAAGTAAAAAAAAACTTTAACATCTTCAGTTTTTCAATCACATTTTCTATAATTAATATCTAACCACTAGCTTAAAGGACTTTTCTCTTATGAAGATAATTGGAGTTTAGACGCTCCAATACGCATTGGTAGGGTACATATAACTCGGAAAATATTCAAAGATATGTAGATTTATTTGTAATATTTTTCTTCACTTAAAATATGAATTAAATTTAAGTTTTAAACTGGTGATACTTGACTTCTTCTGCATTTACTTCTGTGTTAAAATACCCTCAATTATTAAATATATTGTTATTTCCTATTCCCGAAGGGATTTTTTTTATCTAAATGTTAGCCCAATATATAAGCTTCAATTCTACCAAAATGCATTAATTTTGGTCCAGTTGATTAGCCGTGAAAGCGTAAAAGACAGACCACACATCTTCATATTTATCTTTATATTTAAATGAGTTAATATTGTATATATGTATATTTTCCGAATTTCGGAAACGGCTCCAACGATTTTCCTGAAATTCAACATGTAGGAGGTTTTGGGGGAGAAAAATTGATCTTGCTAGGTTTTATGTAAAAAAAAATTTGTTTTATCCCTGTTTTTGGGCATTAAAAACACTAACATTTGTATTGAATTGAATTTTTGCTATTAACTGTCAAGTCGACGTAGCTTATTCGGTTGACGGGCAGACTTGAGAAATGTGAGTGCCAAGGATCGATCCCAACTAAATAATTGTTTATTTTTTAAGTTTTTTTTTGTTGTAAAAAATTACCGAGCGAAGCTCGGCCACCCAGTTATTATATTGGTATCGATTTATTGGTGACTGCCAGGGATGGGAATTCACGACCTCGCGGTCACACAGTCTTACTGTTTAGCTATCACGGCCTTTGTTTGTCTGTAATGCCTAATAGCCTATTATATCTCACATAATAAAAAAAAAGTAAGTAAGTAGCGGCCTGTTACTATCCCACTGCTGAGAATAGGCCTATCTGAAGTTTTCGTTTTTGGAGAGAAGGTTTGAAGCTAAGACCTACCAAGCTGCTCCAGTGCGGATTGGTAGATTACACATATCTCCAGAATTCTCTGAAGATATGCACGTTTCCTCACGATGTTTTCCTTCACCGAAAAACGTGTAATAAATTGCAAATATCAATTAGACACATAAGTTTTAACAGAAAAACTCATTGGTGTCTGCCCGGGTTTGAAACCGTGACCTCCTCGAAGGAGTCGCACGGTGTTACCGCTGGGCTACCACAGCTTTCACATAATACCATTATACAACTCGTATCAAAGAGTTTACGTACTCGCCTATTGTTTTTAGGTTCTGTATGACGATGCGTTGCGACATCGAAAATAGTAAACATTATTGTTCTATTATTCGGTATTAGAAAATAGGACACTGTTTACGTCGTCGATTGTATGAACTTGACGATGTATGCGATAACATTGCATAAATAGATTTTGTCTAGTTTAGTAGGTTTTGTCCGCGAATTTGCGTACATTTACAAAAGTAATAATAAAATTATTTTGCTATAATCCGCGATGAAGTAAAATAGAAAATATATATAATGCTAAATGTATAGTGGACAATCGGTTATCATACCTGATACATGCAGGAGTCGTAAAAAACACATGCACAAACCTCCACCATTGCTACCACAATACACAAGCACTATATACGTTCACTATCACAAACTCAACAATCGTTTCGCCCCGCAACCGAAGCATCATCAGGAGATAGACTCCACGACCAAAATCGCAAAGCGAAGAAATACCCGAATAAGTTTACATCTCTCTCTACATTTAGCATTATATATATTTTCTATTTTACTTCATCGCGGATTATAGCAAAATAATTTTATTATTACTTTTGTATTATGGATCTCCGCAAAGGAACGCCTAATTCTATAAATTATTGGCGTATATTTACTTCAATACCAGGGTAGTGACGGACGGGGGCTAGTAGTCTGATAGCTACGCCACTGCGGATAGTACACTTTACGCTTAATATTACAGTAAATAATTCATTATTTAAATTTGTGTTGAAAAAGAAAGTATTTGTTTTTGTGCAGGCGACGACCTCGGCTCGCTCATGCTCAGTCAGAGCACGTTGCGCGCGGAACAGATCACCTGCCCGTCGCTGGCGTGGCTGCTTCCCTCCCCCAACTTCTGGAAACCTGCAGAGGTACTCGTGCAGACCGACAAGTTCAATTACACCATCAACGACCTGGAGAAGTTCTTCACGTGAGTGTGATTTGAGATGAGCTAATATTGCCTGATCTACCTAACCTAGCTCACTGAATAAATTGCAGCAAGTAAACTGCGAAATTGTGCTGTAATAGCCCAGCGGTAACATCGTGCTACTCTTAAGAGGAGTTCACGGGTACGCACCCGGGCAGACACCAATGAGAATTTCTGTTAAAACTTATGTGTCTAATTGATAATTGCAATATATCACACGCTTTTCGATGAAGGAAATGATTCGGCCCCAGAAGTTGGACCTACTTGTGAATGCTCTAACAAAAAAAGGAAAATAATGTATATCCCATTTCTTTCATCCCTTATAGTATGTGGATTTAATAATAATAAATATAATCACTTATGGCGATTTAAAGTACAATGAATATTTTTGAAATATTTGTGTTTTTGTTATCGTCAACGTAACTAGTTGCTAACAAACAAATTTAATAAAAATCCTAAAATGGAGGTCATTTAAAATTACCTCCATTTTAGGATTTTTATTTTAGGCGTTTGTTTACATCCAGTCCACTTTCATCCACCACACTTTTTTAACTCAGCGCGAGTTCAAAAAAGTATGGTGTTGGAAATTGTAATATATATCATAATAAAGGTCAGTTTTTCGTATTTCGAAATTTTTCTAAAGTTTGTTTCTTAAACTTTCACGAACATTTCCATCTTCTGGTGCCAGTTTATTCTAGAATTATGGGAGACGTATATCTTCTTTTCAAACAGTGATCTCGACGTACCTGACGCGTGGGAGATGCGCAAAGACACGGAGAAGTATTCTCGCGACTTCAGCCCGCCCGGCGTCGAGCTACACTGCCTCTATGGATACAACATCTCCACCGTCGAGAGGTGAGCACATATTACAGGAAATTTGGTCATATACCCTATAGAGTGCGGGTTAATCCCATAGAGAATATATACTTGTGTAGAGAAGCCAGTCTAATCAAATGATATCATAATCATTTAAAATGAGGGTGATCTATCTCTCTCTTTTTTGTGTGATTAGATAGAGACGGAGTATACGAGTGTGTGAAGCACATGTGTAAGCTGTGGTAGCCCAGCCTCGAAAGAGGCGCCACCGTGCGTGAGGTCTAAGGTTCAAACCCCAGGCAGGCATCAATGAGTTTTCTATTAAAACTTATGTGTCTAATTGATAATTGCAATTTATCACACGCTTTTCGGTGAAGGGAAACATCGTGAGGAAACCTGCATATCTCTAGAGAATTCTGGGGATATGTGTAACCTACCAATCCGCATTGGAGCAGCGTGGTAGGTCTTAGCTCCAATCCTTCTCTCCAAAAAAAAACGGAGAGAAGAGGCCTATGCCCAGCAGTGGGATAGTAACAGGCCGTTACATTATACGAGTGTCATTCTCCTCTAATTATTTATTGTGGTTGTTACTTACATGCTCTCATAAAATAACTGTCTGTATCTGTGTTAATAATTCTATGGTCAATCGTAGTACGAAAGTGTAATGGGATGAATTTTTCAATTCAGTATTTTTAAAATTTTGTTTTCTAACAAATATTGCGTCCATAAAACCATAAGGCAAAAATAAAATTTAGTTTTCTACTGTTATGCGATACTTTTAGCGATCATACACCGTCGTAGATGAATTACTTAGTACAATGTACCCAACTTAATAAACAAAGTGTTAGTTCACATCAATTTCAGTGTTAAAACACCCTTTACTATGTAGTATGTTGTTATTTTATTGTTCCTAGAGGAATATCGGAAATCTTAATACCTTAATAGCAATCGCTAGCTAGCTAACTATCACCGTTTCACCGCGCACGAAAGGAAAGTTTTAAATTTTGCCGTTTTCGTATTTTGATGCTGCTCCTCTCCTATCCATCTTAGCGTGATGTTATATAGCCTATCATTCCTCGATAACTGACCTATCTTATACTGAAATAATAAAAAAAAAATTAAATCGTTTCAGTATTTCCTAAGATTAACGCGTTCAAACAAAATGTGGCGTACAGCCACAATTAATTCACAAGCAAAACCATAGCTCACATGTTATATAAAATATATATATTTACACACATAAATAACTAGTACGTGAGCTATGGATAAATAAAAATGTTGTGCGAAATAGGCATATAGGAAATATAATGTATGTGACAATATATTTCCTGTATTTCGCTCCCCCCGTTAAAATTCGTATTATATATTTTCTTTGTATTCACTCTCACTTACTTTAACCTGTTATTATCATGCAGTCAATTAAATACATCAATTGTATATGTCAATTGTATATTACATTTGTTATTCATCACGTCATATCATTGAACACCTTCGGTTCAATTGCGTACCGTACATCCACAGAAACGCAATACAAACAAACTCTGTAGCTATACTAGTGTAGTACTCTGCAACTATATTAGTATAGATATAGATATGTTAGCTCGGTATTTAAATACTCAAATCGTGCCAAATGTATGTTAAGGCTTGTGTACAAGCCGGGCACGTGGCTCGACGGCAAGCCGACGCTGGCCACGGGCGACGGCGACGGCACCGTCAACCTGCGCTCCCTCAACGCGTGCGAGCGCTGGGCCAAGCGCCGCGGCCGCCTGTCGCTCAACAGGCGCCCGCTCAAGTTCGTGCCGCTGGCCGGAGCAGAGCACCTGACCATCCTGCACGACGCGCGTGTCACCGACTACATCACCGCCGTCATGAGGACCGACAGAGGTTGGTATAGACATAGTACCCCAAGGTTTAGACCTACGCAGCGCTGTGCCAAGCGACCTGCCCGCATGCGTGCGAGCGCTGTGTTAAGCGATGCGGCCGCCTGCAGCTCAACAGGCGCCCTCTCAAGTCCTGTCAAGCTCGTCAAGAACGTTCATCTGTTGAAAGAAGAAATAATTAAGTTCCCGAGTTAAATTTTGGAAGGTTTTTATTATGATATTCCATAATAAAAACCTTCCATAATAAAACTACGTTACACTGCTATTTAGTTTCTTAAATTTGGTCCTTGTAGCACTATTTTTAGCGTTACGTACGATGTTTTGGTAGAATTCCCGAAATATACATCTTCCTGTTCTTATCCCTCTCCAATTGGGGTCGGCATAACATGTTTTTTCTTCCACTCTGTCCTATCATTCGTCAACTCTGGCGTTACTCCTTTTATTTGCGTCATACTTCACACAAATCATCTTTTTTTAGACCTCCCTCTAGTCACATATCCATTTACATACATATTTTAACACTCGTTTGGTCACATGATTTTCATCCCTCCTGATGGAAGAGTTAGCGAAATATTGTTGACTTTTTTTTAGTTTGCCTGTTGTTTCCTAAGTTAAGAGTAAACGTTTTTTGGATTTCAGATTAAAACATGTCCTGATAAAAAATATGGAGAAGTCGAATAGTTTGTAAGACTGCATGGCACTGACAGGTGGCTCAGCAATAAGGCATTTTTCTTCTTTTCTCTTTATTCCGAGATTATATCCATGAGAGCGTAACATGAACAATATGAGGGTAGGGTTGTAAGTTTATGTATTATGCCGCTTATCGATGGATTAAATACAATTTGCGTTAAGTGACCTTTGGTACGGAAAACAGCAGAACTCCTCAAATATTAGTGGCTAATAGGTTTATTCAAGGTATTCGGTTAAAATAATTGTAATTAGGTTAATTCCTGTGAGATTTATATTTATATCGGCCATTTTCAATTGTGAAAGTATTTCGGTTTTTACTAAAAATATCAAAATAACAAGCTCTCTGTTTTATTAATATTATAAAGTAATATAATGTTGTGTTTAAGTATTTATATGTGGTTGTGTGATCTTTAACGTATTAAAATACGATTTATTGGTTTTGTTTTTTTTTACAAAATTTTGAATACACATTAGTTGAAACCGGAAACCGAAAGTGTTTGTAAAAGTCATCTTAAAACATTGATCACTTTACAAAAATTAAAAGGAAATTAACTTAAAAATTATTGACTTTTATTCAATAGTTTTTCGGTATATTGGATATCTTTCATTTTTTAAATGTACATGTGAATATGGTAATAACAGGGGATGGATCCCGGTATTTTCACTTCATTAGTCCGCCCGTTTACCATTGGGCTGTCACAGCGTTACGTTTGACAGGCAAAAATATCATTTACTTTCTATTCAAAAATTAAGCATTTTTTCCAGTGTCCGAAAACAGTGATAAAACGGCATTTTTTTATGAAACTAGCTATATCGATTTTTAAAATGATGTAAAAAAATATAAATAATGGTGGATCCTAGGTATTTCCACCTCCCTAGACCGCCCGTTCTCCAAATGAACTACGTTTACTATAATGACTTTACGTTTGACAGCGAAAAATTGTGATTGTATTCAACGTAAATTTTAAAAAAAATTACAGTTTAAATATTAATAATTCATTTAAATATTAAAGATAAAGTTATTGAAAATGGCCGTAAATATAGTCTAGTTAAATTAATTATAGTCATAGTTTAACTATATCAACTAATTCGCTATATATAAGTAGGTATAATAACTTTATAGAATTAAGCGTTTCACCATCATCATCATCATCCTCCTACCCTTATCCCACTCTAAGTGGATTCGGCACAACATGTTACAAACATGTTGTCACATGATTTGGCTACGTATTTTACGACCGGCCGCCAGCCTGACGTCAACTTATCTTAGTCGTATGACACCTCGATAAGAAAAGAGGGTGGTACTATTCTATTCAGCCGGATACCAAACGTCGGAAATCCTTAACAATATATGGCGAAATAAAAAAGTCTCCAGAATTAATGATAATCCGAAACACAAATTTCTTATTTAGGAGTCAGATGTTCTCCCACTCCAACGGCCAAATTATAACTTTCTTTTTAAAACCATCTTGTGTTGTCGCCATTGACTTCCGCTTTGTATTTTATAGCAACACAGTCATGAACCAAGAGTATCGCGCCATTTTTGACTGAAATGGTGGCAACACTGCCGTTATTATTTCCGGTAGTCTTTCTATTGATAAAACGTTTCAGTGACATTCAGTCGTTGTTCGTCATTCAAGCGAAGTGCATCTCGGAACGGAATTGTGGTATTGCTATTATATCGTGTTCTTGTATATAGTGTGCGCTAACATCAGAAAGTCAATGGCGACAACACTTGTAAGAAGGTTACGCAATATTTTTGTAAGTGATACTAAATAAATAAAATAGATACGCATAAGCAGACAGGACTGTAAGCTACCACATAAGGAAACAAAAAACCTCCTGTCCTTCCGCCAACTGTTATATATATATAATATACGTTCGGTACCACCCTGTATAAATACTAGACAGGACGATATCGCTGCGATATGCTTTCTCTTAGAGGTTACGCCTAAGATTTAGTATACTAACATTTGTTCTCATAGTGCTAGTCTGATTTTTCTTATTGATAATGCCGTTCTTGCCTTTCTCGTTATTATAAGATATTGAATATTGGAATTTAGAACGTTCTTAAATCCAATACATAATTGCGAATTCTTATTCAAAATAAGTATTCTGTGTGCTTAGTGCAAGTTTTTTTGTCAACCCACCCGAATCGCGTTAGCGTAAGCGTGTACAACAAATGGCATGGCCAGCATAAAGCCCTGACTTAATCCGAGTCAAAACCTATGGGACGAACTTAAACGAAGAATTCAAGCCAGGGTTTCTGCAGTTTCGTTTATTTCTAAGCTCAGAAGCGCAATTTTTGAAGAATGGGAGAATATTCCGCAAAATGCTGATCCAATCGATTAATAACCAATTGCAAGCATGCAATAGATCACGGGGGTATCCCCTCCCCCCCGTTATACCAGCTCTTAAGAATGAATAATATTTTTTTTCACCATTTGTTTTTTATAGACTGTTAAAAAACATAACCCCTAATTTTTTAAAAAAATTATCATTATTTCTTTCAGACCTGATAATCAATTTATAAAAAGTTAGCTTTCAATAATTTGCCCTTAATTAAAAGGTTATCAAATAAAATTTCATACGAAATATGTTTCAATGTAACATGATACTTATAACAGGAAATATTTATTCAAGAATGTAAAAAACATGGCTCCGTTTATTGGCACGCAAGTGTATAAGTCCAAAATAAATATTGCGCAGCCATGACGTATTGTAGGCCATTGTTATGAAATGACTTATTAATATAAAAAATGTAAGCTTTTACGGCTGTGATAAGCTCTCAACTATAATTCTCAGATTATGTGCTAATTAAGTAATTACAAGGTATAACTAGTGCTGTACCTTTGACTCCTGTATGTATGGGATATAGACTCGAAGGGATTATACTCTTTGGTAACCTAACAGCTCTCTGTAGTTAAATTTTATTTTGTTTCTTTAAGTTTAAATATATATTTATTTTTTTACAATGAATAACTTTATAATTTCATGTTTCCAAATTATTTCCAATTGTTATTAATTTAATTCAGAACTTTTAAGTTTAATTAAATACGTAATTGAGATTTATGTTTTTTATTAATATTTTTTTAATGGCAATAAAATTCTACGATTGATTCTTAACAGTTTGTCTATGGCAGCTATGTAAACTTTGGTTAAAGAATTTCCACAGCTATTTTAAGAATGTTGTTAAGCTAGCTGACTCACAGCTACTTCACGATTGGTTTCCTGGATTTAAGGAATAATTGTAAATCAATCTCAAATTATAAAATAAAGAAATTTGAAAATAAACAAGTTTTATTGTCGCCCTACACCCATACTACAGTTCCGGACTGTCCTCACCTTGCCTGGAAAGTAGAAATTATATTTGAAATAAACAAAATATATGGAAAAACAATGAAACGAAATTTAGTAATAAACATGTATTACAGAAACTCTTCCCGCATTTACATCGCACTATTTCGATCACTACAACTGCATCTAAAAATAGAAAAGACCTACACTGCATAATTAGCAATGAATGAGCTTTTTTTTTTAAAAAAAAAAGCGGGACATGTCCCAATCTCAGCGATTACAAGTATTTTATCAAGTGATCACTTGAAGTAAATAAGGCACTAACTACCTAAAAAAAACCGAACTAAGTATGCAATTTGGTTCAAAAAGGCAAATTGCCTTATATACTTCAGGTGTTCAAGTGTTTCAGAGTATATAATGATTACACTGATTACACGATACAACGGTCATTCGAGCAACATTGTCTAAAAATGCACATAACATAATTTGGTCCTTCGAGCCGGACATGAACTACCGGCTTAAGAAAAAGATTAAACATTAAATTTATTATGGCTACACCTTAAAACCATTGCATATCTATCATTATAATATTGTATCTATGTATCTGTTAAATTTACCCGCGTCCTATTTACGTTACAAATATGAAACATTAATTATGCTGGTTCTTAAAATATTTCATGTTTTAATATATTAAAAATAAATATTGGAAATAATAGTTGCGTGAGAATAAATTATTTTTTGAAAATAATATTTTTTGAAAACTAACCTGAAAAAACGGACACAAAAACAAAATAATTGAAAACAAATCATTATGCAGCATAGGACTTTGTCTATGAACTATATGAAAATGATAACTAAATAACAAAATGTAAGTATAGAAATATACTTATATAAGTGTGCGTAAGTTCGCATTAACGCATTTTTTATGTCATTTAAATCAGTCGCGCGTCAGACTTTGCCCGAGAACGTCGTCAATCGCGCGCTCGTTTATTAACTGCGATAATGGAAAGTGGCGCACACAATTAGAATAAAGAATAATATACATCTTTTACTTTATATTAATACAAATAATTAAACAATATTTATTGTACTTTGGCAGCGACAATGAAGTTACTATTTAGTTTTCCCGGTTTTATTTCAATAAAGCGTTTATATAAAAGTTAACATTAACGAATTTTAGAAACTGTATAAATATACTAAATACACACAATATTTATAGTCTTTTAACATTCATAGTGCTAATAATCTATTATTTAAATGTTATTCATCTACCTATAAGTGCTACTACCGTTTATAAATTTTGTTTCAATCAATTCTTAAACAAATGGAAATGCATTTTAAATTAATAACAATCAATCAATAAGAAATATCCGCAAAATTTCATATACAAACTATTTTTTTTATAATTTAATTCAGTACCAATAAAGAAACTTACAAATATAAGTATTAATCACATTCATTCAGACATTTAAGATCTAATGATCACAAGCCGTTTTTACACCACTACTAGCAAATAAGTGCCGAAATAACTTATATTAAGTAATTAATATAGTTTTAACGCATTCAATAAATATACGAATTAAATTTAATATTTACATAACACTTTATGGATTAAAATAAATAGACAACATAAATCTATCGCCTTTTGGTTATTTCCGTAGTTTCGAATACAATGAAAGTCTCCAGTAAGAGCGAGATAGATAGATGTTAATGTCATTCGACCTCCGGACTTCACGTGGAGCGGTCCCATGCCATTGTAAATTTTATTTAATCAAGCAAAATAGATATATTTTTCATTAATTAATATTAAACTAGACTTGATTCATATCGCTTGATTCACTGAGTTTTAAAGTGACCTAATTTAATGTTTTAAAGAATCTATGAAATTATATTCCGTTTTAACTTTTTAGGAATCTTTACAGTGTTTAATTCCATAAGACGCAGATAGTGGTTGTAAATGTTTTATAGCAATTTGGTACCAAGAAAAACTTTTTGAATATTGATATGAATATGTATATTTATAATAATAAATCTATATTTCCCTTGTTCATCCATCGCATTACGCGCGAATGAATGGGACATTTCGTTACGCTTTTTGTTACAGTTAATTGATGTAAAGGTTTTAATGAAAGGAAAAAAATTGAAAATTTAGCAAAACATACAGGAAATTTTAAAAAAAACTAGTTTCGTCTATAATCTACAAATCCATCTTACTCTTAATGCAGGAAGGTATTGGTTCGATTCTGTTCCTCACAATATACACTTAATATTACATTATTCAAATATACACATATATGTAAAAATTCAACTTCTGTATGTTTGCATTTGCAATACTTTAAAAACAGTCTTTGAATATGTTCAAATTTTCACACATTTCGTTACTTTATAACAATGTTTAACTTATTCCATTTCAAAATACTATAATGGGAAATAACAAGCATTTTTAAACATTAATAAAATGGCTAGGTTAAGCTTACTCAGCCGGATAAGTAGCGGCCTGTTACTATCCCACTGCTGGGCATAGGCCTCTTCTCTCCGTTATTTGGAGAGAAGGATTGGGGCTAAAACCTAGCACGCTGCTCCAATGCGGATTGGTAGGTTACACATATCTCCAGCATTCTCTGGAGAAATGCAGGTTTCCTCACGATGTTTTCCTTCACCGAAAAGCGTGTGATAAATTGCAATTATCAATTAGACACATAAGTTTTAATAGAAAAACTCATTGGTGTCTGCCCGGGTTTGAACCCATGATCGTCTCTAGAGATTCACACGGTCGCACCGCTAGGCCATCACAGGCTAAGCTTGTTCTTCAGTAATTCCATACAACAATTATAGCATACATTAATTTAATGTTAATTTCATTTTTTCATCGTCCTTTTATCCCAAAGCTGGACAAAAGCTAAACCTTTATAGAGATGTGTAAGTAATCGAACCTACTATACTAATCGAAAGCATAAGTATAAAGGGATATATTTTGCCCAATTTTATCACCAATTTCTACCTTTGTCATGATATCATTTCCTTCTTAAACATAAAGATAAGATATACAATAAAGTAGTGGTTACTATCCCACTGTTGGGCAAAATCTTGCTCTTTTTTTCCGAAAAAAGGACTGTAACTTTCACCAACTACAATGCTCCAATGCTAATTAGTGGAGTTAATAACTGTTATATTTAACCCTTATAACTTAACCTATGGAATTAACTTTAGATACATTTCGTTAATACAAAATAAGTACAATATATCAGTTTGTCCGTCGTATTCAAGCATTGGTGACGATAAGCAAACTATGAAGCCAAATTAATAATTTTAACATCGATCGATAAAAAAATGGTCCGGAATCCTACAACTCTAGGTGTAAAAGGTCCAAACTTTGTTCTAAAGTTCATGTGTATAGGATTCCAAATACATGAAACTTATAATACAAGCATATCTTAGGTGATGTAATTATACAAAATTTATGAAAATATTATTTGTATATAATCCGCGATAAAAGAAAATATATTTAATGCTAAATGTAGAGTGTACTATTCGTTCTAATACCTGATGAATGCAGAATTTGTAAAAACTTAAGATAGATTCCACGACAAAATCGCAAAGCTATCTACATTTAGCATTACATATATGTTCTAACTTAATAGCCATAATACCGCTGGCGTTTTTTATAATATAATTGATAATGACATTTAAGCCGTGTGGTATCCGGCTGAATAGAATAGTACCACCATTTCTTACCGAGGTGTCGTAAAAGGCGACTAAAATAAGATGACCCACCGTGTGGTATCCGGTTTAGTACAATAGACCACCCTCTTTCTTACCGAGGTGTCGTAAAATACGAATGAGGTAAGTTGACGTCAGGCCACAGCCGGTCGTAAAAACGCAGCCAAATCATGTGACAGCTTGTTTATAACATGTTGTGCCGACCCCACTTAGGAATGGGATAAGGGCAGGAGGATGTATGTAGTTGATAATAATATTTGTCGCGTTTAATTGTCATTTTTCCTAGTCTTTTAATATACCGTTTTTGGATACGAGGTTATGTATTGTTATCCCTCAACTTTCATTCAAGCCAAAAGCTTGAACAATTTGTTTTCTTTTCTCGCGGATTATAGCGAAACAATATTTTCATGAGTTTCTTATTAACTAAAGTAAAAAGTAAGTAATTAACGGCCTGTTACTAACCCACTGCTGGGCATAGGCCTCCTCTCTCCAGTTTTGGAGAGAAGGATTGGAGCTAAGACCTACCACGCTGCTCCAATGCGGATTGGTAGGTTACACATATCCCTAGGATTCTCTAGAGATATGTAGGTTTCCTCACGATGATTTCCTTTACCGAAAAGAGTGTGATAAATTGCAATTATCAATTATACACATAAGTTTTAATATAAAAACTCATTGGTGCATAGGTTTCAACCCGTGATCGTCGAGATTCACACGGCGGCACCGCTAGCCATCACAGCCTCTTAACTAAAGTAATAACGCCTAATTCTATAAATCAATGTGACCACACAAAAGTATTGCTTAATCTACAACTGCACACAAGCAAATGCCGATTTAAAGTCCGTAACTGAGCGACCTGTAACCCAGTAAATCGAACCTACTATACCAATCGAAAGCATAAGTATAAAGGGATATATTTTGCCCAATTTCATCACCAATTTCTACTTTTGTCATGATATCATTTCCTTCTTATACATAAAGATAAGATATACAATAAAGTAGTGGTTACTATCCCACTGTTGGGCAAAAGCTTGCTCTTTTTTTTCAGAAAAAAGGACTGTAACTTTGACCAACTACAATACTCCAATGCGATAGTGGAGATAATAACTGTTATATTTAACACAAGCAAAGCCGATTTAAATTCCGTAAGTAAGTGACCTGTAATCTAGTATGCAGATACCGAGTTAAAGTCCGTAACTGAGCGACCTGTAATCAAGTATGCAAATGCCCAATTTAAGGTCCGTATTGAGTGGCCTGTGAGCCGTATACTGCCGCACTCACTCGTCCTAGAACCGGAACAGCACTACGTGGTAGGCGTGGCGCTACCTGAACATGTCGGGCCGGTAGTACACGTAGACGGCGAACAGCGCGGCCGTGAGCGCCAGCGCAGCGCGCCGCCCGCCCGCGCGCCGCAGCGCCGCCCGCAGCCACGGCCAGCGCGCGCCCCGCGGGACCACGCGGCCCGCCTGCCGCCGCTTCATGCGCTCCTGGTCCAACTTGCGTTGCTCCTCCCTGGGAGGTAACGCTTTTATTTACTAGTGTTGTCGCCAAAGACTTCCGCTTTGATTATGAAAAAATCTTTGTATTACGCTTTGGCTACATTAGCAGGCTACGGCGAATATTCGTGCTACGGCGATGTATGTGGCCGGGTGCATCGTCGCAACGCCATGTGTTCGGGCGCAGACGATGTACCATCGGGCCACTGTCGGTAAACTGGCGCGCATCAAAGAAATTTGTCGCGAACAATTTCGCTTGAGTGGCCACACTTACGACACTTCATTGTCGTCCATACTTTGAAGTGGGACGACAGACGCACAAAACTCAACGACGAATATTCGCCTTAGGCCGCTTTCCGAATCTTCGCCCGCTAATGTAGCCCCGGGGTTACAAAAAAGAACCGTACTTGGCGTTTACAATTTAAGTCCGCGTGATTCCCTACGAATAGCCGAGACTCGGTTGATCAGGGCTGGTCCAAGCGTGATTGAACATAAAAAATATTTGCATAAGGTCAATTTAGGCATGAGCCAGCATTAAAATGCCAAGGCTCGGTGGCCCAGCGTTGATCCAGGCTTTGCCCCGTCGTTCAGCATTGGCAGTTCCTACACGCGGTAGCAACCGACATAAGCTTGCGGCCCCTGCTTCGCGCCTTGAAAAAGTACGTAAATCGTTTTGGGTCTGGGTATAAGATTCTATAATAAAATTCCGCAATCAATTTTAGCTTTGCCATTACAGCAGTTTTAAAACACTGTTAAAGATAGGCTTATACAGAAAGCCTACTATACTGTTGAAGATTACTTAGAAGATAAGAATGTGACTCTTTGAACTCTTTTAAAAATATAATTCTTATTACTAGCGAGCTATATCCTTATAGCTCGCTAGTAATAAGAATTATATTTTTAAAAGAGCAACCGCCAAGTTTCTTGCTGACTCTTCTGGGTATGAACGGCTTTCCGAACCAGCAGTAGAGTTGACGATTCAAAAGCACTTGTTTAGAAGTTTATTTGAATAAAGAATAATATGAATTATATACTAGAGTAGCAGAAACATCATAAAATGTGTCTGTAGTGTACTTACTACCATAATTATTGTTGAATAATATCGGCTCGCTGCCATGCACTACGTCTTAACTCAGCGCTTACTAGTCCACGACTGACACTAGATTAGAGTAGTTTGCGAGCTAGAGAGAAATTACTGTAAAAACTATTACTATTTTTTTTGTATTATTTCTATTATACTGTATATTTCGGTAAGAAATGATTCGGTAGCGAATGTGTATAGTGTTGTTTAGTGTGAAGGTGCAGGTTGTGGTAGGATTTTGTGGTATACATTAAACTCACTCTCGTTTCTCCAAAGCTTTGACCTCTGCCTCCAGGTCGCTGGGGTCGTTCTCTTCGTACAATTGTTTCGCTGTCACCAGGATGTCTTCAAACGGCAAGTCATCTGGTAACTGAAAACATATGGACCTTTTAGAAAACAGGCTAAACGCCATATTTGAGGCATTTAAATTAACACTTTAATAAAATATTTACGATATTTTTGTTCGTAATATTGCCGTGTATGGTGTGTTTCTTTGTCAATTTATCTTTATGGCTACATTTTTCACGGATAATAACACATTCGTACAAGAAGATTACATTTGATTGATTACTTCAATCTATTCGACCTTGTTCTCTTGAATAAAGGCTAGAAAGGACAGATTCTACGATGTCCCGTTGAATAATGGTTAGCAGTGACAGATTCGACGATGTGCCGTTGGATAAAGGCAAGTAACGACGGATTCGACAATGCCCCGTTAAATAATGATTAGTAGTGACAGATTCAACGATATTCTGTTGAGTAAAGGCTAGTAGGGACAGATTCTATGATGTCCCGTTGAAAAAAGGCTAGTAGTGACAGATTCCCCAATGTCCCGTTGAATAAAGGCTAGGAGGGACAGATTCCACAATGTCCCTTTGAATAATGGTTAGCAGTGACAGTTTAGACTTTGTCGCGTTAGATAAAAGTTATTAGTCACAAATTCAATGATGTCCCGTAGAATAAAAGCTAGTAGCGACAGATTCGAAGATATACCGTTGAATAAAGGTTAGTAGGGAAATATTCTACGATGTTCCGTTGAATAAAGGCTAGTGCCATATTTGCAGAGGCGTGGCACTCACCCTGGAGAGGAGGCAGTGCATCATGGCCATGTCGCAGTCGCACTGCAGCACGTCGAGCGCGCGGTGCAGCACGAGCGCGGCCGTGACGTAGACGGGGAAGAGCGGCGGCGCGCACAGGAAGTAGTCGTACAGCCGGACCACGTCCGCGTACCGGTTGAGGCTGTGCCCGAACCACGTCAGGTACCACGGCAGCGCGAACATCGTGCCCACGCCCGCCCTAAGTACCACCAAAGGATTCATTTATCGCAAAGAGATCAAGTGAGTGGTATTCATAATTAATGTATAGAATGTTCGCAAGGCCGCTCACGACTGGCACAGTGACACGCATAAACGCAATACCCACTGCGATAACGCCGTATAAAGAGCTCATGAATAAGGGCCCTATATTTAACACGTTCGCGACTGAGCCTGAATTCACCGGCCGCACTGTGGGACGGGGCTGTATTTCATTGCTGGATCCCATAGGGCGGGCTGAGCCCCCAGTTGTACTTGAATCACCCCGCATTATGGCAATTAGCAATAGCAATAGCGTTTGCAACAGCAATAGCATTTGTAACAATCAATGTTTTGGTAAGACAATTTTGAATATACCACCGGTAGCTCATCCAGTCCCATGAGACAGACAAGTATGTATGATAAAAAAATCAACTACTTTCATAAAATTCTAATTCGCAAGAAAAATCTTTATTCTATAAGCGTTGTTGAGGTCAAGAATTAAGCGATTTTATTCCTTGTAGACTTCGAATATATTGTTAACAGCTATGCATACTTGTCTAAACAATCTGCAAGTCTCTCATCAGCTCGTCGTATGACGGGGAACATGTAGTTGAGCAGGTGCTGAGTGGGTTGCAATGTGGCCTGCATGAAGGGCGCTAGCGGAGCGCCCGGGCCGTACGACAGCCGGCACAGCAGTGGAAAGGACGCCCTGTCCCCGCAGACTAGCAACAGAGTGATGGCTACATCATGATATCCCTGCAAGAAGGGTGGACCCATTTAAACGACCATTTAAACTATGAGGTAGCGCATGCAACTCCAGTATAGCTAGCCTACAAGGAGTTGAAAATATTATTTTGCGCTCTATATCTAACATACCGTGGTACGTTACCAATCAAGAAATACATCAAAATCTAAATATCACCACAATTAGGGAAGAGGTGCGGGGATTGTCACTTAAATACAAAAACCGTCTTCTCAATCATCCCAATAACTTGGCCAACCAGCCCTCAGCCAATTTCTATTCTCGATCTAGGCAAATGAGTCTAGGCGGCAACAGATAGTGTCGAAACCTACCACGCTGCTCCATTGCTGATTGGTAGGTTACACATATCTCCAGAATTCTCTAAAGATATGCAGGTTTCCTCACAATGTTTTCCTTCATCAAAAAGCATGTGATAAAGTGAAATTATCAATTAGACACTTAAGTTTCAACAGAAAAACTTATTGGTGACGCCTGGGTTCGAACCTGAGACCTCCTCGAAAGAGTCTTACGGTGATACAGCTGGGCTACCACAGCTTTTTTTATTTTGTAAAAAAATTACCAAGCAAGGCTCAGTCAACCAGGGAATAAAGAGTAAAATCATTAAAAGATACGCCATTTGACAGTTCAAGACAAAATCATTTAATGTCATACCACAGATAATCAAGTATAAACATAACATATCTTTCCCTCATACAATCAGGTTACTTATACAATAATATGATTCTAACAATTTGATAATTCAAAATTAACCTAATTATTGCTAGGGATACCAATTATATCTGGCCATAAATGAGATGGTGGAATTTCTATTGGGGGATCAGAAGTTTCAGAATTACTATCTGTTTGAGTCACAAGAGGCTCAAGAGTTTCTTGTCTACTATTTACTTCGGCTTCATTCATTCTTCTTGCTACTATCTGGTCTGTATGACGACGATGCAGTTCCCCATCTTCTGTCCTCACCAAATATGTCATGGGGCCTTCAACAATTTCAACAACCGCTCTTTGCCACTTCTCACCAGGCCCATACATACGAACTAAAACAGGCTGATCAATTTGGAACCTCCTAGTAGGCGTACCTTGCATTACTGACTCTAACTGTCTGTCTGCACCAGCTGGTACAGAGTCAGGATGCAACCCGGACACTGCAGTTCGAAATTTCCGACCATTTAATAATTCAGCTGCAGTTTTATTGTCTCCAGAATTAGGTACAGTCCGAAGATTATACAAAACTTTTGCCAATTTTTCACTCCAAGGCATACTACCAGACATCTTCCTTAATTTATTTTTAAAAGTCTGTATAGCTCTCTCAACATGACCATTTGTTGCTGGATGATATGGAGGTGAATATATATGTTTAATTCCATTTTTTTTCAGAAAGTAGTTAAATTCACTAGAACTGAAAGACCTGCCATTATCGGATACTAATATATCTGGAAGACCTTGAGAGGCAAAAATTTTCCTGAGTGTTGTTATTACTACTCCACTGCTCATACATGGTACAATCTCCGCCTCAAGCCATTTACTGTAACTGTCTATTAAGACTAAAAATGTTTTTCCTTCAAAAGGACCAGCAAAGTCCACATGTACACGACTCCAAGGTTTCTCAGTCATTAACCAAGTATGAGGATTTTTCGGAGGATTATTCCTAACCATTTGGCATCGGTCACATTCTGCAACAATCCTCTCAATTTCTTTGTCCATGCCGACCCACCAAACATAACCTCTTGCATAAGCCTTTGTTTGTACTATCCCTGCATGTGGTTCATGTAGCAGCTGTAATACTTCTTTCTGCAGAGATGCTGGTATTATCACTCTGTTGCACCACAATAAACAATCATTATTATGTGAAAGAGCATTCCGGCGAGTCCAAAATGGTTGTAAAGATGTATCAGTGTTCATGCGAGGCCAGCCATGAAGAGTATGAAACAACACTCTCCTCAATATTGGATCTTTTTTAGTTTCACTTGCAATTTTAATAGTATCAACAGTCCAACCAGCTGGTTTGTCTTCCAGTAAAAGTACCTCTCTAAGTGGAATTTCATACAAGTTAGATGTAGCAGGTAAAGTCCATCTGCTTAAAGCATCCGCATTACCAATTAACTTCCCTGCTCTATATTTGATCATATATTGGTATGAACTAAGTTTTAAAGACCAACGTAACATTCTTGGGGATATCTGATCTGGTATTGGTTTAGCAGGATTGAATAAGCCCACCAATGGTTTATGATCAGTAATGATACAGAATTTGCGACCTGCTAAAAATTCATGGAATTTATTTAGTCCAAACATAATCGCTAAGGCTTCTTTGTCAATTTGTCCATATCTTCTTTCATGTTTCTGCATTGTCCTTGAAGCCATCATTACAGGTCTCTCTGTCCCATCTTCCATTACATGTGCAATATTTGCTCCTAATCCATATTCAGATGAGTCACATATGAGTAGCAACTCTTTACTCAAGTCATATCCCACAAGCGTTAAATCAGAAGAAAGTAAATCTTTAGCTTTTTCAAAAGCTGTCTGTTCGTGATCGCCCCACTTCCATGTAAATTTTGAATCTAGTAAGCGGTACAGCGGTTCTAGTAATGTTGCTTTATCAGGCAAAAACTTTTCATAAAAATTGTATAATCCTAAAAATGCTCTTAAAGACTCCTTATTCCTTGGCGCAGATTTCTCTTTAATTTCTTTAACTTTTGCTGGTGAAGGGTGTAACCCTTCCTGATCAACCACATGTCCCAAAAATGTAATACTATCAGTCCCAAAAACACTTTTTATCTTATTCAACCGGAACCCCATTTGTTGTAATTTTCTTAGAACACAGTGTAAGCGATGATCATGCTCAGCTTCATTACGTCCCATGATAGCTATATCATCCAACAAACAGGCCACTCCCTCCATATCTGATAAAGCTGATGACATTAAGCGCTGGAAAATTGCTGGAGCTGCACTAATACCAAATGCCAACCGATTCACTCTCATTAATCCTAGAGGTGTATTAAGAGTCATCAGCATTGCCGTTTCATTATCCACTTTCACTTGTGTATAAGCATGTTTAAGATCTAATTTGCTAAAAACACGACCACCACTTAGTTTAACAAAGGCCTCCATAGACGTAGGGAGTGGATAAGAATCTGTATCAATAGCAACATTTACAGTAGAGCGATAATCTCCACATATACGAAGAGATCCATCATCCTTATTGACTATTCTCAAGGGTGTAGCCCATTTGGAATATCTCACAGGAGTTAAAACACCTTGATCAATCATTCTTTGTAATTCCTCCTTAACTTTCTCTTTTAAAGGGAAGGGGACAACTCGCGCCTTTAGAAATTTGGGTACTGCTTCAGGACGAACATGCAAAGAAACCAGAGGACCCTTATATTCCCCCAATCCTTCTTCAAATAAATCAGGAAACTTCTTTACAATATCTAAAACTTTTTCTTCCGACCAACACAGTCCACTTATATCAATATCCAAGAGTTTAAACCAGTTCCGTCCTAAAAGACTTGGGCCATTCCCTGAAACTACCATCAACTCACATTGAGCTTCTTTTACCCCTAACTTTACACACACATTAATCTGGCCCAGCACCTGTAAGGGTTCACATGTCCATGTTACTAATTTAATGTTAGTAGGAATAAGCACTGGTGGACTCGGCCACAACTTCTTGAATGTAGTTTCTGATATAATTGATCTTGATGCTCCAGAATCTATTTCCATATTTAGTTTGGCACCTTCAACAATTACCACAGCTTTAATGGGTGTGCAATAGTTATCTGAACATGCATAAATACCCATCATATTTTCACTAGTGGAAGCCGGAGATGGTTCCCCTCTAAGCATTCCTTCCTCAGAGTGAGCTTGTATTCTCTGTGACCTCTTGTCACATGCAGCTGCAATATGTCCATACCTCTTACAGTAATAGCATTTAGCTTTAACAAAAGGACATCGCTCCCCAGACTTATGCAACTTAGCACAGTGTCGACATTCATTTGTCTGTATTTTACCTATATCCATAGGTTCAGTCGACCAACATGGATTTTGCTTCATCTCAGGGATATTAGGGTACATGTCTGGAAAAGTCACCTGATAGTCGAGGCACATCTGTACTGCCACTTCATAGCTTAACTTCTTAGTTTTCAGTAAATCTCGCCTCAGACGTTGATCCCGTACCCCTAATACTAACCTGTCACGCAATTGGCGTTCTAAATCAAGGAAATTACACTTTACTCCTAGTGAACTTATGGCCGCTATATACTCTTGCACGCTTTCCGTTTGTAGTTGATTTCTTTTATGAAATTTTCCCGTTTCCAGAATTTCATTAACTTCTGGTTGGTAGAATTTGTCCAGGACACGAATAATATCATCAAGTGGAACATTCGTCGGTCTATTTGGTACCAATAATGACGCAATTAGTGAGAAAGTTTCCCTCCCGCACTGTGACAAGAACAAAGCGCGTGCTTTTTCTAGGTTATTCTCACCATATCCCACAGCATCAAGGGAACACAATAAACGTTCTTTATAATCAATCCACTTGTCGGATTTAGGATCAAATTTACCGGGAAACATAATATTTGACGAATTCCAGCTCATTTTGTATGCAATTATTAATTATATTTTCCGCAGTCGCCAATAAAAGATACGCCATTTGACAGTTCAAGACAAAATCATTTAATGTCATACCACAGATAATCAAGTATAAACATAACAATCATAAAAGAATAAAAAATTTAAAAGAAAGAGAAAAAAAAGAATAAGACTATAATATAATAAGCAAATCAGAGTATACCTACTTGGTAGTACTTCAAGTGTGGATACTTTATGATGACCCTCAGAATGAGAACGGTGAGCTGGTCTTGTAAGGCCACTCTTTGCTCGTACGGAATGCCTGGAGGGAATCGTTTTAAAGATCTATTTACATCCATTACAACCTGAAAAAAAAAATTGATGTAAAGAAAAGTAAAACTAATTCAAAGTATAAGATCTATAAATATATCTATGAATATATAATGTATGACTCATCATGTTCCTGCCCTTATCCCACTCTAAGTGGGATCGGCACAAGATTTTATAAACATGCAACATGCAACTAGAGGTGTTATGAATATATTCGTAATAGGTATATGGAATATAATACAGCCCACCTAATACTGTATTATAATATGAAAAATTACATTACATACAAAAATTACATACAAGAAAAATTTTATCGCTGTCTCACTAAAATAATATGTCAGGTCACGGAATAGGTTATTACTATAATAGTCAGTGAAAAAATAATACATCATATTTTATCACTGACTATTATTTGCCTATTACCAAATAATAGGTATGATACCCTAATATGAGAAACATATTATATCACATAATAGTATTATTCAAATATCATCCTAATATAACACCTCTACAACAAACTGTCCCCACTTAGAGTGTGATAAGAGCAAGAGGATATGATATTTTATTAAGATAAACTACTAACTTGATGATATTCTGTGTGCTTAGAGAGATCATCTAGCGATGGAGGATCAGTCTTTTCATCTTCTGTAACTCCTACTAGCAAGGGCCATATTTTTTTCCTATATTCATCTACAAACACATGTAAAACATACTTAATGAAACAATTAGCATTTAAAACAGTAAGTGAGTTATTGATATTATTTTACTAATAATTTAGTGTGGTGTCCAGCTGGGTAGAATAGATCTCATTTCATACTCATTTCTTACCGAGGTGTCGTAAAAGGTGACTAAAGTAAGTCGACCCGATGTGTGTATTCACCTGAGCAGATTATACCACCTTCCTTACCAAGGTGTCCTAATATACAACTAAGATAAGTTGACGTCAGGCAGGCGGTCGGTCGTAAAAACTAACGAAATTATTTTAAAACATGTTGTGTCGACCCTACTTAGAATGGATTAAGGCAAGAGATTGATGACTACAAATAATTTTAATGATTCATTCATTTATGCAGTAATGGTAATCATTCTGACCAAAACATTTCATATGTTTATCTATTCTTACTAAGTAGGTTCTGTAACTTTGTTTTTATAAACATATGCGAGGAATTCCAAAGAGAAAGTTTAAGAGCGACGTTACGTGATTTAATAATAGATAGCTTAGTCATGATTATTATAGTAAACATTTACCGGAAATTAATCCAGCTTTACTTTTAGCAAAGTTTTGCCACTGTTCCAAGTTTACTACATCCGGATTTGTAAGACATTTCTCAATTTCGTTTCGCTTTTCAGTTACATCGGGGTCCTCGAATTCAAAGTCTAAACAAACAAATAAGAAAAAAATTATGCATGAGTTTTCACATTACTATATTAAAAGTTGAACAATGAGACTCATTTGTCGTATCGTGAAATATAAGTACTTAAAACAGAGCTGTTATAGAAAACTGATTATACACTTTAATTGTTTACCTTCATCGAATTTCAATTCCGAAGGCGTAGAGATGTCGTCAATATTTTTTGCATGATTCAAGCTAATATTGTCCCTGTTAGATATTGGTGAACAATCTCCATTTATATCACATTTCTCGCTAGTGTCTGCATCAAGAATACAGGATTCCATCTTAAGAAAAAATAAATTGATCAAGCGAAAACATTACACCTTCCTTCTCGATAGGAATCTTTGACATTTATGACATTTTGTGTTATTAGTTATTTCTCCTTTCTGTCAATGCAATTCAAGTTCAGAAATTCAATTTCAGAATATTTTAAAATTACTGCTTTTGTGATTAACGCCAAATTATAGCATAAAATTCATCCAAATATGTAAAATGCTCTTTTTTATGATTTTAAGAATTATGTCCGAAAACCGTAAAGACAAATATAATAAAAAATAATTACAAAACGATGAATTGCGATAACTAAATGACATTGACGTATGAATTTCGTTTTACGCAAAATATATTATATGCTCGTAATCTCTTAATACAATGTTCTTAATAAGACATACACTTTGACAATATTTGTCATTTAAGATTAAAAGCCATCCCGTTTGGGATTAAAAACAAAAAATATTTTTATTAGATGTCTATATCGATAAATTTTAAATTTTTTCAGCAAAGATGGATATTAAGGATGACTTACAAGACAGCCCTATTAGAAAAATTGAAGATATTATAGATATACAAAAAGCTAACGGTAACATTAATGTTCGACAAGTAGCTTTTCGGCTACCTTCTGAAACTGATAGCAATATATCCGCTAGCTTAGCGAAAAGCTTAGAAACCGGACTGTCGAAAGCTAAATTGGAGCATAATAAAAAAAAGCCAAAAAAGATAAGATTTAAACGCCAGAATAGCTTTACGCCCGATGTTATTTCGTGGCCTAGCGATTCAGATATCACTGTCTTAAGAATGAAATTATATTCAAATATTTCTGGCGACAAGAATAGTACGGGAAATATTGTTTTAGGTGACGGCCTTCATCAACCTGACAGCTCGTCTATGGTTAACTTGGCCACTCTAATTCTAAAATCGCAACCGCCTTCTAAGCAAAGTCTTGTGGAGGAATATTTATTACCTCTGACCTCTTGGGAGCACGCTGTTGATGCAGATTCAAATAAACCAGCGCTAATGGAGGAAGCGTCTACATCGGATATTAGGGATATAAAAACATATCAAGCTCGATGCAGTTACAGGGACGATTTGTCTATTAAAGATAGTGACGAGTGCGAGGAATCTAACACGAAATCGAAAGTGGCGCGATTTTTGCGTCTGTATTTCTGTCCCTGTTGTACTTGCCTTTATAAGTTAGAAAGAATGCGGGATCAGCCCTCTGCGTGTTTTAATATACGATAGATATTATATAAAAATATCTATATATTTTTATATAGTATATAAAAATTGGAA
The DNA here is from genome assembly GCA_947086495.1 of Morpho achilles. Classification (NCBI taxonomy): domain Eukaryota; kingdom Metazoa; phylum Arthropoda; class Insecta; order Lepidoptera; family Nymphalidae; genus Morpho; species Morpho achilles. Next base: position 18,717,677 of record CAMTZB010000007.1, on the reverse strand, counting down.
AGGATAAATTTATGTTGAATTCATATTAAAGTATGTTGCCGTGTAATTTAAAAAATAGTAAAGCTTTAAGATATTTTTGGATATTTTTTCACATAGATATAAGTTTCTGTAGTATTTGAGTTTATCGCGAACGGATAGACAAAGTGGGGAAATTAATTTATAAAACTGTGATTCGAACAAAAGTACATAATTTTAAAAGTACAGTAAGTAAACTAAGTTCACCACATTATTCCAGGGTTCGCACTTTTAAACCAATGACATCGTGAAAATTTTAAAGTTACCTGTAAATATATTAAAAAAAGGAAAAATAATTGGGTAGGTGGGGCTCGATCCTAGGTATTTTCATTCCGTTTCCTGAATACGCTACGCTGCTGACAATTTACGCCAAAAATAGTGTTTTATATTCAATGTAAATTTTAGTATTTTTTGATGCTCAAATTTAAATAAAACCTTACTAGATAAATTTTTCTCCCCTAAAACCCTTACATACTAAATTTCAGGAAAATCGTTGGAGCCGTTTCCGAGATTCCAAAAATATATATATACATACAAGATTAACTCATTTAAATATTAAAGATTACGTAAAAATAATTATATTATTACGTAGTTATTATATAACATATGATAATAATACATAGGTATTGTATTCAATTTAAATTAATTTATGCTCTGTGCTGTGCTATAAATAAATAGCAACGAAGCGTGCATATAAGCATTTAAGTTTTGATATATTTTTAACCTGTTCGTGCTTATAAAACTAAGTTTGTGCTTTAATGTTTTAGAAAATGAATAGGAAATTCAAAATGAATGAATGAAGAATGTTGCTTTTTATAACTTCATGTTAATTTATAAAAAAAACATTTCTTTTTATATATAAAAACTTTTTATATTTTTTTAGGAGGTATGGCTTATTTATTTTATTTATTTATTTATGTACCATAAAAAATGTTGGAAAAAAACATTATTGGTAAAAAGTGATGGTATGACATATGGCTTATGACCTTTGATCAATAAATGAAACAAAAACAACAACAATGTTTTTGAATATATCGATTGTTATAAAATGTCTGCACAGGCCATAAAGCAAGATAATAAAACATTAGAATTTATATTTTTATTAAAAAGTTTATTAAATAATCTCATATATATATATATATATTCGATCTAGCTAGATTGTATTTAAAAAAAATCATTTTATCCCTGTTTTTGGGCCTTAAAAAATACTACAATTTGAATCCAATTTTTGCCATTAACTGTCAAGCTAACTAACCTAACCTAACCTAACCTATTATTTTTTTCTTTTTTTTTTGAAGTTTCTTTATTATGTTATAATTTACCGAGCAAGGCTCGGTCACACAGATATTTATAATAACATTTAATAAAAAATGGACGATTTTTCAACAAGTCTTAATGAACTAATAGTCGCTAGAGGCATTCATGTAGAAACACTTTCGATACAAAATAATCCAACCAGATCTCTTATGTAAAGTTATCAACATTAAATATGAGCCGCGATAACCTAACGGTGGAAACGCCTCATTCATTAATCCTAATTCCGGAATAATTTCGGAGTTTTATATAAAATATACTATAAAAGCTTTTTCATTCATTTATTATATAACTTGTATTAATATGAGCTTTAAAGTTAATCACATTTATGACAAATCCTGCATATGCCTGGAAAATTTATGGGTTAAGTATAAAATGGATTTCAGCTGTAATGTGTGAAAGCTCATTATCCTTTTGTAGAGGCCGTGTCCGATTATTGGAATAATAAACCTACTTTAAGTATTTTCTTATGACTCTATTATTTGAATTTTATCGAGAATTCCTTTATATACGTGTAACCTGCCAATCCGCATTGAAACAGTATGATGGTAAAAGCAAAAACTTATCTCCGAATGAAAGAGCAGTTTATCGCTAAGCCGCAGGACAGCGATTTTTTTTTTTTTTGCAATTTTCCAACATAAGTTGTATCAGACTCGTTCAAATTTAAAATATTCTCAAGTAAACTTGTAAAAAAGTGCCTTATCGTCAACTCTACTGGCTTTATTTATTTACTATTTTAATATTTATCAAAAGTGTTAGTGATTAAAATTTATGCAGTTTATATTTATGATACAAATAATGTCTAGTCAATAGGTACTAACTGTATTAAACATTTTAGAACCTAGATACATTAGCAATCAACGTGTACTCCATTTTTGGCACTACAGTGATAAATTGCATTATGGTTGCAAAGAGATATTCGGTATTATATAATACTATTCGATAATTGTGTTATAATCGCTAAATGAACTTTCAAATCATTTTTTTACGATAAATTATTAAATAAAGCGCGTGTTACAGTTGAATGGAATCCAATTCAAATTAATTTTGCCTTAAAATAAACGCTATATTTTTTAAATTGGTTCGATTCGCTTAATGTTGCCAAACAGTAGCATTTCTTCGGCCCCCCTTTGGATTCGCGACCACAGCTTATAAATGAAAGAGAAAGCACGCTGGCGCGCAGTCATTATCGAACCGCCATTCCCGCGATTTGTTTGGCGCGCTTTTTTAGATTTGTGTTTCTCTGTACGGATATTTTTTGTGAATTAAAAAATGAATATGAGGTAAATATAAGCTTTTTTTTACGGTTATTGAGTTTTATTGTCTTGTACGCAATAAACTTGTTACTATTCAAATCAAGTGAATTAATCTTGTAACATTTAATTATCTGTTGTTGTAGAGCATTGTACTGCAATAAATCCTTGATTTAAGTGATACTTATCTAGTTTAATTTTATAAAGATTTTTTTTATTGGTTAAATAAAATATTCCATTTAATCTGTTCCTATTCAGGATCATTTCTTTATTGTTATTCTTCTCTGATTTATTTTGGAACAAAAAAAAAGCTAAGAAATATTTTTTTTTTAAATTGCGAATAAAGCTAGATAGCTTTGATCATCTTTATTTTAAGTGGTTGGAATATTTCTTAAATGAAGTAAAATCGAAAAGAACTTAATTCTTTTTTTTCTAAATGTATAAAAGATATACTGCATTGAAATGAATATAATAGGTAAGCAATATATTTATATGCATGTTTTTAAGTTTAAAGTAAGAGAGTTTAAATAAAGAGTTTTTATGAGTTAATTCACCACCATTCGTCATTTGCATTTAACTTGTGTGAATTATTGTTTTTTTTTAAGTCCAATATAGGCTGTGAAATTTTATTGTCCATAATTGAAATGATGAATATTTTACAAACAGATAAAAGCGAAATCGTATCACGTAATAACAAACTCCAAATTTCCACTTAAATAGGCGAAGATTAAGCAAGTTCATTTATAATAGTTTCACTGTACAGTAAAAAATTCTATGATCTTTTTATCTGTGTTTATTTATTCATTTTTTACATTATCTGTTTTAAGATCGTATATATTTTTAAATTCGGCTATTCTCGATACGACATAAATATACTTGATTTTTAATATCTATATAGTCGAATAGGAAGATAAGTACTTTATTTCACACATAGGTAGTTTTAACAAAGTAAACAATTTAAAAAAAGCAAAAACGGCTTCATTAATGCCTCTAGCATTACAAAAGTAATGAAAATATTATTTTGCTATAATCCGCAATAAAAGAAAATATATGTACCTAATGCTAAATGTAGAGTGTACTTACTATTCGTTCTCATACCTGATACATGCAGAATTTGTAAAAACTCATGCACTACCCGCCACCGATACCACAACATTACACAAACACTGCACACATTCACCACCACAATCTCAACAATTGTTTCGCCCCGTAACCGAAGCATCGTCAGGAGATAGACTTCGCAAAGCGATTTTGTCGTGGAGTGCTTGTGTATTGTTGTGTTATCGGTGTCGGGTAGTGAATGAGTTTTTACTAATTTTGCATGTATCAGGTATGAGAACGAATAGTACACTCTACATTTCTCATTACATATATTTTCTTGTATCGCCGATTATAGCAAAAATAATATTTTCATTAGTTTTGTATTATGCGCCTCCGCAAAGTGACGCCTAATTCTATAAATTGCCTCTAGCATTGTAATTTTTTGTAAAATTAAATTTTTGTTAAAGAATAAGAGAAGTTCTTCAAAAAAATACAATTTATATCATAAAATTGTAAAGGTACCCGTTTATTTCAATAATAATAATACTGTACTTTTTCATTTTAAAAGAAATTAAAATAACGGATTTAAAAAATCAGTTTAATGTTGGAGCTAGGTCACTTTTGCTGACAGCGTAACTGTTACTGGCAACATTATAAGTTTATGACGATTTGATGAATAAATCAAGTCATTCGGTTTATACTGCGTCCATCATATTATCAGTCTTTTGACAGCTCACGCTCATTAAGTTTTGTATTGCTTACGTACAAATATCATACAAATAATATTTGTACTTTATGGATGGGTACCGCCCACTTAGTGATGTCACACATAATGGTTACTACGATTATGCCACAGATTAAAAATAATCGGTAGAAATCGATGTTACGAGTATTAAAAGACATTTAATAACATTATATAAAGTTTTACTTTCTTCTTAGTTAATACATGAATACAAATAAAACAATCAGGATATTTTAATTTATTTTATTAGCACGAGTCGTCGGAATGATAATCAACACTAGACTCCTCCGATGAGGAGTCTTCAGTAGCAGTTATTATTAGCTCTTGTGTAGATAATATATTATCAAACGCAATATCACGTTCCCAATCAGAGAATATTACTCTTTTAGTTCTTTCCACCACACTTGCCCAGTTCTCGGCCGTTACGTGGGTGCAAGCATTTTTTAGCAATTGCAACATTTTATTCGCTGTGAATGGGGGGCTTGTATTGCATCTCGCAGCATGCCCTTTTACTTGTGCCCATATAAGTTCTATTGCGTTGTACTGGCAGTGGCATGGAGGAATCCGAAGAACAGTATGGCCATATTCTGCTGCCATTTCATTGATTACATAGCGTTTTGCTCTCTTTTTGGTTTTTAATATTTTTATTATTGACGGGAGTGGTAGGGCGCATTATCAATAAAAATTATTGATGGTTCTTCCAATGAAATGAGCATTTTTTTGAACCACTCTTCATACACATTTGCATTCATCTCTTCGTGGTAGTCATTTGATTTCTTCGATTTAAATGCCAACAGTGCGTCTTGTACAAATCCTTTTGCTGTACCTGCATGGCAAATGATTAGGCGCTCACCTTTTCCCATTGGTACTGAGGAAGTGGAATCAGCAGTATCATCAGTCCAGAAACGAGATAGTGTGTGGTTAGCGTTGAGCCATGTTTCATCCGTGAAAACAATATTTGCCCAATCTTGTATTTTCTTTGCCTCTCTTAAAAAATCACAACGTGCTATAGCTATATCTGTGCGTTCCATTAATAATTTTCTTTTATTTAACTTTTTATATGAAAAGCCAATTGTGTTCAAAACTTTGACCAAAGAAGATTTTTCACCATGAAATAGACCACTTCTTTTCAAAGAAACAATAAGTTTTCTCAAAGTTGGAATTTCTTTTCTCAAGTAGTAATCATATACATGACGACGAATAGCGTCAGCGTCAAAGTCATCAACAGCTGTCACCTTATGAGCCCGGCGCTTTCTTTTTGGTGTAGATGGTTTGTTTTGCTCCAAGCCGCTCCTGCCGTAGGCATCAGTAGTGATTTTAGTCACAGTTGATAGACTGATCCCCAACGCGGCTGCAACACGGTTTCGGACTTGCGTGATAGGTATAAGAGGTCCGCCATTTTGATTTTCTTGCTCAAAATACTCATGAAGTTTTAACACTAACTGTCTCGATTGTGCTTTCAACACACGTCCTTTCGGCATTTTCACGATCAATTAATATAAGTTTCACAAAAGTTTTTCCGAGGAATAAAGCTACTTAACTCAAGGTGTAACAGATGCGAGAGAACACTCAGCGAACGTAAATGCGTGTGACTATCACGGGCGTTTCGTTGAGAGTGACAGATCACGTCAAAATGGCGGCCGAGCGGAAGGTCTGTTGATGTTGCCAGTTGATGTATAATATATTTTTTATGATTATAATAAATACACACGGATTAACATTTATTTTCAAAAAACTAAGGCAATATTAAATCAAAATGTTGATTTCTATATCTGTTATTAGTTTACGTAGGTTATCATTAATCGAATTACTTAGGTACGTAATTCGATTAATGATAGTAGGTACTATAATCGGAATGGTATCGCATACGAGAATCTTTAGGACATCACTAAATATGTAAATCGTCAATCTGTCAAAAGATGGTTAATATAATGGACAGTGTATAATTCGTGACAAATAAGTGAAATCAGTAACTTTCTCTACACAAACACGACTTATGTCTTACAATGTATTTTATTCAACTCTTTCGCGGCGTCACGGGTTCAAACCCCAGGCAGACACCAATGAGTTTTTCATTTTAATGTGTCTACTTATTTGCAATTTATCACACGCTTTTCGGTGAAGGAAAACATCGTGAGGAAACCTAACTAGATCGATTTATCGCCCCCGAAACCTCTACTATAATCTCTACTTACTGTTTCATGAAAATCGTTGGAGCCATTTCCGAAATTCAAATTATAACTTATTCATTTAAAGATTGGCCTGGTACTAACCAGGTTGACCGAACCTTGCACCGGTAATGTTTTACTAAATAAAAAAGAAAATAGAAAAAAAAAGGAAAGAAACAATTGGGTAGGTGGAGCTCGATCCTAGGTATTTTCATTTCTCGCGACCACCCGTTCCTCGAGTAAACTACGCTGACTTGACAATTAACGACAAAAATAGTTTTTTATATATTCAATATAAATTTTAGTATTTTTTGAATGCCCAAAAACAATGATAAAACGATTTTTTTAAATAAAACCTAGCTAAATCGATTTTTCTCCCCTAAAACCACCTACATGCTGAATTTCAGGAAAATCGTTGGAGCCGTTTCCAAGATTCAGAAAATATATTTATATATATACATACCAGATTAACTAATTTAAATATTAAAGATTCTAAATTTCTATTAAGAGAAAATTAGACTTGAACCAAAATAAAACTTTTAATTCGAATTAAACTTTGTACGTATGAATTTAAAACATGTAATTACTTCATTTGAATAGCTAATTACAACTAATTTACGCATCTAATAACACAAAAGAAACTGCATTATATAACTCCGTAATATAATTATGTTACTCGTAATCGACAAAATCCTCCATTATGTGCTGTTGATTTCCGTTAACGGTTTTTTAAACACCAATTATTAACTTCCCATGATTTCTACACCGATTGGGACCAATTATGAAATTGTCGTTTTGCATGAGAAAATTTTATCGATTTTTAGTAATCATAATGTAAATTTGAAATCCGCCCTGTGGTATCCGGCTTAGTAGAATAGACCAACCTCATTTCTTACCGAGGTGTCGTAAAAGGCGACTTAGTTGACCCACCGTGTGCTATCCGATTTAGTAGAATAGACTACTCTCTTTCTTACCGAGGTGTCGTAAAATACGACTAACTTAAGTTGACGTCAGGCAGGCGGCCGGTCGTAAAACGCAGCCAAATCATGTAACAACATGTTTATAACATGTTGCGCTGAGCCCACTTAGGGCTTGTTTCACAAGTTATCAATAAACTGTCAGTTAGCTTATTCAGAACATATCTGACTATTATCTCGAAATTTTGCGTTTCTCAGGTTTCTGATAGGCTTGTTCAGCACTTAAAGTCCTTAAAAAGTTAACAGGTAGATCATGTGGCTGTTATTCCGCTTATCTGCTGGATAGCCAATACCTATTTCAAAATGACCACGATTATTTTTTTTAACTTTTTAGAGATATTTTATCAGTAAGTTGTGAAACAAGTCACAAGGTCAGGGTACAGCGGCTAATATTCAATATTATAATGTGAAACCTCGTGATTCTCTTAGGGAAAAGTTCAAAGAAATTGGCGTCTTGACTTTAGCTTCACAATAAATTGACTGTAATATACTATTTGTACGTAAAAATATTCACTTGTATAGTAAAAATAGTGATAGGTATGACAGGCATAAACTAATGTAGCCTAGGGTACGCCTCCAAAAGGTTCGCAAATCATTTGTCGGTCTCGGTACACGTTTTTAAAAATTCCTCAACATCATCTAGACTTATCTTTACACAAGTTTAGAAATTATCTCAAAACGATGTTGCTACATGCAGCTTACTATACTATTGAGGATTATTTGAGTGATAGTTGCATATCTTAACTACAGTCAGCTACGCATCCAGCTGCAACGATTATTTTGTAACTCTCAATCAAATTATAATAATTTTTTTTTAAAGATTAGCCACCGATTTTCTTGCTGGTTCTTCTCGGTAGGGGCTAGCTTCCGAATCAGTGGTAGCTTCTTTAAAACATTTGACGATTCTAAAGTACTGTAAACAGTCCACTTGATAAGGAATATTTTGAATTTGAAACAGGGCCATACAACCGTAACCATCACGGTTTTTTAAATACCGTAGCAACCTTAATAAATGAACGCGGCGTAACCGCAGCGTCAATCGGTTGTGTCACGTGCTAAGTTCACACATTGCCGCAAAGCGCAGGTGGTTATTGCGAAACGCTTATCTGGTACAACCTACACTTAAAGTTACCCAGACCAGACATTCGTCTTATACCATTGCTTGTTTACATTTAGTAAGGGCCGGTTACGTCAACATATAATGAGATCAGGTCATTTATTATATGCGAACGTTAGTAAGAAATTAATATAGGTACTTCTTTCTTCTTCAACTTTTTCAAATATTTATTACTAGCTTTTGCCACAACTTCTCTTGCGTGGACTGTTGTAGCGTGATAGGTTGATAGATAGAATAGATGGCGCTTTTCAATGTCATCCTATTCCTGTAGAATTAACAGGATTTCTATAGCCTATATGTTACGCCGGTGTATAAGGGATAATTGTGCCAAATTTCATTGATATTCCCTAAGTTTGTTAGACTTCATATTTTTTAATTTTTTTCTTATTATTTTAGTTATAATAGTTATTGTACGTTTATTACCTTTTAAGCACGCTGTTACTACCTTTAATTAGATTTATATGTAATTAATAACCCTAGGAAATATAACCATGTTACTTTAGTTACACATGTAATTCTGTAGGTAGTTCTATGTAATAAATAAATAAATAAATATTGGTTTAGCGTATTTGCCGTGAAAGAGTAACAAACATACGTACATCCATTCTCACAAACTTTCGCATTTATAATAATAGTAGGATACGTCATGTTCATACCATGGTTCTTTTTTATAATATAATTCTTGTAACCAGTTACATTTAGTCATAACTATCTTTTCCAAGAAAAGAATATATATATTCACGCATTTTTATCATGTAAGTATTGTATATAATATAATATATAATCAATGGAATTGTCTAGCAACTTCATTGATTATATACTTAACAAGGGTCATGGATTTAAGCCTCATAAATTAGGTCCCCAATTAAACCATTTAAAGTCTTGTACAGTCGGCTCCATAATAAAATTAACTTGTTCGACCATCGCGGGCTTATTAAGACGAAACATAAATACAAAATACAAAACAAATACAATACAAAATACTAAATACAAAAAGAAATAAGTGAATTCGTAAGCAAATGTCGACCATGTATTGACAAACAATCGGAGACTTTGTTTTCAGATTTTGCAAGGCAATATAAATCAAATATTGCAATGAGTTCAAATGATAATATAAAAGATGTTTGGAGTTTAGCAATCCGAACTTTTACAGATTAACGATCACCTGCCTTCACAGCGGATGTTATCAATAGATTTATAAACTTTATTGTATTTTAATGAAGGAAATATTTGGCAATATTTTTGCACACAAAAACGTAACCGACTTTATTTACGAGTTATAAAATTGAATCTAATTAATTGCGTGCTTTTTTATTGATATCGGGCGGTACACGTAATAAATGATGATGCCATTGATTAGACTATAAAGCTATAGTAGAGCTAGAGTAAAGAAAGAAAGAAAGAAACACAGTTATTCACATATTGTGTGGTAACATTTTGTGCCGACTCCACATAAAGTGGGATATGGGCAAGAGGATCATGATGTAATCAAAAGTATAGTAGACATTAATAACAAGCTCTCAAACCTTTGCCTGAAAAATTAATTGGCACAAAAAGACTGGAATCCACTCAGCTTTTAATATATCCACCAAAGAAAGGCAAGTCTAAGAGTATTAGGGATGTAACTTGGAGTGGAAAAAAAACGATTAATAAATAGTCGATTTTCTCCCTTGACAATAAATCGATTAACATAAATAAAAAAAAACGATTTTTTCTGGGTATTGGAAGAGTTGCCTTTTTACTAATTATAATTAATTAGAATAAAGACTAATTAATAAGTTTAAATTAAAAATAACAAATGGCCTGTTTGTAAAATTCGTTTAAAATGTTGTAGTTCAGCTACATTGGTTTCTGCTAACAACTTCAAAAATCTTAACAAAAAAGAGAGTAAATAAAAAAGAAAAAAAAAGGAATTAAAACAATCTATTTAAAAAATTTCACAATGTAAATAAAATCGATTAAAACAATAAAATAATCGTTTAATATAAAAATCGATAATTTATATATTATCGATTTTTCGATAATATATAAATTATCGATTTTTAAATTATCGATAATATATAATCGATAATATATATAATATTTAGTATTCGAGCTTCCTTGCCATACGATAAAATTCGAGCTTCCAACTCTGGATCTCAAGGCCAAAGCACCACTGAGAGTTATTGAAAACACAGCGCTTTCACAAATTCGTAATCGATCGGGAAGGAAATTAACAGATACGTTTCTAAAGTAATTAACTATAATGACATCGCGCATGGATCGTGCGAAGGAAACAATTTAAATTCACTAATTAAACACGAACTAATAACATGACGCGAAACACATAACTTACGAAATAATGTTCATTAATGAATTAATTTGTATGCAAATTAATTTATAAACTTTAGTATTGAATGAGTGAAATGAAACGTGAATTCATGAAGTATCACTACAACATAATAATCAAATCGAATCAAATTAATCTTTATTCAAGTAAGCTTTTGCAAGCTCTTTTGAATCGTCAAGGATCAATTAGATTTAATGAAGCTTGTTCTGATTTGAAATTTTGCTTTTACCGAAAAGAACCAATAAGAAACTCGGCGGTTAATCTTTTAAACATTTTCAATTTGGTCCATTATCATCATCCTCCTGCCCTTATCCCACCCTAAGTGGGGTCGACACAACATGTTATAAACATGCTGTAACATGATTTGGCTGCGTTTTTACGACCGGCCGCCTGCCTGACGTCAACTTACCTAAGTCGTATTTTACGACACCTCGGTAAGAAAGAGGGTGGTCTATTTTACTCAACCGGATACCACACGGTGGGTCAACTTACCTTAGTCGCCTTTTACGACACCTCGGTAAGAAAAGAGGGTGGTACTATTCTATTCAGCCGGATATCACACGGCGGTCAATTTGCTCCATTCTATGTGCCTCCAATGTCTCTCTAAAAGAAGAGAAAGGTTGGAACTAAGACCTACCGCGCTGCTCCAATGCAAAACTTATTAGTGCCAGATAGATTTGAACACGTCACCCCTTTGAAAAAGTCGCACGGTCTCACCACTGGGCTGTCACAGCGTTTTTAAATTATTTTTTTTGCTATTATAAAGAACAACCAAAAGGGAGTACTTTATTGATGTTGCGATCTAGCCAAGAGGCTAATAAGCAACTTAAAGATTACCTAAACTTATAAATTAACTTATATCTAAGAATAGGTCCAGTGACTTTTCTTAGTCTTTCTTTCCATGCGAGACACTTTGTTCTTGTGTTCTTTCAATCATAAATAAAAATTAATAAAAAATGTTTTATAAATTAGTTTGCAATGAATCAAATCCGTCGTGTGGTATCTGGCTACCAAGGTAGGGTAGACCAACCTCATTTGTTAGGTACCGAGGTTTTGTAAAAGGTGGCTAAGGTAAGTCGACCCACCGTGTGGTATGGCTGAGGTAATAGACCACCCACATTTCTTACCGAAGTTTCGCAAAAGGCGGCTAAGGTGAGTTGACGTCAGGCGGCCGGTCGCAAAACACCTAGCTAAATCACCTTAAAACATGTTTATAACATGTTTTGCACACTTAGAGTGACCAGGAGAATGATGAGAATGATGTTTGTAATGCATCAAAAGTCAAATATATATGTCATATTTACAAAAAAAAATTGTGGCTCTTTAAAATTTTGTAAATAATAACTTATGGCACTTTAGTATGCCACTGGGTTTGAACTACTGAAAATTGTGAAATATCTTTATTATTGACAAGTGTATGCGAATCAAATTCACGATTGGTCAATTTGGTTTGAATGTTACAGGGTTACCAATTTGATATAAACATAACCAAACCTCAATCTATGCTAATATTATAAACAGGAAAAATTTGTATGTATGTTTGTAATTTTTTCACACAAAAACTACTGGACCGATTTCAAAAATTCTTTCACCATTGGAAAGCTGCATCTTTACTGAGTAACAAAATACATTTTCAAAAAAATTGGGATCCGTTATTAATATGTAATAAGGTGTATAAAAATGTTATTTTTATATTTTATTATTATTCTTATGCGTGATATTACTATTCTTCAGTAAAGTAACTTCATATTTTACGTTATACGTTACGAAAAATATTTTTTTTGTGATGTAATATATTTTTCAAATAACATAAAAATTTAAAAACGCTTTTTTAATACTTAATTTTTCTTAATACAATCAATTCTTAGGTTAAGGTAATAGTGGATTCTCCGGAACGGCTAAACCGATTTTAATGGGACTGTCACTAGCAAATAGAGGAGGGACAACATAATACTATCTTTATTAACTTACTTTTTGGCGTAGAACTTCCGCAGGGTCAGGGATCACGGTGAAAAATCCATGTGATACACATGGATGTGATATAAATGAAGCTATATACCGAAAAAAAAATACGTAATTGATATTTTAACATTAGACTTGAAACTACAAAAGTTGCGGGTGAATGTAATCTTTTTAATGTATTTCATTTTCGTGTCTCTATCCCACTTTAAGAACTGTCAGCACAACATGTTACAAACATGTTGTCACATGATTTGGCTGGATATTTTACGATCAGTCGCCCGCCTGACGTCAACTCACCTTAGTCGCCGTTTACGACAACTCGCTAAGAAACGAAGGTTTTTTCTCCTCAGCCGGATACCACACAGCATATTATTGAATAATACGCGTCATTATGCTGTGGCCACATAATATAGTAACGACGTCAACTTACCTAAGTCGCCTTTTACGACACCTCGGTAAGAAATGAGGGTGATTCTACTCAGCCGGATACCACACGGCTAATGGTGCATGTGTTGCTATAAACTTATTCAAAGACAATCGTGTTTAAGGAGTCAATTCGTCACATCTCTAGTTGACTGAAGCATTTAAATTTGTATCCTTGGCTAAGTCATTCGTAATCATTTAATCTTGATCGATCGAATTGGTTCTGTAGAATGTAATCCACCGATTGCATCACAGAGATAGATGGGCAAGTATTGCTTACAGTGAACACAATGGATAGAAAGAAATCAGTCCACTCAAGGCCGCGTGAGATGAGTGGGCCGCAGACAATGACGAGCATTGACCCAGCTCGTATCAAGTTAGACTGGTCCCATTGTAGGATACGCCTTTTGTGTCATCTCTCTGTCTATCCCGCAGCTTCTCGAGGGTTGAGAGGATGCTGGGCGGCCTAGGCGATAGTAGACGTATCAAATAGCGGAAGCTGCTAGCCCGGCCTGCGCACCGTCTCGTCGTCTCAGCGTCCTTGCCCATATCCCCCTACTATTTTCCCAATTAGTTAAAGCTATATAAGGTGCACCTGGTGTTCCTGATGTATCGGTTAGTGGAGGGGGACTTCTGTTTTGAGAGGTCCCTATCCGTAGGGGGTGTCTCTGGGATCAGAGCGGCTGGCGAGTACGGTACCATGTCCCCGCCACCAGTAGCGTAGTGGAGCACACAGGTCGTTTTAGTCGGTGCGAGTCCGACATAACCGCCTCCCGTTCCCGTCAGGCGACAGTACCCATAAGGGGTTTTATCCTGTATAAAAAAATACTTATGTAGTCTAAGCCAGGTCGTAAAATATGACTAAAATAAGCTTACGTCGTGCAGACGGCCGGTCGTAAAATACGTAGCCAAATCATGTTACATGTATATAATAACATGTTGAGCCGACCCCATTTAGAGAGGGACAAGGGCAGGAGAATGAAACATTTTAACTGGGGTGTTGGCGCAGTTAGCAGTGACCTTGCCACATTAACCTAAACAGAGAGATTTGAAAATGACGATATCTGATTAGTATTCAAAACGCATCTCCTTTCCTCTCCGTTTTAGTGGAAACCAGGCCTAAGGCAACACGAGGCCGGGTCATCTAGTTCAATGATATAATTTCACAAGTGCCAAATGAATGGCCTCAGTGCTCGTTCATATCGCGTGTTGATGAGACATTATCCCCAGATTTCACTTTCCATGGTTACGTAATTACCATTACTACCGTAAGCGGTGGCCGTTACGGTATATCTTATGGAAAACAAACTATAAATATGCCAAGTATTTCCTGTATTTTCTACTTGTATCGTCTTTCTTCCTGATCTCTATAACGCTTTATTTATTCATTTGTTTTTGACCCACTGAATACCTACGCAAAGCAATAAATCGCTTTGCTATTTTGTCGTGGAGTCTATCTCTTGGTGCTTCGGTTGGGGGGCGAAACGATTGTTGATTTTGTGATAGTGAATGTGTGTAGTGTTTGTGTATTGTGGTGGCGGTGGTGTAGGTTTGTGTATGAGTTTTTGGGGACTTTCCATGTATCAGGTGTGAAAAAGGATAGTCCGCTCTACATTTAACATAATATTTTTTTTATTTACTTTATCGCGGATTATAGCAAAATAATTTCAATCGATCTCTTCAAAGTAATGCCTAATTCTTTAAATTATAATTTATGTACATACAAATGTAGTATTGTTACATCTAACAATGTATTGTGTAAATGCTAAATATTATTTTGCTATAATTCGCGATAAAAGAAAATATATGTAATGCTAAATGTAGAGTGTACTATTCGTTCTCATGCCTGATACATGAAGAATTTGTAAAAACTCATGCACTACCCGACACCGATAACACAACAATACACAAGCACTGCACACATTCGCTGGCGTAAAAACAAATCGATGCTAAAAACAACAAAAAATTTTCCCACTCGTTTTTTGATAAGGTCAAATATTATACAATATAAATACAAATTACTTCATCTTGTCAAATTAACAGTATTACAATATTACAATAATTGTTTTTTGTCGATTTCGATCGAAACGCAGCGTTTTTATCATACAATAAATTTGGAGGACCCTAATTCTTTTTTTTCTTCACTCTAGCATTGCGTTTCGAATATAAAGTATGGCAACATTATGTATTCATACATTTTGTATTTAGGCACTCAAATCCTAAGTTTAACTAATTTCAATATAAAGGGATAATGAATTATAATAATTAATTAATTATAAGTATCTGGGTGAACGAGCCTTACTCGGTAATTTTTTCCAAAAAAAAAACGAACTTTAGTTTTAAACGAACTAGGTATTTTCATTTCTCAAGACCGCCCGTTTCCCGAATAAGCTACGTCGACTTGACAATTTACGGCAAAAATAGTGTTTTATATTCAATGCGAACTTTAGTATTTTAAAATGCCCAAAAACAGTGATAAAACATTTTTTTTAAAATAAAACCTAGCAAATAAATTAAACCTAAATCCATTTTCTCCCCCAAAACTCCCTACATGCTGAATTTCAGGATAATCGTTGGAGCCGTGTCCGAGATTCCGAATATATATATTTATACAAGATTAACTCATTTAAATATGAAAGATAAAAACAGCGAGAAATAGAAAATAAAGGCATTATCTCAAAGTCAAGTTTTTTTTTTCAAAAATTAACTCTCATAGCACACGTTAACATACTTACAAACTATTTGAGACTGCCTTGTTCAGATTTACTAAAACATCTATGAGCTGTATTTTTTTTTTGCATTTAATAAACTTTGTTCTTTATATGAATTATTATTTATTTAATTAAATCATAATAAGTAGAGTTGTCTATTCTACTCAGCCGGATACCACACGGCAATAATTACGTTATTACGTATTATTATATTTATTTTAAAGCCTGACTCATTATTTTGACCTATAAAATTATTACGTTAGCCCCATTTATAAAGGTTAGTATAATAAGGAAGGATATTATAATGACTCCTTGGTGGACTTGTCCTATAATTTTAATGTCCTTATTTATCCGGTCCTTTATTAATCGCCATTTATTAATAACACGTCTAAAGTTTAATTATTGAATGACAAATGTACGTAGTCTGTTCAAGACCTTAAAACCTAAAGCCGAAATACTATTAAAATAGTATTAAAAGCGTATCACCACAATGATCAAATCAATCTCGCAAATATACTCGCATGTTACATGCGCATGTCAAAGGGTCCCATTTTTGTGACGTCAGATTTAAATTCAGTTTCAAATAATTCAAATTGGCTTTTACAACTTTTGAATTTTCAAATTACAATAAAGCTACTACTGGTTCGGAAAGGTGCTCTTACCGAGAAGAACCGGCAAGAAACACGGTGGTCTCACGGTCACTCTTTACAAAAATAAATATTTCAATACCTAATGTATTTGTAACTGTTCATAAAAATTACAATTTAATCTAGTGCATAGCTAGTCGATCGAATTAAAATCGAAGCTTTCTTATTATTAACATATTCCTCATTTAAGCTAACTAAGCTTTATGAGTGGGTGAGTCAATCGCCACAGTTCCCAATTTCCTGACTTCAGCTGTCACAGGTTCCTGACGTCAGCCCCGAGAGGTCCCAGATTCTGACGTCAGTTGTCACATATCACAGTTTCCTGACGTCAGTTCCCTCAGCCCATAGTTTCCTGACGCCATTTGCTACAGGTCCCATTTTTCTAACATCATTCGCCACAGGTCCCCAGTTTTCTGACATCATTCATCAAGAAAAACATTATCAACAAAAAAATGTACAAAGGTTAAGTTGTCCCATAGACAGATCTCTGCCAGATAGCCTACGAAGTGAAACAATTTACAAGTTTACTAGCTAATAGTATACTTATCATGAGGATGCGTCGCATATCGTGTTCGCCGGCGAAGACATTGCATATATTTTCTTTTATCGCGGATTATAGCTAAATAATATTTTCATTACATTTGTTCTTTTATGAAAGTCCGTTATTTGTGTCTTGTTCGCAATTTCGAGATAGACTTTCATTGTCAAGTGAAACAACGCGAGGTCAGATCGCTACTTTAATTACTTTGTGCAATCTTCCGAATCTAATTCTGTTGACTTTTTGTCGGTTTATTTATATTGTTGAGGTATTTGTTGAATTGGAAACTCTTGTTTAGCTCAACGGGTATGCCCTACAAAAATTATAGACCATACTTTATAAAAAAAATTGAATAAATGAATTATTAAAAAAAAAAGTTTGGGTCAGTACGAACAGAAGGTCGTTGAAGTATTGTAGAAAATCAATTTTTTTATTTATGTATTTTCTGTAAGTTTTTATTAAAATATATTTTAGGAGTAACGAAAATATACATTGTTATTTACAACTAGCTGTACCAGCAGCTTCGCTCACGTGGAAATCAGTAAGTCACAATTTTTTTCCGAATTGAAATTTTGAACATAGCGTGAGTCATTAAGAAGATAAGAAATTTTTGAATAAATTTGACTTTACGTAGCACACGCAAGGAAAGCTACAAATTTTGGCGTTTCCGTGATATTTTTTATTGCTGCTCCTCTCCTATTCATCTTAGCATGATAAATCTTTCTCGATAAATAGACTATCTTATACTCAAAGAATTTTTAAAATCGGTCCAGTTCCTAAGATTAACGCGTTCAAATAATCAAACAAAGACAAATTCTTCAGCTTTGTATATTATTGTATGAATCTATATTCATGCAAGTTTGTGTAAAATATTTAGTATACACCATTTTTGGTGTAGTAATTTTATTATTTTAGAATATAGTAATGAAAATAAACAAATTATATCTATCTTAAATAACTTACACGCTAGGACTATACAAATAATGCCCACGTGGAATGGTCCCAATAATACTGGCAGCGTTTCCGCGCTGAATCGTTTAGCTGATCCTTTGAACGAAAAATAAGTCAACCCTCTTTTCACCTAAAGGGACAATTAACCGAGGTGTTAAAACAGATATTTTTTTTGCATTTTGACTCCATGGCTATAGGGTAGGCCCTGACATGGGATAGGGGACAACGGATTTTAGAATGATGAATTAATTAAATAGCGCCTTAATCTTCTCTTAACAAAAGTGTTATTCAATACCTTCTAATATGATTTCGCAAACTTCCATAAATCTTTGTTATATTGTATAATGTTGCAAGAATATATGATTACACACCTAGTCTGTGATTCATTAGTATTTGCAAAATTATCTTCGCTATTTAGGACGAATATCCTTTGTGTCACCACAAAATAATTAAGATTGTATTCGATAAATCTGTTGTTTATTAATGTGTTTCTGGAAATACTATTCTTTACATATATTTAAGGAGAAAATTTATCAAATGTTTTATAAGACGTGTTGGATAATATTGATCAGAATGTTGGGAAATGAAAAGACGGGTGAAAGATGAAGAATGAATGAGATGAGATGATAATGCAGCAAATAAAGTGAATGTGTGGTGTGACAAGACTGGATAAAATATGAAATGAGTATATACGGGGAAGTCTGAAAGTTTCACCCATTATATAATAGACGAGACGTGCAAGATTAAGATGGTATGGACATATAATGAGATGAAAATACGTCCACGCAAGTGTAAGATATGAATGTATGAATATGTGACTAGAAGGAGGTCGAAAAATTGTTGATTAAAAAGATTAATAGATTAATTGAATGCATGCATATAAAAGGTGTAGTACAAGAGTTGGCGAATGATAGGACATAATGGAAGAGAAAAACATGTTGTGCCGACCACACTTAGAGTGGGATAAAGGGCGGCAGATTGATGAGTATTGTGTACTTTACTCTCACACCGTGTACTCCAACGAATAATATCTGATTAGAAGAAACGTGTCTTCAATTTGTGGCTAATTGTATATACTCATATCGTTCAGGGATATAATTAGGTATTTTAAAGTAGTTGGTAGGTTAAAGCAGGTGTGAGCTTATTACGGACACAAGGTCCGTACTATATTTTGAAGAGCACGATGTGCACGGCGTTGGAGTCCTTTAGAGATCTTGGGTCGTCTCTGCTAGCGTGGAGGCTGACCATCGAGGGGGTTTTAGTGTTTAGGAAGCCCACTTAATCGGATCTCACCCCTTAAGAGCTGCGGTATCTTTTTAACGATTTTGCTGATTGATTTTGCTATGAATAATAAAAAGTGACAACAGGGAAATCCACGTCTCAACATAGGGAAATGGATAGAATAGCCCGGAACATGATCTAATCACCCGTATGGACGAACTGGCGTCTACAATCTTAAATAAATAATAATAAAAACATCTGGTTCATTTAAGTGAACTACTGAATGATGCACCAAATACGACCAGCTTCCCTCGAGACGTTGGACCCCGATAAAGAGAAACCGCAAGCCATGTCCAAGAGCGTTATATTTATTTATTCACAACACGTATTGTAGCAACAGAAATCAGCCTTCGCTTCGGAAATTCGTCACAGAAACAATAGATATAGTACAAGTACAATGACTACAATGTTTATTACTTCTCAAGGTATAACTTGTTAAGTTACACTATTGTGCTATGTATTGGGTAATGGTTGATAACAAAAAAGTAACGTAAAAAAAGGAACTCGGCACTTCTAAATTCGCAGCACGACTGCTTTCTCTATTAAAACCATCGAGTCGTGAAATAATCTTGCGTATTTGCCGCTAATTGCCGTCTGCCGGTCGCTTGCTCTCAGTCGTCGTTGCATAGATCGGAATTATGTTGTCTGAGCCGTGACGAGATTGCCCCCCATTGCTTATAATATGCCTATTCAAGTTATAATTTTTTTTACAACAAAAATGTTAAATGTTAAACAAGTTATATCTATCTTTAATAAATACACCCTAGGACTATACAAATCATGCCCACGTTGAATGGCCCCAAGATTGCTGGCAGCGTTTCCGCACAGAATAGTTAACCTTTGTGCGAAGCAGGAGTTAGCTCTCTTGTCACCTAACCGAAGCAACCAACCGAGGTGTTAAAACGGTTAAAAAAATTTTGCACGTTGACTCCATGGCCCTAGGCGTTTCCAATATTACAATTGACGATATAAAAAAACATAGTAGTAACACGTTATAGCGAAACAATTTTTTGCCAGTACTAATAACCACTTTCATACGAACGTCAACAATGAGTAAAGAAAGTCAAAGTTATGTGATTAAAGATGTTTTTTTATTTAAGTGAATTGCCCCGATTTGAAAGTGACTGTTTTACGTACAATACAC
Organism: Morpho achilles; assembly: GCA_947086495.1. Classification (NCBI taxonomy): domain Eukaryota; kingdom Metazoa; phylum Arthropoda; class Insecta; order Lepidoptera; family Nymphalidae; genus Morpho; species Morpho achilles. The sequence continues at coordinate 18,697,064 of CAMTZB010000007.1, read as the reverse complement.
AAAAAACTGTTGATCGGCTGAAAAGTATTTCAGACACTGCGAAAATGCACCACGCCAAAATACGCACGATTGTCTGAGCTTATTTATTAAAAGTTTATATTTAACTTGCCCTATATGTATGTGAAGGTAGAATCTTGCAAGATAAATTTGACCCACTTCCCTGTATCCGATTGAACCGAAATATTCCTAACGGTTCAAGCCCCGAAGAACATGCATTTTTATGATAAGCATGTCCTGATTATGCTTCCAGGATTGGCTCCAGACGAGGGAACTCTTGGATGGTTAAAAGTAGGGACACGAAATTACTTAAAAGATGTTCTTAAAAGTTTTTTGAGTTGACTAGTTTTATTACTTAATTAATGTATACTGCCTGACATTTATCTCTTCAAAGTTTTTAATTTTCATAAATCTTCCGCTGCTTGGATCCAGAGAAATTTTTATCCCGACGGTACTATAATAATCACTATTCTTGTGGAGATTATCTGACGATATTACGCCGTACTTATAAGCACCAACAATTATACACTGTCCATTATATTAACCATCTTTTGACAGATTGACGATTTACATATTTAGTGATGTCCTAAAGATTCTCGTATGCGATACCATTTCGATTATAGTACCTACTATCATTAATCGAATTACGTACCTAAGTAATTCGATTAATGATAACCTACGTAAACTAATAACAGATATAGAAATCAACATTTTGATTTAATATTGCCTTAGTTTTTTGAAAATAAATGTTAATCCGTGTGTATTTATTATAATCATAAAAAATATATTATACATCAACTGGCAACATCAACAGACCTTCCGCTCGGCCGCAGTTTTGACGTGATCTGTCACTCTCAACGAAACGCCCGTGATAGTCACACGCATTTACGTTCGCTGAGTGTTCTCTCGCATCTGTTACACCTTGAGTTAAGTAGCTTTATTCCTCGGAAAAACTTTTGTGAAACTTATATTAATTGATCGTGAAAATGCCGAAAGGACGTGTGTTGAAAGCACAATCGCGACAGTTAGTGTTAAAACTTCATGAGTATTTTGAGCAAGAAAATCAAAATGGCGGACCTCTTATACCTATCACGCAAGTCCGAAACCGTGTTGCAGCCGCGTTGGGGATCAGTCTATCAACTGTGACTAAAATCACTACTGATGCCTACGGCAGGAGCGGCTTGGAGCAAAACAAACCATCTACACCAAAAAGAAAGCGCCGGGCTCATAAGGTGACAGCTGTTGATGACTTTGACGCTGACGCTATTCGTCGTCATGTATATGATTACTACTTGAGAAAAGAAATTCCAACTTTGAGAAAACTTATTGTTTCTTTGAAAAGAAGTGGTCTATTTCATGGTGAAAAATCTTCTTAGGTCAAAGTTTTGAACACAATTGGCTTTTCATATAAAAAGTTAAATAAAAGAAAATTATTAATGGAACGCACAGATATAGCTATAGCACGTTGTGATTTTTTAAGAGAGGCAAAGAAAATACAAGATTGGGCAAATATTGTTTTCACGGATGAAACATGGCTCAACGCTAACCACACACTATCTCGTTTCTGGACTGATGATACTGCTGATTCCACTTCCTCAGTACCAATGGGAAAAGGTGAGCGCCTAATCATTTGCCATGCAGGTACAGCAAAAGGATTTGTACAAGACGCACTGTTGGCATTTAAATCGAAGAAATCAAATGACTACCACGAAGAGATGAATGCAAATGTGTATGAAGAGTGGTTCAAAAAAATGCTCATTTCATTGGAAGAACCATCAATAATTTTTATTGATAATGCGCCCTACCACTCCCGTCAAATTGACAAAATGCCAACACAGGCTAATAAAAAGCATGAAATAATTAATTGGCTTCGGGACAATGGAGAAAATGTGGACGACTCAATGTTAAAAGTTGAATTAATAAAAATATTAAAAACCAAAAAGAGAGCAAAACGCTCTGTAATCAATGAAATGGCAGCAGAATATGGCCATACTGTTCTTCGGATTCCTCGATACCACTGCCAGTACAACGCAATAGAACTTATATGGGCACAAGTAAAAGGGCATGCTGCGAGATGCAATACAAGCCCCCCCATTCACAGCGAATAAAATGTTGCAATTGCTAAAAAATGCTTGCACCCACGTAACGGCCGAGAACTGGGCAAGTGTGGTGGAAAGAACTAAAAGGGTAATATTCTCTGATTGGGAACGTGATATTGCGTTTGATAATATATTATCTACACAAGAGCTAATAATAACTGCTACTGAAGACTCCTCATCGGAGGAGTCTAGTGTTGATTATCATTCCGACGACTCGTGCTAATAAAATAAATTAAAATATCCTGATTGTTTTATTTGTATTCATGTATTAACTAAGAAGAAAGTAAAACTTTATATAATGTTATTAAATGTCTTTTAATACTCGTAACATCGATTTCTACCGATTATTTTTAATCTGTGGCATAATCGTAGTAACCATTATGTGTGACATCACTAAGTGGGCGGTACCCATCCATAAAGTACAAATATTATTTGTATGATATTTGTACGTAAGCAATACAAAACTTAATGAGCGTGAGCTGTCAAAAGACTGATAATATGATGGACGCAGTATAGTGACAAAATTCTTCTACTTCTTCAACCGATGGACGTCCACTGCTGGACATAGGTCTCTTCATGGGATCTCACACGATTTTGTGCCGCTTGTATACAGCGGCTCCCCGCGACCTTTTTGAGGTCGTCAGGCCATCTAGTAGGGGGTCTTGCGACATTGTTCTTTCCGGTGCGGGGTCGGGGGTTACAAAATTAGAAATCCAAAATTCCACACTGGTACTGTCTTTCCAGAAAGGGAAATAAGCTAAACGTTGGTCATTCATGAGAATTGTAATGAAAAGTTATGCGAAAACATATTACGACAAATCCAGAGCACAAAGAAAGTAACGGAATGAGTAGCGAGACAAAACAAAATAAACAGGCATTACACGCCGCGTAAATTAACGGCCGATTGTGTAACGCTTCTTGCGAGCTTCCTTCTGGAACGTTAGGCACGCCACGAACGTCAGACTTTTTGAAATTTACTTCTTTAAGAATATTCCATATCAGGTACCCCATATGGAAATTGTATGAGGATGAAAATATTACAAGCAATAATAATAGAATAATACGCCTTGTGGTATCCGGTTGAATAGAATAGAACCACCCTCATTTCTTACCGTGATGTCGTAAAAGGCGACTAAAGTAAGTCGACCCGCCGTGTGGTATCCGGCTGAGTAGAATACACCACCCTCATTTCCTACAGAGGTGTTGAAAAAAGTGACTAAGGTAAGTTGACATCAGCAGGAGGCCGGTCGTAAAATACGTAGACAAATCAAGTGACAACATGTTTATAACATATTGCGCCGACCCCAAAGATGATGATGAAATTTATACATCATCATCTTCGGGGTCTACATTTAGCGTTATGTATATTTTCTATTTGCTTTATCAGAGATTTTTTAATTTCTTTTGTAATATTACAAGTTTTATTTAAAAAAATTATTTTATATGCATCATACATACGCCAAGCGAAAAATAGGTAATGTACCTTTATAATCCATTGTTTTCTTTTATCTCAAAGGGTTTTAATAGCTTATTTGATGTATAGTCTAAGGCAGCTTTATTTTATTAAACATTTTCAACAATTTGCCATATTTCACCAGTTTAAACAAAAACAAATTATACACTACAACCCTTCTTATAAGACCAGTCTATTTGCCCAAAAATCCGTTCAGTAGTTTTTGTTTTATAATATGTTGTATTTTAGTGACAATAAAAAGTTTTACACTCATCGTCGGAAGTGAGTGGAACCCCTTAAACAGTTTCTACGTTGCGTAATATTAATATTAACATAAATAAAAATTGCCAAGACGCAAGCCCAGAGGCTGTGTTGCATTAAATTTGAAACATCATGTAACAGCTTTCTTCAAACCTAATTACTGCATATATAAGTAAATACTACGGCCACACCCTCGTAATACACGTTTAACTTGTCTCGAACTGTTGCTTACCTACTTATCATTTTAAAGCAACCCAAATTAACAGTGCACTGATCATGTATACGCAAATACCTCGCTTTATGTCTTTTCATTTTGCGTTTTTTCGAAATTGCGTCGCTGCTTAATTGTACTAATAATTGTACTCATTTTCACTGTGCATCATTACATTTGAAAGATTGCGTTATTTTATTTCATCTTAATTTTTTTTTCTTTTTTCTTCTTAAATATGGCAACTCTTTTGTTTCTAATTGCGCCATCAAAACTCGGGGATATCCTTGTAACTAAAAATCAACGCAATTTTAGTACAGTTTTATTCCCTCTTCAAAAGTCAAAACTATATATCTTCCTTTCCTTATCCCACTTTAAGTGGGGTCGGTACAACATGTTATAAACATGCTGTCACATGATTTGGCTGCGTTTTTACCGACCGCCTGCCTGACGTCAACTTACCTCAGTCGTATTTTACGACCCCTCTTTAAGAAAGAGGGTGGTCTATTCTACTAAACCGGATACCATACGACGGGTCGACTTATCTTAGTCGCCTTTTACGACAACTCGGCAAGAAATGAGGGTGGCACTATTCTATATAGCCGGATACCACACGGCATTTCAAAAGTCAAAAACTAGCTGCCTAACAAGACCTCTAAAATTTAACTCGGAGGTGTTCAATCGAAAATTCTGACCTTCCGGAAACGAAATCTAAACTCTCGACATCCCTATTTCAGACACCGGAATTCGTAGAGCCGTCATTGCAATAAAATAAGCCATTACTAGGCAAGTAGCCAAAAAAGACTGTCACGTTACATAATGTCAAATTATATTATTTAACTCAAAAATCTAAAGTAATATCTGCCAATTAAGTAAGATCTGTTACGTAAAATATCACAATAATTAGAATAATTGCGTTAAAGTTTAGAATTTACAATGATATTCTAATTCATATTAACGAAAGCTAGTTTTATCTTACTGATAGCACGATAAAACGGATCTTTTTGTTGTACATAAGTTAATACTTTATATATGTACTATAGATTATTTTAAAATATGTACCTATAGACTTTTAACGCCGGAATATTTCAGTACGCCCTTGGTAATACATTAATCTATATGTGTATTTATATAAAAAGGAAACTCTAGTTTCCTTGACAATCATATCACGTAAGAATGGATGGAAAATTTTGCAAATTCTTAGTGTGTTAATTTTTGTTAGGAGATGGTTCTTATGTACCTAAGTAAAAATTTTGTCACTTTAGTAAAACATTAGAAAATTAAAAAATAACTATTTTCGTCTATAATCTATATGGAATCTATCTTCTGTAGCAAATAGTTTCAATACCTATTTGCTACAGAAGATAGATTCCATGACAAAATCGCAAAGCAGAGTTTACTCGCGGATTACAGAAAAATAATTCTAACTTCTATCATAACTTCATCATATCTATAATTCTATCATAACTTTTGTAGTGTCCAGTCATCATCCTCCAGCCCTTACCCTACTCTTAGTGGGGTCGGCACAACATGTTACAAACATGTTGTCACATGATTTGACAACGTATATTACAAACGGCCACCTGCCTGACGTTAACTTACATAAGTCGTATTTTACGACACCTCGGTAATAAATGAGGGTGGCCTATTTCACTCAATCGAATACCACACGACGTGGCGACGTACCTTAGTCGCTTTTTACGACACCTCGGTATGAAATGAGGGTGGTACTATTCTATTCAGCCGGATACCACACGGCTTGTAGTGTCCAGTGTAATATAAATATACTATAAACGAATTGGATGATGACAAAATGCTTTAGAAATTACATTCGTAAGAAGCAGACGGCACAAATCAATTTACACGGAAATTAAATGAACGGAATTACCTACAATACGACTCTGCCTGTAACATCAAGTTTTTGTAAACTATTTTAGTATTAGAAAAACAAAAACTAAAATTGTTGAACACTTACGTTATTTTAAGGCCTTTAATAGGTTCCTGAAAATAGCTTAATTTTAAAAGGCTGTTAAATAGAAGTGGTATGTTATTTATTTCTTAAATAAGTTTTAGTCGAATTGTTCACAAAGAAAGATTGCTTTCAAACTTTCTTGTAGGTTATTAAGAATAATAAATAATTAAGAAAATAATAATTATTTAATTTAATATTCGTTGTCTTGACAACAAATATTGTTTGTGTTATTAATTTCTATTTAACAACAAAAATTATTACTGTAACGTCTGAGCCCAAAGGTGTATGTAAGTCTGGCAGTCTCTTTTAATAATTAAATGCGGATTATAAAGAACTTTAATCGATACAATATAAAGATCAGATTCTTCTCTTGCCCTTATCGCGCACTGGGATCGGCACAACATGTTATAAACATGATTTGGCTTCGTATTAACGACCGGCCGCCTGCCGAACGTCAACTTACCTTAGTTGTATAAATAAAATGGAAGAGATGCTAATTTATATAGTTCCTGCTCAGTGTAGACTTCTGCTTACCATAGAGAATAAGAAAACAGTTTTAGGGTTGTCACAAGTTGAAAGTTACCTCGCGATATTTTAATTTAATGAGAACTTCACACTAAATCATGTTTTTAACACATATCGCAAGTAGTATTAAAGTGCCCTAATTAAAAAAAATATTTTGTGGCAAACTGCAATAAATCCTAACGTAGTGTCTGCAAAACTCATAAGTGTTAAAGATACCAAAAAAACAAGAGCAAGAAAACACTAGCTTTTATAATAGTTCGTTGCGTGTCATAGATGGCATTAAAATAAGGATTATAATATACCTAACTTAATTAAGCCTAATTTTGAATTAGGTCTACGCCTTAATTTTATAAATTTTGAATAATTCTGCATTTCAGGTGAAAAAAAAAACAAAAAATAAATAAAGAGTCAAGAGGTTATTTCACTAAGAAGAATTCTATATAATTACTGTGATTATTATAAATAGAAATATGTTCAATTTTTTTTTTAGTTTCAAGTAAACCTTTTAAATAAATAAATAAATTATTACTTATATATTAACTAGCTGTGCCAACAGCTTCGTTCGTCGTCGTCGGTCGTAGTCGTGAGTTAATTATAAGAGATTTTTGAATTGCATTCAACGTTTACTTACGCGTACGCTTTAAATTTTACGGCTTTCGCAATATTTTTAATTGCTATTCCTCCCCTATTCATTTTAGCGTGATGTTATATAACCCAAAACCTTTCTTGATAAATGGACTATGTCACACTCAAAGAATTTTTTAAATCGGTCCAGTAGTTCCTGGGATCAGCGCGTTCAAACAATCAAACAAACTCTTCAGCTTTATATATTAATATATATAGATTTGGCATTGGAAATTAAAGATTTTATCTCATACCTTAATTTTATCGTTCGTTAAATCTTAGAAGTCTGCATTAATAAACTATTTATCTATTGTTCCAGCTGGAGTATATTCATAGCTCTGCTATTATTAGGGGTCGCAGTTGGAAATGAAGAAGAAGATGTTCCAGATGCAGGTGTTGAGGAGGAAGAGGATGATGATGTGCTCGCCTTGGACCGAGAGGTATGCCCATATACATACACTACTTAATACATATACTACTTAATGTGGGTAGGCGTGAAACTAAGATAAAGTCGGTACAGATCTTCTATCACTAATTTAAACAAACTGTGTGTCTACGTTCATTCTTCTGCCCTTGTCCTATTCTCAATGGGGTCGGCACAACATGTATTAATCATGCTACATGATTTAGCTAGGTGTTTTACGCCCGGTCACCTGACTGACGTCAACGACGACGCCGATAAAAAATGAGGGTAGTCTATTCTACTCACCGTAATTTCTACTCGTTCTTGTACCGGATACAATCTATGTGTGTGTGTGTATCAACGGATGTGTCTACAATCATTAAAAAGGAAAACCATTATCCGCAAGCAATTGGAAAAATTTTATACACAACATTTTCTAATTTGTTTATTAGAAAAATATATTAAAAAATACTAAAAGAGAGGATTCAAAGAAACTAAGAACTAGATTAGATTAAACTAATGAAATAGATTACCAACGTTTAAACTGAATGACACGTTGAGTGGTATCCGAATACGGTATGGTAGCTGAATAGAATAGCACCACCCTCATTTCTTACCGAGGTGTCGTAAAAGGCGACTAATGTAAGTTGATCCACCGTGTGGTATCCGGTTAAGTAGAATAGACCATTCTCTTTCGTAACGAGGTGTCGTGAAATATGACTAAGGTAAGTTGATGTCATGCAGGCGGCAGATCGTAAAATACCTAGTTAGATCACGTCACAACATGTTTATAACATGTTGTGCCAACCCCACTTAGAGTGGGATAAGGATAAGATGATGATGTTTAAACTGAATGACATTATAACTGAACAAAAAATGGCGAACATTTATATATTATTTACTACAGTGATAGAAAGTTGTCATTTTTGCGTATTAAAGTTCACCATACCTGATATAGAACAAATAATTACAATTATTTAATATTCTAACAGTTTATTGACTTATTCATATTAATAATGCATTATTTGTATGTCCGTTGGTCATTTATTATGCCAATGTAAAACACGACAGGTTAATTAACTGTTGGACGGTATAATTACGTACATGCTTAAACAAAATATTACATACCTTACAGTCCTGCGGAAGATTATTATTACATTAATATGTAAACTGGAGTTAAACATAGAACTCCCTTTAACAAAGTAAAGTAAAGTAAACGGGCTTTTACGATCCCACAGCTGGGCATAAGCTTCCTCCCTCCTTTTTTAGAATTGGATCTCAACCCACCACTCTGCTCAACAGGTTAGACATATCCCAGAAATTCTCCTGAGTTAAGCAAGTTTCTTGACGATGTTTTCATTGACCGAAAAGGGTGTGATAAGCAGCTATTATAAATTAAATACATCATCGTTCTGTCCATATCCCACTCTAAGTGGGTCGGCACAACATGTTACAACATGATGTCACATGATTTGGCTACGTATGTAAAATACGTAGCCAAATCATGTGACATCATGTGACATCACCAGGCGCATTTCTGACGTCAACTCTCTTAGTAGTATTTTACAACACCTCGCTAAGAAAACAGCGTGGTTTATTCTACATAACCGGATACCATACGGTGGGTCGACTTACCTTAGTCGCCTTTTACGACACCTTGGTAAGAAATGAGGGTGATCTATTCTACTCAGCCGGATACCGCACGTCATCAATTATCAATTAGTATAATAAAATTATCAATTAGTATAATAAAATACTTATAACTAGTTACATTAAGTCATTACTATCTTGTACAGGGTCGGACAGTAGCTATATCCACGCATTCTTATCGTCTAAATAATCCTCAACAGTATAGTTGGTTTTTTGTATCTCTCTCTAATAAAACTGTAATGATTATTTACAATTTAAAACAATTATGATAATGCATTTTAATTTGTATTTTAACATTTACAACATTTATGATGTTGAACAATCTAACTTTCGATCTTCATTCGTAAGGAGATATAAAATAAACTGGTGTTACTTTCGACTTTCACTATCAGTAAACGGGCGTCGCAAAAAGTGCATCCGATTATTACTCGAGACTCTCGAGTTTTTTGTCTGTTGTGTGAAATTTATTTGACCGCCAAAAAAAACAGAAAGTTTGCTGAAAGATATATAAAGCACGAAATTCATAAACGAAGTACCTATACTTATTATAAAACAAAATCCCCAAAAGCTGTCCATCTGTATAAAATCGATTTTTTCAAAACCCAATTGATGGGTTTTCGTACCATATTCACTTAAATTTAGTGTAATTCTTCTAGAGTGTTTTTGTTAATATGGTTTTGCGAATTGGTTTGGTTAACTTGGTTACAGGTATTTTTTTTAGGTTACTAGCAATGGGTTACAAATTACTAGTAAACTTGTTAACCCCTCCAGCTAAGCTAAATATGTCTGTTAGGCGTGGGTTCACGTCGTAAGAATTATGGCCGAGATTCGAACTCATGACCTCTCGATCACAAGTCCGTTACTCTAACCATTCAGCTACCACCGCTTTAATTGAATTGAAGAAATCGCGCACTTGTCAAATCTCGCCTTATGGGAGCTTGAGCCGCGTGCGCGGCATAAGCCAATAGCGATACGCTAAATTAAAGTACCGAAGACTTGTACATCTACAAAAAAATTACGAGAAAGTCCTCGACAGCACATCTCTTACGATAATTACTTTTATGTTCAAAATTTCAGTTTATATTTTCACGTCATTTTCGAGACTGTTTTCTTCTGTTCAATATCAATCCTAATTCTTCGATTAATTTAATCTTTGCGCCATTTAGAAAGTATTATTAAAATTATACGCCATCAAAAAAATATTAGTTCCGCCAGCCAACGCTCTTTCTATGAAATGGCGCCGAAATCCGAATTTATTATAATTATATTACCTATATAATTTATTAGCAAGTGGACGTAATACGCACATCCACTTGCTGAACACTCAATGTTATATGCATTCTTTTTGTCTAGGTATTCTTAGGTAGAGATTAACGTAGTAAAAACTTAGTAATGTACTGATTTTCACCAGGGCGAAGCCGGATGCACGGTTGGTTAAAAATGAAAAAGAAATAATAAAAAATATGCATACTGATATTTACAATTTTTCTCGCTCATATTTACCACCTCACAGTTGTATCATGCATTTCAGCTTTCCGGCATAAACAAGATTAGAAACTTGTATTATAAACGAAAGTAGGTTATATTTAGTATCTCTCATATGGCCAAAGTGTTTTAGCTTTAGAATTTTCATTCGTAATCTTTGTACCAAACCCCCACCTTGTATCAAGTACCTGTCCATTACACAACGTACTCGTTGCCGACTATTATGTATAAGAGCATTGATGGGTATTACACGCTTAGATGCAAGTGTAACGAAGCAAAAACATAAGTGATTTATATATCATTGTTAGATCGTGTGGGAAAATCATAGAATTGTTATTCTAGAGTAGACGTCCGGCTGAATAGAAATTCAGCCGGATACCACACGAAATAGTACTACCCTCATTTCTTACCGAGGTGTCGTAAAAGGCGACTAAGGTAAGTCGACCCGCCGTGTGGTATCCGACTGAGTAGAATAGACCAACCTCAAATCTTACAGAGGTGTCGTAAAGACGACAAAGGTAAATCGACCCGCCGTGTGGTATTCGGCTGAATAGATAGTACTACCCTTATTTCTTACCGAGGTGTCGTAAATGGCGACTAAGGTAGGTCGACCCGCCGTGTGGTATTCGAATGAGTAGAATAGACCACCCTCGTTTCTTACTGAGGTGTCATAAAATACAACTAAGGTAAGTTGATGTCAGGCAGACGACCGATCGTAAAATACGTAGCCGAATCATGTGACAACATGTTTATAACATGTTGTGCCCACCCCACTTGAATGAAGACAATAAGAAGCCTGTAAATGTGAGAGTCACAATAACTAATGAGAGGGAAGATAGAACACGTATACTTCATCTTTGTCCAATCATCCATAAAAAAAAACGGATTTCATCATTTGCTTTTATTGTAATACAGTGCTTGCTTGCTGCTTTGCTCGTGGAAATCAATGTATTTTTATACATAAAATTAGTTATTGTGAGTTAACCATAAGATAGAGACAAGCTGTTGCGGACTTTTTTGTAGTATTTTAGTTGATCTACAATTCTTTAGAACATTACTTTAGTGTATCCCTACAGGGGTACTTGGCGCGACTAAAGCTACCAAAGCTTTTTACAAATGCGCGACCTCTTTAAAACATATTTACATAAACTTTATGTACTATTAACCTAAATTTAATTTAAATCGCACTAACTTTTAGTTAAAACCGTACAATAATAGGTTCAGTAGACTTGAAGAAATCGATCATATACATACAGACAGCTTTGGGGAACTTTGTCTTATAATAATTATAGATGGTACATTTTAGGTTGGCTTCTATACTCTAAACTTTATTGGGAAAATGCAAATTCGATAAGTTGTAATAACGCGTTGTTATCACACTCAAGTATATTAGTAGTCATTTTAATATTGTTACATACAGGGTTCGTGGATTTGGAATAAAATATCTAATGACTTCAGTAACTTTATTTAAGACTAGCAATCGCAAGCGGCTCCGCCCGCGTGGAAAGATTAAAATCGTAATATAGTCTTTTGATGACCATAAAAATGGTTAAAGTGGGTTAACCTTAGAGCTAGACATATGCTGTTTCGGACTTTTATTTAGAACTTTTAGAGGGGAACAATTTTTTAATACATAAATTTTGAATAACCGTTAATGATTTTTTGAATACCGTTTACTTAGCGCACGCAAGGAAAGCTTTTATTAGGACGTTTTCGTAATATTTTCTATTGCTGCTCCTCTCCTATCCATCTTAGCGTGATGTTATATAGCCTATAGCCTTCCTTGATAAATGGACTATCTAACACTAAGAATTTTTCAAAACGGTCAAATAGTTGCTGATATTAGCGCGTTCAAACAAACAAACTCTTCAGCTAAATATATTAGTATCGATTTAAAAATAACCTTTACAACAAAATTACGCGGATTAATGCAATTAAAGTATAATTAGAACTGCACTATGATATAATTAGCGTGCTAAAATATTTCCAACGACTAATCAAGAACGTCGCAACGCACGAGCGGTTATACTGCAGCAATGTTCGATTATTTATATTTTCCGCTAATGTGCCCACGACAGCATTGTGTCGCGTGTTATTCAATACTCTCTCAAGAAAAATGTAACTGACTATTATTATTACACCGAAATACACTTCCTGGTTTAATTTTTGATATGAATTATAATAAACGACGATATTTCCTCCTTTATTCTTATTCAATAAGTAAGTAACGGCCTGTTACTATCCCACTGCTGGACATAGACCTCTTCTCTCCGTTTTTTTTTTGGAGGGAAGGAATGGAGCTAAGACCTACCACGCTGCTCCAATGCGGATTGGTAGGTTACACATATCTCCAGAATTCTCTAGAGATATGCAGGTTTCCTCACGATGTTTTCCTTCGCCTAAAAGCGTGTGATAAATTAGACACAAGTTTTATTAGAAAACTCATTGGTGCCTGCCCGGGGTTTGAACTCTGGTCCTTCTCGAAAGAGGCGCACTTTGATACCGCTGGGCTACCACAGCTTACTTATATTCAATAAGTAAAAAGCAATTTTCCAAAAGTAAACTCATTTACTCCTTCGCAACAACTCAATGAATGACAATAAAAAAATATGACAGTCACAATGCTTTTTCATATTAATGACCAACTCTATGAAGGAGTTTGTATTAAAAACACGTAACAGAATAATTTATAAAATTAGGCGTTACTTTGCGGAGGTCCATAATACAAAACTAATGAGAATATTATTTTGCTATTATCCGCGATAAAAGAAAATATATGTAATGCTAAATGTAGAGTGTACTATTCGTTCCCATAACTGATACATGCAGAATTTGTAAGAACTCATGCACTACCCGACACTGATGGCACAACAATACACAAGCACTGCACACATTCACCACCACAATCTCAACAATTGTTTCGCCCCGTAACCGAAGCATCGTCAGGAGATACACTCGACGACAAAATCGCAATGCAAAGCGAAATGCGAAAAGTGAAGTGAGCTTTGCGATTTTGTCGATTTTACGATTTTAGCAGAAGCTTTTGATAAAATTTCATGTCCCTACTGTTACCACGTCGTGTGGTATCCAGGTGAATAGTACCACCCTCATTTCTTACCGGGTTGTCGTAAAAGGCAACTGAGGTAAGTCGACATGCCGTGTGGTATCCGGTGGAGTAAAATAGATCACCCTCTTTCTTACCGAGGTGTCGTAAAATACGAGTAAGATAGGTTGACGTCGGGCAGGTGGCCGGAAATGTTCATCATGTTCTGCCGACTCCACTCGAAGTGGGATAAGGAGAATGATAATGACTATCAAAATGTTACCGAGAAGAAACAAAATTCCTTGTTTACTTTTGATATGAAACTATCATTGCATAAATTTGCGACACTTATTGTATTGAAAAATATCTTCACATTACCTATTGTTAATTTTAATATTTGATTACTTTTTAAATAGCGTAGAAACAGAATTGGTTGCAAGCTTTGCTTTGTCATAGAATTTTCAGACTCGGTGATAACTTATATATACTAATATTAATGAGAAAGTCTGTCTATATGTCGCATAAACCGCAGTTTCTTACGGTGAAAAACTTTACTTAAACAGACTTTTTTTATACAGGAAAAAACCCTTTATGGGGGTTATTATTTTTAAACGGCGGTACCGTTTAAAAAAAAATTATAGAGGTTTTCTTCCTCGCACCCCGAAGGTCCTGGGCTGGGCTTCTGGGCTTGACCGACGGTGGTCGTAACCATGTCCAGCACGACCTAAAGTAAGGCAAACTGAACCCGTCGCTCATTAGGGACTCCACCCCAACCTCGGAGTCCCCGGCCCGTCCAGATTGCGCTCTGCTAATCAGAGGGACAACTAGATTGGCCACCCCACAGTGGTCCGTTCGCCAAGACTAAGCTTGCCCATGGTGCGCCACGAGGAGGCCGACCACTTTGATACCCTACTTAAATAGACTAACTTAAGCAACCTTAAGCCGTAATAAGATAATAATGAAAAATATCACATTTAATTTTAAATATTTCACTCTTGTATTGAGGAACTGCAAACTAATTCCTACTTTCAAAAGTAAAATAGTTTATTTAACTATGTAATTTAATTTACTTAACTATTATTATACTAAGAAATCTCAAGAAACACTCGACACATTTCGCGCTACATCATCTTGGTAATATTAGAGAGTGAAATTGCGTAACAACAATTATCTCGAATAGCGTACTATTTTAAGTGTACACTGTAACTTAATAAAGTAGTCTCTACTTTAAGAAATAATATTAAACCTACCTAATGATATAATGATAATAACTATTAATAAACATTTTATAAAAGTCAGAGTTATTAAATTATAGTCATAGGCAGGTTTATAAGTGAGAGTGTCACAATATAACATGAGAGGGAAGATTGGAGAGATTACTTTTCGTTGTCTATTCAGATATACGCAGAGACATTAATGGCGCGTTTTTGAAATACTTAGAACATTTTCAGTACATCTTCAATAGGCACATTTTGGGGTTGATTTTAGGGATGTGACATGGAGTAGAAAAAATCGATTAATAAATAATCTGTTATTTTCCCTTAAGAAATAATCGAATTTTAAAAAATCGTTTTTTTCTGATTATTTAAAAAGTTGTCTTTTTAATATTAATAATTATTTAAATAAAGACTTATTGAAGTGGACAAGTACAAAAAAAAATGTTAAAAATTAAAATTTGTAACCTAAATATTATACTCTATATTAAAAGTGCACGTATCCATACCAATGTGGAAGTCTGTCTGTTGTTCCGTCTGTCTGTTAAGCTTTCAGAATATGATGGAAATGTTAAAATTTGGCATAATGAAATTAAACACCGGAGTAACATATGGGATTTCGCGAAAAGGGAAAAAAACATATTGTATTATTAAAACGCTTAACGAGGCTATTGAAACGCTTAAGCTGACACGTACAAAGTCGCGGTTATCACTAGTTCAATAACTTTTATTGTAACTTGTTTCCAGGAAACACGTAACCTCAGGCCTCGCGCGTACAACCAGGGCGGTTTCCCAAACACGCTGCCCAGCGGTTTCCGGCCTACTCCGTCGCTGGCCGAGCTCGCCGGCTACCAGCAGCGGCCGCAGCAGCAGGAGCAGCAGGAGTTCCTCATCCCCACCAGGCCTCAGGTGTACGTGGAGGAACAGAGGCAGCCAGTGAGGGCAGCACACAGAAAAGTAAGTTGTTTATGTTATGCCGATGAATATTAATCTATTTATGCCTTGACGTATCTGGCTGAGTAGAATAGAACATCCTCATTTCATACTAAGGTGTCGTAAAAGGCAACTAAGCTATCTCGACCCACCGTGTGTTATCCGGTTGAGTAGATCAGATCAACTCTCTTTCTTACCGAGGTGTAAAATACGACTAAAGTAAGTTGAAGTCAGGCAGGCCGACCGATCGTAAAATTCGTAGCCAAATCATTTAACAACACGTTTATATCAAGTTTTGCCGAACACTTAGAGTGGGATAAGGGAAGGAGGATAACTTTGCTATAATCATGTTTGTTATGGTTTTCTTTTTTGCATACCCGTCATTACCGTTTCAAAAAATGCTTTAACGAGGGTAGTCTATACGAGATCACGACTCAGTGTTAAGTGCCCTTCGTACATAATAGGTCGTTTGCATTAAGTTCGCATATTTAATGAGTTTTTTTATGAGACCCATAGTCAGCGACTACGTTTCGGGTCCATAGGTCATCACTGGAAATAAGTACTGTTCAAAGACTTCGTTCTCTAAGCACTCAGGTAATTTGGACGAAAACATCTCACCAAATTTTCCAAACGCTGTCCATCCGAGTGGATTCAGCGACTGACCTCTTTTTCATAGCTGGACCGTATGTCCCACGTATATAGTCGTCTATAATTTTGGGTGCAGAGCTGTCAACGACTGGTTGGAGCGGAACAAGTGAGCTAGACATGGTTCATGTCTTGCTCATGTTCATTTTAAGGCCTGTTGAGATACTTTGCTAAGGTCGTCGAGGATTGTGTCAAGGTCCTCCAGAGATAATGCCATTCGTTTCGATAGATTCGTTGATGTCTAGTAAAAATATTATTATTGTCAACAGCCACAACAAGAACAACGTCCCGCAAAAATCCAACAGCAATTGTCCGAAGAGGAAGAGCTGGAAGAAAAGCAAGAACCGGATCGCCTGTCGCTACTCCTCCAGCAGTCTAAATTCAACTGCGTCAGCAAGAACACCGGGTACTACGCTGATGAGGAGCTCAACTGCGAAGTGTTTCACTACTGTCAGGACAATGTCAAGCACTCTTGGATATGCCCCGACGGTTTCACATTCCATCAGGTTAATATTGACCTTCCTACTTACATTAGCTACATGACCGCATTTTACTTATTTGAGCTCGATCCATGGTTAACATTTTGTTTGAGCTTGTCTGGGGGAAAAGAGTGCGACTCCAGAAAGGAGTATCGTTTATACATCAACTCAAAGGATCACAAAGGATATGTACGGTTGATTCCTCTGATGCAGTCGGCACAATCCAGTAATTGAATGCTTCATTGTTTGGCATCACTCATATTCAGTCCACAATCCATTTTAAGCGCCCTCCCGATATCTACACAGTTTTGTTGTACTTAGCATCAAGTTAACATGGGTAACCCTATAGTAGAGATCTTTCGTGGGCTCTTTTAATAGTGTAAAAGAATCTTAGTTTATTTCTCCAGGGATTAAATGTGCCTTAATAACAATAGCTTTTCAGGTTGAGCATAGTGCAATCTTCTAGGAACATCACAGATTAGTTGAGGTGCCAAACGAACGTCTTTGGCTACTGCGTATATACATAAAATAATTTGTTTCAGGTCCACCTAATTTGCATGCCGCCTAACCACGAGAACATTTGCCAAAAGTCATCCAAGTACCACTTCGTAAACGACTACCTCTACAGGCAGATAAATCAGGACGAGGTACAAAGGAAACCAAATGCTCCGATTAAATACTCCGACCGCTACTACCCCGCCGAGGTCTACAGGGACGACCGCTATGAGCAAGAAGAAGAAGAAGAGGAGGAAGTGAGTATTTATTGTTTAGATTGAGATTGATTAATAGATGTATTTCATTCCAAATAAATATATTTATTATACGCTACGAGGTATAATCAGAAGTGGGTGTAATTATACTAATAATAAAGCTAATATTCAACTACTATATACACAAATCCCGTGTCACGATGTACATTTAAGCTTATCTCCAAACTACTGAACAGATTGTAATAAAATTTTCTAGGTATTTTGGTCCAACTTAAACGATAAGATTAGGATTTTTTTCTCGATTTATAATGTTACTTTTGCAAATTTAAAGTTTTTTTTATTCTTAAAGGCTCTAGTTCTCTTGTAAGTGTTGAAAGTTTTCGATAGATGTCAGTATACATATTAAGGTTATATCTTTACGAGGTGTTAAAATTAAGTAAAGTTTGTATGATAAAGAAGTAGATTCTATATCACGATACTCGATAAATATCGAAGTTTCTTATAAAAGAAAAACATTTGGAAATTTAAGAAATATCTCTCACTTAAATAGTAGTAGGGAAAGCTAGCTCAAAGAAGAGCAAATCTATAACGATTAACCTATAATAGACTGTTGAATTACTTTGTATTGTGATAACACACACATTGGCGATTAAGATAAGAAAACAATGGAATTTATTAAAGTGACCAATAAATGTAAATGAGCAAACTGTTACTAACCCAGTACGAGATAAAATTTGTTAAGGATTGGAGATTTAAAAAAATATATACTTTTTCCGTTCCTTAATTTTAAGCGTGATATAGAGTTTTGATATATATGTAGGTCACAAGTTTTTATAGAACACTGAAGAATATGCCAGTCCGAAGTTTGAACTCTTAATCCAATTATATGCCAAAAGTGAGAGTCATACAATCTTATCCTTCGGCTATCAAGGCTTATTCTATCAATTACTCATTATTAGTAATAAGAAATCGTTATTGCCGAAAGCTATCCACAAAATTTAAATGAAAATTGTAAGAAATGAAATCTCAATTAGCAGGAAGAAGCACCGCGCCGAGCACCTGCCGCCCAGCAAGCAAGACCCGCGGCCAGACCTCAGTACCAGCAGCAAGTCTTTAGAGCAGCCGAAGAAGTCAACATTCCTCTAGCACAGAGGCGTCCTCAACGTCCCTTTGATTTTGAAATTTAAATCTTTCCAGTTCAAATAGACATTGAGCACTCTCTTGGACTCAATCTTAAATCCGGCTTTGTAATATTGCAAGATCTACCGAACGAACCCTACTTTCGAGAAATTAGGGCTGAACATTGAAAGACACCATTATTTAAGCGTATTGTTAATGAACCTATTTATGCTGTACAATATGTTGTAATAAGTTACAAATTAGATGTAAGCTAGTCTCTTTGTTAATAAATTAAAATAAGATAAAGATAAAATACTCATGTTTTTTTATTTAACAAGAACAATCAAATTTACTTATAAATTATTGAAGCCAACCTAATATTCAAAGGATTGTAAAAATATATTACTATTTAAATTAATCAATAGATCCTCCTTTATAATAGATTGTCATCCTTTTTGATTTTAGCTGAAACATAATATTTTTTCAATATCCATTCATATGAAAGTCTTAAAACTATGAAATAATATTTAAGCTTACCAGAATCATTAGACACGCTGAGTATACTCGTATATTGCATTGAAAAGACTTCTTTTTCGCTAGTAACTGAATCTTTAATATTTGCCTCTTTTGCTTTTGGCGTATTCGCATTTGAATCCATGGAATTTTTTTCTTTCGAGTACAATTTGATTTTAGAACTTTTAGATCTATTTATCAATTTTGATTTCTTATCAAAAAGCCAATTAAAAAGGGAACTAAATGCACTTGACTCTTTCTTGGTAATATCAAAACCATTAATTTGTTTTTTGAATTTTTGACTACTTTTACTTTGTGCTGTCAGAGAAGATTCTTCTGTAGTTTTAAGCTTTTGAGATTTTGTGCTCCCTCTTGTAGAGGATATACTGCGAGGTTCACTTTTAATAACATAAGACTTTGAATGTTCCGTATCAGTTATTATCTCATCTCTTAAGGTTGGATATTTTGGAATTAAGTTTCCAAGCGAATTGATGGATGTTGGGCTTGGAGACATAGAATTTTGTACTTTAGTCTGAACGTAATCATTTTCCGAATTAATTTCTAAATTACCTTTTGTTAAGCCATCAATCATGTTTTGATCCATTTTCTTATTCAATTCTAAACTAAGATTTTGAGCATAACTTTCATCGCTCTGTTTTGATGTTTTTGTATCTAAATTTCTATTAATAGAACTCGTTATCTGGGTTACAAAGTTTTTACCATTCAAAAAATCACATTTTTGTTGCTTCTTGCTAGTACTAAGCACATTATCTTGAGAAATGTTTGTTTTATGTTCTTGATATTCCATATTTGATGTAACATGATCTTCATCTAACTTAATTTCATTTTGAGCTTTGTTTGAATTTTTCATTTCTTGGTTATCTGTAGAATGTTCTTGTGTGATTTCTTCACTTTTTATACCTATTTTGCTATCATCAGATTTATTTTGCAATTGATTACAGTTCTCTGGTTTATTTTCGGGTTGAGTTTTGATCAATGGGACATTTGTAAGATTTTCTGCAAATTTTTCATTTTTCTTATTTCTACTTTCATTTGCTTTAATATCATTATTAGTCATTATGGGATTTAAAAATTCTTCTCCAGTTTTATCATCATTTTGTTTGTCTTTTATTAGTTTTGTGTTCTTTAATGATTCATTTGGACACACTTTATGTTTTTCTTCTTTAACTATAAGAGAGTTTTCCATATCTTCTGTTATTTCTAAATTTGGCAAAATCTTAACGCTCTCCATGTTTTTGGTATCAATCTCAATTTCATTAAGTTTTTCATCACTATCATTATTGGACGGGGTTTCCACATCAGATTTCTTTTGCTGATCAGTATCAGCTAAAGTTTCAAATAATTCTTTTCTAGTTGCGTTTGTATGTTCTTTTGATAAATTACTATTAAAATTGTCTTTCACAGTTTCTAAATATGCTTTACAACAAGGACATTCATTTCCATCATCTTCAACATTATTGATATTATATAATTCCTCTAAATCCGATCTTTTAATTTTGACCGTCCATGGAATTTCTGGAATTGACTCGAAATCTCTATCGCCGCAAATATAACTTCTTGTACTAAAAAAAATTATTATTTTGAAAGACTATCATTATTTACCTAAATTGATTATTTACACTAGTCATACTAAAGACTACTTAATCAATTAAACAAGTTACTATCGATTAAGCGTGTTTTTTTTGTAACAAATGCGCCTGATGGTGACATATTCTCGCCAGATAAGTTTGTTTTAGAATAATAAAGAGCGACAAACCTTCTACGTTTCGGATTTTCAGAAACATCACAAACTTTACCGCGACAAGGCAACTGTGTAGATCTAGAAAATGAACATTTATTTTGTTACTCTTCTATTCCTTTACCTTCCTATTAAAGAAAGGAAAGAGGAAAAAAACATATTACCGATTGCTTACTGGCACACCTGGATCTGTTAAAATTTAGAAAATATAAATTAAACACTATATTCTCGGAAATAATATATTATTAACCCTGATTTAAAATCGCTGAAATTTTAATTTAAAAAATATAAACGTGAAGTGGCTGTTGATGTTAAATAAATATTGCCTGAACTCAGTGAGACATTGGAAAAATGCATGTGGATATTTACCCACGGCAAGATATCTTGTTTGGCTTCGTGGTAAAAGCATTATTGTGCCTTGGCAAATTAATCCAAACAATAGCATTCAGCTCAATGAAATTTCACCAATTCTACTAATAGCATAACTATCATCTCTCCTAAAATGATGTACAGACAGACAAACTAATTTCAAACATGTTAGGAAGCAACAGGCAATTTATATGACAACATTGTAATAAAAAAATGATTAAAGAAATAAAAAAATATATATAGCAAAGCGAACCTTTGATCTCTAGAATTGAAGTCAACAGTCTCGAAATGCGGTTCTTGATTCTGGGAAATGATAAAATCATAAAAAATAAAAAGGATTTAGAGAAAATACGCTCGATAGATAGATTTAAAATATTAGAAGAAGATTTTCTTCTTCTAAAGATAAGGTTTGGAATCTAAGAATTCTCGTTTGCTTTGGGACCAAGGAAAACAATATAAATACAATATAATATTAACACTAAATTCGGTGTAGACGAAGTCACGGGTAATATTAGTAAATAAGGGCCTGTTAATATCCTAATGTTGGGCACACGCCTCCTCTCTCCGTTTTTGGAAGAAATGGTTGGAGCTAAGACCTACCAC